>CM043015.1:178755799-179480088 GCA_023690525.1 Holotrichia oblita | reverse complement strand
CTATACATATATTATATAGAAGTAACGTGTTTTTTGATGGGTACATTAAATTATTCATATTACCGACATTGATCGGAGGAATTACTATTGAGAGGACGGTAATAATTCGAATTCCTCTAGTAAAAGAAACATTTTGTTTTATTTCACTACTTTCTTCATACAGCTAATAAGCGAGTCTCAACTTAAAGGCTGATTGCTAGACATATCTAAAATAAAAATAAAATCTAAATACATAAAAATACATAACTTTCTGCAAAACCAACCTATCGGCCTTCTCTATGATTTTAGATGTATTGATGTTTTAGGCATTGCCAGCGATATTGCACGCCAATGGTAGAAATTTGCACATAGTTTTGGCGTCGCATATGTATATCTATCAAATTTTTTGTATCAGTTGAATATGTACTGGATATTGCCTCCAAAATAATCTGTTGTTCGTGGATTAAATTATAATTCCCTTCTATATCTCCTTATACCTGTTGGATGGATCTTCTGTTGGTATTATCATCATTGGTATTTTCAAAGTTCAAGAGAAAGCTAACAACAAAAAATGCAAATGCATTGAAGAAGCCTTACACGAACTTGTAAGGCCAAATTTCATAGCATCTGGATGGATTTTTTAAATTACATTGTAGGAAGCTTTAAATGTCGCACCAAAAATATAACACTGGACTATGAAATATGTACGAGTCACTAGCAACATCGTTAACGAAAACAACCCTATTTTGAAATAATTTCGATAGCATTCCTTTTGTTTTTGTTCAATATCCGGAGAAGTTCCTCTAGGAATATAGAGCATGTAGCAACAGTATAGTCTACTAATATTTTCATATTGATTTCTCCACCTTTTTAGGCGGGTAGAACTCTTCTTCAGCTTTTTGGATGTACTATAGCATGGAAATAACATTTTATTTGTGTTTCGAATAATTTCGTATTGGCGCCTTGTTAAACCTGTGTCAACAAACGTAAAGTATTTTTTCGCGAGAGACCGTGTTATCAACAGTCTTCAGCGGTAACGCGACCGGAACGTTTTGGCGAGATATATTAAGTCAGGATAGTCACAGCTATGACGTCACAGTTTGTAACCGTTGAACAACGTTTGTTACCGTCCTCGAGAGGTATGTTATCAGCGGTATAACCTATAACCTAAAAGAAAACCAGATGAAAACGGCGGCTAGTGATGAAGCTAAACACGAAACAGTGCAAATAATATTGAACGATGGAGGTATAGATTATGTGGTGCAAACAGACATGAAAACGGTAGAAATGTTACTAAATGGTGATGATTAAATAACATTAATAAACTTTAATTTTTATTTTCTACGATATGTTCTTTAGTTGCCGATGCATTGCTTGAATGAAACATGTGTTATTATTATTATTTATCTAGTACTAAACAAGAATTTTATCCTACTTTTGTTATACTTGTTGCTGTCAAATCACGTACCAGTTTACAAACGTCAAAATGTTTTGAATTTTATGTTTTCTGTCACTGGGTAACCGTTCTCTTTTCGTGTCGAAATTTGTTTATTGGATACCGGTTGTAACTGGTGACGTCATAACTGTTACCGAGATCGGTTCAACGATTACTCGCGAAAATATGCTTATAGTAAAAGCTTCAGTTGCCAACAATGTTACAATTTTATATTTTGCTGTTTCACTGTAAGCTTTCTTTTATATTTTCCAGCACGTGTTGCGGAATTAGTAATACCTTTAAGACCTGTCGAAGCATCTGTTTTTCCATTCGAATGCAAATTTACTTGAGTAGCATGAACAATGACATCTTTGTCTACCATAGAACATACTTACCCACTTACCTTTTAACAAGCTTTGGTCCGCTTCGTTTTCATTTTCGTTTTAAAGTATGCAATATTACGTTGTGAAGTGGAAATTCGCGTTTCTATGTAGTACCCGATGGTTTAAATATACTCGTACCTATGTCAATTTTTCATAGATATTAGGCAAATTCTGGTGTTGTATTTGATTGAACAAACTGCTTTGAGTAGTTAGCCTTACACCTGACGAAATTAAAGTAAAGATTATCCAATTTATTGAATAATAAATGTAATTTGGTAGTACTTTGATCTATTACTAAAGTATAAAGTATTAAAAGTTGCATTTAGGCGGGTTTCGGCCGTTGTAATTTTTTTATTTAATAAATTTAATGTAGACAATACAAGAAAAATTAAGAAGAAGTATTAATACGCACCCATAACTACTGATAAACAAATAAATAAGGATACTAAACTCGGTAAGATATTTGATTTTTATAAAATCCTACCTGCATTAACAGAGCCCACCACTGTCAATTAAAAAAGTAAATGGAAAACATAAGTATTTATTTTAAAATGAAGTTATGACTGACAGCCCTTCAACGGCCACGGTTATTGTTTGCAGATTAATGCTTTTGTTCAGGTAGTGATAATTGTATACCTACTGTGAATTCCAAAAAATTGATTTCTCCTAGAATGGACAAATTTCTGTAGGTGCGTTGATTACAAAAGAATCCAGTTGTCATTTTTGTAAATAGTGTTTTAACGTAGTGTATTCGTACTATGAGTACACTAAATTTTCTATTTCCATACGGAGCCAATATTCTCTTATAGTTACTTAATAGTACAGCAGTACTTAGTGCATAGCTTCAGTTTTCGAATTGCCCTGGCACGATAAAATCTCCATCCACAGACTAAACTAAGCATAGCTAAAATTAAACTATATTAACGTTAAAATGAAATTACATTTTCAAGTATTACATTATTGGCGGGCATTATTTCGTCTTAACATTTAGTATACGAACCGTCGTGTTTCTGGCTAGACCGAAGACCTAAATTTCTCTCTTTAATCTTTTCGGAATATCGTCTGGTGGTCTAAATACTAAAATCTTAGATCCAAAGATAAGAAGGGAATGTTAACAGCGATAGCGGTTTCTTACGTATACGCACATAGGTTATATAATAAATCGTTCGTTCTATAAACATGCCTGTTAATTATAAGCCGAACATGCTTCTTCATCCTTAATTTATTCAGCCATACACAAAAAAGCTGAGACGCGCTTGCAGCCAACCAACGACGAACTACGTTATTTTCGAGTGCATCGTTGCAACATGATACGGCTCCTTATTAATCAATCAATTAAATATCGGACGGCTTGACAATTTTCGATGATATACTCGGTTCTTTCATATGTTTCGAAAAAAGTTAAGAGAAAGAGCTTACCTATAATAGATTTTGGTTTGGGCGATAATGGATTTTACTATATCGTAACATAAAAAGCCATAATTGAATTTGAATTATGAATAGAATTTTAGATTACGTACTTTCTTAGGAGACGCGGACGGTGCTGGGCTTGAATTGTATTTTTGTATAGAATTAGATTTCAAATATACTCGATATAAGCTTACGGTAAAACATAGATCAATTAAAATCAAAAACGTACTACCAAATAGACAGACATTCTACAAAATCAGGCATCATCTGTAGTGTAAAAAAGGTTCGAAATATTTTCAAAAGTTTATCTGTTTATTGCTAAATATCTATTTTATCGTAGTATACATATCATCAATAAAAATGCCGAGAGGTAAATTGCTATTCGAGGAGAAAAAAAACAGTAAATTGTTATATAGAGGTAGAGTTTTCAAACCGAGCTATAGCTAAGAAAATAAGATGATCTGATTAACCAATTTTTTGGGTGATTTTTACGGTATAAATCACGGTAAGGGGGTAATCAAAAACTAATTCTAAGGCAGCGTTCATTGATGTTTCGATTAGATTATTCTGGTAATGTAATCGTGTAATAAACAAAATGTAATTTAAATATACCAGTAACTAACAGATGTGTACAACAAATTTTAGCCGGCAGTAAACTTCTTCGATGGCTAAAAAAGGTTTCAAAACCAACCTTAACAAAGACGCATAAAAAGACAAAACTGAAATTTTCGTAAGATCATATGAGATGATATGAAGAATGAAACGTCATATTTTCTGACGAGAAGAAAGTGAAGTAGGACGGACGGAATGGTTTCAAATATTGTTAGTACGAT
The DNA here is from genome assembly GCA_023690525.1 of Holotrichia oblita. Taxonomy (NCBI): domain Eukaryota; kingdom Metazoa; phylum Arthropoda; class Insecta; order Coleoptera; family Scarabaeidae; genus Holotrichia; species Holotrichia oblita. The sequence goes on along the minus strand of CM043015.1, from coordinate 179,476,048 downwards.
TTGCGCAAAGACACTGAAATTGCGACGAGCAACGAGTTGATTTAGGCAGCTTTCACCCCTAACAATAATAATAATAATAATATGTACTGTCAGTATGTCAGTACTTGCTCCCAAGGACTATACCAGGAGACACGACAACATAGCCAAAATCGTTCACCAACATCTCTGCAAAAGGTATGAAATAACGACGGACATGACACCATACTACCGCTACGACCCGAAATCAGTATTGAGAACAGAGAAGGTAAAGATATACTGTAACAGAATGATCCAGACTGATAGAACTGTCGCTCATAATAGGCCAGACATCACTGTAACAGACATACCGTCGAAGACCACGTACCTTATTGATATAGCGGTATCAGCCCCCGTAAACATCGCAGCGAAACAAAGCGAAAAGATAGAAAAATACCTACCTTTGGCGCAGGACCTCCGGGAAGTATGGGAACAGGATAGAGTCATCGTCGTACCAGTCGTCATAGGAGCCACTGGAGAAATCCCGCAGAAGCTTCACGAATCCCTCCAAATACTACAGTTGCCACCAAACATCTATAAACAGCTTCAGAAGGTAGCCATTCTGGAATCATGTAGTACAGTGAGAAAAGTGTTAACAGCGTACTGAAAATAAAATAACATTGTTAAGTAACATTGTCAGTAGTTAGCATACTCACCTGAAAATGCCTCACTGCTAAAACTTGCTAACAAAAAACCAATGTATTATTGTATATGTATATATTTCAAATAAAGTTTCCATACTTGCTCCCAGAGCCGTATGTCGAGATATGTACCAGCCGTCCGCGCCCCTTCCCGACGAAGGACCCCGGGTCGTGGGTGAAAAGAACCACAACCCGGACAAGGCTGTGGTCGTGTGATAAGGCGTTGAATAATAATATGTATTTATTTCGATACATGTACATTACAAATAAGAGTACAATACATGTATACTCCTACATGTAATACTCCTGCATGGTTTATTTCTACACAAATGAATCCTAATTCTTCTACAGAACTACTGGAAGTGGTTCTCATATACGTTGGTAAACAATTTCCGAAGCTAAATTGGATATTTCACCAAGACAATCCAGCTACCCATAATTTCCGACAACAAAAGGGTGGTTTCATAAAAAAGAAATCAATTTATTCCAATAGTTTGCGTGCAAGCTTTGTCGTTGGTTCTATTTTTCTCTGCCTTAAATTTTTACTTGTCAAAATATTACTTCATTTTTCAATCAGCTCATGCAAACTGCTCGTTGTATCAACTGCGATTTCGTTACTTGTGTGCATTCCTATACAAAATGTTCAATTTACGGAGTGATGAACAGGAATGCTATCAATGCACGGATTTATTTCGCTTATGTTTCTTTATGAATTCACCAATATTTTCGTTTGGGGTCGTCAGCTTGATAACGGAATAATTTTTAATTTTCCCTGATATAGTTTATTAACGTTTTACAAAGAAATATCGAATATATACATACAATATGTGCTTAACAGGAACCTCTCTTAACCTAGTTACACTGTTAGTAACGCCGTTTTTATGAAACATGTGATAACAATAAATAAACACAACGCCTTGAAATAAATTTGCCGTTCCGTCATTATTATATTAAGCAGTGGCTGTAGTACTAGAAGATAGAACATCTTACATATTTTTCGGCAGTTGAAGAAAACATACAAGTGGGAATTTTGCGAAGCAGTTGTTGAATAGTCCGGTCCGTCTTTAAATCCAAAACAGCTGCTAACATCGCTCAGATAAAATATGTTAGTCGGATCTTTATATAAACATTTATAATTACTATATTACATAATTAACAAAAGGTTGGCAAGATTGTAGTAATAGCTGCTTTAAGACTATTTATATTTGAATATCATCGAATTAATAGAAACTTACATGCACTTCAAACTACTCTATAGTGTATTCACATACAAAAGAAATCTAATACATATATGGATATATAGCGTAAAAATAGTAAGTTGAATATATGTAGACTACTGTATAAATATTATTAGGATATATATAAAGATCGAGATAATGCTGTTGAAGTATTAGAACTATTGCGAATGGCATATGGCGAAGATGGCAGAAAAAAGATGAGTGTGTTTTCGGGGCATATGAGTTTTAAAAATGTACGAGACGATGATCACAGAACCGGAAATCAAAAATGGAATTATGCGCGTGAATACTTACAAACTGCGAGATGTAATATGATCCGATAGGCAATGAACCTTCAGCTGATAACTAAAGAGCTGTCAAGAGGAGAACTTATTATTGCGGCAATTAAACATCTGGAAATCGAGAAACTTTTTAACTTGTAATTCCAATTGAACCATCAAAAGTCATGTGTAAATAACGAATTTAGAAAAGAATTTCTTTCACCGTCTAGAAACAGTTAAGCGACAGAATATTTCAAATTGCTATTACTTTATTAACTTTAAAATGCTCATAGTAGTGCTTTTGATAATTTTATTTTATTGTAGAGATAAATTTGTATTTTGTAGTTATTTTGAAATTTTAGTACACACGAGACTGTTGATTAGAGTTTATCAAATCCAAAAAATCTCGAGAACGAAGAAAACTTCGCTCTCAAATTCTTGAATTTCGAAAGCTAAACATATAGACACATATAACTATATGTGTCTTTTCAGTGGTGATTTTATTCCAGTAACATGAAAGGAGAGTATGCGACTCATTACATTTTATTTTTTATTGTCATTTCCTTATATTATTTATCGTAAGATTGTAGGTGCAACTTCAATGTGTATGTAGGTAAGTAGTAATTTAAGCCAACTTATTAAAAGGTATCAATACAGTGAATATGAGAAACATGGTGAGGGTGGGTTAAAGGTCAACGGGTCCGGAAGCCATATGATGTCCTCCCGCACGAGCGGCGTGCACTTTCACCTCACCTATCCCCGATCAGTCAGTCGTATAGCTGTCAGAGGGTCCGTAATCATACTTCACACGGGTAATTTTATATACTGTCGGGCAGAGCAGGCAGAGAGAATATGAGCGAAATAGACGAGGTTTAGTAAACGCCATAACACAGTAGCGAGCATTGAACATAAATCGCCACTTTCATGGTAGACTTTAACAACATTTAGCTCAATATTAGCTCCTTTCCCATTATACCTTCTAAGCGAAAACACAAGTCTCTGTACACATAAACTAAATTCTGTTTCCTGCTTTTGATAGACTTGTCGGAACGGTAGTGAAATCAGTCATAAAATAGAAATCGACCCTTTCGAAATATTTGAAGAAGTAAATTTACAATGAACTTTAAGTAAGTCGGCTGCTTAATAACAGTACAGATATACTTAAGCGATGTTGTAGGTATAGATACATGCACACATATGTATCTCATATCCTGTATTAGTAGATTCTAAAATATTTTTTGTATAAAAGGTAATGCTATTGTTTATCCTTTGGATTTAATAAGGTCCGCTTTTAATATTACAAAAGATTACGCTGTCATTGTATGAAACCATATATCCTGCTATTTACATATATATTTATGAACGCAGAGCCATCTACTGGTTTACATTATATTAAACGCGTATATATGTATGTACATATGCATGAATTATCTACTACTTACAATTAGTGACATCAAACTCCAACATGCGTAAGCAGTTTAATCCGAGATTAATTTGCAGCCCAGAGCCGCAAATATAATTAACTTGGACTACAGTTGTAGTGAAGAAAGAAATATATCATTTCTGCTGTGAACCCTTATACCTCATAAATTATACGGGTTCATAACTGCATGTGTTTCAGTATTTTTCTTTTGTAATTTTTGTTGGGTCTTTTATAATTATTAGTGTTTTATTTTACCTTATCCTCAGCTAATAATAGGGAAGCTTCACTCTGAATAAATACCAATATGATTTATTGAGAATAATTCTTGGATTTCGCTAATTATATGGTAACTAAAAGATTTGTATGTTTGATTTTAATAGATTAATTTTCGATAATATGAAAATGAGAAGACAAAGTATACATCCCGGCATAATTGGCTGTTGTTGAATATTTGCATAGTATGTAATGCTATTAGAAATGCAAAATATAATAGTCTGCTATTATAGATATCCCATATAGAAAACTATATAGTAAGTCACAAATAATTGTATACTGATCAATTCTAATGATTTCTTCATTATACCTACATCTAACTTCTAGTTTTGTATAGCTCTATGAATATTTAAAAGAGACACTATCGAAATTTAGTTGGTATGTTTAACGGCAGAGCCATTACATAAAATCAATATAAAAGAGATTTAATTAGAAATACATAATTAAATTTTAAATTGTGGTTGCACAATATGTATAACATTCAAAGTACAAGTACATACAAAGTATGATTTATAGATAAATACCGGTTGAAAAGTAAGAGTAAAAGAGACCGTCTAGTTTCGCAGATACGGAGAAACATTTATCAACATTGATCCCACTCCATAATTAATTGAATACTATTTTTCAATCTGACTAGTAACGTTGTAATAAATTGTTTTAGCTATGTTTACTTTTACTTAATTTATTTAAACGGAGTAATATTCAATCATTTACATCGTAATTAGAAATATAAATTTATATTAGTGCTCAATATTAATATCCAAGTGAAAGTAAAATTTATTTCCATTTTTGTGTCTAAAAAGCAACGCAGAAAATGCTGATATAATAAACTATCAATATCAACATGACTACTTTGTACCTCATTTACATCACACTGTATTCATAGTCTCGAATTAAGAATCCCTATTTGAGTTGCGAAGTCTAATTGGATATTGCTGCTTATAATGCTTATAATAATAGGCAAGCATAAAATCCCAGATTGTGTCCTTATGTGTCTTCTCTTCAAACGGATTTACATTTGAATTAAATTTAACCTAGCTAAATCTTAAGTAATACGAGTATATAATAATATGACAACAAAGTTTGCCTAAATATCTCAATTCAGGGTAACATTTATGTACTACTACTCATGTCCATCTATTTGGAGGTCACTTTGTAATGTATTTGAATTGCTTTAAATTGAATATCTGTTGAATTTAAAGGACTAATTATTGGAATTTATTATCACATTGTCATTTAAACCGTACTACTTGTCAGGTTTCTTTTCGAATTCTTATCGAACATCAAAGAGAATTATATATGTAATTTAATTTTACTAAAACTATAAACGGTAATTTAACATTTTAAAGCCTTTGTAATTTGCTCTTTTTGTTTATATAACTTTAGCGGACGAGACATGTAAACCAAAGTAAATATGAAGCAGTTAAGTAAAACTGACCGCATTAACAGTAGTCTACAATAAATACAACGACAAAAAAATTTAAACGAACTACCGATATGTTTCTGTATTTACATAACTGCTTTGATATCGGTTTAGTAACGGTAACATAGTATATGCTATTATGTTATCCATTTATAAATGTTATGAGTATAATCCGTTCAATCTGGTGCAGGCATTATGTAAGGTGATAACGAATTGGAACAGCTAGACTATAGTGCCTCTTGTTAAAGTTTGTTTTTTATAAATGTGATGAAAGCAGTAGATAAGCTGTTTGAACTGCTTTACAATTCGATAACGTTATATTTTGATAGTAAAACTTCACTGGGCATTTCTATAGCACCAGTTGGCTAGAAAAAACGAACCTGCATGCATTACATCGGAACTACCTCAAATATCTATTCAAGTTGGCACATTATTCATATACCGACTTCAATTTGCTTCGCAATTACTTTTTCAGATAAAGTGTCTGAGCTTTAATTTCCAATTTGATCGAATTATGAGGAAATAAGCTTTCTAGACTTCTTTTTAGATATTTTTCTATTTTACCGATTTTAAAGTGTAGAATGTGTAAACATAGTAAAGTTGAATTTTTAGAAATCAGTACCAAACCGTGATCTTTCTTTATATTGGATTTAATATTTACAGTGGCATTCGCTTCCGTTCTTTCTCTCTTGTTCTTTCGAAAACAATAAAGGAATTGCTTAATACGGTGAGCATAAAATTGGAAGAAACCGTTCTGTGTTTAGTAAATACCAAGACAAATGCTGGTCAACTACGTACATCGTACAAATGAAAGAACAACTACATATTTAATAGTTGTTAGAAATCACATTCCACACTCATTTAATACTGATAAACAAATAGCATAAAGTTGGGTCTATAGACTTGTAAAACAAAGACTGGAGTTATTTCTGCCGATACCGGGGAAAACCTCATCTAGGTCCTTGATATTTAATGATATTAATGTTAAAAAGTTTTTCGACTCACCTGGAATTGAATTTGAAATTTACTAATACATCTGAATCGTGGGAATTATAACAGTTCTAAATAAGTTTTCTAACATTATTTATTTATTTAATATGTTTGGAGTACAAACATGGACGAATAACCAAAAACAGGCCGAATATATGTATATTGGAAGTAATTGGCGTTGTAGTGTGTAGAAATTTAATGTAGTAACGATAAAACTAAAATATTTACAAAAACTAAAAATAAACATTGTTGAATTGCTAAAATGACCCTCAACAGATATGCTCAACTCAAAACTGATGAGAGCCCCCGTCAATATAGGTCGAGTATCTTAATACATACACAAGATCTGACGTATGTACCCAGACATACATCTTCCTACGTTAGCTTTAGATTTAATTGAGGGTGATATTCCACTACGACCTATTGATCTATTGTGCCCGTCTTGTGCATGAACTGTAAACTGTTGGGATTTGCCCGCTCTCAGAGCTCTCCATTCAGTTTAAGAGCTTTAATAAACTGCAATAATTGTGATGGTTTCACAGGTGTATTGCTTGTTCGTCTTTGCCGAGATAATTGGGTCGAGTTTCTGTAATAGCGGTGCAGCTAGATATCAGGTGTTCTGTATTTTCATCCTCCGCACCGTAGAACCTGCAGTCGCTATTTTGTGTCAGATCTATCATATCATGTGTTCCCTGCAAAAAAATCTGGAAGGATGCGTGCTCTGTTTCTACTTAGTTCTAGCAAAGTTTCTGCTCTATGCTTATTGTAGTTTCCAAGGAATATCTTGGAGTACTTTTAGGTTGGGGAACAGACAACGTGTTAGGTCATCGCAAATGAAATTAGAGAACAATAAAATCCAGTAAAGTAACTTTAAAAATTAGACATCTAGCAAATTTATTTTGGATTGTGAGTATTGTAATCGGAACTCCATTCAGGACTACAAAAATCAAGGCTAGAATTATATAGCCAGAAATAGATGCAAGAAACGCTAGAATCATTGTGTGCGTCTCTCAAAGTTTGTGAAAAGTGCGATAAACTTTGAAACTCTTTTATATAGCCTCGAGAATGGATAAAACTTAATCGGTGGGTGGTGAAACGATGATTTGTGGGTTATGATTGAGTGCCCCGAAGCAAGAGATTTTTCTGCGTTTGACCTAATTTCATCAAAGAAATCAATTGTTTTCTTTTCATTTTTTGCGACTATTATTAAGTTAAAAAAATTATTTGATGGTCAAACATAGCCAAAAAATGTTGTTTTTCTCGTAAAAAAGAATTCTTATTAATTTTTTTTTTGAAAGTGTAAAAGGTGGTCAAACGATGGTCAATCGTATTTAAAATTTTTATATTTAAAATGTTAGCATTTTCGTCATGAGACCCCAAAATATGGGTACAGTGGCTGTAGCCTAAATAAAAAGTGGTCAATCACAGTTGCTGATGGTCAATAGTGTTCAATAGTGGTCAATAAATAGTCAATCCATTGTGTAATTTTTGTGGATTTTTGATTATTTTGTGGTAACAACTTTGAGGACCAGCAGAAAATTAGTAACTATTGATCTGTCGGGCACAAATTCATGTTGAACAGTATTTATATCGTTTTCTACTTATTACGTATGGGGTGATTATTAACTCATTTTTTGGCAATTAGGTTAAGTTTCAATAAGTTCCGATTAAATTGTTTGGCCCCTACTTGTAGAGCGAAGTAATATATGCTACTTTTCAGATGGTTGGGAAATTACGTTTATTTAAAGGTGGTGATATTAAATAAGATAGAGAGAAGGCAACACTTTTGTAAAACAGTAAAGGAGCTTTAGTGGATTCGAACATAATGTGTAAGGTTGCAGTGTACCTGTTTAAGGGCTGTAAAGTGATATTATTACCCACCACACATAAAAAAAAGATTGTCATATCAGCAGGAAGACGGACTATTAGAATTTTTTGCTATAACTAGGTGCAATGATATCCGTAAATGAATCGATGAGTTGTTGCGTTTAGATGCAATATAAAATAACTAAAATAACTAAAATAACTTCCTATTGATCTTCAAGTTTTCTTAGACACTATTAATATAATTTCTGTAGTCAGCGGCAACTGCCAACCTTACGTCTTGAGTTGTAATGATTTAGATTCTCAAATTTTTTCTATTTGCCCTGCACCTTTCTTTAATAACGATATACTTTTATACCGGCAGGCCGATACCATCCAGAAAAGCACAGCCCGCCATTTGAAAACAGAGTTCCTCCTGATATATTATACAAACTTATGTTTCATCGAATAGGCTGAACACAGACTGACATATTTACTGTGCGGTTCAAACATTGTGTCAAATTTTGCAAAGTCTACAGGTGAATACAATGGTTTTCTTATCTTTGATGGCCACGGTTTATATAAGAAACTAGCCAAGCCAACATTTTTTGATATTCTTGTCTTGCCTCTTTAACCAACATTAACTATACTTATGAACTTTTGGCTATACATTGTATTATTTACTTCGCGTACATAACTTAGTTTGCGTCCCCTCAGATTCTAGTTCAACTGTTTTCAATTTCACCCTGTCCGATCTTTGTGTTTCTATCGTTGTGCGAAACTTTTATTCATTACATCATCATCATCATCAGCGATTGGCAACAGTTGAACCAACCTGTATTTTGCATGATTCTTCTAGTACCTACGTGGTTTATATATATAAATACTAAACACCAAAGCCAAGAGAGCTGTTACCTGCATCCCTGATCGGAAGTGATAGCAAACATATCCCGTACAACGTTTCGGCGTAAATTAAAAACCGCCGACAAGCATAATTATGTGTGTCACCTGTGTAATTGGATTATCTATAGGTTGTCGTATCGAGTTTTATGTACGCGGATAAATTATTATCCGCTGCATACCACATTGCCAGAATGGATCGCCGTCGTTCTTCTAGGGAAATTAAGTGTTAGTATATCGGCATTTATATTGTCCGTTCTGATTCCTATCACCTTGGAGAGAAAGCTGTACATATTAGGGATTTATAGTTTATTATTGGTTTTAGATACTGATTACAAGTGTGATTGTGACCTGAGACGGAGATGAATTATGAACCGAGAAAATGTTTCCTTGTGCGAAAACGAACGATTTGCGCTGAATTGTGTGAATTTTCTCTCTTCTACGCCGATAAACGGGGAAGTTTGATGTTTCTCTACGCTATCGATTATCTAATTGGCGGTTTCATTGACTTTTGCCATGACTATACATTTTTACGTAAGAACGTAAGAGCATTTACAAGTCGTTGATGAATGTATTATTAAACTGCGATATAGGTTTTTGTAGATGTTACGATAAAATTATGTACTTTCAGTCAGACGTCTACTATTTTGCTTTACTGTGTTGCTCGTTGTCTGTTAAATTAAGCTACCTAATAACAGGTAATTTAAGAAAAGATTTTGCGGTGAAAATTTCCTGTTCCTGCGTTTTCGCTTTCTCATTATATTTTACACTTTACAGTCCTATTATTGGCAGCAGTTTATTGGTTGGAGTTCTCGAGTAATGCCTTGAAACTTGGATATGAAAAATGTACTGTTGCTTTAGAACTTGTTTGATATATAAGTATTTATGTATATTAATAATAATTATTGGCATTTTGCAAAAGCTAAACCTAAACCAATGTTAATTAGGGTACGACTTGAATTTTAATACAGCAGAAAATGTTAATAAAATTGATTTATAATTTCATTACTGCTCTAACTTCTAGCAAGGCAAGTATTGGATGGTTCAGTAAATAAAGAAGAATAGACGAAAAATAAATATGAAGCCTATCACTTACAATTTTAGTTTAGAAAAGTCAACGCACGAAACACCAAAAACCACCAAAAAATAAAACTTTTATTATCGCTTTGCTGCCGAAACGCGTCGATGTTTACTTAAAAGTTTTTGGTGTTTAGTGGGTTGAAGTAGTTGGTGTTCTAATTTTAGTTTACCTTAATCTTGAAAGAGGTTGCTGATTGCTTCCCATTAAATTTCAACAAACTTTGGGGTTACTCTGTAGGCGGGCATATTTAAGGAATCCGATGTTGCGATCTACCACTTTGAAAACAGGTCGCTCTAATCACTGGAACTATAGAATTGTTTAAAAATGTCCAATAGATAATAATTTTAAAATGAAGAACTACGTTAAAGTTAGGAGAACGTTTAATGAGTAACTGTTAGAGAAAACCATTTTAAACACAACAAGTTGAAGAGCTTGATATATATTGATCTAGGGAGCCAAATCGTTCGTGTTAAACGAACTCAATTACATTTCTCGTCTTATATAAACAACTTGATTTCTTCACACGTTTGTATAGAGTTGTTCTTGTTATTTGACTCCTTTGTGGCGATTAATTGTATTTAAGATGTAAAAGAAGATTCAAAATCATTGTCGGAAGAGAAAAAACTATTTTTCGCAAACATTTATCTGTACTTATTACCATTTTAATGAGTGAAGTTGTCTACACACAAATTTAAAACTTTTTATATGACAGGAATGTCAGTGGTTATGTCAAATATTTTACCGAACCATAAAACATAAAACTTTATCCTAATGGAATACATAATTTATTCATGAAAAAATGCAAATTATAAAGTGGTTTTATAATTTGTCATAAATATGTCATAGTATTTAACTTAACCACTGACATTGCTGTCATTTAAACAGTTGACAATACTAAAATGGATATACTTAATTTTACCCCCCACTACCTTCTCATATCAATAGACTTTCGTAGTTCAAGTTGTTATCCTGTATACCAGGGAGATACAAATATTTACTGTCGCTACGATAGCAAGCATTGACTGACATATCAGAAACTATTGTCATTCGAAGTGTCACTTATTGGCGTGAATGCAACAGTATCATAACTCTGTCCTTTCTCATTTACGAAATATTATTTTATTTTTCTTGAAGTATTCATATTTTTACGGAAATGGATAAAATTGAAGCAGGAGCGATGGTAGAATGCTCTGCAAGAAATTATTGTCACCATAATAAATTTATACGAAGTATTTAGTGAGTGTGCGTCTTCATCTCAAATAACAAAAAATTTATCTTGTGATTTTAGACAGGAAAGATGGACTTGTAAACATGTATCAGTTGGTGACTGCCTTTCCACCCCCAAAAAAAATTGTGGATACCGAAGACAAAACTTAATTGGTCCCTGATATTGCTCAATGACTGAAGTATTGGTGTTACATTTATAGCGGAGACATATATGTGGCTTTTCAGTTTGAAGTATCGAGAAAATGTTGTGTGATGCACTGGATTTCAGAAAAGTGGTCGCGTAAGTTTCGCTACCCCGTGAAAACTTCGTATCGATTCATCGGCTATAAAAATGATGGCCACTACTTTTTGGGCTTTGGAGGACGTTATTTGTGCTGGTTTTACCATGTGGGCGTACCGCAATACGCGAATATTACTTAAAATTAATACCAAATCTTCGGGAGGTCATCAAAGAAAATGAAGAGGGGGTGAATGCTTCGGGTATCATAAATTCTGTTTCAATCACAGCCATTTATAATGCTGGCGTTAGGATTTGTAGACAACTCTCAACTCAACTTTCTCGATCAGTGTCTAATGGAACAGCACACTGGAGACTTCTCTAAAGGTGTTTTGGCACTTAAAAATACAGACTGGAAATGTGTTAAGCTTTCTGGGGATTGTGTTGAAAAATGAAATTCTTGCGTTCTTCTCAGTCGATTGCTTCTATGTTAACGACAATAACTGGTGAACTGCCCTATATTTGGTAAAAAATATACATTAATATTATCATGTTTGTACCCATTCTAGTAAGTCATGTGAATACAACCGACAAGCTCATTAAATATATGAGAAAATTTTAGAAAACTCTAAAAACCTGGTGCTACAACACTGTTGTTTTGAAGAACAGTAACAGAAACTGGTATTTAATGATGGGTTGATCATGATACGTCAAATAGGTTGGAGTGATTACCATATTGCGCCAATATTTATCGCAAGGTAACTATTGTTTTATATAGTTTTTATTGTTTCATGTATTCCATTTCTGTACCACCTGACTGGTTATCAACTTCAACAAAAAGGCAGGGCTCACTACCTTTGCTAGAATTCTAGATATGCACCAACTTTGACGTGGCTGCTATTACGATTAGCTGTTAATTTGTAGAAATGACACTTTATGTAAAGCAGATATACATACCTAGTGGCAGAAATAATAATATTTCCACCCCGTTGCGAATTTAGATAGAGAGATTGATGCTAGACGAATATGTATTGAGATAGCTGAGCGAGATGCTCTTAGTTTGTGGATAATATTGAACTCAACGAAGGTCTCGACATTTACAAACAGTAGTTTTATTTTTGTCTAAACACATATGTGAATTGTAATTTAGCATTTACTTACTGTCAGTTGCATATGTAACTATCCACTTAGTTGTATTTAATGATATTTGTGTTTGTTTTATTTATTTCATCACTCTATAACTTAATTACTTCATCATGACAACAACAAGTGGACGAAACAGTACAAGAAACACTGGCTAAATATTAATGTTACTTGGTGACTAGTTCGTATGTGTAACAAATTTTATTTTTCAGTTTATATTTTATAAATATAAATTTTGTGTTCAAATTTTTGTGACTAATTATTGACGGTTTCACCACATTAACCCCTATGCTATTTTGGAGACAGATATGATCGGTCTTAATCTTATATTTAAGCTAAAAGGGTATCCGTAGCACTGTGTGCGTAGTAGACATTGCTGGTTTAGTTTCCCGGGGGTTGGTTGTCTTTATATTGGGTTGATTCTTCTTCTCTCTGTGCCATAGTCACCGATCTTTTCCTTACTTTGCTTCTAATTAATAACAACCAGATTTATTTTTATTTCAATACTTGCAGTACTTATGGGATTTATTACTATTGCAATGTAGGCTCTTTTTTCAGCTTTCGATTGTGCCCTGATTCTATTTTATCCTGTGTGTTTTTCTGAAGTATTGTTATCTATATGCGGTTTTGCAGCTTTCCCTAGTTGAAGCATTGTTAGGTGTGCTTCGGTTCTTACATGTAAGCGTCTGCCTATTTCTCCAGTATGTGCTCATACATACGGTACCTTGAATACATAGTCTTTTGTTCTCGGATTTATATTCTTTGGGTTTGTTCTAGTAAGGATAGACGTTTCCGGATTTGTTGTCGCTATTACAGTCCTTATGTCGTAATTGTTGCTTATTCTCTTGAGTCTTTTTTGATAGAATACTGGGATATATGGGATTACTGTTTGGTATGTGTATGTTGGCTTGTTTGTCGTCGGCATTCAGTTGTGTTGTTCAGTAACAATATGTGCATGCATTACATTTAGGATGCGTTGTCTCTTCACTATATTTGTCTTTCCTCTTAATCGTCACGATTGAGATTTTGGCGATGTGTCTCAATCTCAACAGCTTTCTTTACCTTTCTGAGACAATAATTTATGCGACTTGTTTATGTACATCAGATATCTGAGCAAAACCAATATTGTTATTATTACATTGCTGCTACATAGTTCTATATGTCTGCTTTACAAGAGGACATATTCAATTACTGATTAATAATTTAACACATGGAAAGTTATATAACAGTTTCGACAGTTGAGTATTTTACGTCATCATTCTAATAGGAAACACAATTTGATGGGATACTTATCCATAATTCTCTTCTATTGTCGTTCACCCTCTCGCGATTGTATCTCCCTTTCCAAATTACAGTTCTTATCTTCACATACATATTGAAAGATGTGGGTTGTAAATGGTAATGTATGTTTGTATGCATTATCAAAATTCACTGCATCTATAACAGGAGACGATATCATTTGACATTTCTAATTGATACATACTCTTCTTGCCCCATTAATTTTCATCGGTAAGCTGTTTCATTTATGAAAAGCAGCTGTTCTATAATTTAGTTTTACGCAGATGTTTATTACACTATACTTGGTTTGTAACTAGTATACGTATTCATACGCTTGTATTAATGACGGCATTTCATGGTTCTGAACTAATGTACAACATCTAATATATCATAAAATATTTAACTGTCGGTCTGAGATTTATCCGTTAATAGAATGTGTGGGTCTTTATTGAAATAATTAATCAAGCTAGCTTGCGTGTGAGAAGTAAGTTAGTAGACACCTGGAAACTGTATAAAATTATAGTCTTATTTGCAGTAGTATAGTATCATATATAAGCTAAAATATTCTAAATATTGCTCCCAAGTTTTATAGCTGCGCGGCCCATGGGGAGTGGCGGATATTGTTTCCATATACGGCAATGGTAAATTGTTTTGAAATTTTGATGCAAAAGATTTTAGAAATAACAAAAATATATCTGAGGAAAGGAAATTATAATAGTAAGTTTCGCGTTGTTGCTGATATTTGGAATAAGTAAGGAGTACCAGAAAAAAAACCTTAAGGTTAAGATTTGCATCGAAGCTGAATTTAAAGTTTCTTAAAATTCGAAGTCATTATCACGGCAACATCGTTATGGTTGCTACAGTAATTTTCTTTTATAAATGATGTTTGTAACTTTTAACAAATCTTGGATTTTAAAATAAGGAGACACACACACACTACACAGCAAGAGCTGCAGTAGTAGTTGTGCAAGTGATACCGTTTCAGAAGGCATTTTCTACAGTAAAGTAATTTTCATTTATAATAATCAAATAATATTAAATAATGTCAGTTGCGTGCTGTTGCAATTAACTTTTTGGTTTAGAATTCATCCAGCTAATTGCTTATAAAGTAGATCCGTCTTTCCGTGGTTGCTCCTTTCCACGAGTTTCGATGCAATTTTTATCCTCTCAGATGCAATGCCTACGAATTCCATCATGCTCGTCGTCGAAAGGTCAAAGAACAAACAATACTCCACAGGACAGCATAACAGAGATGATAGTATTCCTTCCTGTGCGTAGCTAAGACTGTCTTTATAGTGCAAAAGTTCGTCCACACGTGAACCATTCTGTGACTACTTACAGTTAGGTCGACTCCGGGGTCGACTCCACATTGCTGCAATGACGTCTTTTAAGGAGCGTCCTCAACGGCCACGAAGGGCTGCTACAGTTTCTTTGTTGTTATATGGACTTACTACTTGTGGTTTAATAAACATATTGATTCTCGCGTAGAGGCAGTTTTGTCAAAGTCGAGGTTTTGAGTAGGAATAAGGTGAGGCTGGTTTAATGATTTTATTGCTAATCGAACCTTAAAGATTTGGAGTTATTTACCTTGCAAAATTCCAGTCTTCCTTCCGTTCCAGTTCAGTCCTTATTCTGTTAAGTTAGCTTTGTGAGCTGAACTCGATCCTGCCCACCCCATCTGAATCTGGCTTTCAATGACTTCTGAGCATAGAAAGTGTACTTGCAGGAGAAGAGAAATAACCTGTTCTTCTGTTGCGGCCTTGTCACCGTTTGTAAAAGTGCTAATTTTCAGTGATTTTGTTTTACAGAAACTTTTCGTATTCTAGAGAATTAAGGAATACACCCCGATTCGATATGGAACTTTTTCCACAAATCTGATTTAGCCTTCATTAAGGTGCAGTTGTATTCCGCTTTATATTCATCTCATAAGCTAGATTTTTGACTTTGTTACAGAGTTTTTGATGGTCGACTTCATGTCAGACAACTCCCTGGTTCACCATTGTTTAATGGGACAGCTTCCTTCATATGGCATTATAAAAACAGACTGCATGCCATATGCTCGGAGTTTGATATCGGCGGCTGTTTTGATCTTTAATTCCGAAATTATTTGTTTTCAGTAAATATTTGGAATTTCTAGAGTTTCTATGCCGTATCTGACATGCTTGTGGTGTTTTAATACCTTACATGAGAGAGGCATTTAATGCAGCAGAGTGTACAGACGGTAATATTGATAATTGTTACATGGCTGGCTTTATTGAAAGTCTGTTTAAAGGTGTTGCGGTCAAGTGACTATTAAGTAACTTGCTCCGGTTATTGATAGCGGTGCTCTCTCATATAGTATGATGTGAATTGCTATCCCATCGATGCAGAAGTTCCTGCGTTTACACTTCTGCATAGGGTACTAGTGCTCACCGAAGTAGGATGAGTATCCGTGTAATCGTACGAAAGGTAGGTTGATCCCAATATAAGATGTCTTACCTTCTTTTTCGTCCATTCACTACTGTAGTGCCTTTGGAAGAGCGATGACTGAGCATCAGACAATTTAGATTATAAGAAGTAACAAAATTCACCGCAGTAATAATTTGTTAATTTACAAATAACAATAAATACTCATAGAATCGCGTTTGCAAACCCGTTCGTTTATATGTATGTATCATGTGACACTACTTATTTCTGTTTTACTTTATTTATGTCAATAAGGTTAACCTATAGTATGTTCAAATGCATGATTTCCTTATTTAGACATATTGAAATAACGGTAGTTATGTTTTCGTCTTACTCGGTGAAAATGACAATAGATGTACCGTTGAATCTAGACACAAATTAATGCGAATGTTACAACGGCGTCGATAATAGTAGAAGGCACGCACATCCTTCAGTACTTTTAGTTTATTCTTCTATAACGAATATTTTCCTTGGTATAAATTTTATTATTACACTTATTGTGGTAATATATATACTTTACTACTTTTTGTTACGGTAATCTGTTTAATTGTCGTCGGGAAAAGAGATAAGTTTCATTCAAGTAGGTGTCTTCCTGGTAGCATTAAAGGCACGTGTTGTCATTTATTGAGCCAGTACACCGTGAAAGTCTGCAGCGGAGTGTGTTCGAAATCCATTTGTACACGCACAATTTAGTTTTTTATACGATCTTTCTCCAAGCTTGTCACGATCCTCATCGTGAACATTGTAGATCATTCTAGTTAGTATTCCCCGCTGTACAAATGCACTTGGCCGGATATCCTTCGCATACGATGCACCCAAAATTACTGCCGCAGGGAGGCGTATCCGGCTCGAATAACGCTGATCGTCCATTGTTATTTTGACGTGTCTATGACCGGCCTTAACGAAATTTATGTGCCGCACCCTCAAGACACTGTTGTAATGAATTTTGTTTCGTCTCGTTTGAAATTTGTCTATCTGTTGGATGTAGAGGACACTCCATACTTTTACGTCTACACTACATAAACTATATACAGGGTGTAACAATAGAGCGATATTCTTCCATATCTCCATTTTTATGCAAAATGCAGCAAATATTTAAATACAAAAGTTGTTTAGTTTTACGAAATTTATAATGTAAAATTATTCTACGATATACACGGTGTTTAGTTTGCTCGTAATCATCAGTATCACGCAAATGGAGATATGGAAGAATATCGCACTCTTTTTACACCCTGTATATATCATAGGAAGTATGATTCATACAAGCCTTTAATATTGTTATAAAATATGCCACTAAGATCATGTTGCTTTCATTTTCCCCGTTATTAACTGATCAGAAATGATTGGGTTTTTTCGTTGAAGCAAACTTTATTGTAGCTATAATTCTAATATTGTGTTCGAATTGCATATCTTTACTTTAACGTGGAAGTTATCCTGTTCGACGCAAGTTATCCAATATAGACGTGATACAATTTTGCGATTTTGAAATGATTCTTAATGACCCAACATCCTTATGCCGGCTCTGTAGTAAAAGTAAGCAACATAAATTTCGGGCAGGAGGAAGTAGACTATATTGTCGGTAATAAAAATTGCGTAAATATTTGAACACATGCGCGCTTGATAAACGTAATTATCATTAAAGAAGAAGAATGCGATTTGTTGGCGGCTAAGTGAATCTCCAGGTCCAATAAGCGTATGTATATACGTATTACGTGCTCTGTAACAAAATTATACTTACTCTCGACTTAATAACAGGTTATTGTAGGCAGCTTCGTCTCGACACCGACCGCTATGGTTGAGAGCGCGATGATTAAATTTGGTTTTATTTCAATTAACGGGAATCATTTTCGTTTGTTTTGTAACAGAATATCTTAGTGTTCATAAAATTGGAACCTACAGGATTCGATGTTTTGTAATTTTGTACGAAATGTACTTATCATTTGATCATCTGATTGAACATTAAGCCCAAATATGGTGAATGTGCTCGTAACTCCGGTGAAATAGTAATGACTTCTATATTTATTCTAGGAAGTTAGGTCAGTACAAGCTTTTGTGCTGTTGCACTATGAAATGTTTGAGCCTCGAACTCGATTTATAAAAAAATAGGAACCTCGGCTTATTTGATCTTTTGAACCAGATATTCATAGACGTATTGTAATTTTAATCGTTTTAGTCATAGCTTGTAAAATCTGGTGTTGAAAAATAGAGGATACATTTAGTTTTGTTACTATAGTAAGAAACTGTATGTGTATGCAATATAATGATTAGTTAACTTTGTGGCAATGTTATGGGTTTACCCTTGATATGCGACTATCAGTAATAATAGTGAAGAATGTCTTTACAATTACAAAAGAAAACTAAAAACTTAATGCTACTAGATACTGCACACAGAATCCTTATAACTGAAACTCCGCCACTGTACGATATTTCATGGTTATAGGAAAATACATACATACATTCATCGAGGATCTCTTTTATGTTTTATAATCAGCCGCGCGGTTTTCAATCAGGGAACAAACTGCCTGGGTCGGATGCTAAATTAAAAACGTCAGTCATTCAGATGTGAAACAATCAAGTTTGACTTATTCGATTTTTTTTTCGCTTCCCCGTTTTGTTGCTTTTACCGCGACAGACAATCGCATCGTTCTTTTTATGAAATTCCGTTGGACCTTGCTAACCGATATAGAAGCCAAAAAAGGTCGCCGAAATGTACGGCGTCTAACAGAGCTGATTTGCTGAAAGACAATAAAAAGTACTATTTTCAATAATCATTACGACAGTAATGAAAGTCGTATAAGTATATATTTTATACATAAGTGTGTTGAAGTGACCATGTTGTTGGTCACACATCGATTTAGTAAATATTCTGAATATATTCTTTCAGCTAGGTAGATAATAAACACTGTGTTAATACTTTACTGAATGATAATGGAGTAATCTTTTAAATCTTCTAGAAAAAAGCATTAAATATGTCATTCTACATTACAAACTGGCTGGTTTCTAATTTAAAACAGTGACAAGAATTGAGTTGAAAATATCATATTTTGCAAATAGGTGTTAAAGGCATCTAAAAAACGTACTACGTGCCAGTCAGGTAGCTAATAAATGGGATCTCGATTTCTGGTATTACCGAAAAATAGCTGATTCGATTACTTGAGAGTTATTCAGTAAAACTCTAAATGGTGATGTCTACTTCAACATGTTGTTACAAATGTGGAAGTTGGATAGTAGCTTGATACATTAGGTTATAGAATACCCGGTAAATATCAATCTTTGTTCCAACGGGATGGTGTCCGATTACAAATTGCAAATATTTGTAGCTGGGCTAAACAATTATTTACAAATCAATGATCTGCTGGACGTAGAATATCTTTCACTACCAGCACACATTGGATTTAGTCTTAGTATAGGTCGACCAGAATGCCATGGCAGTGATCTATTGTTAATGCGCCAATCACAGATAAGTGCTGCAACGTCATTCTTTTACCCGAGTTCTCTGACTTAAGCGCAACTGCCACAGTATTCTGGTCTACCTATAGTTTCCAGATTTCAATCAATAGATTTAAACGATTTGCTTCACAAGTGATGAACACTTACACAAATATAAAATAAGTCAGAAATAAATTTTTATAAAATACATCAAGAATTTTGATGATGCATATCAAAACTTCTTTGTGTTTCGGCATTTTCGTGGGCACAGATATAAATGATATAGTGTGATTCATAGTTTAAAGCACGTCCCATTTACAATAAAAGTAGATCGGTTTTTGGAGATTTTTAATTCGTTATGGTTCCTCAAATACGATATATGTACGTATTTCGGACGGATCGTTTACAAAAAGACGAACCGCACTGTATGTATGTTGCAAAATAATGACCATTAAAATCAAAAG
Source organism: Holotrichia oblita (assembly GCA_023690525.1). NCBI lineage: Eukaryota > Metazoa > Arthropoda > Insecta > Coleoptera > Scarabaeidae > Holotrichia > Holotrichia oblita. The sequence continues at coordinate 179,455,798 of CM043015.1, read as the reverse complement.
ATAATTAAATTTCATGATCGTAATTTAGTAAACCTACGATACTGTAATATCATGGAACAAAGGGGCGAATTTGAGGACAAGAACCTTTAATTATCCTGCAAAAAGATATATGTTAGCGTAGCGGTGTGACAAGAAGGGCAATACCAGGCTCATTGCAAGCACAATGAACGTTTTTTATGCGTATAAAAGAAGGGAAACATGCCTTTATAATGAAGCTTATTTTAATGCCACAATTGGCCCTTATGGCTGTTCAGTTTACCCTAACCCCTACACCGTATCATATAAACGTGGTCCACCAACATTTTAGTTTATAGACATTAACAAACATGTAAATATATAAATCATGTGAAACCCCTATTCTGCGTGGGATCTCCAATTAGATTTGATGAAACTTTGTATATGGTACGGTTCTTTGTTTGATTTTAGAAGTAATATGAATATTTAAACAGTGTTTTATGTTCCTTGGGGAAATATTTGTGTAAGTTGAATAAAAGTTAATAAAGAATATTAAAATTTACGGCATATTATATAGAATGAATCAAACAATTGACCCAAATAAGTTCATTACAAATTCAACAAGTAGAGTAATTGGGTTATTGTAGAATATTTTACACACTATTTAAAGTCTATTTGTGTCTATGTGTGATGCTGTGTCCAGTTTCTACAATGCTATTTACGCTGTTGTGGATCAATTTGTACCACTATATAGGACCTCGAACCGTAAATTTCCTCCATGGTTTAATCAAAACATCAAATTCCACTTGAAACAAAAAGAATATTACTTCTCCAAATGGAAACGTACCAAATCTGAGGTTTGTCGTCTGGAGTTCCAAAGACTTCGCTCTTTACTTAAAACTGAAGTTGAAACAGCCTATAAGGAATATCATACTAAAATTGAGTGTGATATTATACACAATCCAAAACTATTTTGGAACTTTATCAATAGCAAGCGATCTTCATCTAGATTACCTGGTTCGCTGACGCTGGATAATGTACCTCTTAACAAACCTAAGGATACAGTGCAGGCCTTTGCTGATGTGTTTGCTGATGCTTTTGCTGGTGCCGACTCCACCGTAAATGCAGACCTGGATTGTGATATGAACCCTACTGCATTCGACATTGGAGAAATAACCAGTTCTGACGTTATGAAGGGACTTAGAAAACTTAAAGCTGATATGACCAGTGGCCATGACGGTCTTCCAGGGTTCCTACTCAGAGATTGTGCGCCAGTGCTTTGTGACCCACTTGTTACACTTTTTAACTTGTCACTTCGCTCTTCAACCTTTCCAACATGCTGGAAGATTAGCAGAATTACGCCGGTTTTTAAGAAAGGAAATCGTTGCGATATCCGTAACTATCGACCTATAAGCATATTGTCAAATTGTGCCAAAGTATTTGAATTTATCTTGCATGATAAGCTATCGAATAGCATTAAGCCGTATCTGTCTATCAATCAACATGGTTTTATCAGCAACCGGTCTACCATTACTAACCTAGTGGAGGTTACTCAATATTTGAGTGAGGCCCTGGATACTCGGCAACAGGTGGATGTTATCTACACGGACTTCAGTAAAGCGTTTGATACAATTGATCACTCAATACTTACTGTAAAGTTACTCTCGATGGGTGCTTCCCCGAAATTTGTTACCTTTTTAAAATCATACTTAGATCAACGCAACTGCTATGTATATTACAACGGCTACACTTCCAATTCCTTTACTGCATGTTCTGGAGTACCGCAGGGATCCAATTTAGGACCGTTACTTTTTATTATTTACATCAACGATCTTTTGAATTCATTAGACTGTAGGATACTTGCATATGCCGATGACCTCAAGATTTTTAACAAAATTACTTCTGCATCAGACTGTTTAGACTTGCAAAGAAATCTCACTGCTATTAACGTATGGTGCATAAAGAACAAAGTTCGTTTGAATGCTGACAAATGTGCCATTCTGTCATATACTAAGCGTTCTGTAACCACTACTTATCAATACTCTATCAACGAAACCGTTATTCCGAGAGTCATGCAGTTCAAAGACCTAGGAGTGCTTTTTGATTCCCACTTTTCTTTTACACAGCACATCACTGATATTAGCTTATCTGCCTCTAAATCTCTAGGTTTCCTTATTCGCTCTTCACGATCCTTTAGTAACCCAGACACAGTTAAAACATTGTATTATTCTTTGGTTCGCACGAAATTGGAATATGCGTCGTTGGTCTGGTACCCTCACTATGTCTATCAGCAGCTGTTAGTGGAAAGAGTTCAGAAACGATTTTTGAAGTACTTATCATATAAATTGGATGGATTTTATCCAGTTCGTGGGTCTGATTACAACAATCTGCTTCTTCGACATGCATTTACGTCATTGGGTCAACGACGAATTGAAGCTAGTGGTAAATTTCTATGTAAACTTGTACACTATAATATTGATTCTCCTTCCCTCCTACAACAAATTGACTTCGCGATTCCCCAATTCAATATTAGAACAACGAACACTTTCTATACGCCTAGAGCGCGCTCTAATGTGTTGACTAAAGCTCCATTGGTCCATATGTGTCAAAATGCAAACAAATTATACACTGATATATTCTTAAAATCTTAGTAGTTTCTTGTTTTTGCACCGATTAATTGCTTATAAGTTATTTGCTAGTTATTATAATCATTTTAATTTTTATACTGTAAATGATAAACTGTATTACAATATGTACTATGCACTAATTCATAATATTTTTCTTGTAATTTTACCCTGTAAATGGAATTTTCTGTTGGGTAATAAAGATTATTATTATTATTATTATTATTATTATTATTATTTGTGGAAAAAAATAATAATAGTATTTGCGAAGTAGATGCGGAAAAATTTATACTTGATTAGCAGTGATGAATTGTAATTGAAGAGATAGATTCGTGAAACGTTAAGCAACGGGGATGTGTCTTTAATTAATTTCATCGTATTCTTGACTATGCATTGTGCAGTCATTTGATACCAGAAGTCGGCTAATATATCCAATCTCTTGTTTTGGAAGATAGTAACTGTATAAAAGTATTGATTTTCTTGTTGCTGGTAATAAACTGAGTATCTTGAACACTTACAAATATTTACTGTATAATAAAGCTAATAAGTAATCAAATACTGATCTTGTTTTTTTTTTTGACTGAAATATTGTATTTATTATATTACCGCTCTAGCTTTTTTCGTATATTTAGTAAAATTTAATCCATTGTATTTGATACACCGACAGGCAGATTATTGTTTTTTGCAGTCTTGACTTTCTGCAATTAATATTAATAAGTAAGCATGGTACAAGGTACCTTGTAAATGGGGACATACTTTAAGTTTAGGTGATCATGATCATCATCATCATATTTAGACACTGATCCAAATATGGTACAACTTGACTCCCATTGGAGCAACTGCTATGTAAATTGTGTGTATAAATGTGTTTCGGTATCTTTGTTACAACACTACCTCGCAGTAAATAATGTTGTGCTGTTAATTAATAATTGCCCTAATTGCAAATGGCAGCTTAACCGGAACAATCGCTCTAGCGAGATATTGCCACAAGCGTCCCCAATAACATTTAGACCTTAGACCATAAGTACGCTCTTACATCCACAAGATGGTGTTAATAATCACAGTCTTAAATGAGTTAAATCTGTTCAGTTAGACTGCCCAAAACTTTAACAATAACGCAAACGAGATAACACTCCAGAATTTTGAACGCATCTGTGTCTTTTATACCCTCTTCATCTTACCCTACATTTCTCAATTGTATGTCATTCTCTTGAGCGAATTACTGTTAGAATTCATGTGAAACAAGAGCAACTGCCATATAGTATTGTTGGAAACTTATCACTTCTTTGGTGTCGGAATAAGTTAAGTTTAGTATACAGGGTGCCCGGATTCCGTAGGGACAATATGGGTCACTTTTTTATTTGAAGGTATAGAGAGAGGGTTAAATTAGCAAAATGGTGTAGATTCAAATGCTCAGATGGTTTGAACTAATTCGCATGGTGATTTAACTACTTAATAAATTTACTAACCTAATCTTACCTCAAATTATTTCATTTGAATTATGTAATTTTTTTCTGAGTGCAACAAAAATTGCACGGTTCCAATTTAAAATTTTGAGGTTAGGTGAGATTACTAAAAATTTGCGCAAAATAAATTTGTTTTATTAAGCGTCAATAAAAGTATCTAGATTACAATTTGAATTGCTTCAAACCGCATCTTAATATCTCAAGTAACAAAAAAGTTACAGCAAACAAAAGAAATTAGGAGATTTTAGTTTTTCTTCAATATTAAATAAATGAAGTATGACAAGTAAAATTTGAAAATGGATTCTTATTGAGCTTTTGAATCTACACGTTTTTGCTAATTTAACCGTCTCTCTATGTCTTCAAATAAAAAAGTTACCCATGTTGTCCCTAAGAAATCGGGGCACCCTGTATATGTAGTCTCTCCTATTGCGTTCATTTTGAATGTAAGTTATTGTTACTACCAACTAAAGAGGTAAGAAAATCGTACAGCAAGTAAGCCTTGACGAACATTACGAAATCTACTTCTTGTTTTGCAGTTGTTGTACACCAAAGACTGTCTCCTAATAGCGTATATAAGGTAAATTTAACTTGTACAATCAAGGCGCAATAACAGTTTCCTTAACACATTACTTCATTACATTACGCATACCCTTTAGAAAATTATCCCATTCTTGACGAAGAGCACGGGATTCCTTTCAACAAACTCATTTTTATGTTGCCTTTTATACGGTGTTAAACTTTTATAGCCAACCTGGCGTTCGACCGCTAATGACTTTGTGATGGGTTACACACCAGTAGCAGACTGAAGTAGAGCTCTCAGGGTGGTCCTTTATTTAAGACTTATACATACATACATTTAGTCGATTGCTGATACATGGGTACATCGCTCCTACACTAAAAATCTTTTTAAGGAAGGCACATTAACTACAAAATGATTCAGAAAGAACAGGCGAAGCATTAACATGTAAATTATCACAGATTAAGTGTTGATAAATTATTCAGACAAAGTCTTCAACTTAAGTACGTACATGTGACATTAAGAATTGCGGCAATTACTACATCATAATTGCTTAAACTAACTAAATAATACGTACGCATATATTTGAACCTAACCTAATAATTAGGTAGTTGTGAGTGAAAGCCAAGCAAATGGAATGAAACGTGCGTGATGAAGTTGCTGCTATTTTCGTAGAGGTTTACATAGTTGTGATGATAACGGGTCGATGGCCGCAGTGATTAGGCGGTTGATTATCGTTGTGGAAGGACGATAGAAGCAGGGTTTCAATTCCCTGGAGGGACGGTGACATTGTTTGCAGAGAGTTGAATCCGGGATCAACTTGCCATTCACTGTTGGGAGCAAAGTGATTAACAGCGCGGCATTATAAAAGGCGATATGACGCTGTCACAAAACCATTTGAACAAAATTTATATACACAAAGACTACACCACGAGAGTTGCAGTAATAGCCAGACAAGTAATACAGCTTGCGGAGTCATTGCAACTAAACACCCACCACACATGAAAAAATACAAGCAAGACAACAAGTTAGAATTGCAGTGAAAGATAACGGAGACATAGCTTTTGACGAAAAGCTCTAAAACCGTGTCCAGCCATTGCTAAGTAACCAAAAATGGCTGATAAGTTTTACTTTAACTAAATTGATAGCAGCTGAATGTGTCTAATTTCACGGTTCTGAACAAATTTGATCAGCCCATATGCATATATATATGTAGTTTACCACCAAAAGAGGTATTACTATATCACCATCTTTGCTTATTTTCAAAATGAATGCCGAAAAGCTCAGTTCCTTGCGCAACATTAGAAAAGCAAATGTTCTCCATGAAAAGCGAAGTTACTTTTATTGAAATAATAGGTAAGCCTAAATACTATTCGAGGTCAATTACAAAATCCCAATTATGGGACGGCGGTGATAACGATAAAACTGTTTTTGACTGAAAGCCACATCGACCACAATTCATTTTGGGCGAAAGCTAACATCGACTGTTCTGTTCTCAAACACCATCCATGCCAATACATTCTTCCTTTGAACGTGATATAAGGAAGCATGCGTGATTAATTCGTACAATTCTCGTTATTCAGCCGCCACCGAAGCGCTCGCTAAAAGTGCATGTCTGGGGTTACAATATTGTTACATTGTAACCGTGACATCATTTCATCCTATCTTAAATAAGTGAGACATTTGTTCGATTTTGTTATGATATGATTCATGATGACGCATTTGTTCGATTTTGTTACATGATGACGCTAACTATTACACTTTTAACAGTAAATTTGGAATTAAATAATATCCATTATTTGTAATTTTCAAAATTAAAGATAATTTCTCGCCCACTTGTTGTTGTAAGTTCATCCATTTACACAATTGGGCGATTCTGTTCTCTATACCGCTTTACCTTTTGAAGAAAATTTGCAGGTAGTAATCTTTTAGCAATATCTTACTTGTATGACACTTGTAAAACAATCAGTGCCTTCTTTAAATGTATTAGGAAATATATTTATGCTGGAACCTATTTCCATCAGCATTATAATAATTTTGGACTACTCTCTTGTCGACTTGAATCTAATTCGCTTTTTCTAATTATTCCTATTTGTCTCTCTTCAGCGACTATTCCTCCAGTACTAAAAATATGTGGCGCTATTGCGAACAAAGCATATTAAGATTAACAAAATATAAATAATTTGTAAAAGTTGTAACTTTGTTATAAATTATTTATTTTATTGCTGTTTTATTCAGTAAGTAAATTGAAAATAAATTCAGTAAATTACTTTATTTAATTTGGTAAATTGTCACATGCCACCAGTCATTCATTTTGTGTACTATGTTACAAAGAAACTAAATAATTACGTTGTTAGATTAAAGAATTATTTCTTACTTAAGCACTGTCATCATTAAGTTTTCAGCTTAAAACCCAAAATTATCTTGAACTTTTGTTAAAGTCTCTACTGACGATTTACACACTTCGAAATTTAAGCAAATGTTAGAAGGTGCGTGCAAGGGTAAGAGCGACTGTGTAACATTGTTTCTGGGGTGTTTCTTAGTGTTGTGATACAGGTTGCAAGGACAACGGAAAATGAGGCATTTATGATCATTGTCGGTGTATAAAATCATCAAAGCACATCTTAGCGTGCATCCTATTATTAAGTATTTTCTGCGACCCATAACTTAGATTGCTCTTTTAAAGGATTAGGTACCAAATACTATTTTAGGAATGAGTAGGCTTTAAATTTAGTCCGAGACTTGTGAGAATATCAAGAAATGGTCGATTGGCAAACAGGATAATTGATAATAAAATGATGATTTCTTTCTAATATATGTGGAGTCTCTCCCGCGGTAAGAAATCGGATGAGGTTTTTAATGCGGATTGGCCAAAGGCAACTTAACTGCTCTCCCTAAAGAGCTGTTTGAGAGACAGTTTATATTCCTGATTCTGAATCTGAATATCCATCCATCCATCCATATATCCAATCCGTAATCGTTTTTTTATTACAAACTAGATATAATATTAAAAAGAAGGTGACAATGAAGTTAATAATGGAATATTTGTAGCTTATCCGTAACAAACGTTAATTATATTTTCTACTTTAATACTGGTAATATTTCTGTATCTGTATCATACTTAACAAAATTTGCAATTTTATTTGAGTAAACCATTTTGGAAATGTTTGTGTTCATGGTGCAGTTAATAAGTATATCTGTGCCTGTATGTAACACTAACATCTCATTAAAGGAAAGAAGTTGTGCAATATGTTACACACTGCATGCAAATACAAATTAACAAATTTGCCTCGGGTATGCGATTCCACGTGTTCGCGAGGAATATATTTATGATGCATATACGAGTCGTACCGCTTTTGTAAATTTTGGTTTTGGTAATCGCCCTCAAGTATAAACTGTCTACTCGAAAAATATCGCTGACAAGTTATTATAATCAACATATCCAAGTAAAAGATGGTGTAGGTGTATTGCGGTTACGTTATTCAAATTAAAGGTTGTGTGAATTTATACAATAAACTTATACATATTTTACGAGTATATATTGTAATATAAAGACGAGCAACAGTACACTACTAATCAAAAATGTATGTACATACGTGCTAATACATATTTTCTTAAATAATTGGATATGTTAAACATATGGTATTAATAGCTTCGACACCGAAGAGTAATTAGCGTATCTGATTATTAATTTATTATAATATCAAACAGAAACCTTGTTAGTACATATTATTTATGTAAATCGTAAACGCTGAAATTGTGTAATAATTTATCATACAATATCTGTTGATGTATGCATATGTACTGTGCATTCAGTAAATATTTTTTACTGTACATAGTTAGAAAAAACGGTTCACGTGTACGAGATATATTGCAACATTCTTTCAAAGTTTGATGCCAATAATCGTTTCTTTTTTTTTTGCAGTTGAAATCCGGGGTTGCCAGTTTAGTAGAGCAATATTTTGGGAGTTTGTATGTGAACTACAAAACTACGAAAAAGTCGTTGATACGACAAGCCAGGGACCTTTTAGTGTGCGAATACAATGGATGTTTGCAGAAGTTTGAAATGGAGTTTTGCCGTCCTGCAAATAAACTTCTCCAGTTTATAAAGGTAAGTTCGTAATAACGTCACATTATGCGCATAAATCTATCGTTTCGTGTTTGGCTAGCTATACCTAAATATTATTCAGTTTAATATTTCCCAGAACATGGTAGATATTCAATATATATGTCTGTTAGGCAGAGTTATGAAGCCACTAGCGGAGGTAAAAGTTTAAGTGGCTTCGAGTGTTTTATTTATGGTGATTGGTATGATATAGAGCGTTATTTACGCATTGACATTCTCACGCTTGTCATAAGAAAGAAATTTATAATCCAGCGTGTCTATAAAGATCTTAGACAACTGACAACATATTCGAAAACTTTGAATATTGACATATCTGTACATACATACACAGGTTTATGAAATATTTGAAGAGTAGTTTACTTCGAGCAGAGTAATTTCATCAGATATACATATATATTTAGATCTTTATTAAGCTGAGTTTCAGCTCAAATTGAAATGTAATTATATAAGGTGACACAAAGAAATGGAAACCCTTTAACGATCCAATAAAACAAAGAGCGATGGAAGAAAAATCTTTTATTTATAGTAATTGAAACCTTAAAACTTGTCATTTAAGATTCATTATTGGAATTTACACTTTTCTAAAAATTACATACGTCCTTTAAATGGCGTCCTCCTGTACGAATGCATTCTTGAAATCTGCAGTTAAGATTCCTCATTGCCCGCTGCAACATCTCAGCCGGGATATTGTGAATTTCATCCCGAATTCTCTGCTTTAACCCATCCAGAGTTCTTGGTCGAGTCGTGTACACTTAGCCCCACAAGAAAAAATCACAAACGGACAAATGATATACAGGACAGATGATATAAGGGACCGGGGAATGTTACTGAATGAGATTACACACTTACTGAACAATTGTCGCACAGCATTGATTGCCGTGCAGTGTGTTTAAAGGAGCTTGTTTGGAGTTGCTAAAAAGCATCGTGTCAGTTTGCCGAGAAGGGATCTATACACGTCTGTCATAAAGATTCCACGTTAAAAATATGATGCTCCAAAAATAATATCTTTAGTGGATGATTTTTTTTTGTCGGGTCAAATTTGAATCCAAGGAAGAAACTGAAACATAATTACTTTAAAAACCGAAAGTGCATGCAATTACTTCTTTCTTGTTGAAATTATTAGACTGACTACTTAATACTACTTTTGGATACAATAATCTATTTACTCAAATTTATTTATTTACTGAAATGTAAAGTTAGCATGCTAACCAATGTAGAAAAGGATCAGACTTTACATTTTGTTCTCATTTCTTCGAAATACTATTTAGTATGAACAAAGAAAAGTGTAATCAAGATTGTTATTATGCCACCAAAAATTATGGATATCTTTTTTAAATCCTGATCACAGATTTCCATCTCTATTTCTATTAAAGATTGCCAGTTTTGATAGAGCTAAAACTACAAATAATAAAAATTCAACGTCTTTGATATTGTGCAAAATCTACATGCTTGACCGACGAATGAATCAAAAGATATTTATCAGAAAACGACTAACGTATATAAGGAAAATACACCTTTATATTCTATAGGTGGATGATTAACTGGATTATAGAAACAAAGACGAAGGAAAACATCAAAAAGATTAAGGGTCAGATCGTAGTAGATCGCAAAAAGGAGGCCTCACTTAGGAAATGCCAAACACCATTCTATTAAAAACTTTCATGACGATTTAAAAATGAACAAATAAATAAAAGATTGTGTCGATAAGCTCGGGCTTATAGATGATCACAATTGGGTGTATTACTGAAATTCACAATTTAACAATCCATGCAGTGGATCCCACTGTCAAACAAGCAAGGACATAAATAGCATCTGGATAACTAACGGCAATAGTGTTTTGAGTTACACAAGCAATTCGATTGGGCTTTTCAGAAATTGGAAAAGTGCTTATACATACAGCAAGGTTTATATCCTGTGTTGTTCATATGCAGATTTTTACCTTTCGATACACCAGTATCAAGTTCTCCACTAATAGGTCTCTGCTAAATTGCTAGATTATGTTCATTTTCAATAATTTTGTAAATCCCGTAGTTCTTTCTTTAAAATGAGCGCATCTCTATACAGAGTTAACAGTAGTAATCGTATAACGGAAATCAGCAGCACCACCATTTCATAATATTATCGAAAGTGTTTTATCTCAGTTAATGGATGGAATTTCACTTTCGCCGCGTGAACATTTAATAAAAATTAAAAATCTGAAAACTATGTAAATACTGTAAAAATAATTTATATACGTCAAAGTTAATACATGAACGGTCATCCCTAAAAAGAATCCAGATGGAAGAGACTGCATGCCGTGGGACCATTTGTCGCCGGTGTTACGGCATCCCGCGTCGCCTTTGTAGTACCTGCGCAACGGCCATAAATAATAAACATGTATTTTGACAGCGCCGATGTAAATGGTCTATAAAACGGACCCTCTGTACAATACATAATAGGTGTATTCCGTAACAGGTTATCTTTTCTCTTTTGTATGAACGAATGGTGCTGCCTCTACTGCGAGCAAATGCTTTCCTGTAACTTAAACCCCTACATACTTGCGCCAACAGCTATCTTCATTCTTTTTCTTTATCATCATCCGATTCGAATGTATTATTTAAATAATATTTTGTGAATATACGAGATGGGCGTTTACGGTAATAAATATCAACGCTATAACAGAGTACTATAAAAGATAGCGTTTGTTTGCTTGAGTCCTTTTATTATTCTTTATTTTGAGATAAGGGGGCAGACAACGAAGAGGTAAAACAGTCCGTTGAAATCATACCGTATCTACATTTTTGTTTTTACGGTTGGTTTTATTCGCCTTGCGTTTATTTGAGTTAGTTCACAGTCTTACTTGAAGACATACGACGCTAAAAATAATCACTGTTTATAGCTCTGCATTGCTTGATGATGCGATGGTGAAATACGGCCGTTATATATTTTGATCGGTTGTAAGGCAAAGCGGAATATCCTTCATCATACTCACATTTGTTTCTTTATTTAGTCAAGAATAATGTTCCTAAAGAGGTGTTAATGCTTTAAGCGCACGTCATCAAATTTATTGAAATAGGAATACAGGTAGTAATAGTTCAGGAACTGTTAACGTAGTTCGAAAGATTGAATCTGTTATTGGTATATAACGAGAAGGAAATAATGTACAGAGATTTTGAGCGAGCTCCTGATGTTCAAATATATTTGTTTATAAATTACTGCGCAAGTTTAGCTTTTATTGCATAAACATCTTGCTGGCTTAAAAATAAGTTATGGACTTATTTTAACGGAAATTGCAAATTTTATTATAGTACAGATGCGGACAGTTGTAGTACTTTAAGAGAAAACTGGAAAACGTTGTTAAAGAATGTATGCAAATGTTAATTGATAAAAAAGCTAAATTTTAAAATGATGATGCTTGTAAAACAGGTTTATTATGATTATGGTTGATGGTTAGATTATGGTTTACTGTTAGAATTCTCGATCACTTTAACATTTTCTGGTAATCAATTATTATAAAGATATCAATATATTCTATCATGCACTCCATAAGCCTACGTCGTGTAATCCAGCTAGTCTACCTTTTGTCATGTAGAGATCACCAAGTACTTTCTTAACTCTTTTAAGAAGATTCCTCATTTGTGCATGCCAGCAGCATTATACTTTGGATGTTCTTTGGTCAAAACAATAAACGTATTTAGTGTTGCCACAACTTATTTCTTTATCATTAGTTCGCTATTTTGAATCAGTTGAATAATATTTATAGAAAGTAAAATTCTACCCAATTCCATCGTTATTTTCCCCTACACAAATCTACTGATGTTTCAGATTCCAAAAATCTTAGATCTACGAGCCTTCCTCTGGTTCTCTCTAAAATTTTGGAAAGGATCATTTGGAAAGGATAAATCGGCAACTGACCGCAAATTATGTCATGCTTGAATACAGTAACGCTGTTGATACAGTTGTTTGTGGTCTTTCAATTGTCATCTTCCTATCAAGTGGATTTACTGTAATAAAGTCACTTGTCTTAAAAAGCTGTCGGATTACGTATTACAGTAACAAATACGTCCTTACGGGTAACTGTACAGGTGTTAAAGTATAAATATTAAATAAATCTCGTAATATTTAGAAGATAGCAAATTCGTTAGGGAATTCAATGTTTACCTGTCAAAGCAGGACAGCAACGGTGTGGGAAATTCGTTTGACCCGTTTAGAATCGCGTTGGAATGTTGAAAATTTGGGAATCCATATTGCTGGTACGGGGAATTCGACCGCGACATTTTCCGAGGTCGTAGGTGGTCGCGCGCCGCGGCGGCCGATCGTCTTTGGTTTTTTTCAAATGGAACTGTACTTGAAAAGGGCGTTTTTCGTGATGAGGGGGCGAGTAGCGATACGGTCGTATAATCTTTTTTTCGGTTCTACGTCCGCCAAAATATACAGGGTGTTCGGGTAGGAAGACCGGCTAGGCAAAAATCGAAATTTTCGGTATCGATATGGGAAGTAATTTCCGATCGGGGGGTGTACTTTGCGAAAAGGAGGCGCCGTACGTTATCGAGATGGTAGCCATCTCGATCGTTTTATATTGCACGTTGGTGTTTTGTTTTCAAAATTCACTTAGCGCTTGTCGAGGAGAATATATTTGGACATGGATACTTTTTAGATATCGTTTATCGTTTGGGAGATAAAAAGGGTTAAAGTTGAAAAGTAACCGGTTTTTGCGCTTTAACGGTAATACCTCGGAGCGAGTGTAATATTAGGTAATGTATATGAAAAAAAAATTGTCCAGAAAATTTATCAATTTGGAGCGGTCACAGCGCTCAAACGCGTTAATGTGCCTTCCTGGTAGTTTGTCCTCTCGTTAAGATTAACCAGATGAATCAACTTGCCCAGAGCGAAGCAGATTCATCAAACGGTTCTCGAGAAAATTTAACCCTATAACGCGTTAATGTGCCTTGCTGGGAGTTTGGCCTCTCGTTTAGATTAACAAGGTGAAATTTATCCCTATAACGCGTTAATGTGCCTTGCTGGGAGTTTGGCCTCTCGTTTAGATTAACAAGGTGAACCTACTTGCCGAGGAGGAAGCAGATCCATCAAACGGTTATCGAGCTAGGCAACATTTATATGATGAAAATGTTGTCCAGAAAAATTATGAAAGTTTGAACGGTCACAGCGCTCAAACGCGTTAATGTGCCTTCCTGGGGGTTTGTCCTCTCATTTAGATTAACAAGATGAACCAACTTGCCCAGAGCGAAGCAGATGCATCAAACGGTTCTCGAGAAAATATCGATGAAAATTTAGCCCTATAAGGCTCTAATGTGCCCTGCTGGGCGTTTGACCCCTCGTTTAGATTAACAAGGTGAACCTACTTTTCGAGGGGGAAGCAGATCCATCAAACGGTTATTGAGCTAGGTAACATTTATATGATGAAAATGTTGTCCAGAAAATTTATGAAAGTGTAACGGCCACAGCGCTCAAAGGCGTTAATGTGCCTTCCTGGAAGTTTGTCCTCTCGTTTAGGTTAACAAGATGAACCAACTTGCCCAACACTCAAATGCCCAAATGCCCGGCTAGATTTTTTTTTCGTTTTTATTTTTTAAATATCTCAGCTATTAAGAGAGATAGGACCGAAATCTCTTCGGTACAACACTCAGGACGACGAGCACAATCTTTTCCACCCCTCCGAGATCGAAAATTCGACAAATGCCCGGCTAGATTTTTGTGGTTTTTTTGAAATATCTCGGCTATTAAGAGAGACAGGACCGCAATCTCTTCGGTACAACACTCAGGGCGATGAGTACAGTCTTTTCCACCCCTCGGAGATCGAAAATTCGTATTTTTTAAATATCTCGGCTACTAAGAGAGACTAGCAGTTACCTGTATACTGGTTGACCAATTTTTCAGTGTGTTAAAAATTATTTGGTGTGATAGGCCGGTCTTATTTTGTGCTAATATGTGTTTATAACCTTGGGCGCCACGGTACGTTAACAAAGCCCCCTGTGAATCCACAACGACGGACGTTACTGATACCGAAATAAATAAATTAATTCCCCTGACTAGCAAAATGTCGGTGGCAATCGCTCTAACGTAATCAAGAAAACAGATACTTACTTTACAAACTTTCTTATAATCTTTTCCTTATACGTTCTCAGGTGCGTGCGGTAAATGGAGGATTTACAGTATTTTAGCAATAAATATTATAACACATGCAAACTTACTTGTTACTGAATAAATAAAATGCAGAAAATGAACGAATACCAAATATATTACATAAAATAACTGAATATGTGTGAATACAAGAACTAGAAATTATTAAATAGAATCTTAATGTTTAATAATGCACCTATCTTAATCTTACTATTACTACTTACGCGCTTAATTACTAAGTAATTACAACGGAAATATATATGTGATAATGAATTTAACAACGAACGCGGAATCAATTTAGCTTTAAAACAAATGACTATTTATTACGAGCTCGTATTCGTAGCATATAATAGTTCGTTGGCCAAATACCTGTATGTACGTACTCTTCGCTTATGCTTGCTGGCGTTGATTCGATCCGCCAAGATGTCGGCTTCCTTCTTCGCCTAGTCTATGGGCTTCGGGCGTGTCCTTTCTTGTTTGCTGCTTATCAGCATTCCAATTTATGACTTCGTGCGGGGTATCCCCGTGAACACGGCCTTTTTATACTGATTGACTGAACAAACGTAATAAAACTGGTACACTAACTAGCCCTGAACTGGCAAAAATATATGTATCTACGAAGCGAACTACACACCGTGGTGGCCTAGCGAAAAGTGTTCTTTTTAAGCGGAGGAAGCGATGCGAATCCCTACACCGGTACAGCGTACACCATAAGTCACATGTTTTACGGTTGACGGTTAAAACTATTACAATTTCAAACTATTATAATTATATGAAGGTTTTAACATAGGGAACTTAAATATATATATATACGGAATATATTCGAATAGGTGCATTTCATTTCTTAAATTATAAATACCATTCTTTACTACATCTAATAAATACCTGTTTCCCTTGTCAGGTTAATTCGATTGAAAAATAAAATAATTTAAAATATCGCGACCCGTTACATTGGGAAACGCTCTCTTTAATAACATTGTTACGCTCTTCAAAACTGTAGAAAAGTTAAAATCTGAATGTTATCCCATCGTACTTACTGTTATTCGTTCGAAAATAAATAATATTACTTGTAATAAAATCAAAATACCGTTGATCTCTTAAATACTTACAGAGGTATCCCTGTATATATATTCTACTTCGTACAGATTTTTAATCGACAGAATACGTTGAGAAGGTGTCCCAGCTAAGGAACTACTAAAATGAAAAAAAAATTTGTTATACGAATTGAGTAGTATGAAAAAAATGCGCATACTTATTTTATTTTTAATCGATTTTTTTACGGACCATTATAATAAATCAATGGCATACTATATAGAAACGCTCTTTATTTTACATAACTGTAAAGTATGGTTGTTTCATTACCAGTTATCCCATATACTTGCTGAATTTTTAGTGTACTAAACTTCATTTGGGAAACGCTCTCTTTAATATCAATATTACCCTCTTCAAAACTGTAGAAAAGTTAAAATTTGAATGTTATCGCATTATTATTTACTGTTATTCCTATAAAAATGAATAATATTACTTTGTTTCTCAAAATTAAAACAAAATTAACTCGTAATGAAATATTTGAGTATGAACAGATTCATTCTGGTATTAAAATTTCATGCGCATGTAAATAGGAGCTATTCTTACTGAACGCGTTTATATTTGACAGTCACTTAACATTTCATTAAAAATGTTTTTACTCGAGTAAAAATGCAATAAGATACAGTTTAGAAACTGATATTATTCTCTGGACAACTCAAAAAGAAATTAATATAGTAAGTGGTCGGTTGAAATTAAATACTACCGAGATAAAATATTCAAAATAACTGATATTGTTTATAGTCATCATTTTTAGAATTTTCTTTTGAAGCAACAGAATCGCTTTTTTATAGTTATAGTACTCGAAATATTGTTGAGAGTTTTATGTATGAATGGTATGGAGAAAAATCATAACCTTGTAAGTGCAAAAGTCCGTCTTGACAGTTCAAATTTTGACGGCAGCCGCGGCAACGGAGACCGTCAACGATTTATTATGAGAGCCGGGAAAGGTTTTTTGCTATATTAAAGATGGTAATTTGTATGTGGTAGGTACCTAATAATCGTATTTATTATTTAAATATATGTTTTTGGTAATAAATAAAAGGTAAAAGGTGTAATGTAGTATTTCTTTCATTATTTTACGTATAGTTGTAATCACGAAAGATGATCACTGCGTCACTGACATATAACTCAATCAACGACATTCAAAGAATAATTTTCATATCCAAATATCTATTTGTATGATAAGGATAGCCTGGATGACAGTTTGTATTTTGAAACTTTGCCTAGCAGAGACGTACGGCTCGTGCAATTCACTTGAATACGACAAAGACGAGGTTAGTTCGTTGTCTGCGCTTAAGCTATATATTTCCGCTTCTTGACTTAAAAATTTGACATACATTTGACAATGCATCTCCGTAGACATTTGATGGAACTGTCATTGATGATTGCGTCCTTACAAATACGTATTTGTTTAACAATTTTTTGAAGTAATTTTTTTAAAACTATAATGGCAATACATAGTAGAACATAACGGTAGGTACAATTGCAACAACTTGTTTTAAATATTTACGCCTGTCAATAAATCCCCACGCACTTAATCCAAAAATGAAAAATGTCATAGCTGCCATATTCATTTTGATATTTACAGTATTTAACATGACGCCGAAGTACTGATTTGATTCATACAAATCTAATTGATGACGCAGGGATCATCTTTCGTGATTACAACTGTAATGAGGTTATGAACGACAATTTCGCGTTTGACATTTCGCGTTAGATGTCTTCTTTCAAGTTTTTTATTTAAAAATAACGGAAGATATTATTTATAGGTGAAATGTGTATCTAATAGAATATTGACAAATGTGTTTATGATGACATATATATCTCTATTTTTTAAGAGATAGCGTGTTTTCAGTAATAATAGTAATAAAACATCCAGCTTCTGTCAACTCGAGCTTAAATAGGTAATTCAAAAAATGCATTATCACGTAAGTTTTAATAACACTAATGTGTAGCACTAGTTTATAAGTGCGATATATACAGGATGATTAGTGACAATGGTCTATTAAAAGTATTATACAAACGGAACAGAATTCTGAAACAAAATTTTGCAGTTGCATATGGTTGAATATGAACTATCACGTGAAAATATTTTTGAATAAATATCACTTCCGGTTAACCGGAAGTGGGCATCAACTTCGATTTTTAAATAGCATGCTATAAAATACAATGTTATTACGGATAAAATAAAAATTGTAAAAAATACTAAGATTACGATATGTTGTGTAACAAATACAATAATTTTTGGTTGTTGTAAAGTAAATTCTCTCATTGTTTACCCTAATTATTGTACTGATGCAGATCTATTTCTCTCAGTGTACGCGAGAACAACTAACTAAAATGAACGACGTTAAAATAAGTGGCAAATAACTATCTGAGCATTTTAGGTACCGAGGCTAACTAAATCGTTATAATTAACTTATTCACCTTCCATTTTAGGTATAGGAACACCTAATAGAGATTAAAAGAATATATTTTTTAGAATCAGAATATCTATGAAAATATATACCTTTCCAGTTAAAAAATCTACTTTCCGAAAATTGAACTTATTTATAAGCAACTAAGTTTTTAAACACCCTGTATAACGTTACAGAGGACAACTTCATATGCTGTGTAACTACACAATATCAGCTGTGCTTATGCAAAATTTCATTCGCCGCTGTTACTCCTGCTTGACGTAATATCACTACATATAAAGTAAGATCCGTATCTGTCACTTTTTTCATTAACTGCTCAAAAGGAATGGTATTTAGGTATAGGGTATGATACATGAAATATGTGTAAAATTGATCGTAGAAGCTGATTTTGTAATTTATTTTATAGCATGCTATTTAAGAAATCGAAGTTGATTCCCACTTCCGGTTAGCCGGAAGTGATATTTATTCAAAAATATTTTCACGTGATATTCAACCATATCCAGGCCCGCAGCTAAGGTGTGAATTTACTGCGCGCAATGATAAAAAATGCGCCCTTTACAGTAAATATTTTACTAAGTATGCCTCATATCATACCAATAGAACACATGTAGTAAATAAGGTAGGTAAATAATATTCTTAATTATATTAAAAAACATAAAATACAAAATTAGAGATATTAAGGTAAATTAAAATTAATTACAATTGTACAATTTTGCTAATAATTAACTTATTAAACAAATATTTCGCATTTATGTTTTATTTATTCTATTGCTGTGACAAAAATGTCAATCTCTATGTAAGAGCAAATGTATATAATTGGACATTATGATTTTTCTGAGACTCACCTGCGCCTAAAATAATTTTCATGCCCGTGCTTTTCCTTTAAGAAAAAACCATTAATATACTTGCCGCTCGTTTGTCTCAAAAATACGTGCAAACGTAGAGAAGTGATTAATTTTTTTTTTGAAAATGACACCTATTACCAACTAAACGCTATTTATCATAATTACTAATTTAATTAAAAAATGGCTTTTATGGAGTTTTTAAAAATAAAATAAAGCGCCTTATTCCATAAGAAAAACCCACCGTGATTATGCTCTTTGAATGACCTTGTATAATGTAAACTATTAATTTATTTCTCATATTAAACAATTTTAGAACTTAGGGAAGTTATATTCATATTTTAATTTTTTAATAAGAGAGGTAAATTCTCCTCATTTAAACTCCTTGAAACTGTATTCTGTTTACATTAAATCGAGTTCCAGTATGTCACAAAAACGACTATAAACTTTTTTTTGCTAATACGTCGCTCGTAACATTATTAGTTTAAACCTATGCACAAAGCAGTTGGATTTTAGACGGGATGTGGCGAAGATGCTTTCGATATTCATTTAATTTAATATAAATTGTAAAAGTGATAAAAATTAACATTTTTTTTTAATTAACTTAAACTGTGTGAAAATTAGTGCAGTGTTACATCGTACCAAAGAGTGATCTAAGGTAGGTCAAACTAACATTTCTAAACAACTAACTAACATTTCTAAAAATATTTCCTTTGTTTAATTGCTTGAAAACAATGTTATATTCAAAAATTTTTAATTCGTTTTAACATTAAATAAACACTACAACATGTAGCTAGATGGATCCGCAATTCTAATTTTGAATTTAATCGGTGGAAATTATTTATATTGAGGTATGAGGTATGCCCTTCAAGCGTATTATATACTAAGTAATAAATATGTCTTCACTTTTATGGAATTTTCAAAAATAAAATAAGACTGGTTATTCCATAAAAAAAATTAATAGTAGAGTTATATTCTGGTCATTTAAACTAGTTCAAACTGTATTTTTGATGTTTACATTAAATCGAGTTCCATGTAGTACCTATATCACAAAAACGATTTCAAACTTTTTTACACATACATAAGTTCGAAAAAGCAAAATATAAATTATTTGCTACAAAATTATTTAGAATTTCCTTAGGCGTTGTGTCCTCATTTACCAATGATGTAAAAGTATTTATTTCTTCGAACAGCTCTGCACCGTTAAAGTCCTTGTCGTTTTCGTCCGTTAAATATATGTCTTAATCGAAACAGCTTTTTTAACTATTTCTTGATCAATATTTCTAATATCTAGTAAAAAATTAGAAACAATAGCATGGCTCTTTCATATGGTTAAATCGCTGTTCGATAGAATTTTTTGTGCAATCAAGAATAGTATATTTAAAATGATCTTTAGGGTTAACCACTCGTTCATCTGTCGGTTTATATACAAAAAAACATTTTTTCTTGTAATCCTGTTTGTAGAAACTGGCGGGAAATCGTGTCTTCATCAATTTCATTCCTAATAGTTTTTACCTTTTCCATTAAAATATCAAAATGTTCATCTGTTCTCTGAGTAGAAAAATATTGTATCAAATTTTGTAAAGCGTTAAGACACTTCTTTTATTGTTGTAGACGTGTTCTGAATGAGTGTATTGACGTTTATCTTTTCCAAAAGTCAATGCCATATTGTTAAGGAACAAACGAATTTAAAGATTTAATTTTTATAGCCAAAGAATCAGCAGTGTGTCTTATATTAGTATCCCTGGACTGATCTATAGATAATTCCATTAGACTTCGGGTAATTGGTAAAAGAGAGGTCTGATAGCTTTTGTTCTACTTTCCCAATGAGTTCTTGATTTTTGTGTATTCTATCTATACAGAGATGACGGAAAAAATTATATACTAAAGAACGTTAAACCTTCATTGACTGATTTTGCAGCATAGTTTACTACTAAATTTAAAGTATGTATGAGTAGCACAAGGAACGAACGTAGCTCTAGGATTAACGGCAATAATACGGTTCTGTACCCCAGCATCTGCGTCACGCATATTAGAGCCATTATCATATCCTTGGCCACGCATATCCTTAATATTCAAATTAAATTTAAGTAGGATAGTATCAGTCAAATACTCGAAAATTCCTTCACCTGTTGTTGTTGTCGAAGGGGAAAATCCTAAAAACCTTTCTCTTATATTTGCCACACCCTTTGAGCAATAAAGGAACCTTACAATAAAAGTTAACTGCTCTGTATGACTTCGATCAGGAGTACTACCTATAATAATTGAATAATTTCATTTTGAAAATCAGGGCTACTGTAATGAGGCATGTGTGTTTTCAGTACAAGAGTTTTTTTTTTATATTTGCTGTGTTCTATCATTACCGGATCAAACTAACCAATCATTTCCAGTACTTTCAGAAAATTACCGTTATTGTACTCATATAACTTCCTAGAATAACCCCGAAACGCTAAACATGGTCTCGCCAACTATTACTGGACAATAGTCTTTCAATAATCGCCTGCCATCGTTTTTCCTAAATTCAATAATTTTTGCTGTGCGAAGTCAAATTTAATTTTAAACGGCGACGCAAATCAAACCAATTTGAATAAGATTTTAAATGAGAAGCAGATGTTTCATGACGTTTTAAATTAATTGAAGAGTGTTTTTACTAGTAAGAGCAAAAAATTGCATTAGCTTTGTCGGAGTAAACTAACTACTCTCTTAATAATTTTTGAAGATTTGTTAAAATTGTAAAGTAATAAGTATTTGAAACTTTAAGCAAAACATTTTCACGTAACGCGTATCTGCCTGCGGGTGCTTAAAGTATTTATTGTAATTGTGCCTGCGTGTAAACCACGCACTACACCAGGCCGGTTTCACTAGATTACCATGACTACTACCAATATTTTTAATGCGAACGTCCCCATGAGAGGCGCTGCAATGCAATAATGCTGTTCAAATGTTAATTTGTTTAATTTTGATTTAATTGACATTTGTCAAATTATTGTCAAAATTGTATAATTGGTTTAAGCGTTGTGTTCAATATTATTGATTATTTCGAGTTCTTTTCTTTCTTCAAACACAATATTTAATTACTTTGGTTTTATTGTTTCATTTTGTATTTAGTTGCATGTTAATTATTTTAGTGTTCTAGCATATTATCATAATTTAATAATTAACTAATATGGAAGGTCCACGCTGCGTTATAAAAATGGTTTTGCAGTAAAATATGGTAGCAGACACTGTTTTCCTAATCCAGCGAAAAATACGGATATGTTTAAAAAATGGATCAAGTACTGTAATGATGAAATTCGTAATTTGCCACCAGAAAATGTATATTAAAATCGACGAGTTTGTAGAAATCATTTTACTAATGATCAATTTGGATCTAATAATAGATTGTTGTCTACTGCATATTCAGTTTTAAATATTCCAAGTAAGCTTTCGGCCTAATTCTCATTATGCGTTTTGTTGTTGCGGCAAAAATTTTAACATTTCAGCGATCGTGCGCTTTTCACCTATTTTTATCAGTGGACTAAGGTAGTTTTGAATTGAGTTATTAATATTATGTCGTTTTAGTATGATTTGAATATTTTTTATATTATTTCTATGGGCGTCCTATTTTGGTAGACATCTACGATATTGCTTCATACTAATGAAAAAGGTTTCACTTACAATCATTTTTCGGAGAATTTTTGAAGAAGTTCCAGCTGAGAAGTTGCCAAATTATAACATAACAATATATGTAGTGAAAATGTATGGTCTCTACCTATAGCCATGAAAATCTTCTTATGGAACCGGATCTGAAATACTTACCATAAAATTTTCGTATTTCTCTGTATTTAAAACGGCCACAGCAGTAAAAGCATCAACTCTGACTTTTGTTTATAAACAAATTGCAGCAGGGGGCTAAATGGCTTATAAATAATATAATTACTCATCATTAACTTAAATTTCTGTTTCTTTTTTCTATTGTATAGAAAAATTCTATTGTATACAGAATTCTTATGTACTTACGGTCCGATTTCATAATAATGTCCTTCATTCGATTTATTCTCGGTTAAGTAATGAGTATGGTAGTTTAACGGTACATCAAAAAGGACTTTAGGAATATATCAATTAATGATCGCATAACACTATTTTTTTATGAAAGTCAATTTGTATTTAATAGTGACTTTAAATAATAATACGGCATTAGGTTTTATTACGAAATCGGCCCTTATTTCTATCAAATATGTTATCCTTTTGTAATTTACTTTGTTCATAAAAATACAATATACCTTATATATACATATTTGTTATTTATGTTTTGTATTAATTCATTAAATATAAATTGAAATAAAATGCATCGTACGCTTTGGTATATTTAAGCGTCGCGCTTTCGCATAATAATGCGAACGTACTCAGTAGATGGCGCAAAACATGGTTATGATTGACATACGTTATCTGACG
Source organism: Holotrichia oblita (assembly GCA_023690525.1). Taxonomy (NCBI): domain Eukaryota; kingdom Metazoa; phylum Arthropoda; class Insecta; order Coleoptera; family Scarabaeidae; genus Holotrichia; species Holotrichia oblita. Next base: position 179,432,208 of record CM043015.1, on the reverse strand, counting down.
CATCTATATTATATTTCATCTATGCACTACACGCTTATCAGCTACGGCGCTGACCATATCCAACTGTAAAATTTTATTTTAAAATTCCGTTCCGTTGTAACATGCCATCGAAAAAAAACATAATTAGTGTAGGTTATGTAAATGTGTTTGATCGTTGCTTTAGCCACTACTTAGCCACTACCACATAATTACATTTATTATTTGACATTTTATTGTAACTAAAGTTTATAACCTCGAAATGATACTGCAATATAAACAGAAATAAATGATTCATTTAATATTTACAAGATTGTTGTACAGATTGACTTTTACGGGGAAGACGGCTATCGAAGTTAGTGGTTGTTGAAATGTGTTGAATACAAAGATTTATTGTCAAAAACATGATGTTTGCGAACCATTGCGCATTTTAAAAAGGAAAAAATAATGCGAAAAGATATGAAAACCTACAAATATGAAGCTGTTCGAAAACACAATGATACCTTCACGTATGCAAAATATAACCTTAACGATAAAGCCGATTTATCAATGAAAACAGTAAAAACAAATATGGAAGCATATATAACTGAGCTGTCGTAATTTTTTCCTTTAAGGTAAATGTGTTGGTTCTGAAAAGAACCGATATTGAATAGATTAGAAAATCTGTCGTTATTTTATTGAGTAGATAAATCAGTTCTCGGCATCAGTTATCTCCTCCGTAGGAATAGGGTGTGTTGGTTTTCTGGGATCATATACATACATAAAACTATCAAAATTGTTGAAAATGTTGTCCATTTACGTCTAAACATAACCCAATTCTTCTTCGTAACCCATCAAAAACTTCATGCAACATTTGCGGTGTGTTATTAATCTCTTGACACTTTTCTCTTATGCGATTTTTAAGCTCTTCCAGGTTATGTATTGGCGTTGAATAAATGGAATTTTTGATGTATGGCCATACAAAAAGGACAATACAACAATACAAAGGACCTAGTTGGATATGGGATCTTCCTGCTTATTATTCTATCATCAAAAAATTCTCTCAGATATTGAAAAGATTCTATGGTCGTATGTGCTGTTGCACTATCTTGCTGGATATACCGCCCATTCTGTAATTTTTCATCATCCAGTTGATTTATAAATGGGCCAACTATTTCATCGCGATATCGTGCAGCAGTAAGTGTACTTTCAAAAAAAAAAATAGGACCCGCCAATCTTCTTCGACATATTCCAACCCAAATACCAATTTTTTGGGGATGCAATGATTTTTCAACAAAAGAGTGAGGACTTATCGATGACCACAACCTCATATTCTGGGAATTTACATATCCGGAAAGATAAAATGAAGCCTCATCCGAGAAAAAAAACATGTTAAGGATATCCTCATTATTGAGATTATTTTGGAACCATTGACAAAATTCCACTCGTCTTGGATAATCCGCTTGAAGCAGCTCATGAAAACATTGCAACTTGTATGCTTGACAGTGTAAACTTTTCTTTAGAATATGATGGCATGTGCCATAGGACAGATTTGTCTGCTTCGCCATTGCTGAAATGGACGTTTTCGGATTTTCATCAATAATATGCTGAATCACTCCAAATGGCCGTCCACTACCAGTTTTTCGACCAATGTCACCAGTCTCCCTGAATAACTGCACAGATCTTGTCAAAACATTGTAAAAACTATTGTAATCAAATACTAATTCAGGATATTCTTCACAAAAGTCGGCCATGCATTCTGGAATTGAATATTGCCACTCACCGTTTACTTTCTCACCTGAGCGGAAGTAGCACTCGATCATTTTATCTTTATGCTCTGTGTTGAATACCATTTTTTTTCAATTTAATGTAATTTAATAAACTGAGACATATTTGACACAAACGTTTTCAAATTAAATGTCAAGGTGTAAATGTCATTATGTGGAAGTGGCTAAAGTAACAATCAATTCACATAGCCTACTCTAATTATGATTTTTTTTCGATGTGTCTATATAATATTTCTAATAGGCTATTCTCACCAATCACCCTGTATAATAACTGATCGCGCATATACTTGACGGCTATTGACGGCGTCTGATTATAAAGAGCTCGGGAAAAATACAGAAACAGAGTGTTTACAAAGAAATTTACTACTTATGTAGTGTGTGTTATTGACTAAAATGTTATTAGCTTTGAAATTGTAGCTGTATAAATACTGAAAATGCTCCGAAGCCTTAGCTGTACAAGTATAATTACCACTCCATAAGAGACTGAGAACGTAACGTTTTTCACGAAAATTTGCTACGTGTCAATTTTTAGACTCTTCTTTTGTATAAAATTAACGAACGTTATTTAGCCGTGATTCACAAGACATCTCGCACAATGGCCCAGCCAATAAGGCGACGTATCCAAATTCTGATTCTCATTTTAATTTCGTCGTTATATAGACGGGAGATGATTATCGTGACGATTCACGAATTCTTGCGATATTTCACACTTGAATAGTCAGTTATTATACTAAACAACACTTTCATGATTTAACGCTATCATTACCCGCTGGTCTCTTTCGACGTTCCACTCAAAAGGAGAAAAAAGTGAACCTTACCACGTTTTATTACAGTCGAGCAACCGACAGTTGATATTTCCATTCGTTTTAATTGTTCGTTCGATAATAATTCTGCATAATGTCATTAGAGAGGAACAGGTAAAATGGGTGAAAGTATTTTGTTTATGTAAAAATTGCATGCGTTGATGTTGCATGTAAATCTGCGCTTTCGTGAAATGTTACATCAAGCGATTTTAATGGTTCTGGAAATATGTCTAATAAGTACTTAATAAATTATACGTTAGTGTAATATTTCCTCGAAGAGAATTACAGAACGTGCCACTTCTAGGTAAACTATGAATATTATCATTTATACTTTATCTGCTACATTCATTTTCTGCTAATATACTTAAATATATAGTTGATCTCAAAACTAAGAGTACACCATTGAAGAACAAAACATAAAATAATACCAAAAGGAGTTCGCTTATTACATTAATGAAAATAAATGTGTCAATAACAATTACGACGTATTGTCTTGGTAAAACAAAACATTTTTGCTGCAGATGTGGACGTTTTTCGGCAATTAGCTTGTCAAGTAATGATCCGTGATATGCTTCTGTAATGGTTTTTGCTGTTTGAAGATAATCGACGAAGGTAATTCCATGATTATCCCAATAAAACAGTCGCCATCATTTTCCCAACCGAAAAAACAGTTTTTGTTTTCTTTTTGAAACCGATCCTCCTCCTCTCCCCACGCAGTCTACTGTTTTGACTGTGTTTTTGTTTTCGGAGTATATCGGTGTATCCATGTTTCATCTATAGTAATTAATAAGCGCCAAAACTCTGGTGTATTGCGCCCAAACTGCGCCCAAGTTGAGCGTTGGGACTGTTAATTCAAACGCGTTTTTAGTTTAACATGAGCAGCCGTGGCACCCAACACGCAGACACCTTCCTCGTTCTAAACCTTGGTTAAATATGTACCAACACGTTCTTTGGACGTATTCATAATATCTGCTGCCTCTCTCACTTGGTCGGTGGTCGCTTAGCTTATTTAGTCAACTTTAGCGATGTTATCGTCAGTGGTTAGTTTTTGGACGTCCTGAACATTCATTGTCTCCCAAGCTTATACGGCCACGTTTAAATTCTGCTGCTCACTTCATTTGCCCCACTTCACTGTCGTAAATGATGGTAAAGAGCCCTCGTATACAGCGGTCAAGTCGTCTTTAATTTTCGTTGACCTATTGCCTTTCAAAAACAAATATTTAATGACCGCTGAATACTCTATTTTGTCCATTTTTCCAAAAACACACATTGACTCATTCAAACGATTGTTATACAACAAGCGCGCGTCCAAAATGGCTGAAATTTTGGTGAGTACCTACTAATAGATGCGCAACCATATTACCCAGCGTTTATTGACAAGTGTTGCCATCTTCACGTTGGGGTCGGATATATTTCGGATCGTCCTCATATACCTATATGTATATAAGCATGAACTAAGCAGAAAGGAAAAGAGACTGATTAATTATAATTTGTATTAGGATGAATACAGGTGCATAAATGAAAGAGTTCTGCTTTGCTACAATATTAGAACTTTTCGCAGTTTTTTTTTTCATCCTATAGTTAAAATATGAAGCCGCGCTTATAGTAAAATTCGCAATGTTCTCGTGATAGTTGCTAAAGTCAATCTTATAGTACTTTTATAAAAATATAGGAACACCAGGACGCTATAACTTTCTCTTCGGGATTAATAACAAAGTAATTTATTTAAACTATAACTATGAACTTAAAGTATAAATTTGTAATAAAGCTCTTATTACGTATCGTATGGTGAATGTCACTTCCAATAAGGAATATAAAGGGTATAATTGTAGGGACTCGACTGTGACCTACATACATTTATATTGGTTAAATATAAAGAAGCAGTAGACTAACTAATTCTTAGAAACATCCATTAAAATAATTATTACATACCTAATCCAAATCGCCTGCATTATATGCGATAACCATAAAATGACCTACCCAACCTTCGTTTTAAAACATACCCTGTCAACCGATCTCAACCTTACAGAGACAATTATTTTTGACAAGCGTAATATTTACTTATGGATACGTTGTTAAAGCAAGAGGTCGATAAACCAACGGCTACTACCAACGTGATTAGCGGTAACTATTTATATTTCAAAGCTTCCCTTTCCTCGTGTACCTTTTGAAAAGGTGTTATAAAAATCGACCAGTTTCAAATTTACAGAGTTTATACAATGTTCCGTCACATCGTAGGCTGACTATTTAGATAAGAGACTGTAAGAGGAGCCGCTGCTGAGTTTAAAAACAATTTTAATAAACCTGCCTACGTTATTCGAACTAGTCATAATCTTCTTGTCTCGAACTGCTATCTGGATCATTCATGATTCTCCTCGTAGGAAGCATTTTAGATGCAATTAAAATAAATTGTTTTTGAACTATCTGAATATCGGATCAACAAGATGGTTTCAACATCACTTCATGAAGTAGTTAAAGAGGAGCCGGATGACTTTCAGAATAACGGAAGAGCATTTCATTTGAATGTATGTACATATATGCGTTCCAGTTTGTAGTTCCCTTTCGTATTACAGAAAGTTGTAGAACATTAATGAGGTTATTTCTATCGCCTAGTCCCTTTATGCTTAGGTTAAGTTAATGGTTGTTAGGGTAGGTCTATTATTTACTGGAATATATAGTATAGACAAATTTTGGCGGTAGTATTTGCTAGAAGTTATGTTTGTCTAATTTATTATGATTCTAATAAACTTTTGAAGTAGCTGAAACGCCACCATTTGTATTACACACATTGAACGCAAGGCATTCAAGAACGTTAAGTTTAATTCGGTAATTTTCTACACGCTCACAGAATTTGAAAAATTGAGACGATTAATCACCTCTATATGTTCCCTATATACACATATGTATATGTTTATGATCCCGAAATTACCAATTACGACTATCGTATCTGTTTACTTCTGATTTAAAAATGTGTCATAAAACAAGAAATAAACGCGGATAGATTAGTGAATATTATAGAATAATTTTATTTTGCATTTACCTTAACTTTAATAGTTATAATCATATAAAATATGAATTATCTTAAGAGGAGAAACTTAAGGAGGTCGAGTTCAAATAGGTGTGCAGTAGTTAAGACGTTCCATGTATATACCTCTAGTCTTCTGCTAAAAGAAAACTCAAACATGCCGTCGGTTAGACATCTCATTAACTGACTACATCAGCACGAAGTAAGAAGACGAAATGTTACGAAACACTTTATTGACAGAAACTGATGACCCGTTGTCTGTTTAATATTGCGCTTCGACGTAAAACTAACCGCGAAGGGGTCATTTAGAAGGTCATCACTGTCATTTTACGTAAACTCTCACTTAAAATATTTAGTCTATTGTGTTCTTTTTGTTCAATTCTGATTGTTTGTAGATTTTTCTGTTAGGGAATAATTCTAAGAAAACTCCCTTCTAACCCATAGAAAAAAATTGTGAAAATTCTAGTAAACAGTTAATGACGTAACTTAACATAAAGCAATACTAATTTGTAAAAATTTCTATTTAATTATTTGTTACACTTTACTTTCTTTATTAATATTTATTGATACTTTAGGCTAGAAATAAATCGTACTTCCTGGACAGATTTATGCTATATGAACCCAATATATGATGATTGGCTGACCAATGAATACCTTCACATCCATCCTTGCCTTCTTGAACTACTGACTGAAAATTGCTTAAGAAAGTAGTGTTGAAGAATATACACAAATATTAAAATTTTAATTTCACAGTTGGTATAAGAAACACTACAAACCTAAACCTAATTAATAAACTCTTATTAGCTAGAAGTGCGAAATCCTGTAAAAACAAATATATTTTGGCGTTTAAGACGATTATAGTCAAGGACAACATAGTTGTGTTACAAATCGTATTACAACCATATCGGCACTCCCCTTTATTCTTCAAAAGGTGAGTAATACCCGGATGTGGTTAAATTAGAATCCGATGATGATTACTACCCTAGTCCTATATCATCCAATTTAAGCAATTAGTTTAATATTTCTTAGTGCAGTATTCGTTCCTCCAATTATATTGAAAAATAGATTGGACTCCTCACAAAGGCTGATTTAATAGAAACACAGTGATCTTTAAGAGCCAGATGGTAATGTATTTAGAATTTGATCTCATCTATAAATATATTTCTTTCAAATAATTTCTTTAGCATTTTTTAAAAGCAACAAATTGAATATGTTTGAGTCGACAAATAAAATTGTGTGATGCTTATTATATTTTGTAGGTTTAAATTGATACACTGAGGATCAGATATAGAAATTTGTTGGGCTGGGAGTTATTAATTCAACATTGGGTGGTAAAGTGGCTTTAGCACGAAAATGCTTCAATTTTCGCTGGAAAATCTGCATATCAAATGGGTTCTTATTGATTCTAACATTTAGATTACCGTCTGTAGCAACCTTCTCTAGTAATAGTCTGGAAGCCTGAGTAGTTTTTTCTGTAATTTTTGTTGGAAGTTTTTCATGGAATTTCTGAAAAAAATTAGAATTTGTTCCGATATAAAATTTTTTATCTAGTAATATACGTTTTATTGAACTCTCTTTTTCTCGAAGACACCTATTTTATGGCATTGTAACGTTAAAAATATTTGATAAAGTACACACAAATACAATAAACTCGTGTGTTGTCGGTACATGGCATCAGACACATGCCTTTGTTTGACAAAATATCATCGTTCCATTCTGATATTTCTTTCAATGCCTTTACAATTAAAGTGTTCCTCAAAATGTAAAATAGCATTATGGTGTTTTTTGAGTCATTTCCAATACAATTATTAATAGGAAGTCCTAATACGTTTATTTGTCGTATACCAGATTTTTCCAATATAACTACAATTACAATGGGTTCTATATTATAGTTTAAACTACAGTTTGTTTAACGTAAGCCTGTAACCCCCATTATCTTCTGAGAGAATAAACTCTCACGTTGGCCTGTCAATGGATTTTTTTTTGTACGATTATTGTCTGTCGATCCGGCATTGCTATTTCCTACGACATTCTTTTTTCGAGTTTCAGATAAGTAGTCTTTAACATCATATTTTAAGTTTTCAAATGCAGTTAAAACGTTCTTTCGTAAAACGAATTGGATATTCTTAAGAATAGCTAGGAAAAAGAGAATAAATGTGTGGATGTCAGACAATATCTGTCAGGACTTATACAACTGCTACATCTAAATGATCAGCTCTTGTTTGTTTTACATTAGATCACAGAAGATAGATCTAGATAGACGAATAGGGTATTGTGAAACTGTGGCCGAAATTATTGCACAAAATCCAAATTAAAATGGCCACGTTAATAAACAAAATGTGAGATATTGGTGTGATGAAAATCCTTACGTTTTCGATAAGGTCGTACACAATTTTCACAGAAACTTCACGTATGGGCTCGCATACTGGACAGTCACATAATAGCTCCAACAGTTATGAAAAAAAACCTTACTCTGGCGTTTTGTTTAATTTTTTTTCTGTGTCGCTATTTAAAGTGAACGGTTTATGAACACAAAATTCATTCTCGTTAAGAGTTATGGAGTTACGTTTAAAAATAGTACATGTTTGCAGAAATATTGTCGTTAACACCTTTAGAAAAGTACGGGAAGACGTTCTTGATAGAATTTGGTAAAACTTTATCATTATACTCGAGCAAATAAACCGAAAATTGACATTTATTATTATTAATTTTGGTCTGATACCATAACTTAGAAAACCATTTAAAGTGAGGTATCACTCGAACCCCTATTCCATTGCCCCCCTGTCGTCAATTTGTGAAACTAAGTAGACATTTTACTTGAAGCTATATCCTTCAAGTAAAATGACTACATAATACTTCATATTAATGACCCAAAACTGGAACCTCTTTATTAAATCGATCCTAAGTTGCCATAATCATAAACAAAATATTTAGATAGTGAATATATTCTTGGGTTGGGACTATGATGAATTATTTAATAATAATTTCCACAATAGAAGCTTTTCTTTCTTTTTATAGCTAAGACTGTCATTACCTTATTAATATGTGTTGATTAGCGTGTGGATAAGTGTTGATTAAAAGTGTACAAAGGTTTGTCGATATTTTTACTTTTAGATGTTACTTACTAACATCTGCATTATTCATTGGATTTAGATTTTGAGTTCTTGAAAAACTTTCTTAGTAATGCCCTAATTCTTGGTTATATGTAATTACTATCATTATTATTTCGAAAATTAACACACCTTTAATAAAATTGCATAGATTATTTTTGAACAATAATTATTAGTAAATTACTTGCCACTTCTTCTTTGCCGTTTCTTAAGTTTCGTCATACTTTTTTTTAAGTGTACTTGCTTTACAGTCCTAGGCTTCATAGTACCTCATACACATACAAATATGATAAATTAAACATAATTATTAATTCAACTAAAGGAACGTAAGTTTTCATGTTGCAAATGTATTAAATATTAATCCGATAATCCTGAGTAAATACTTTAAACTTTTTCGTGTAAGAGAATTTACATGTAACAGCTGTAACTGTAAACACATTTTTAAAATTCACTCCATAATGCATAAACAGCGAGATAATTCTGCTTTTACTGCTAACCAACTAAGTATCTCAGATACAGAAAAAGTGTCTTTTTACCTGTTAAATTGCTGTCATTCAGATAAGGCATATCTGGTTAGTTCTGCGGGTGGTCTTTAGAAAGGCAGACCTGTTTTTTTTTAAACAGTGTTGGTGTCTCTCATTAGGGTTGTTCCCGGAAAAGTGGGTGTTGCCTGCCTTGTAGAGAAAAGAAATCGTAAACGTTACCGTATCTACAGGATATAAGCGACCGCATGCGTCCATTGTCTTTCCTTTCCGAATAGAGAAACAGATTATAGATAAGTAATAGGGAAGATGATTATCTCTAACGTTACTATTAGTTATCACTGCAAATCGTTGGTTTCAGTTGGCTATAAATAGATATATCCTAGGATAACTTGCATTTATTTTCGATAGAGATAATATTTTTGATTTGATTTCATATTCACTGTGGATATAGAAACGTTATTTATAGGGAAGACGTTTTTCCCATACTCTCTCGAGCGAGCCTCGTTAAGTGTTTTAAGCCAATTAATAAGCTGCTAGTAAACGTTCACACATAAATTAAAAAGTGTACTTGTAGACGACGTAAGAGTATATTTTAATAATAAACGTCAACCTCCCCGTACACACATATATTTTACATGTAAGCTACACTTTTCCTTTTATATTCGAATCCACAACCGGTCTCTGTAAGATATTACAGTTGCTATTGTAATTAATTGATTTTCGTTGTCAATACTATGTGATTTATGTTGATCACAATGGCTTTTGTTGTTTCTTAGTTCCTTATTTATGATCTTTATTGATTAATACAAATTAATTAACGCAGCCTTTTTTACTCAGACAAACTAAAATAATTGATAATGTTTTAGGAGGTAAAATTAAAGTATATATGTAATTACAAATGCCATGAATACAAATCATTATTTTTACATAATTTCCGTGAAAATTATAAATGTTTGACTGTAATGTTAAGCATTCGAATTAAATATGTTGTATCTCAGAAACTAGCAGTTGCCAACTTAGAAGGCCTCATTTGTTCACACCTTTTCATCTATATCATAGATATTTAACATAAAGTAATACTATCAGCAAAATCTCAAATACAAAGGTCCAGTATTTGAGGAAAAGTGAAAATTTAGAATATAAAACAACCAACGCCAAAATAAAACCAAATAAAAGGTAATATAGTCAAGGATACTTAAAAATTCGAAAAATCATCTCATTCCAATCATTTAAAATCACAAAAATAATATTATACAAAATTACTGGTCCAGGTTATTGCTAATTAGTACCCATTAAGAGCCCATCCGTCAAAAGGTCAATAGGAATTGAATAGGAGGTCGCCTAAGAACTTTAACAAACTGAAAAATATGATATATGTACATTATTGACTTAGAGTCCCTCTGAAAATATTTACCTCGAGACAAGTAGAACCCTTAAAAGTTCAGGGCTAATTAATTACTGAACAAGTAATATATAAGTAAGTATAATAAAATAATATCATATCTGTAAGTTGAAGTTGAAAAGAAGTACTTAGCTGTACACGTTAGGTGTAAAAGGGAAAGTTAATGGGATTGCAGATATTGGCGTTAGAATTAAGAAGACACCTTTTTTCGTTTCTAAGCTTTCGCTAGTTCTTTATTAGCTTCTTCAGAGAACAAAATGGTAATTCTAATTATAATATCATACATACACAGGAAAACAAACTTGTACATAATATAAAAAATTCAGAAGACCAGATACTAGGCAATGGTTGCATTCTCCAAGCAATATACAGACAATGTAACTATCATTTCAAAAGTTTAGCGGAGAATGTGACTAAGTGTCAGTGTGTCCGTTAGTGAAGTTGATGTTATTTTTACATTGTGATCATATTTGTGTCTAAAACTTATATATTTTAAAACCATTACAATAAATACGAACCCTAATGGCACCTCTATAGAGACGTTACTGTAAGGTTACAGTCTATATTTAGAACTATCCTGGAGCATTGTTAAGATCTAAGACATACTTCGCGTCAAAACGGGAAAGGACTATTTTTGAATATTGTCAATTTTTTGTTGTAGAATTATGTCTATATACTACAACATGAATGCAAGTACTTGTGTTTTAAACTCTTTAGGCAGTTCAATTTTGCAGAAGTTTTATTCCAATATTTTGCATAAAAAATAGATGTTAATGCTGTCTATAATTGCTACGGATAACGAAAACAGAGGTGGTCATCATGATGGCACGGAGTGGATAGGATTATCCAAGAACTCTTACAGTCATTTGTAATTTCCGACGCGTTATTCGTGGCATACTAAATGATCAAAAATCCACAAAAATGATTGAAAGGATTGGCAATTTATTGACCACTATTGGCCATCAGTGATATCAATTGTCTATCTTTAGTTTAGGCTAGGACACTATATACATATTTCGGAATCCTATAGCGAAAATGCTTAAATTGAGATACAGAAATTTGGAAAATTTTGTTTTTCTTCAATGACAAAATGTTTAGAAGAAGATTGACCATAATTTGGTCATGTTTGACCACCAAATGATTTTTTGAACAATTCAAACGCAGTTACAAGAAATCTTAACATGTATGCGGCTTGAAAGTTTAATAAAACAAGAGATTTCACAGATTCTAAGAGGTAGTAAAAGGTTGAAAACTTCTTTCGCCGTACCTCTAGATTGCAAAAAAAGCCGAAAACCATAGCTAAATGATTTTCTATTTTTTTGTGGTCTAGAGACCCTAAGCAACAGAATGTTCCATTTTAAGCAATTGGTCACTTCTGAAAGGTGGTGAAAATTGGATGTTAATTTCAAGATCAGATGAAAATTGGCGGTGGATGGTCAAATGACGATTTTCCATCTTTTGTGATTTAGAAATATGAGAATAGAAGTAATACCATTTCCAACGATTGACCAGTTCTCAAACTTTTTGACATCGCTTGTTATTATGAAACTTACAAATCGCAGAGGTATTAAGTCGTTTTTTTTTTCATTTTTTTTTGTAATTAGTATTGAGTTTAAACAGAAATTATTTAAGGATCAAACAATGGCCAATCCACCTCGTACATTTTCAAATTTCCGCATTTTTGTGCCGAGACATCTGAACATGTTTATAGTAGCAGTAGTCTAAATGAAAGGTAGTCAATCTAAATCGCTGACGGTCAATAGCGGTCTATAACTGATCAATCTTTTCTGTCGTCGTGTGCAGAAACACCGGAGCGGAAGGCTTTATGTACATATATAGGAATTTCATGAAAACAGTTCACGATATTTTCCCAATAAGAACAAGTATTTGCTGCCTAGAAAGATTATTTTTGCTTTTATTGATATCACATGCAGATGAACACTATCTAGCTGTCTTAGTTACCAAAAGTTTAATGGTTTATGAATCCAGTGTATTTCCTAATACTCATCTGCATTTTACTACGCTTTTTTGTTTTGAGGCTAATGCAACTATAAGAGCTTCCTTGCAGCAGCTCTTACTAAGTAAGAGCGTACGTGTGTGTTAAGTGCTCCATGACTTTGTTACGTCACAAAAAATGCATCATTGGACACCAACACCGATAGATAGCTCGAGATCGGATCGACCACCAACTAGTCAGCCGATTTTACTACTTTAATTACCGTACCATTCATGTTACATTTATTTTAGTTATTATAAATATAATATTGAGATCTCTCCTGCACAAATTTTGGATAGCTACGACTACTAGATGCAGTATTAATCGGAATACATCTGCTATCCGATTTCCTAATTTTGAAATACTCCTTCCTGTAAGGTCCGAATATTGATTTGTCAGTTCCCATGCTCTGAGGTGATTCCTAGCAATGTTATTGTGGGCTAATCTTATACTTATCTTCCGCTTGTTTAGATTAGTTTAGAGAAATATTGGTAGGTGTTATATTAACTAACACTTAACATTACTACTAATTAAATACGGATACGGAATGCCTGTTAATTATTTTCAAGAATGCATTTTTATGACCGTTGTATGCAGAGAGTGAGTTTTGGGAAATCTTCCAAGAATATAACTCTTGTAGTCCATCGTATGAAGTTTATTCGTTCTCAGAAACATCTAATTGGAATTTTTATACATAAAAAGCATTTTACAACTACGATGTACATTCTTTTTCTCAATGGGAGGTTTGGAAATATTTTAAACAAAACTATGTTCCTCTAATTTAATCTTATATCTGCCTAATATGTCATAATAAGATTTTAGAAGGCACTATATTTTCAAGAGCGACGCTCGTCGTATACCAGAAAATTTTTAATATTAACGATTTTTCAAGGAAGTCGTGAACGTGTTTATGAATGATGATGAATTTCTCAATAGGAAACTTTTCACATTCATGTTGTACGACGGTCACTTCAAGTCAAGATAAGAACTTCGCTCTTATCTCATTATCTTTTTAAAATAACATAATCTTCCATTACATATAATCAAATATATTCATGAAGCAGAAGAGCGTAATAAGCGCTTAAGATGAAGAAGATGCGGTCGTCTTAATAGCATCCATCAGCGATTGCTTTTCGGAAACCTTTCTACTTGAATAAATAGTAATTAAGTCATTCCAAACGTGTGAATATAAATACATTTAGGTACACGATAAACGTGCCGGTACCAGTATGACCTGTTTTGTGGCTCTCTTAACCCAGTTATAAAGGTGCATGTACGACAGTATCATGCGATGCCGTAGGCCTACTTCTCCTAATAATAATAATATTCGTTTTGTGAGAAGTGTTAAGTTATTATAGTGGTGGTTTCTTTATAAGAATCTCACACATCATTTATAATAAAAATACGTACTGATTGAATAATAGCAGATTCAGCGCTAGATAGGAAATAGTAAAATTGTATTCGTTACTTTGTAATTCAATTACCCAAAAATAATATGGCACGAAGAAAACGTTTCAAAACTTCACAAAAAACAAGACTTTCATTATAATAAGAGTCTAATAAAATATTTAAGTGAAATATGAAAGGATCGCTTTTAACACCAATCCCTTGTCTTACATGCAAAACATGTTGAAACTTATCTCTTGTGATAACTTCAGGCAAACTATAATTGCTAAATTTTACGTATACTCAGTAATAATCCCAAAATGACAATGGATGAAGATGAAAGGTTGGCATTGATATTATATTCATGGATTTATTATAATACTAACCTTCTAGTGTCACTAAAAGCTTCGTCTCCCTGTGCTACTTACAATTAGACATTAAACAGCTAATGAAATTAATAATACAGGAACAATAGGGACATCTTTAATGTCACATTTATCACTAGTCGATGTGAATAGTTTAGTTTGGTTTAGGTCCATATAACCCTAACCAAACGCTACCTTGTACAAAATAGAACTTTGTATTTGTGATGACCTGTCAACGAATTGCAGACTTATTCAAAAAGTTTACTGAAACTAAACTGTAATCGCTGTTGAAACAAATAAATATTAACGCAAAACTTCGCAAAGATCTAGAAATGTGCATATATTCTGTCCTATTTACGGAGTCTGTTATTTCTGTATCAAAATTCATAGAAATATGTTTTACGATCTCATACAGTCGTTGATGTGGATATTCCTAGGCATTTGTTTACAAAATAAGCTTTCCTGCTTGTGTCTCTTTTGATGTCATATTTGCGTATGAATAAATCGAAACGAGTCCTAGGTTCAGTTTTCTCCAAAATGTTGTCGAAACTAAATGTTCAAACTCAGTAAAGGTTTGAAATTGTTAAGCTTGCATGCCTTTCGCGTATAACGTTAGTAGAATTATGAAATTTTGGCAAAAGTTCTTTTAATTTAAAGCTATTGCTTGCATTAATGTCGTTATTCATACTTCCAACAGTCCTATTACGGTCGCAAATTGTTCTACTTTTTGTTTGCGCTGTTAATGAAGTTCTTTTATAAAAGATGAAAAAGTTACGTAAAAAGAAAGGTATCCAAATTTGATTAAGAAGAGGACTACATCGAAAACTACCACACGCAGAGAAATATTATCTTGAGTTAAAACAGACTGTTTCAGTTCAAAACAATCCCGTATTTGTATATCCGCAAAACTATATTGTGTTATCACAAGAATATTATTTTCTAAGAAAATTGTTTTGACGCAAAACAACATTGTTTTAATGTAAGAATATAATGTATTTGTAAGACTTCCGTATGTCGACCACTGAATTGACAATTTATAGGCAATTTAACGGAAATTACAGGTTTTACTGAGTCCAAAACGGCCCCCCTTTTCTTGCGGAAATTAGTCTAAGATACCTAAAAATCGTTCTAAAAAGTGTTATTTCTAGGTTATGTTTCGCTAATGTGAAAATCCTCGCAGAAATGTCAAAACACTAGCGAAACATAACCTAGGAATAACACTTTTTAGAACGATTTTTAGGTATCTTAGACTGATCCCCGCAAGAAACGGGGGTCTGTTTTGGAGTCAGTAAAACCTGTACTTTCCGTTAAATTGCTTATAAATTGCCAATTCAGTGGTCGACATTCGGAAGTTTAGCCAATGGATTTACTTCAAGTATACAACGTTTGGGCGAAATTATTCCTCCAATTCCCATGAAGCTAAAATATACTTCACATAATGCATTATTAAATATGTACTTTTATTACTGCAAATGTCCACGCCTTAACTATAAAAAAACTATCTTATCTTCTTCTATCTTATCTAATTCTTGCAAAATCGTGCACGCAGATAAAAATGCACGTATAAACGCTTCATATACACATATAATCTCGAATGCTCGAAATTTGCAATTCAGCTATTTCACAAATAGGGAAGTTATTCAGATCAAATACGTATTTTACAACAAATATAGTCTAGATTGTATTAAACGCATTTACTTATTCCAAGAAAATGTGTTTGAATCAAAACAGAAATATTCTAGCATTAAAAATATTTGGGTAAAACAGTATATTTTCTTAATTCAAGAACATTTTTCTCTGTGTGCAGTTACCAGGTGAACATAGATTACAGGTTGGTGAATCATTAAAGTTAAATTCTACCCCTATTCTATTATTTCTGTGTTATTTGATTTGGCATTAATATTCTTCGTCCATACCAGAAATGCTGTTCTTATTATGTTCATCAACACTGGGCAGAAGATTTATCATTGGTTGCTGGCTAACCAAACAAAAAAGACCAATCTTAAGCACACATATACACCCAAGTAAATTAATCAATTCATTTCAAAATTATTGCAAATTGTATTTGCTGCAGCTCGAAAATGTTAGCCTTAATATAGAAATCTAACGTTTTTGGCTGCTATCTACTATTATGGATACATCAAACACGAATTCGCCATTATAAATTGGTAATAGATGGTGGTTATTTTCAAGAAATCAGTTGAGACGGAGTTCATCTGTCACTCAAAGTTAGATGCCTGTTGGTTCTCCATTTAACGCTATTTTTAAATTGGTAATCGCTCCTTCAGTTGCAACATTAGTATTAGTTAGCAAGTGAATTTTTAATTTGTGTAATATAGACTCCATGAAAATACCAAGTGGCAAACCATTTTCATTTTGCACGTTTGCATTTCACCTACACTAATTATGCACTGATGAGGAATGCTGTTTCACAACCAGCAGATCACGTCTCTATGTTAATATACATATGTACTTGTCATAGAAAGCAATATGAATTTAAATACATGAATTGGATTTCATTTTCTTAAACTAGTTTCCCCAAAATTAACATAACACAACATTATCCGTTTACTTTTACTGCACATTCGAGATGCAATTGTAACCGTTTACTCTGAATAGTTTTCTTAAAACAGTCCAGCGAAGGAGTAGAAATTTTCACGTTTACATTTCTTGTCATATTTGTGTGTGCGATAATTACACTGTAAAGAAAAACGTTTTTAGTTACCACCTTGCATTCAAAGATAAATATTTAACTTCATTTTACTTATTGCCTACATAGATTGCTTTACGTGTATGATGTTAATATTGTTATACTTGAAATAATTCTTTATTTACAAAAAGTAGTAGTAGACTTTCGAATGAATCGAATATTAATTTCTATTTTTAATAATGTGTATGTATTATTCGAGGACACACTTAAAAGGAATCTTGCATGCATGTATTTAGGTATAGGAGAAATTTGATTATATATTTCTAAAATTCCAATCATAGTACGACAAAGACCTCATGGTACTTGTAAATAAATTTTCAATATAATTGCAAAATATCTAACATTTGCTAATTATAGGACTTTGTCAGCGTAAATCTTTATTGAATTATTCAAGTAGCAGCCGTACGTAGGAAAGACTCAGTGAAGTGTTTTTAACTGTAATCTTTCTTGACATTATTATGAGTGGTGAGGTTATAATTACACGTTGCTTATATTACACGCCGATGCTCACAAATGATGATAGATTTTCAAGACGTTGGTGTTTTCACTAATTGTAAATAACGACGAAATCCACTATGAAATTGATACTTAACAATTTCCATATACATTATTGTAATAATAAACAAATATTGAGGTAGATCATATATTACAGTTGAACATTTTTATTGTCCAGTTTCTAACGAGGTTGTAAAATTAGAGAGTATGGCCCCAAAAAGAGATACCAATGAAATCTACCGGGATGCTACAGGATATAGCATTTTTCTGTGATCAGCCGATTGTGGCTTTACTATTCATTTTATTGGAAAATGTTACTAGCAGTAGATCTTGATCATAAAGCCCTATACACGACAACAGTATACAAGGCGTATACAAGGTATTCAGTTCCATCTGTCCATCTACCATGCCTTCCTTATAAGTAAATTTTGCTCCACTGTACATGTAATCACATATGTCTGCATATTTTGATCCATCTGCTTATACTACCAAATTTTCCAGTTTTATTCCATGGTTTTGGCATAGAGTTAGCAGCCGGACTTATAACCCCATTAGATCATCTAAATTTCACGCTGAAGCTACCTTTTAATTGTTATCAATGGCCTCCCATCATCATGTATAGTTTTTCAGTAACTTTCAGCTTAAGCTTTTTCTCATTAAAAAATATTTTCCAGCTTAATACTTAATTGTTCATCTCTATGTTTGTAGTACTTGCAGCAGTGTATTAAGCTGTACTGCTTACAGAGGCTGTGGCTATAGTCCTTGAATAAACTATTCAGTTCACGAATAAACGCAGCTCCCTTCCCACCCTCCAGATTATCCTGGAGTAACTTTGCCCTCTACCTTGGAGTCCTCTGACTTTAACGCAGCATATCGACAGAACTATCCAAAAGCTTCATGCCGTCAGGTACTTCCGCTCCTCCGTGCGAATAGTTCTCTCGCCTTGAAATTCAAACTTTTATTGTATCTGTCCTTCCTTCACTCATTCGCTAGGTACGGTGCTCTGTCGTGGTGTAGCTTGGCCGAAGCTTATCTCAATAAACTGGAAGTCCTCTAAAACCGAATCCTCAGATGGTGCTCCATTGTACGTCAGAAATGTACAGCTTTGTGCATATTTCGGGGTTCGATCCATCAAGGAACACCTCATTACCTAGGTCCACAAGACCTTGGAAAGAGCTATTTTATCTTCAAATTTCCTGGTCTTTTACCTCACATAGCTTGATCCTGACAAACCGCCACTTAAGACGCTATTACCCCGACTTTCAAATTATTCTAGCCATTCTGAGCTAGAAAAACTTAACACCGAGATAGGAGGGCTGAAGGACACTATATCAAGCCCTACAGGAAAATAGCGTGACCATTGGGATTTGAAGTGAAACTAACAACATTAAAAGTAATAAGAAGCTAATACTGATTTATGTAATGCTCAAACAGATTTCATCAATTTCAAAAATAAAACGAACTTTTTCAGCATATTTCATATTGTTGGGTGTCATTGGTCACCAGTCAACAGTATTACTCATATATAAGGCCAAATCAGATTTTGATAAGCCTGGAGATCTTGTTGACTCAACTGAAACTTCACGTTCCCTCTACCTATTGATATATCACATATTCCAGCGGCTGCGGCCAATTAATTTGAAAGTATGTATAAGCACCATTTACTTATCCTACTGTTTACCGAATATTTGGTAAGTCGTACACTTTTAAAAAATGGTGTAGGACTAATCAGAACTCACTTTTATTAAGTTAATCGGTTTTTACTCCATGTAAAACGGTGGGTTCACAATTCTTCAAATTCTTTAGGGTTCACATTGAAACTAACGCGTGTCTAGATAATATTTATCGGAATATGTATACACATAAATTTTTGATGCTAGTGAACAATATTCTTAACACTTCCCGATTACTAATATCATATCAATCCTTTGTTCCATAAAATTTCTAAGTTCTAATTCTTTTGATTAACTCTTCCAATTCATTCTATTATTTATAATTAATACTTACTAAATGATACCTATAGTTTGCTCTAATAGAATAGCAAAGACAAAAAAAGCTTATTTTACGCCCCATATGAAAGATACATGTTTTACTAACCTGTGTATTACATATACATATGAGATTTTCTTTTATTTTCCTAACATGCAATTTATTGGATAAAACTGTATCTCACCAGGAGACAGAATGCCGTAGTGTGTCTTAGTTCAAGTAAGACAAACAGAGGTATGCGGTAAGCAGACAATGTGATAGGTATCTAGGGTAAATGTCGTATACATCCTAGCTTAACATATAAATAACATTGAACGTGATATTATGATAAAACTCATCAGAAACACAGATGCGTACCTAATAAGTTCCCCACAAAAGTCTACATTTTTTTAATTTCTACCTATTCATAAATCTTTTATACGATTAATGGCCATTGATTATCTAAACATTTTTTCAGTACTATTACCTTTTATATCACTTTCGTGTCCACCTGCGCTTTTTCACTAGAATATTATTAGTTTTATTATCATTTTAGCATAGTGAAATAGACGTCTCGTAAAAACCTGCCAGTAGCGTAATAGTAAATACTCGACGCTATTTATGTTTGGAATTACAGAAAAAGTGATGTCTTTAGTGCAATTAAGTTCATTTTACCGTTACTTATTGTCATGCAGTGGTGTTTTTAGTGGTTTATTCGCACCCCTCCGATTGCTATTAGTTTAATCCACATACGAATAAGTACTGTTACTGTGGTGGTTATTTCTGACATTTTAAGACAAAATTTCCCGTGCTTACATACAACACATTTTTATGAATCATTAGACCAGCATTGTAGGCAATATTAATTTTTTAAATGAACTTACCCTCACTGTTACTTCAGTGTGCTTATACCTCAAAAAAGGAATTCGTCATAATTTAGCTGTAATTAGTAAATTATGTTTAAAAACTATTTTTAAATCTCGACGCCGTCGCGAATTAACATATTCAAGCACTGCACGACAAGAAAATTTAATTGACCAATTGACCCAGCGGCGAATGGGGTCACATTTGACGGCTACGAAGCTCGCACGGCGTTGCACGCCTTTAAATAAGTTCGGGCCAGCGCTAGATGATTGATATGTGTTTTGTAACGCTTTTATGGAACGTATTCAGATATCGAACGCAAAGCGACGTATTAATACTTCATCTATAATGACAGTTATTTGTATGGCGATTTGTTTTGATTGATGCTGTGTTGTTCGCCGTATTGTAAAATGGGTCCTGTTCTTCTTCTACCGCCTCACCATAATATGTTATTTTCCAATCATTGTTTGCAGATCTGTATATACTTAGCACACATCAACGGCAAAGTACTTTTGTGAGGTTTAAATCATCACGAACAAGCTTGCCGACGTGAGAAATCGATATATCATTTACTTATGGAAAGTGGTTGGCAGCAGCAAGTGATCTAAAAATCTACTGGCTTTCTTCAACACCTTCTTGAGTTATCGATTTAGTTGGGAAATGTTCCGTAATTTTAGACTAGTGCAAGTGGCGACAATTTGCGACGAACAAATTTTCTGTTGACTTTTCTATATACATTTTACTACCAAGATTTTTTCTTCCGTGATAGATATCGTTAATTTTTTGTAGCAAACTCTAATCAGTTTGATTTCTATCCTTTAACGGGCCTTCCATTTGTCTACAATAAATTGTTTTCATTCTATTTACTCCTCTGATGCCATGTTTGAGTAGTCTATCAAGTTCCTTTATAAATCCTGATTAGCAGCGATAAATTTACATTTAATTCAGAAAAGTAAAGATCACATTAACCTCATAATAACCAACTAATTGTTATTAGTGGGTATTGAACTACTTACAGTTAGTGTATTTTAGATGAAAAAATTTCAAATTTTAAGAGATTACAATTTTTAGTCTTCCAATGGTCGAATTTGATTATTTGCAATTACATTTGTTACACCACTGGAAGAGACATCAATGTTAAATTTCGATCTGGTATCTGTACATATTTTATTGTTGAGTCAACTCAATAACATTAGAGAGACATTAATGATTATTGGAAATCGTAATTTTGGGTAATTTATGTATAATGAATGAAACAAAGTTTAACGTTTTTCGCTTGCTTTTAAAATTGATTAATATTTTTAACATTATGCCTAAGTTTTCTACCATAGAAAGGAGATTAACTAATTAAAAGAAAATACATTTCAGTGCCTGCTTTTTTTCTCAAATGGAGTCTTGGCAGTCCAAATTCTTCTACATTTATCCTATATGCTTTGAAAGTTTTAACCTTTTGCCATGCAGACGAAATTTTGCTTCCCTTCTTTTGTTTCCAATCAAAATTTTTGTTAGTTGTTCTAGTTTCAAACTTTGGCGTTTGCTTAGTATATTTCGCAAAATAATTGACAAATACTAAGTTTTGACAAACCAGCTAAAGATAACTCATAAGAACTTTCGAACACCATTTTGAAGTGCGGGGGGGGATGATATTCAAGAAGGGGTGATATTCAAGAAGGTTAAGACAACCTAGAATAAATCTAGAAGAACAATTTCTAAAAGTGAAGTGTCTTTTCGATCAATTGTTTTAGGAAGTATACGTGGCAGAAGGCACGAAACAGCTGAAAACAACATTCCACTTTCTCGTCATGTCTTATTAACCATTCAACTTTTAATTGCGAACCCTACAATTAAAACATCTTTAATATTTTCTTGAGTATCGTAAAGAAGAAGGAGTTTGGGCATTTTCGATTACCTTTCACGATTACTCTGACTTTAGAATAGTGTAGGGCAAACCCGGAGCAATCTTTCAAAATTTCGAATTTCGAAATGTAGAAGAATTTATGCGACCAGTTATGTTTTATCCAAAATTTGAGAATGATGGCGTGAAGGCTCCCAACATTTTCTTCTCTAATGTACCGTTGCAGCCAATATAATCTGGGCAGTGATTTGACATTTCATGACTTTTTCATGAAATTTGGTAAATCAGGCTTTGCTACAATTTACGTTATTCTGGATAGGCACTTAGGGAATAAGCCATCATGTGATGGTTATCTCAATAATCAATAGTCATTACCCTAAAAAGTGTTGTCTTTTAACTGAAATTAGTTTGGTTTTGACCTACCATATTATTGTTCTTAAATTAAATTGAAAATTTTGATGTTTATTTTAGAAACGAAAAACATAAACAAATGATATAAAAAATTAATATTTTGTAGCAGCTCCATTTTTTTCAATAACATTATTTAACATTCTGGGCACTGATGCTACTAATTCTGCAATATAATTTGGTGTTAATTCGATCCATGCTTCTTAAACTCTTTCCCATAACTGTTCTGCATTTTGTGGGCGAAAATTATTACCTCTACTAATTCTTTTTACTGTCAAACCTCACATATTTTCAATGGAGTTCAAGTCCGGGCTACGTGAAGGCCAAGGTAGAACTTGTATGTTCTGTTGCTGTATCCAGTTTGAGGTCACTCTAGCTGTATGGCTATTATCTTGTTGATAGATAAAATTATTTCGGGGAAAGACTGCATTTACTGAGGGCAGCATGATATTTTCCAATATTCCAACATAAACCTCTGTATTGCATCTACCTCTTATATGTGTTATAACTCCGGGTCCTTGGGTACTCATCCAGGCCCAGACATTGACAGAAAAACGACCGCTTGTGTGTGATTTATGGGTATAACGTTCATCATAGTGAGAGTTCGGAGGTCTATAAACCTAACGTGTCAGTCAAAACACGATTTAAGTACCTTCTCATCTGTGAAAACAACATTCTGCCAGAAATTTAACACTTCTAAAAAGTATTCCAAAGCAAAACCTACTCTCTGTTCCTTATTTTGCGGAGTTAGAAAAGGTTTTTTTCGCTGCAGAACGACTGCGTAGATCAGATCCATTTTTGATACGACGCCTTGCCGTTCGAACAGACCCTGAAAAGTTTGTTTCATCCTGTGCGTCTACCGCACAATGGAACGGATTTTCGCGAATAAAATCAACCAAATTACCATCATCAACCTCCGTTGTAACTCCGGGCCTACCACTACCCAATCTTCTATCAAACGTTAGTCTCTGATCCCATATTCTCTTAATGTTATGCACAGTACTCTTTGGTATTTGGAATCTTAATGCGACTCGACGTTCCGACCACCCCTCTCCCAGTAACGTCACAACCCTCAATTTCTCGGACAAAGATAAATGTGGCATTTTTATAATTGACGTTCTTTATCAATCAATATGACAGTATAGTTTTTCAGGCGACTTTTTTTATGTAACAATTAAAATCCATTTACAGTGGGAAAAACTGCTGCCCAGATAATATTGGCCGCAACCGTTACAAGAAGAAGTCAATGTATTCTATTCTATTTATTCTTTCGCGTCAAATTTTTATAACTTGTCGCGGGATCTACATCTTTGAATTTAATTTTAAACTGGAACATTTGGACCTAGAATATTGCTTCGGATATGTGCCAATTTTACTAATAAATAAAAAACAATTTGGTAATTGAGATTTGACGGGCTTGTAGATTCTTTCTTCAGTTTGCTATTAAGGTTTACACTATCTGCTATTTTTTGTTCAATTCAAAACATATGTATAAATAAACAGGCGTGTAGTTTCAGAGAGCTACTGGTCCAGATCGCTCAGATCGACATTGAGGTGTAAGTGGTAGAATAAGATAAGAATGATTAAACGGATTTAGTTGGAAGGTGCTCATAATTTGTAATTGTATGTGTATTAGTTGCGCAACAAAATCACAACATCCTTCTCTTTTTTCCTGCAGAATTTACTAATGAAAATCTCTGAAATTCAAAAAAATAATTTTATTCTTGAATTGTTACTCCAATGATCTTGAAAAGGACACACTGAACGTTCCAGATAACTTTCTTCTAAGAATGGTATATTTCCGATTATAAAAAGCTTGAAAGAAAAGCAACATTGTAAGGTATCGTAAGTGTAGTGGCATGCATTTGATTAATCAATAGTGTTAGGCAGTAAACTTTATACCTTAATTGACATAACGTCGTTTCCCATGTAATTGTAGCAAATCAGTGTTGCATTAACGTGATATACGTAGCCGTTTGAAGTACAAACTGTACGACAGTTATAGTTGTTTCATTTCAGCTATAGATGATAGAAGCTTCAACAACATAAAACGTATTTTATGATAACGGAAGTTGCCGTATAAGGATAATTCTAGCTCAGAATTCTGAAAAACGTAAGGTTAACGAAGACGTTCATATGTATACCTCACATTCACCTTGATAAACTTAAGCAATTAAAAAATTTATTATCACAGCATACTTAATACTATATTTGTTAATTATTTAGCTCCTTATACGTATCGTCGATATATGGATATTGATTTCCACGACTTGAATATTTATGATATTTAAATGAACATCATCTACGCAAATACATTTGTCGGATTAATGTCATGTTCTTCGCGGCAAGTAATAATTTAGGTTCATATGTTACGGTCGATAAAGGGGAATCGCTTCGGCTATGTGTAGAATTTCAATTACAACTATCACTTTTTCATCACATTAACACCTGGAACGAAAATGATGCGTGGGTTAAAATATTCAACCATCATAATTGATATGCTATCAAATAGTTTACTGTGTATTCCATCCAAAGAATTTTTCATGGTGCATTCATATGTGATAAAGTGTTCTGTTTGGCAATTGCGCTTGTTAGGTGACACCTGTTTCTTTATTTTCATAAAATCTTCCTGAATAAATTTCAATTTGTTACACAAGAGTAAATGTTCATGTAAATTAAAGAATGGAATAGTTGTAGTTGTATGTATTACGTGGGATTTCTTACCTCTAGTTAATTAGACATGTAACAGGACACCTCAGCTAAAATTTACAGCGTCCTTAAATATTTATTAATTCACATCGAACCATTCTCTATTTTCGTATTTGGTATATAATTAAAGAATACATGTGTAAGATAGCGAGATTATAGTGCTACACACAACAGTTAGGAAAAAATCAAATTTGGTGTTGATATAAAATTGAGATTATAATGTTATAGCATATTGTTCCCTTCTTGTCATTTAGCCAGTTAGCTAGTCCTCAAAATTTATCTTAGATGTCTTGGAAATAAGGAACAATATAAGCATATTTTGCTTTAATGCGTTACTAGTACCAATAATAAACAAGGTGTTATCATAAATAACAAATCATACTCACTCAACGGCAAGGCTAGAGGAATTTAAAAATCGTAACTATAAGTAGTAGGTACTACACCAAAGAATGTAAAATGTGGATGGGATGGATCATAACAGGTTTAGATAATATAAACCGAAGAATTCTAAATTAATAATATTTTCAGTCAATATAAGGGTAGCTATAAGATACCAGAGGGAGAAGAAGATTCGATTGTGGATGGATTCTACGATATCGTACCATACTTTGGAAAATTCAAAAACAAATTATTTGATTGAAACTCAATCAGTCCAAATTTGTTCACATCTAAACTGAATCAAAGTTGCAACACATTAATATATTGCCAGTTACGTTAGCAGGATCAACAATCCTCCTTGGACCAACTCTACCAGACTAGGAGTGAAAACGTTTAATGATAGAACGTCCAAGCATTTGTCCTGCCAGAAGGACAGCTGTACACGGCGTTTGGGCCTGCTGGAAGGACCACTTCATATCTAAAATCACATATTTTTAGGGCCTGCCAGAAGGACAAACTGTACTGCCGGCAAGCCTCTTGGACGTTCTATCATTAATGCTACTGCGCCCCAGAAATATGCTTCTGTATCATTGCCATCATCTTTCACGTGAAATATAATGTAAAATAGAATTCTGAATAAACTGAAATGGATCTGTAGAATGGAGCCTTGGTCCAGCGTTGAATTATAAATGACCATTTTTCATTTTCATTCATTCAATTAATAATTAAATCTGCTGGAAACCGTGTTTTTTTTTCATGTACAAGCAATAAATATTACATGGGATGTAAATTAATGCGATGAAAATTACAGCAACTTAACTCGACTAGTAAATAGTAACAAATCAATAAAATATTGTCAAAATAAGGAAAGATAGTACTCACTTTAGACGATTGACTTATCAACTGCGTTTTCCTACTTTTCAAGTCGATTCAGGTTTCAGGTGCAATGATTAAAGACAATGAATAGTTTAGTGCTCAAAGAAAATAATAGAAGAATAACAAAATATGAGGGGTGCGATTTGAACTAAAAAATAGGTAAATCCAAATATAATACAGGATGTTCCATTAAAAATAACAAAGTAGATGGTGACTTTCGGTATAACCAAAAGCTCTAGAAGTCTAATAATATTTTAATTGAAGAGAACACAATCGATCATACACAATTCTGTATTTTCAAATTTATATTTTGGCCGGAATTCCATAAACTTCTATTGGACGGTCTCGCTGAGACACCCGTATTTGTTCCCCTTAATCGCTAGTGATACCAACTCGTTTTATGACTTTGAATTCTCGTTGAAGGACGGAGTGTTTCGATACCCAAATTTGATAATGGCATACTATTTAGACTTCCTTTTCTATCTAGTAGGTCCTTAAAGCAGATTTGATTGTAAATTTAGATCCGTGCGTAAGCTGCCCTGCCGATGCAGTTCCGGGCACTTGGTATTCGTATGCAGGGCTACCACACAAAGTAATAATGGGTACAACTAGCACTTTATATATCCAATGAATCGTTCTTTGCAAAAGTCTCAACAATAATTCTCAGATATTTCACATACAATGTCAGTGTATTCAACTACTCTTTACATAAATATATAGAATTGTAAAATTTCATATTGAATTTTTGTTGCCTAAAATTTTTGTCTTCCGCGAATACATGCTTGAACACTTTAGATTTAACTGCAAAGCTATTTTAAGTCTGTCATACTTCGTTATGTGAATGCTTTTGTAGTCAACTGTACACACACTCTATTGCCGTAATTTTTTTCGCCTATATAGCCCTATAATAAACTATAAATGATTGTAATGGATCCATTTATAGCTGCTTTCTAGTGGTAAGAAATATCTCCTTTATTACCTATCATCCGTTACACAGTAGTTTTCTCCCAATTTATCAATAGAACGTCTTTCCTATTTGGATTTCTTACGCAACAATGGTGGCTTAATGAAAGATTCCTCGATTGGCTTTCAATCGCTAAAAATAAATCGAACATCATTACCAGATACAGAAGGGAGCATTATCCGGCTTTGAAAAATGTTATCCTGGCGAAAATACTCTTTCGATTCAGAAGCTGTCGCTCTAGTAGTGTGTCTAATGCGACTCATCAAAACAACAATGTGTGCTCTACCGACCTCGTATTTCTCACCCTCTCGGCTTGTAGTGTTTCCATTGTAGGGAAACTATCTCATTCCGCAACCCTAACCCTTAATTTATCGTTGTTATCCGTATAAATCCCCTTAGGTGTGCTGAGTAGTGTGGGAGCGGAAAAAAGCAAATCGAATTAACGATGAGTTCATCTTAACGAGACAAGTTTTGTTTTGGCCGGGTTTCGTTCTCAACAATGATTTAGAAAAGTGCGTACATGTTTAGAATTATTTGAGGTTTGTTCTATCTGTTTATTATATAGAATAGGGGACTACACATTAGTATATTCTAAACGAAAAACTGTTGAATGTATTTGTTTGAATTAAATAGAAATTTGCTCTAGTATATGGAGCGAAAGGCACCACATAGATCGCTTATCTATTATTTTCCAGTTAAAGTACTGCCATCAAGCAGCACTAGCTCTATAAGTACCTTTAAAAATATGTCACTCCTTACCATAATTGAGCCTCTACCATAAAGGCAATAGAAGAGAAATTAAATTATTTATTATATGTCTTATATCTGGATATAAATCGTCAATGGCATCGCCTGAATTTACGTAGAAAAACAACGCACCAACAAAATTTCACCTCATTGGGCACCATTTCCATTTCGTTGTTCATGAGGCTAACCTCGCTACTCGATGATGTCTCCTAGGATTTGTTTGGTTTGTTGTCTGACAACTAAAATTGTTGTTGAACGTAATCTGTTTTCCCTTTGCCTTCTGGTATACTCTCCAGTTTGCCTCAAAGACATAACATTACGACGAACTGTCGATTTGGATGTAATACGCAAACGGATTAAGTTTAAACTATAACAAATAGATCAGTACAACTTTAATGTCGAGAAAATATGGGTTTTAAATAAGCTGCAGAATATAACTAATATTTGGATATTGACTTTAACGTTATTGCCAAATTCGATACAAATAATAAAAAATTTACAAAAAAATTGTGGATGGCTAATAAATTGCCAATAATTATACAACTAACTCAGAAGAAGCTGTATGAGGCAATTTATGACAAGAAAACAGCATGCTTAAGACAGTGCATCCACACTTTTGTATGTTGAATATAAAACACTATTTTAGGTTTCCTGTGTAATTATCACAGTACCTTTGGAAAATTTTACGTTTGTTGTGAAAAGTTGTTGTCAATATATTGCGTAAAAAATTTCGTTTAGTGCGTTAGTCGAATCGTGAACCTTTACAATATGTAGAACTATTTAGGAAACTTAGTTATCGTAATTTTATAAAACAACACTAGTTTTCCTGCCGTTTGTTTGTAAACGTTATATAGATTGAAATTGTGAGGATATGTTCTTTCTTAATAAACATGTATGTACATCCAGTAGATCAGTAGGCGGCATTGTCAGACTCATTTCATGTGCTGGAGTGGTTAGGTATGTTTAGTGATAAATTTTTGTGTTTCAATACAAAAATAAAACAGATAATACAAGTTTAACTAATGAGAATGCTCTACTTAATCGATAAATTACTAGAAGAGTGATTCATTATTCACCTAGATATGCTACCTCATTATCCCGTAAAAAGTCTCGTCCTTCAGACATTCTCAAGACGCCGATTGCAATAAAAAAATAATGGGTTTGTACTTAAACTACTAAAATTTTAATAACCGACAGAAGTTAGTTGCCGATGCGGGAACTTCACTGAACCACACAGCAACGTTTGCGAAACGATTGTCCTTAATTAAGAATTTAAATTATTCTTAGTAATAAATAATTTGATGGTGAATTATCGATCACGTTCTTTGCGAAGTCGTACACATTCGTTACCGTTGTGTATTGATATATAATGGTTGCTTGATTGACTTTAGGTGTACAAGGCGCGTACTTAGAAAAACCGTGGAAATTTATTCGCAATTAGTTATTTCTAACTATTAGACCATTTTCGGTGTGACGTTCTATTAGAGAAAACATCAGGTAAGCGCTAGAGGCGAAGATATCTGCACGTTGAAGATTGAATGTTAATATTTACAGTAGATTGTAAATAAATTAGTAATTACACATCATTAGCTATACTCATTATATAAGATTTATGAATGACTCTATGGAAGAAACATATCCAACTGAAATCTTCAAAGTAAATTGCAATTACGTTCTAATCATTGTTTTTGTTAGCCACACCTGTCAGTAATATTTATTCGTACATTTTAAATAAGAAGAATTAAATTGTGTAAGTGTTGGTAATAAAATAACTTATTCGAAAAATTTATTTTATGGAATAAAAACAATACTGAAAGAGTTTTTTTTAAAACAGACATATGCAAATAATTTCACCCAAAAATTTGTACATTTTTTAATTATCGGAAATACAGCCACTGTATAATGTTTTCCCTTAGAAAGTTCTGCCATATCCAGAAATAGTTCATGTAATATTTTGTAGTAGGTATACCTTTAAAATGTTCTACGTTTGGTCACGTTTTAACTTTGTTGGTGCAAAATGTTGAAAACTATAATTAATTCAAGTTGCTAGGGGTATTTTTCATTATCAAATCAAATAAGAAAGAACTGTAAACAGCACTTAAGCTAATGCTGCTGAAACGAGTGACCGGTATGTATTCGTTAGGGCAGCAGTTATGCAATAGCTACTAGAAGCTACCTCAACATTAACTGTCCTCAAATTCCACATTGCTTAGGCGTAAAGGTCATCTTCAGTCTCGGCGTTGTAAGCATGACAATATAATTAATAAATGAAACATTTATAGTATTCAGTGTTATTCTAATATATTTAAAAACGGATCGAAACCATAAATTAAATTGGACAAATGCACTACCTATATTCTGCAGAACACAAAAAGTTTATTTTGATTATGGTTTTCGGAAACATTTTGACTGTTATAATACAACACTATCAAATATTTAATCAAAATATCCGAATAATCAGTGGTTACCAACCAAACAACATTTATAAACCCCATATGTATTCATTGGGAAGGAATAATAAACTTTGATTATTTTTTAAAATTATTTTCCATATTGCAAGAGTACAAATCTAAAACCTACAAAGATTCAATACAAAATTAATCAAAAAGAACAGAGTATTTATTACAGTAAGCTGAAAATAAAAGGACAATACAACTGGTCCTTAACTAATTCTAAATTTACCCTAAATTTGGAAAATAAACCTTGATGGGTTAAATATTCCACATTTTTTTCTGGAGCAATTAAAAATGTGGTGGGTGCTTAGTTGCAGTGACTCCGTAAGCTGTATCACTTGTCTGGCTATCACTGCAACTCTTGCGGTGTAGTTTAGTGTGTTTAAATGGCTTTGTGACAGCATCATATCGCCTTTTATGATGCCGCGCTGTTAATCACTTTGCTCCCAACAGCGAATTTGGCAAGTAAATTTGATCCGGGATTAAACTCTCTGATAAAATGTCACCGTCCCTCCAGAAAATTGAACCCCGGCAGCTATCGTCCTCTCACAACAATAGTCAGCTGCCTAACCACTGCGGCTATCGACCCGTTTTAAAAACACAAAAGAAATAATTCAATATTTGTTACAATATTCCGACGTCTGAGTTTAATATTTACTATATAAAACATTACTTATGACTAACCAATAAGTATTTGAGAGATATTTAAAATAATTTTCGTAACAAAGAGCTAACGCATATACATAGATACTCTACCGGCTTCAAAAAGTTAAATCGCAGTTAGACAACGGGTTGGTGTAATCAATTATATGTAAATATTTAGAAGCTATCTCTTTTCAACGAAGTATAATAGCTAATACAACCATCCAGAATTAAAAGCTATTCATCCGAA
Source organism: Holotrichia oblita (assembly GCA_023690525.1). Taxonomy (NCBI): domain Eukaryota; kingdom Metazoa; phylum Arthropoda; class Insecta; order Coleoptera; family Scarabaeidae; genus Holotrichia; species Holotrichia oblita. The sequence continues at coordinate 179,400,575 of CM043015.1, read as the reverse complement.
AACCGCCAAATGGATATTTATAAATAGACAAAATGACCTTTATACCCTACGGCCTGCTTCACACCATGAATTATTCACGGTTTTCGAAATTCTAGTCACAACTCTACGGGAATCCTAAAATAGAGGCAATAATGGTCCCAAACTACCCCGTCTGCTATGCCTAATCGAATTATTAACGCTCGGTTACCAGGACGAGAGTGTTGTACAATGTGTATGTGATTCTCATTAAGAACTCTTCTTCAACCCTTCTCCATTAATCTGGTACTTCACCACACATGTTCGTCTATGTATAAATACGCCATAGGCCCGTAAAACAGTCGTACACCAAGGCCATTTCCCCGATGATCTGTCGTCTTCATAAATTTAGTTTTTATCGGGACATAATCAACTTTCTTTTTCTCCGAAACTCTGTCCGTGATGATGCCGCACGTTCGTATAACTACACAAAATAAGTCTGATACGATGAATTTATTGTTATCGAGTGTGAAAGTGCATTTTATGTTAGAAAAGTATTCGGTTTAATTTTTGTGATGTTAATAAACTGGCCGTGAAAGGCGCTGTATTATCTAAATAACCGCGATAATCTTATCCATAAGTTCAAAATCATTTTATATTTAATAAAATGTTTACATTATAGCCCAGTTGCTTGCGATAATATCTCCTCGGGTTAATTATGGGTGCTTATTACGATTACAACCGAAGAAAACTAGTAATCGTAAAAATGGACAAACTTGTATTCTTTAGTGTATTAAAGTAATGTTGGCTTTAACGTAAAAATTCAAGTATTCTTATAATCAAAACTTCGTTTTTGTTTTATTAACTTTTTCCCAAGAAATCTTGTAATTTACATCGCCAGAATAAGTAGATATGGAAGTATTATCTGATAATATACTAACAAGATTGGCGCGAAATTAGCTAAACACGTGTTAAAGATTTGATAGCGGTTTATTCTTCGTTGCTGAACTGTCAGGACTACAATTGGACTCTCACTGAACTGTTCCGCGTCAACGCCAAATTGTATTTACTGATACAATCACAAAACGCAATCAGTCATTGGATATAAACTTTTCTTAATATCATACCTAATCATGAATCTATGGTTCGATTGATGTTTCTTAAATAGAGATTTCAGAATATGAAGCTCCATTTGGAGTTGGTGGAGGTGGGTTGGTTGGAGGTGTCCATGTGGAGTTGACTTTAGATCGAATGCAGACAGTACGATAACGCTTTCGTTGCCTCGCGTAGGACTTTTCAAATGTCTCTAGTTGCCGTTCACTGTTCGGATATAACTAACAGCGCTAGATTGCCTAGACGGGCGTGATACAACAGTGAACAAAGCCATGCAACACTTTACACGCACATATTTACACAGCAAGAGTTTATAGTCTTAACACAAGTGAAGCCGTGTCATCTCCTCCCCTCCTCTACCCTTCCACACACACATACAATAAAGTTGTTCTGTGAAATAAATTCTTCGGTATTGATTAGGTCTGGATGAAGAATCGATACATCGTCCAGTGTTCGATACCATTACTGGTATCGATATCAAGGTATCGATACCTGTCGATAGTTAACCGATTCCAGTACTCGAAATCGTCACTCTGTAGGGAATGGATACATTGGTTAGTATCGATACCTCCCTTGGAATTCGAAACACGGTCTTAACTTATTGCTTAGGAGCTTGTGGTTTGATGACGTTAGTATTAGGGCTGAAAGGCAAAAATATGTGGTTCAGATTTGTGTAAAATATTTCAAGATAGGTATTGGAATTTCTATTCAGCGGATGCAGATTATTACTTATATCATTATATATCTATATTAAATTATGATGAAATGTTTGAATTTTGTGGCAGATGGAGCTTCTCTATAAAGACCAATACATACGAGATAAAGATATTTGCATTAGCTAGGAGTTCTTTTAAACCGTTAAAATGGATATATGTATATGCTGATGGCCCATTTTCAAATTGATAATCGCTTAACCAGTGCAGTGAAACTTTTGTGGGTACCAATTGCAAAATCTGGCATAAACGTTACATGTTAAACAGTTTAGTTCTGGGCCTTTAGCCAATAAAAGCTGTTGAACATTTTGACTCAATTGCAAATGGCGGTGAAATAAGGTCCAAGGAGGTTCCAGAGGACATCTATAAAGTGTACTCAGTGCTGCAGAGCAATTTGTATACCTAGCTTGTGTAAATTTGTTTCAGAAAACCTTTACCGCAATTTTAGTATTTTATCTTGTGCACAATACATAGGTACATAAATTAAATTGTGTATAAAGAGGTTTATATATTCACGTTGGAAAATATATAAAATGTATGGCAGTTAATTCGATGAAATAATCTCATCTTCACCATTATCTGCGGCAGTTAATGAAAACGGTTCAAGTTCAAATAATGTAATGGCTTTAAAAAAATATCGCTCATAAACAAATACCTTTCTGATGCAATCTTAAAAAAAGGTTATATCTTAATTAACGCATTTCCTTACTGTAAATTTATTAACACGTTTACTGTATGCCGACAAATTTTTACACCTTTCCTCTGTTCAAATCTGGTAGCAACTCAAACAAAAAAAAATCAAGATATGTCGTAAAAAACCGATGGGGTCCCTTATAAGGATATGTAGGCAATCCAGAGTGTGTAAGTAAATTTAACGTGCCTACGTAGGTGCCTGTTCAGGCTTCCCAAGTCGGACCTGGTGTCTTAATTTGAGATAATTTAAATTTGATGATGTCACCTAAATAAAATAAGAAGAGTGCCATTAAGTAACCAGATTATCGTTTCGACATTCTCGAACGGCAAGCATCTCCCTGGAAAAGAGTTGAAGGTGTTTTAAGTAAGGTTCGTCTTTACAACCTGGTTCTTTCGACGCAGAACTCAGATAGTTTGACCTCTCTGTGTATACGTGAATGCTTTCGAATGTAATTCGTAGTGACTGCTGAGGGTACGCGGGCGTTTGTAATAACACGAGCAATGCATTTAGAAGAGAAGTTCATTCATCTTCTAGAGTACATCAGTTAGATACGTCTAACATGCAATACAGTCTTTTCATAATTGAGACTACACAAGTCAGAGAGTGGACATCTAAAGCTCCATTTTGTAATGCTGAAAATAGTGAATTAATAGTGTATTAATTAATAATAAATTATTGGCGACGAATTTACTTTAAAAGATCAATTTGCGAAAGATTATTACTGAACACAAGAATGAGGATGCAAATCATACCAATTCTGATTTATGGAAGTGCATTTGAGCTGTTGTATATACCTGGTTAGTTTCCCGCCTCAGATGTTTGTAAAAGCCACATCAATTGGTATATAAATCAAACAAGAAGCTAGGACACATTTGATTATGGTTGAATTTATAAAAGCCTATCATCAACAGAATATTAATAATTAGCAAGAAGCATATTTGCCATACTGTATACATCAATTGGATTTCCTATTATCTACATATTGTTTCTAATTATTAATTTTCAATATGAGGGATGTCTAAGTTCGTTCAGAAATACCAATACTTAGGATCATAAGCTTACACCGACAGGATCTAAAAATTCTAGGATGCCGCCGGCTCGAATACCGTTAATAGCGGGTACAAGTCTAATAATTTATTCCACATAATCGAAAGACAAACAGTTTTCTACTTCTTTGAATGGCCTAACGTTCACGCAACGCCTGCTAGCCTATTAATATCCCACGTTTATCAAGTAGTAATGCTAATTGTGGTAGCCGCGGAGAAAACAAATGTCAATGATAAATACTGACCGATCATGAAACATTCCTGAAAACATTGCCGCGGTTGCTATACACTAGCGATTATTGTAAACTTTTCATGGAAGCTATACTGCACAGTATTCGTACCAAGTTAATTGGCGCAATTTGCTCTATCAATAATGACCGTGCCGTTTAATCGATGTATCACAACGCCAGTTAATGTAATTGAAACAGCAAACTAGTTCGAAGGACACGTAAAAAGAGTAATGAGAGTTATTTGTATTATTTCTTATTTCTGTGTTTAATTCAGCTCGTTTAAGAGGTTCCTCGTTTCGTGTTTCTTACAGTATAAATCGTTGTGTGTATATTTTAATGAAAACTGTCTTGTAGTTGCGCTTAACATCTTCGAGCAAAAGGCACCATATATAATACCAAAGGTAAATTTTCATTCACTTAATGTTTTGAAACACGCAATCCAATCTTACGATTAGTTTCTATCCTGGTTCACTATAATAAGTAACAGGTAAGCCTCCGGTATCATGTATAATTAGTCTTCATATATACATATGCTGCTAAAATTGAACCATGCTCATATTCTTTAATATTTAAAAAAGATGTTAGATAGTATGTGCTGCTAAGTAATTTTTGATAAGTAAGATTCTGCCGCCCAATCTTCAGTTTCAATAAGCTACTTTTTGCTATAGCTATTTCAAGGGAACTAGCATTCAAGATGTTGATTTTTTCGTGTTTGTATATTAAACAATTGTTCCAGTTGTGTTGTAGTAGTTGTAGTTTGTAATGATAATTGCAAAAAATTAATTTTTTCAATGGAATCCATCGTTAATAGTACAAATAATGAGGAAGTATACATTTCTTAGCTTTCTCTCGCAAGACATTTTCGTTTCTCATGCATTTCTTTTCACTGTGATAGGGTTTTCCTGAAACAAATAAAATAGAATCATAGGGTTGAGTTAAACATTATACCACTGTAATAAAAAAAATCTAGCAAAGAAATCGGGTTAAATACAGTTAAACAAAACTTGAAATTTTTGTAGAAATTTTTGTTGGTGTCCAACATTTTATACTTTTTTATTGAGGTGGTGTCTTTTAGATTAAGCCAAATTATTGTTGTAGCCCAATTATATTAACAAAAGAAAATTCTCGACATCAAAACTGTTTTTTCTCAAATTAAATAATATTCATTCTTTGTGTGGGCATTCGACTATCTCCAATCTCGGTAACAGAAATTTCATATTTAGTATATTCCCAATCCTGGCGATACCTTTTAGATATTGATGGATTAATTCCTAAGAAGCTATATTAAGAACAAATTCAATCCTACAATAATTGTATCTTTATCTTTAAAATATTCTAGGAAGTCATCTCCAATTTATAAAGCGTTTTTACTGTAGAAAATGAAGCGAAATACTGCAATAATTTAGCTATACAGATCGTTGCATCGCAAGTGCCGTCAAAATATTATATCGATAGTTGAACGGTATGTCTTAGTTAAGTCCATATGCCGCGCCGGCGCCGATACATGTTGCAGAGAATACGTATGTAGAAAACCCGCACCTAACATACAATGCTAGAACTCAGAATCCCCAAAAATTAAACGTTTGGGCGGGATTACTTGGAGAGCATAAAATTGGACCATTTTTTATAGATGGCAATTTAACAGGCGAGAAGTATCTTAACTTGCTCCAGAATCGAATTATCCCACGCATCCACAAATTGGCGCTCAACTTGGATAACATATGGTTTCAACAGGATGAGTGTCCCGCTCATAATAGTAGAGTTGTACGGGAATATCTTCATAATGTATTTCCAAACCGTGTTCTAAGTACCTGGGGAACTATTCGCTGGCCACCTAGATCACCAGATCTCTCCCCTAATGACTTTTTCTTATGGGGATACATGAAAACTAAGATCTATACATTTGAAAACGATAGACCAAACAATTTGGCAGAATTGCAACAAAAAATTATTAACACTTTTGATGACATTCCTCCAGCAATTTTACAGAATGCGCAACGAGGCTTCTACGATCGTTTAGCATATTGCTTTGAGGCGACCGGAAGACGTTTCGAGCATTTAATGCATTAGAAAAGTGGTCGCTTTTATGTTAACTTATAAAATAATAATTTATGACTAATAATAGATTCCTTCTGTTGTAACATATGCATATTTTTTAACGTTTATTCCTGCAAATATGAGAATATTCATTTTTTATTTAGCTACTAATTACAGGATTTAAATTTCATTATTATTATTCTCCACATTGCTTTAATATTTTACATTTTTCATTCGTCATAAACATCTTCTTACAATATATATCTGTGCACAAGTTTGCTATTCTTGTTATAACTACATATTTAGTTTTCATGAGGATAAAAACAGCGGGCACATTGTGCACGTTAAAGAAAATTTTATCATATGAGTCTACCTAAATTACGTATAATTCATACCACCGGCGCAGCTATGCACGTATATACATACTACAACGCTAAGACCTACTCAACGAAGTAACACGTCAATCGGAGCGAGCGTTTGACGGCACTTGCGATGCAACGATCTGTATACAGAGGCAAAAGTACAATCTACTATGATTGAATATTTTGATTTTAAAATTTGTTGTAATAATGGACTTGGGAAAAAACAACAGCTCGATAGTCGTACCGGTAAAAATGACTGACTAGCAGTAGGGACGGGTCCGTTTGGCACGTGTTCGAGACTTTTTTTGAAACAATATTCTGGAAAATCGGTATTCGCTCGAGCTATCATTCACCATTGAGGTACAATTAATGAGAGCAGAGGCTATAAATATAGTTTTGACAGGCATTACAGCTTAGAAAACTGTTGCAGCTGCAGTTTATACAAAAAAAATATTTTCCAAATAATAAAGGAGAAAAAGCTTCTGTTTTCCTTCACGTGCATCTGCAAGGATCAAAACAAAGCGCTTGGGTTGGGGTAGAGTTTACACATATGCCCAGTATGTATTTATAAAATGATTGCAATTATAATGTCGCCTACACTAATGCATATTTTTGGTTAAAGGTGTACATACTGCTAATTGCCTAAAATAAGATTTCAAACACAATGATAGTGTTTAATTAAAACTTAAAATGTCAAAACATTGTATTTGTACATGTTTGTTGCCCCAGTTTGACTAAATACACTGAAAACATGAAATATTCAACTAAACTTATTATGCGACGCATTTTTATAACGCGTGATTAAAAACTGAGCGGTTTATCAAAAAAAGGTCCAGCATTTTACGTTTTCACTCCATTTCTATTTAGTTGCAATGCTCTTAGAAGAACAATGTCCACATTCACGTTGGTGATTACATAAGCTAACATAAAATGCATCGCCAACCTAATCGGGTAGAGTTGTTTCAATATAAGAAATACATATGTCGTCATCATATCTTCAACGAGAATAACGCGAACTAACGCTGTCAGTGGCGGAGGTATTTTAAGCTAATAAAAGGTACAGCGGTAGTAATATTTGACAGAAAATACACGTCAATAATAGAAATTACTGCAGAATAGTAATAAGTTTAAATATGTAGTAATTATATTGTGTAATTTATATTACTACAACACGGGTACATCAATATTTGGAAAACCATTTGTGTTCATATAAATCACAGATAATTATAATTACATTGCGAATTTCAATGATTCAAGAAAGTTTTTTATTAGATAATAATAAAAAAGCTACTTATTGATTTGCAGAATTATATACATGGAACATGGACTCAAATAGGCAAAAATATTGGACTGAATTTTGCAACATAATCTGCTGTATTCAATGCAACTTACCACTCTGACCAAAGTACACAACGTCTTGTCTTGAAAAAGCCACTTCTTAATATAAATTGGGTAACGGTGGATAATAAATAACACACGAAAAACTCAAACTCGCACAAACGCTAATTAGAATTGGGACAGTTGCTCGTATGCAGTTTTAGAACCGACGCCACTGAACTTTCGACGATTCCAGCGCCAAAATAGGATATGACGACATATGTATTTCTTATATTGAGACAGCTCTACACCTGGTTGTTATAAATGTACCTTCTGAGATTCTATGGAATAAGTCGCGGTGGTCTGGGTAGTTATTCAAATTTTCTTATGCGTTCAAATAGTTAGTTAGTTAATCAAGTAGTTGTGGAAGTGTGTATTAAAATTTTTACTGACAGCTTCATTCAATATTTCCATCATATTTTAAACTAACAGATGGCATAACTCAGCGCGTCAATCAAAGTCGTCCTCATTTAGCTTCTGTTGACTTTGTGGGATGTCAAATTTTTACAGTGTTAACAGTTTATATACTAAAAAAATGGAAATATCGTATCTTGAGCACCTATCAATATTGAAATATGTCGATTCCCTATGAGTGATTACGTTTCTTCAAAGCATTTGTTTGCTTCCTGCACGTGACCTATCCTTAACTGTACAAAACTGTAGATTTAGCAATCGGAAGTCGCTGGAGATATGAAGCGTTAAGTAAATTTTCAGCTTGCTCATAACGTTGTTTCCTCATTATGGGTGTAGTAACTCATTTAAATTCATTTCATTTAGAAGAAAAATGAATTAATAATGGAAAAGGATGACATCTAATGACAAGATACCATTTTGGAATAACAGAGGTGCATTGTATCAAAGACAATCAAGAAACTCGTGATCAGTAATAAATGCGGCTATATCTCACATCCATGTTTTTCTCTAAAATGTTTAGTTTTCAAAGCCCTTCCAAAAATGTATCACTCGAGATGAGCAGCTGTTAAAATAAAATTGAGTTAGGGGGCTGGGATTCTTTCCATGGAGTGTAAGAAATTGCTAACCTCTGAGGGAATACTTTCTTTCGAGGATCAATTAACTGCCAAGTTTCTTTAGAGTATCCAATCCTTTCAAAATATAGCCAACCGTTGTCCGACTTTTCTACAGCACCCTATATTGCATCATGTCATGTCATATATTCCATCATGGTCATGGTAAGAAATAGAGCTTGATAATTTTTTATGTATCTCGAAATTTGAGCTTGTTTAGAAAAGCTCGTGTTAACATTAACGATGTAGTATAGTTCATCAAATGTATTAATAATTTTATATTTTTAGTGCTGTATGTATTTCTATATGTTACCACATGTATATATGTTATTTCTCGTAATATCTTGTTACCGTTTTTTGTTTTATGTGCAATTATTTATGGAACACTTAAAATTCATACTTATAGAGGTTCTTAAAATACTTCACATTCTTCACCAACTAGATTAATTAATACGTAACGCATTGTAAATAGATACAATAACATGAATATTGGAAGCTTATCTGTGATTTATGGCAACTATTATCAAAAAGACACAACACAGCTGCATAGATGCGGTTTGGTATTTGTTATTCGTATTCTGTATAAGTAACCTTTCACATTCTTATCATAGTTTGTGATATGTTCTTGTAGTAGCAATAATCGGCAACATAAACAAACGACATTATTGATTAATATTACATCTCTTAATGTATACTTCCGTATACTAACAGCCTTTACAGTGGAATTAAAACCTATAACGGTATTCAGTTGTGTTCCATGTTGAGAATATAATAAGTGCTGGAAAAATAGATGCTTATTTTAGAGATGATACCCTTCGTTTTAAAATAAAGGAATTAGAAGGAAGTCTGACTCTCAAGTCTGTTAGCTTCTTACAGCGGTATTAAATTATAGGAAAAAAATAGATGTGTAAATTTTGGGTTACATAATGAGCAGTAAATTTGTCTTTATTGTTATGTTACCCGGTACATTTATCAAACAACAGGTAAAAAAGGGACGGGGCAGGTAAAGCACACAGTGTCTCCTCGTTTCCTTCTTTTGTTATGAAGATATATTATGGAAGTTTCATTTGCTGTTAAAATTCATCTTTTAGTTGTTTTGGTCTCTATGTAAAACGTGCATTTAATCTCTAACTCATTTGGAAATAATTATCAAAGGAGCCAAAGTTTTGATAATATATTCATATAGAAATATAGTAGAGACCCTAATACTGTATGTGTTATAGTAGCAGTTGATTGTAAATTATGTGGTACTATTTGAACGTACGTGATCTGTGACAATTATTTTTATTTTCTTTTTTATCAATTATAATCTAGGTTTTATTCAATTTAATTACGGTAGCTTAATTAAGGGTACAAGTTTGTCCTAGAGCAAATATATGTAAAACCACATATTGTATAGGAACTACAATAAATACCAAATAGTTAATAACACGGTACAACAAAAATTGTAATTTGTTTAGACAAAATTGTTTCTTGGGGTAATATTAGTTGATATATAGCTCAACTTTCGTTGATGGTTCTATTAAGTTGGTTATGGATAATATTTTTAGGTATAAGAAACGACATTATATTCATGAATTAATTGATAAACTCATGGATCACTTTAGAAATTTTGATATGATTGCTACAGAAATCAGGCGTTATAATCATTAAAAAGTAGAATTACACAGCATAACAGTATCCGCTCTATAGGCAAGAAATTATGTGGTTCGCAAATTCAAGCTTAACAACATAGATTTGTTTATGATGATGCTACAATTTTCTTGATAAAACCAATTATGCTTCTTATTTATCTCTAGTTCTACTAGAGTCTCTTGGTTCTATAAATGAAAACATTACTATTGTGATAAAGCGCTATCTTACTTAAATGAATGAAAAATGAATTTGCTAGTTCATGGGATATACAACTAGTAACTATAGTCTAAATTCTTCAGAAGAGGGATTTATGAAAATCAAAATTTTTGCGTCTTTTGTGTTCATATCTAAACCATGAAGTAAATCAGGTAGTTTTTCCTTATAAAACAGTTATATAGCAACTTTTTGAAAGCTAAAAAGAAGCAATTCATGGTTAGTTGGGTTCTTTTAGATTTTACAATTAATTATAATTTAGTTGAAACTGATTCTATTAATTTACGGGTATAATCTGGCGAAATACTGTTCCATTCTTGTAACAAAGCATTTTTTAGGTAATTTATATTGGATATTCAATGACTATGCAATTTAGTTTCAAGAATATGTCGCAAATTTTCGATAGTGTTTATATCTGACTGAACTGAAGTTTTCATAGTAGTCGTACGAAAACAGAGTAAAGAACAACTGGAAAATAAGTCAAAAGGATATTTAACGAACATGACAAGTGGTGAACTGTTAGATAATCTAGAAATCCACTTTTAAGTGCTCTTAGGTTAATGCTAAGGTTGAACGTGTTCGGAGGAAAACGGTAAATACACTACAATTCTTCGAAGAATTATGAAGCGGACAGATAGCCAAGAAAAACCCGTGTATAAGCCAGAAGAATAAAAGAAGTCACTTACAGTTTGCATTAGAGCACCAAAATGAAGATTTAGACTTCTGGAAAACAGTTTTGTTCTCCGACGAAAAAAAAAATGTATTCGGCCCCGATGTGTGAGTTAATGTGTGGAGGAAAAAATGAAGAATTAAAACCGCAACATTTAAAACTAACTGTTAAGGATGGAGGTGGGTATGTAGGGTGGGTATAGGACTGTGGTTCTGCTGCTGGTGTTGGAAACCGTCATTTTATTGAAGGAACTATGGATAGATTTATCAACTTAAACATACTTAACCAGAATTTAATGTCTAGTGCCAGGAAGCTTGACACAGAAAATTATTTTCGATTTTGCAAAGACAACATAGAAATTATTGAAAATTTGTAGTATATTCTTCAAATAAAACTGCGTAGTCATCGAATATCCAGTAGGAATGACTTAAAAAAGTTTTGTTTCAAGAATGGAAGAAAATTTATTGTTACATAAACATGTTTAGAGAGCAAGCACCTGATCTTCGGAAAGAAATATTTTCTGGAGTAACAAACAAGCAAGTATCAAACTGCAAAAAATTCTTATATTGCCTCAGATATTACTTTAGTAACCGCATGTAAAATACTCGGTACGCGCAGTATATGAACATAAGAATTTAATGAAGAACAATAGAATGGTAACGAAGTAATATTTTTACTAGGTTTATTGCAATTTTTTTGAGGTGTTCCACAGTAAACAGCATTTTGGTTTTTGTTTGTTTTTGCAGTTACTTTTTATTAAGTTACAGTTATTCAAGGAAAAAATTAATAAATGTACTGTAGTAATTTATTTTAATACCATTGCTTGACCTGATTCGAAAGAGGTAATACTGATTTGCAAAGATACAAAAGAGCTACTTGTATACTTTGTTGTAGTAGGTACAGCACCAGCCACTTATTAAGCTCCATTGCTTGTCAAGTGTACCGCTATGGTACTCCTTATATAACCCTAGTATGTGTAAACGTTTTGTGGCTTTGCTACAGCATTATCTCGCTGTACGTTGTTGCGCTGTTTATTAGATCCTAATGTGTGAATTAGTGAATCGTAACTTGAGCAAAATGGTAACCTCCAGGGTGACGGTGCGGCAATCATCGCTAAGGAGATTTGAACCGCGCAGTTGCTATCGCTCGTCAGGCTATTCAACTGCTGAATTTACAAAAAGATTTAGTTAATGTCACATTGCATTTGGTTGCATATATTGCAACTTATAATCCAGTGAATATCGACAAATTTTACTTATTAGGTACTATTGTAATTTTAGTATAAAATAGTGAACTGTCGTACAGTGGTGCTTTTATTGAAAACGGAAATCTTAAAATATTGTGTATACTCTTCTGATGAACTGGAATATCGTTTCGAAATGAGGGACATAAATATATATTCCCGTAAACAAATTTCGTTTTATATTAATGTGAAAAGGTTTGAAGCTTGTAAACGTTTTGCCACTATGCAAAGACTTCTCTCGTTATCAATCTAATGCGTCTGCCATTCTGCATTATACGATATTAGTAATAGTAATTTAAAACTAAATATTAACAAGCGCTTTATTAAATCGTGCCTAGAAACAAAATTCTCTAATTCACAACTAGGCTAGCAGTTAGTAAATTTCACTGAAAGCAGCAGCTGTGTTTCTGCCTAGTTTCAAATATTAAACAAGAGTCCATATAAACACAATCTTTACTAAATGAAAACATTTCGTACACCTATATTGTAGACTGGTCGATAATTTATCGGATTTGTATATGTACTTACTTTACTGTACCATTGACACAATACTCAAACAAGTATTTGCATATAAAACTGCTTTCATCTTCAAGTAACACTCAGGAATAAAATGTTGAAGTAGCAAATGAAGTATACTGCATATTAGTACATAAATACAAAAGTGACATATCCTCAAGCAATTTGAGCGCTGTATTATTAATTCTCACGCACATGTGTACGTATTACACGCATTACAACTCAATGACTGTTCTAAAATACCTTCACTCGCATTACATAGGGGATCCTGACAGTGTTGCGTGGAAACCACCTTCAAGCACGAATAGTACTTGGGAGGTCTCTTAGATGATGAAACGGAATTGCTACATAAAACCTGCTGAAGTGCACTGAAACTAAAGGATGTAAACATGAGTATAGGGGTTGAATGACGTAGTCCTTGAGTTATCTTTCTTTATGAAAGTACTCTTTCCTTGATTAAATTGTTGAAAATAAATGGTTTAATTAAAGAAGATAAGATCATTGCCACACATGAATGGATGATGATTATGGTATTAAATTTAAACTGCTTGAAATTATATCTATTATAACCTGTTTATACAATATCGATTAGGACTTTTGGGGGGCCGGGTTAAGAAAATGTATGTGATACTTCTTAACACAGTATGAAGCGTACATTTTATGAATTGGTAAAATAGAATAAGCAATCCCAAGATATATATCTATCCAAGGCAAATGGCATACAAATATACATAAGTGTTAACTAGTACACGGAAGAATTGTTGAAGCCATCTGCGCAGTTATATCTTCATCGACAAGCCCTTCATACTCATGATCTCCATGTTTTCGCATGACTTTCGTTATTATAATTTCTCAGATAGAATGATCGATATAAATAAAATAGAGATTACGTGCTAAGTCTGATTTGTCCACATCTTTTGATTTAAATTATATTTCTCTTCATAAATTAATTCAAACACAAAATAAAATTAAATTGCTATTTTGATGAATCTGTGTAATTTAAATAGTCAAAATAAATTACTTCCTATCTAGAAACCACCAGATTACTGCCGTCTGATCCTGACGTCTTTAGGCACAAACAATACTGTCTTTTCATTGATTTTATAACTTATTATTATTATGTTTGGTTAGGAGAATAGAATAACTAAACTTTAAGACGTCTGGAAGGCCCACATCGGCTAATTATTAATCTGTTTGATAATCCTTTATGTAATTTTTTGTTTAGTAAATCGTCATGACTACAGTTGGAACTAAGATAACGGATAACTTGATTTTTATAATACTACTATAGCGGACTTCTTTGTTAGAAGCCAATGCGCAGGCTAATACTCACTGCTCGAAAACTCCTCATTAGAGTTTCCAAATGTCATATCAAAAGTGATATACAACAAAAATATGCAGAATGAATGACAGCGGAAAACAAAAGAAAGTGAGTCCCTTGAATGATAACCCTTGCATAAAAATTGAAAAACAGCGCTTGCATAAAAATAAGTTCTATATACAACCAAAATTTGATAATCTTAACAATTGAAAGGTGATGATACTCGCTGATCCCAAAAGGATAAACTCACTTCCTTAGAGAAGGTATCAATTTTATAAACGTAGAATTGATCCTAAAGGAAAGATTCTAACGATTAAAATAGACGATCCTTAGTTCTGATAGGATTATACTATCTATATCTAAGAAGATTCTAAATTTTGCAAGAGATACTGGATGGAGGGATAGTGAAGAGTTTGGATAGAAACTTTGTACTATACATTATGATACAAATCTTGGTAAATGTGCTCAGTAATGTCTACCATCCTTATCTGTAGTAGTAGATACACTTTCTATTAAGTATTTCCATAACAAAGAAGAGAAGGAAAAAAGGATATCAGTGAAGGGTTCTTGTCGTAACATAGAGGTCTTTAAAACTACACAATTATCACAGTTTTGAACGCAACTTGGTGATTAAGATGAATTTTGTATAAAGTGTGTTATGTAGATGATGAAGATCTTAGAAAATTAAAAAATATAGAGAGTAGTGCTTTGTTAGTCCTCCCTGCCAAGTTATAGAATAACCATGCCAATAATCTTATCAAATAACTACTAAGCACCCACCACACATAAAAAAAAAAAAGCTGAATAAAATGCTTGATTTCGTCTAACTGGTCACTGACGTAGAACTTGTGAATAGTTGCTCGTTATATCTCATGCTAACAAGTCAGTTTTGCTAGTTTTACGACCTTGTTGTGGTATCTCAATATCACCTTGAAATTAAAATTAAGGGTATGTGGGCATGTAGGGTCATGTTGATTGTCAAAAAAGAGTTTGAATGATTCATTTCCTCTAAATTGATGGTTTTATCATTCCGTTCACCTCTTTTAAATCTAAGAGAGATGGATAAGACATGGTCCGTCTCGATAAACACTAATAATACTAACCAATGCTAACGATCTCTGAACCACTAGTTATTGAAATTTAAATTTAATATTACTACGAGACGCGGAGGCTGTTTTAGTTTCCTCTGAAACTAGAGTAAAGCCTATTTTATTATACGAAATCGATAGATTTATTACCTGTTAATTATTATGCACACTTGAAGCAAAGCTATGTAAAACTAGTTTCATGAGTACTTCTTGGTCAACATAGTAGCTTCAATAGGGCAAAAGGATAACGTTAAAACAGAGAAACCTGGCTCAAAACAAAATTGGTGAAACTTGGAGAGAACATTCTTATACAAGGAGTGGGTTCTGCTTTATTTGGTGTTAGAGGTAAGAATATATTAGAGGGTGACAAAGGTGTTCCAATCCCAGTTCATTGCCTTTCGATTGTAAACCTTTAGGCCTGAATTTTGAGTGTACCTTAAAATGGAATCAATATATTGTCTCACCAGCTGTAAATATAAAAATAATTTTTTGCAAACTAACGCATATTTCTAGATGATACAGTCAAGTCAGTACATGTTCACATTTACATTTTAATTACGTCTATTTACGTAATTATATAGCGATAATTCCAAACTGAATTCCATTCAACTTTTTTTTACAACCTATACCCTCCTTCGTTAGCAAATTTTACACATTCCAGCATAAACAAATTTCACAGAGATAATGAGGTTTGTCAATATAACATGCGAGGTAAATTTTGCGTGACAAAATCACCATTCATAAGTTTTACACGGGTGTTGGTAATGGAATCTATAAGTTACTAAATAGCATGAAAGTCCTCCTAAAACTTCAATATTTGATTAAAGTTCGTGTGTTATAATTAATTTTCTATTTAAGTTAACCTGCAGCAAGAAAAAATTGTACCATAAGAAGAGTTAGTTTATGTAATCTGAGCAAACTATTTGTTAGGACGACTACCTACTCTAAGGTAGTCGGAGATGGAGTGTTTTCAGTCGTGTTGATAATTATATATCCCAGTTGAAAATATGTATATTGTTGCGGTTTTGTATATCTCTTTTCAGATTTTCTTGACTTATTAGTTTCCGTGTCTAGAGCATATTCAAAAACTTGTACATACGTATAGTACTCGCCGTAGAAGTACTGTGTAGTGCTAGTTTGTAGTAGTAGTACGTTGTTGGTTGAACGCTTTTCATCTCTTCGTGGTACACGAGACGCCCGCTTCGTCTGTTGGAGCGTTGTGGGGGAGATAGACGAACTTGTGTACTTTCCGACCAGTGCATTCACAGTAAACTTTCTGCTTTGCAGCAGCCCGAATGGTTTAGTATACCTCAGTTAGTCAACGGCCGCCAGATGAGTTGCGCTCGGCTCTTTTATATCTATGTCACAGACTGAATCGATTCAAATAGACGACAAACTGTGAATATACACAGACAAACATTATACCGATTCATTCGTTTATCGCGTTTGTGCCTGCACGGTACGGAATAAACAAATGGAGAAAAACTTTTGAGTTCGCCCTTTTATCATGTTTTATTTGAATGCTTAAACAGTGAACACAAGTGGTTTTGTCTCTGCGGATTTTACCTGTTCTTCTGATTGTGACGTGCCGTGAATTGTACATATACACATAAAAATATCTGTACATACTACCTGTAATTTGTTTTTTATTTTATATGTATATGCATGTGAACCGAACATAATTCTCACATATCCTTATTTGTAATCATCAAGGATAATAACACAATTCTCTGCAGTGATTTCTGTAAATACTATGTTCGAGTTGTCTTAATCCACAGCCATTTAAGGTGAGTTTATAAGTTCTTTTTAGTCATATTTTGTACAAGATCGCGACTTCGAGACGGTAATCAGTGCGTTTAATAAGATAAAATTACTGTCGTAAAATTACTATCCTTAATTGTTGTGAGGCTTGATCTAGATACATCGAGTTCACAAGAAAAATCAATAAAATGCAGCTCGAGGTGCGATGGATATAGAACATCTGCAATAACGTAGGTGTATACCAATGGGAAACGAAATCTTTTCGGACGAGTGCGGAATATAAAAGGGAGTATACTCTCTAGGGAACGGTTGAAGGTTTTAAAGGTATCCACAGAAGAAGTGATTGATGGTTTTATCGCTTAGCAACACAATTCGTTCGAATTAGTTAAAATTTCTCAAAAATCATGACTATTGCTTATTTTTCTGTACACTAATGGTTTATACATCAGTAGATAATAAAGGTATTGTGGAGATACTAAGATCATTTAAGTTGTCGGAGTAGACTCTGTGTGAGTTTATATTAGATGTAAAGGAGTAATGAAGATAAGATAATTTATTCTTTAGTAGTCCGTTTGAACTCCATAACTAAAATTTTACAGACAGGGCCACCTCTCTATTCTCTGGTAATCTGAACCTACTCGTAGTATGTTTGGTCGATAGTGTCGACTGAATCCTAACATCTTTAGTTTTTTTCAAGGTTACTGTTATTTTCGTTACCATCTTCAATTTAGATCTAACTGAGGCCTACATTTCCCAACTAAATTCCTTTCAGTACCCAATAATTGACAAATTATACCTACAGGTCGTTTGGTATCTCGTTTAAAATTTATGCTTTTTGTAGTTTTAACAGAGCTATAACTTGTCGGATTTACTTGATATGAATTTGATATGGTTTATATCTATGCAAATATGTACTCAAATTAATCAAGCAATTTCGTTTCATTTTTTGCACGATACTTATAGGTTTACAAAAATTGTATGAGGTTCTGTATACATTGCTCTTTGGTTTTGGCCCACCTTTTCTGCAACCTATACTTGTTATTTTAATTTGACCATAACATTCTAGTTTTTAATGTATATATGTTGGCTACATATAAATTGATGAGTACTCGAAGCATCTTACAATTTCAGTGCTGTGGCAATGCACAGAAGTAAAAGGCTTTCTCAAATTTTTCAAATTACACACCGGCAATTGACTGTACTATAAATTGAATTCAAAGTACATGTGCCAACGATGCTAAGTATAGTGATTTCACAGAGTATACTTTAATCAATAGTAGAAGTATTATAACCATTGCTTGCTTCAAAAGCTGTACACGTTTCGTGCTTTAGTATTTCATAACATTTAGAGGTTATTCCTTATCGCCATATTTGCAAACTGAGTTTAGTTTTGATAAAAAATATGAAACAAATGCATAGACATATACAGAAAAGTCTAGAAGTATAGCGAGGTGCGTAAACAGAAAACATATTTATGTATGTATGTATTTTTAAACGTTTAATTGTACCTGAGTGTGGTAATCGTGCTCAACTTTCTTATCTCCTAATTCTGGAGTCATTTAGAAACATCTTTATCAAGCATAACATTTCACATATGCTGTTGCATAGCTTAGTTTATCTCTGGCAGTGGCATTAAGGGGAGAACACATATAAACAATACAGAAATATTACAATCATTAGAAATGTAAAACAAAAATTAGGAAGATTGGATTGTTTTAATAATAAACCCTAGATAGATGCAACTGTTTAATAATTGTAAATGAAGTTACTGGGCGAAACTAATGATAAGTATTGGTAGTCAAAAATATAAAACCACTGGTATTCTTATAAATTGTCTCTTGAAAGAAACGCTTGTTTAGATTTTAATTTTCACTTACGAGATTCGGAGTTAATTGTTTTGGTTTAATCTGAATCATCTTCGGTTTGGTAGCAAATAAAGTCGTATTCTAGACAACTTATTATTGCACAAAGGCATTTTTATCTTTATGTTTGCTATCAAGCACCAGGGTTACAACATTATTCCACATGAGGTTCATCACTATACGTCCAACTATTTGGAAACAAGTTATTGTTATTTTCTTCTCAAAGACTGACGAGGATAACGAACTAAAGGACATAGGACATATCAGTGTGCTATCGATCGTAAATATCATCCTTGAGAGTGTGCTTCAATTTGAATTAAGCATACGGGAAGGCTTTGAAGATGTTCATAGACTGCACGACTAAGCTACGAGTAAGTTACATCTCAACCACTTACAATAAAGAAGGGTATTCCACAAGGTGCCATATTATTTCTGATTTTATTCCCACTATATATCTCATCTAGTCTAAGTAGCTTAGGTTATGTAACCACATAGCAATGAGTATTTACCGTAATTAAGTTACGTATTCAATAAAAATATATTGTAATAAGAGGGTTAAACTTGTGCCCGTTTTAACTGGACTACTTTGCCTGTTTAGAATTTGGCCGATCTGATCTGTTGTGTCGTTTGTTATTTTCTTCTCTACATTACAGTGTTCCAATAAATAAACTTTATTATCATCACGTCTTGTTGAATTTTCTTATATAAAAATGTTATGGTCGACTTTACAGACTTATAGTCTGTATTGTAATTTATAAAAGCAATCTAATCGAGTAGGAAGTTGTGTTTGGAAGGTTTAATGATAGAAATCCAAATACCTGCCATTTTATTTATACCACATGTAGCAATTCGAATAACTCAGCTCTAGTTTGCTGTAGTATCATCTGGGTAAAACACGTTACAACACTTTCTCAGTCCATTAAGGCATAAATAACTAGTCTGCTACAGGTTTATTCATCAACTAACAACCTATTTATATCAAGCGACTGCCGAACCAACAATTAGTGCAACGTATGCCTCATCGTCTGCAGAAAAACTAAAGCGAGTTTTAGATTCCCTGTTGAGCAATATGTTACCAGATTCTATACGAAAAATTAATTAGGTCTATAATTGGTTCTGTCAAACATGTCAAATTATGTTGTTAATACTAAAGTTATTTCGGAAATTATCTTCGTTTTCATGCAGACTATACCAGCCAGTAGCCAATTAAATCAGGCAAAAATGGTAATTAATTTGATCGTAGTATAATAAATTAGAATTTGCATGGAATTGATTAAAGTTTTGCAACATATTCCTAACAAATAACAGATATTTATAATTGGATGAATTGCCTAGTTTCTGATCTTTAATTAGGTATAGGATACACTTGTACTTTCAACGGAATGTAGCATTTTTGATTGTGATTCTGATTTACAAGTGATTTTTTTTATATCTATTCATAATAATTTACTATGGCTTCAACACTATTTCAAACAAGATATCGAAACTGGTAAATCATTATACCCAAATAATATATATTCTTTATTTCGATTTCTATAATTTATTTGCTTATATTTAGATTCAAATTTATGTAAATTTGTAACATGATGATGATGAATGAGATTTCTATACTTCCGCAAATTGTACCACAATTTCACTGGAAAATCTTGTATTTTTTCATTTTCTACCAAAGGTAAACTGAAAATAGCTTGGTGGTTTCCTGCTCGGTGATGCTTTAGTTGCAGGTAGAATATTGTTGGTTTCACATTGCTTGTTTGGTCAGATTGTTTTGCCTCTCAGATATCCTTGATATTCGAATGACCTTGACTCCACATTTTTGCAGCATTCCGAGGTACTGCAAATGCATGATAGAGAAATGTATAAGTTAAGTCTACACTTTCACCAAGTCTCATATTCTGGGTGCTTAAGCTGTAGTGACCAGTATTGTGGTGCTTCATTTCAATTTCAATTCATTTATATGATCTGCTTTGTGTTCGCTTACTGTTGTTGAGTCGTTCTATTCACCTTGATCCATAGCTACCTGTCCAAAGCGAACTAGCATGAAGAGCTCTCATTGCAAGACCTATGTCACGCTTACTGAGTGATGGATAGGAAACCAAGACAGCCAGAGCCATCTTACTTTGTTTCTCGCAAATGTGGCCTGTATCCAAGCCTAATAACAACTGTGGCTTGTGTGATATCGATATAGAACAGCGTAATGGTTTAGGTTCCTATTATACTAGTGCCCCCATAAGTTACGCTGGTTATGGGAGTTATTAGGCTAAGGCAAACGCTATTCCAGCAATAAAATAATTATTCTTGCAATTCTTGGTCAACATGATCGCAACCGCGGATAGACCTACCTGATCGAATAATATCGCAGAAAATTAACTCTCAGGATATCGATTCAGGATGCCTAGTTACTACGACGACAATATTTTCATGTCCAAAGTAGTTATCCAGACGAATATGTTTTATTCGAATAAGACTTTGCTCATTTAGCCAGCCAAAATTAAAATTTATTTGAGATTTGTATAGATGTTCTGAAAGGAATGTCATAAATGTGTTAAGCTATAAAAGTATAGCAAGAAATGGTGGTGTCGCTTTTAGCTCAGCTTGTTTAGTTACAGACACTACGAAGTAAATTATACTATTTACGATAATTTTTAGTTATTAATATCACATCGATTAATTATACTGTTTTGACAGATATATCCAGTTTATTATATATATTATGACGTACATTAAAGCGATACAAGTAATTTCCAACATCGAATAAAATTATCTAGTGTAAGGACGAGTGTATTCGTCGACGTGTTATTCAAGTTCAATGTGTTCGGTATTAGCGGTACAGCGACGCGTTTGCTTGCGTATTGAATTGCCGAAAGTCACATACAAAGTTGTTATGAGTCAGTATTAGAAAACTGGTATTGCCTTGTGTAAACGTCATTATGTTGTCGCTTTGAACTGACTATTATGTAATACCATGTGTTGTAATTGTGTTCGCAATCTAATGCATTTTTAATACATTAATTACAACGATTATACAGTTAACTTTGCCATGTTTCCTATTTGGAAGTTGTCTTTATTTTTTTCCTCTACTAGGAATTCTATTTATAGCTCGAAGTTGTCGCAATTGTACAGAGATAGAAATGCAATATGACACTTTAATATAGTAAATTTGTATAAGTAATGTTCCATATTGCAATAACGCTGAATTTAATTTCAGCAATATTCAGAAAATTTATATTTCTAATCTGCAGGATTATTCTAAAGGTCAGTATTTGCAAATTAATGTAAATTATTCAAATTCCTCTTAAAGTATCCACACGAAATTTTTATTACATGTATCAATTGAAAAAAAGCTAGGACAGTTATAGTGAATAAACGTTTCTATGTACATATATGTTTACGATAAACAACAGTTTTTGTTTGTATGTTTTATTCACTCTAATGTAGAAAGTATGTATTGGATGGATAATATATATAAATGTTAGGAAATATGAACAAATTAAGTATTATGTAAATATTCAAATATGTATATGGGTGGTATAACTTTCTCGCTAAACGTTGAATAAATTTTATTCGTCATTATTTCTGTATTCATCAATTTAATATGCCCAGATCGAATTTAGTTTCATGCCCCTTTTACGACAATATGTGTTCCGAATATTTGTTTTTCTTACCAGTGGAGAGGACGTATTGAAAGAATGTTAAATGTTTGTTTTTTGTGTTTTTTTATTCCGGTTACGAGTTTAAATATACTGTTAAAGGTATCGCTGTGGACGCCACTTTTTCTCGAGAATATTATATTTATTTTTGTTACTGCATAATAGTTTTAAAATTTTATTATCGAACTTAACAGCTACGGTTATTTCGTGTTTTTGAAGGGTATTTTTTAAGTTTTATATTCAAAGACCAATATGTAAACGTTTTAGATATTTTGTTAGGCTATCTTAAAAATTCTTGCAGTTGGATGCAGCAAGGATTACATTGCTATAAAAAAGGTATGGAACTAGGTTGTTTGATGCAAAATATTTATGGTTATACATGTTCCAAATATACTTAACTCGACATCGATTTTGTGTTTTTAAATAAAACAGTCGCGTTTATTCTTTGAATCTGAAATAGTTAATTGTTTTTATAAGAATAAGACAGACTAAACCTAACCACACTTATTACTTACAACTACTTTATAATTCCCCCTGGAATATAATTTTCAAATTCTTGTCAACCTTTCCCAACACAAAGTTTTGATCGCTCTTAAAACATTCCTTCACCTCACACAGCATTTCAGATTTAGTGAAGTCTGCTGATCTGGTGATGACCATTCTACTGATTTCTGTCATAGTGAAACGAGTTCACTATGACAGTATCTGTTCAGTACTCATTCGAAGTAGAAAGGTTCAATGATGTGAGTAATTATTACAGGCTATACGTTACTCTTTCGTTTCTATTAACCACACAGATATCTTTTAGTTATTTTGGGACATAGAGCTAGAACTTGTGAAAAATCGTTTCTTCGATGAATAAAAACCTCTTTTAACAATTTGTTATCAATTTGTATTACATAGAACACTCGTTCACCAAACGCCAATCTGTGGTAATTGTGAATGAAGAGGGCTACACAATTGATCATTCTCAGTCATTCTTTGCGTCTTCTACATAGACAGCGGTAAAGCGATTTGCAAATGTTACTTGTGTGGATAGTTGACTCACTCTGAAAAACTGCTTGAAAATCTTGTGCTGTTTTTAACATCAAGCAAGTTCTTAATGTTAGATCCAATAGCAACAATTATGTTAGTACCTAACGTAACATAATATGTTGGAGACCAATATGGTTTGAAGAATATTTTCAATGTGGTATATCCGCTAATGCGTTAATCATAAATTAGAATCTCCGTATTTAGACATTGTTTCCGTGACCATATCTATATCAGCTATGCTCAAACATATTCATATTGTACATATTTGTATCTTGATTTTTTTGAATTTTATCTCCTCTAGCACTCTCAAATCAGAGGTTATTAATAATATATGTTTACGAAAATATCTTTTCACAAGTATAAGCAATAATTATTACATTCAATATTCCTCACACGGAGAAATTAATAACTCACAAGGGAACTAGCTTCATTATACCAAATGACCTGAAACTGGGTCCGTAATTTGGTAGTGAGACTAGTTCTCATCAAAATTTTTGCGCATTATAAACAGACTGGCGTATAAAGCAATAAATATTCTAGGGGTATTCAAAATATTCAGTTATACAACCTAAATACTAATTATGTTGATGGGAGTATACTACTCCTAATATAGGCAAATTTATTATTTCCTTCTGGCATATATCGTTAGTTATTATTGTAGCATAGAGCCTATATGGGCACAGTTATGTGTTGTGTTAGTATCTGACATTTACAAGCGATAGATATGCCATTAAAAATTTTTCATAATCGCTCAATTAAAGTCGACTTGTAATCCATGTATAGTCATTAAATACTATTCAATGGTGTCTGATTTATTACATCGTTCTCTAAATGCAAAACTTGTTTTAATGATGTTGTTTTTAATATCTACAGTTCAAGTCTATAATAAAATATTGCACTACTAGGAAATTTCGCGATAACAACATTAGCTAGTTATTATTTACTTTGTCGGTGGTATCGATTATGAACATACATATAAAAGAGTCGCAGCTTAAGAAATGAAAATAAATAATGCTTGTCATATCCTTGACGATGACATTTACCATTAATACATTGACTAATTTATAGAAAGAAACAATTCTGTACGCGCGTTATCTTTCTTTGTTTTTATTTTCAGTTGATCATCATAAAATGTCTTTTAAAACCTAATGCGCTAGTGGTCATGATTATAAATATCATTATCATCATATTATTTTATACATACATGTACAATTTGAAAAGGCCTGTAAAGCACGGTTAAAGATGTATTAAAAAAATTGTGTCGTTCATCAAGCGTTCAATATTTAAAACTTAGTGTTCGTTAAAGCGGACAGTCGAAATGGAATCATCCTCTAAACATAAACGTCTAATGCCCATTTTCTTCACCTGTAGGTAAGTTCTTGATAAAGTTATCCGTTACATATCCCTAAGAAAAGGCCAAAAATCGGTTTCTTCACTTTTAATCAAATGACGCAGTAAAGAAATTCAAATGCACATTATCTATCAGATATATTTATCTTGACGATAGTTATCGCTTACTTTATCCGTTAGTGAAGAAAATGGGTATAAGTGGCAGGAACCTCATTAACTAAAGCCATACCGCTCCGTAGTGTGGCCGAAGCAACTCCACTGCTTTAATATAGCTAGCGGTTCTGAATTTATTGAACCAAGCACGTTATATAAATACTTTTATCGTTATTGCAGAACCTGGAGAATCTTGGTCTATGTGTCTTGTCCAATATTTCTCCTCCCATTTTTTCCTTTTTTTGCCACCTTAAGTCTCACTTTAGTGCCAACTTACAGATTTTTAGAATGTAAAGTTTTATTCACATAATATTTCTGCCGTTGTCTTAGTTTGGATAGTAGATCTTGTAGATTTTCTTTAACTGTGGGTTCTGGTAAATGATATTGGGCGTCTAGAATGTTACCTCTTAGAATGTTTCGTTGCTAAATATTACCTTTAGTGCATCTTAACAAAAACATTTTCGCTTTTTTTACAAAAATTTCTGCTAATCCATTAGAACGGAGAAGCGTAGAACATGCTTGTTGTTGAAATGTCCGTTTTCTTAAAAAATCTTAAATAATTTGACTTTTCGGAATCCCATATGTTGAAAACCAGTCTCTGAGGCATGTTATTACTTGACGTGATGATTAATTTTGTAGTTTCTTGAAGTACTAGTATTAAATCATATCATAGTATTCAGGATAATTGTCTGCTATGAGCTCAAATTCGGTTCCTTTAAAATAAAAGGGGCATGATGATATTATCTGTAATAGAAGCTTTTGTATATTTCTGTTAAGTATTATTTCTTTATCATTATTTTTCTGTATCCTTTGACATATTGCACAACGCTCAACCTAGTAGAATTTATGTTTCGTCATTGTGTTCCAAAAACTGGTTTATCTCGCTATAGGTAGCGTTGTATCCTCGGATAACCAGCAAGTGTGTTTTTGAGTATATTTTCATGTCTGCGGCATTGAACAACCTCTTTGCTATATTTAAACAATAGACTATCATAATATGATAGCTATAATTAAAATCAAGTTATTTGTTGTTATCCAAATTTGTTGGTTTGTTTGGTCACCCATTTTTAGTTACGCGAATCTAAATGTGGATTCTGTTGACATTAAAGACACCAAGTGAATTTTCAGCTCTTCAGCACGTTCACTTCCCTTCATTTTCATGAGCTTACAAGGGAGCTCTGGAGCATGTACCGTTGTTATTGGAAATATATACTTCACATATTTCTAATCAGTAACCCGCTATACACTTATTGCTAAAAAATATTTAAATGACACCATCGCACGATTAGCAGGTTTAAGTCCAACACATTTTTTAGTTGCAGTATGTTTGAAAGATCTTGTATACATCACAGATAGTAACACAAAGAATGAAAATATAAAAACCTTAAGTGCATAAAATTACTCTTTCACTGCTTATTTCGTGTTTTCATCTATGCTATCATTTGCTGTTGTCTAATTAATTTACTTAAGTTCTATGAGTGGGATAACATATTCAACAACAAGTGAAAGTGAGAGTACTGCAACGGTTATGCACGAGAAAATGGTGGAAGGTGTACTGAGGGTATGTGTGGGTTCCTATGATAAGTATGGAAAACGTAGCAAAACGGTACCTTTTGATCCCTTGATAATTACTTAGCACATGACGAAAAGCGGCTGGAATTTTATACTAATGATACACAATGGCACACATGTTTTCTCAAGGTTCAATAGAAAGAAGATATGGAAATGTTTGTTCCTTTGTCGGGTTCTACTTTGTGGCATCTATTACAATATTTATTTAATTGAAAATATCTTACCTAATTTTCAAAACATCGTTTTGAATCCTGAGCTGGATTTACCAGAATTCGACTTTCTTTCCATTTATGAATCAGTTTCAAAGTAAACTAACTTTTAGAGATATAATTTATGATTTTGAACAAAGTCTGATGGGACGCAGTTTATAATAAAGTTTATTTTTCGTAAGTTAGCTGATAAGTCCAGAGAACTTGACAAAAAAATATTAGTAACATAAACAACCTCGCGTTTTTTCAGCTGCCTTAAGTGTATTAGCAAACATAGAAGTAAAATAAAATTCGTGTGGTTTAAAGAGGTAATACGCAATATATTTGTACTAAAATAAATAAACAGAAATTGGCTGATGAACGTTTCTAGTGTAATGCATTCTTACCAATTCCAATCAGAGGGTTCAAAATGTAGGGCTTCCATCCTCTTATGACCAATAAATTACTTACCAGAAATACATATTTTATGCCGAGAGGACAAAATTATAGTTCTTAATAACATACTAGCTTAGACTTAAATAGGAAATTTCCTACATACATAAGTTTACAAAGATAAGTATGTAAGTAAGAGAGCCGCTCCTGCATCAGCAAAACAAAACTCTGCAATTGAAAGGTACTAAAGCAGATTTTATACGATTCAGTGCACAGCTAACGTAACAATTCACCTCATTTAATAATACATTATTCTTTAACGCAGTTTCTTCTCTGTAGTTTCTTAAAATTACCGCAAAACGCATTCGCTCACCGCCATCGGTATTATTAAATTAGCGAGAGTTTGCAATATCGTGATCCGGACCCTCCATCATCAGAAATAAATTCCCGAACAACCTATTATTAGGTACATAGCTGGCTCATTCTTGTACGAGCGTATTTTTCTGGTTTTACAGTTAGACCCCGATTGAGTCGACTACTGGACAATGAACGTAAAATTCGTATTTTGTTCTTTTTTCCACGTACAATAGTTTTCGGTATTTACTATATAGACGGGTCGATGTTCTTGAGAAACGAACATGTGACCACACAAATAGTATTGTATTGTAGCCGTTTTATTGAGAGCCATTAAACAGAAATAGATAGAACGTAAATTGTCTAAGTACCTTTTGATTGATTGTGTAGTCCCTATACTTTCTCAAAATAGCATCTAAACAAATGCAGTCGTAATATTAATTGACAGAGTAGGGGAAAATATTCTCCAGTACTGTAATGCCGAAAGCACTATTGTGCTGACTGACAAAATTAGTTATAGAATCTTCGAAAAAATTATAAAAAAATGGCTATTTAAAGCTAACAATTTGAAGCAAACAATGGTACCTATATGAAATCGTTTCCAAAACATCTATATGTATTCGTACTAACGATATTTGTTAATAATAACTATTATCTTTTAATTTTGATGACCAAAATAATAAAAAGGGAATATGCTAGGCGAGAATATGTACCGTACGTTTTCAAAGATGAAGTTGCTTGCATAGATTACAGTTACTCTTCTCTGCTCCTTTTATCAATTTACAAATAGTCTAGCTCAAAGTATATATACATACATACAGATCTTAGGGAAGAACGAGGGTGAAGTGGATGCCAAAGCAACTATGACAGAAGCTATAAAATCTAAAGTCTATTCCTTAATAAATGCAATCTTTCCTGGCACTAAACGTGTTTTGTTGTTTGCAAAATTTTTACCGTTTAGTGCAACTCTGTCTCTGACATTGAGTATATTTGTGTTGAGTGTAATGTGAACACAGTTATAATAGAAAGTTTTCATGTCTAGCTTGGTTACCATGTTAAGTTACCCTGACATGCTGCCAGGATAAAAACTCCGTATTAGGTGTTATAGATTAAATAAGATAACATATTGCTGTCGCTAGAGCAAGATTTGTAGATGGTTAGATAAAATGTTTTTTAAAGAAGACTTATTATAGTTTTATCGCTAATAATTACCTACGGTGAATGCACCAGTATAATCGATAGAGAATGCCCAGTTTATGCCAAAAAAAATCATTAAAATCGCTTGAAACTTACCACAAGTATCTTGAACAACCTTCGAAACAATTGTTATTTCCTTGGGAGTATTCTTACCAAGAGAACACTGATTTCTTATACTAAAATGTACAGAACAACATTTACGTATGTATGTACATACATTAATATAGATCCTAGTAGTTTTCTAAAGGATTGAGAATTCGAAAGAGTATATATGTATTGAGCTAAAAAGAAAGAAGCCTTACAAATTCTTTTGCCTTTAGTATTTAAAATAAGCCGACAGAAGGAGTGCAATTTTGTTAGCGGTGTTTAATAAAATCACTTCACTGAAACCATTATTACCTATGTACGAACGAAACTGAGTTCCGCATCGGTAGCTTCTATAATCATCACGACAGTCATTTCTGGGCCTAAAGATAACTAACTGATAGAAAATTTCCATTTCCAACAATGTGGAGTTACAATGTATTTTACATTATTAAAGATGGAAGATTATTTATTATGATGAAGACGAGATTTATTAAACAAAGTAGTCTTGCCAACACAAGTCAATAATAAAATCGAAATCTAAAAATATATTTTAAATCTAAAGAAATAACCCGAAATCATTAGGAGCAAAATTTCAAACCACAATCCTTATTGGTCTCCTATATTTTTTCTACGGAATTCCACTATGGCATACCCTGTATATATTATGAAGATGCGTGTTGCTTAAAGTTTTTTTTTTGCAGGTCTAGGTATATTGTTTTTCTATTATCAATTTCAACTAATTATGACTCCATGTAAGTTTGTGTTTTCCTATATAGATTTTATTTCCATTCCTAGTGCCATTTCATATAAATTATATTTTTCTACACCCGTCAATGCAAGCAAATAAAAACCATGAAGCTTCCTTAAAATAAAATATAATTTATATGTATACGTCAAGAATTTCTTCATTGTTTAAATGTCATTTCATATCATTACCAACTATGAATATTTTCAATTTTTTCAAGCAGAGATAATATACCTGACACACATTTTTATTTAGAAAATTATTATAAAATAGAATAAAAATGGAAAAGAATTAATTGGAACGCTAGGCACGCGTAGACACTTTCGTTATTACCGTGAACATTTAGAAATTAAGGTTAATGTTAAAGTGCAATTGGTTAACGTCGTTTTTTTCCACCATCAGTTCAGGGAATTACACGTACCAACTATGATAATAATGTTTTATGGTGTTAATGTACCTATTCGTGCGTAGATATTTTCTATTGCTCGATATGTTTCGTTGAAAATATACGAGAAAATATTGCATAAACGCTCATTTCCAGTAATAATCATTCTACAGCTATACTTTCGTATAGTTGCTCTGCAAAGTTACACATTGGAACTAAGCGTGGTTGTGTCTTCGTCTAGATTAGGCATAGTTCAAGAGTTGTATACACTAATTATAGCTTCTTTAAACAGAGTTGTTTTAATCACCTTCAAGCTTTTGTTTTAATATCAGTTGAGCTGAATTCTTTTTTGAAGTGAATGAAAGTTAACTTAAATGAATGATAAATATTGAATAATTTGAACACAATTTACACACACAAAAACTACACCGCGAGAGTTGCATGATAGTTAGGCAAGTAATACAGCTTACGGAATCACTGCACCCACCACACGTAAAAAAATACATATAAATATTTCCAATATAAATTATAGTCTTTTGTAAATGAACTAGGTAAAAGAACAAGTTCTTTTAATTGAAATTAGGAACTGCAGTTACCACGATTTTGTCTTAACTTTGTTCTTATCTCCAATTCTCAAGTTATTAACGACGGGGACAAATACGCACCTAGTTTGGTTTACTATGCAGTTTGTATCAGTCTACTAATAAAGCGATATACATACTTAGAATTAATCAACAGGTCAAAACCATCTTACATTCTTCCCAAAGCATAACTTACTTTATGTTTGCTCAATCCTAACTTGATATGAATTATTCGGGGTTCACATACAACCCTATCACAAATTTTCGTTGCCTATCGGTTTAACACTAAGTATCTACACATGGCTTTATGATGACATACAGCTTTTGAGTTAGTAGTATTTTATTGGTGCAAAATTGTTATTTTTTCTATAAAAATTGAACTTTTTACTGGTACAAAAATTACTTACAAATATAAGTTACTTATAAATGTATGAGCGTGTAAAATATGTGTATTCGTTGTTGAGATATTTATGCACAACCATTAAAATCCCGATATAGCCAAACCATTATAATTTACCGATTACCTTCTAATTCAGAACAATTATTTAGTTGTTCTGAATTAGAAGACTATAAATTATGATAATATGCCCGAATTAACACGATATACTTAACGTTTCTTCTTTCGATATATAAACTTAAAACGATATTTCATCCATTTTCTAACGGGCGATCCCGATTAACATTTATCCGTTGAGCAATTTCATGTAACGCCCAGAGTTATACTTTACAACTTCCTCTATTTACGTTGGTGTGAATTGCGTGATTACAAAATTACGCTGCTCTGATATTTGGAAATCTGGTGGTCCAGTAATCGTTTTTCAGCTGTTTTGCAACGCTCAGGCACATCGACTGTGCGGTGCATTCTACCCACGTCACGGTATTGTTTTGGTTCTATTTTGTTGGTTGAGTAGAATTGAATAAATTACGCTCGAACGAATTCGAAATAACGTTTCGGCCATTAAACAAGTTATAACATTTAGAAGAAGAGCTTACGAAATTAAAAATATAAATTATAAATTACCAAAATTGCGTATGCAGTACATTGTTATTGTTAGAGCACTTGGTGCTAATTTAGATTAATTTTTAAGGTAGAATTGAATTAGTTATTGTATTACGATGTATTGTAGTTACAAAAAATTTATGACAAATATCATTATCATACGTACTGGTACTCTTGAAACTAGAGTATAATTTGTGCCTGATATTTTCTTGCAGATGCAGTGGCGTCCAAATTGCATTGCTTATCAGACTACCATGCAATTCATGCTGTGTATTTTGTGTGTATAAATGTGTTATCTAACAATGCGGTACCGAGCCTATAGTAGTAATATTTTCGGTTTTGAAGTCTCAACCTGTACGTGGGGTACTTCCACTTCAATAAGTAAGCCTAGTATCTGTAATTAGCGGTATATGGCGGTGAAACATAAATTTTATACTGCAAATACGTAGCCTTTTACAAAATATCACGCTAAACTGTCAAATAGAACCTTTACGATAAAATTTGGAGGTATTAATTCAGTGACCTAGGTTCTCCTCTTTGGCATTCTTCAGGACTCACTTAAACAAAAATATATTTCTAATTATTACGTTTGAATTCCATTGCCTGCTGATGGTGGAAGTAGAGCTTTACTAATCTTTCGCTACTTGTATAATAGAGAGGACCAATACAAATAGAACCTGCTGACATTCTTATTCAACATTTATTACTTGACTAATTTCGACAAATGTACTATAGGGGTTATATCTCACTTTGATGTGATAGCAAGCTTTCAGTTAACAGCAAAGTGACTCTAATATATCTAGTTTTTCGAGGATCTGACTCTATTCGACAAATCGAGCATGGCAACACATCGCATCATAACGTTCTTTGTCTGAAAATTGATGCACTTTGGTCTCTCAGAAATGAAGAGGTAGGTCGGAATTTCGACACTTTATGCATATAACCGTTTACTATTGATGTATCTAGAGAGAGACTAAGTTGGCTTCCTGCACAAATTCTCTGGTCATACTGGATGTTCCCGTGAATTACAGCAAGAAGAATAGTGGCGATTGTTGGTATACATATTTGGAAACAGTATATACTTGATTGACAAATTATCTGTACACCTTGAAAAACAACTTGAAACTATCCGTAGACATAGCACAGAATAGATCACGAAGAGGAGGTATAGAATCGTCTAGTTTAAAAAAGAAGAATGTTGATTACAGTAAATATATTGCTGGACAGAATTCACGAGCACACCTTGTATAAGTCAAACGTGCGGAGCTCTGTATAAACGTTATGCTTGGTGTACAATAGCTATCGCAATAGACGTCTTCAGATATTCAGTTCCACATTTGTGAATTTAATCAAAACGGTTGGCCATCCTTTCAGGTACCATACAGTTTTAGTACTGTTTCTATGCAAATTATATATTTGAGAATTGTGCCCTACAATGTATAGCTGATTCACGTCTTCTTAATTTCTAACGCCAATGGCAGCAATTCCATTAACTTCCCTTTTACACATAATTGATTAGTTTTCCAATTTCAAATATCGAACGTAATATAATATACCTATATATCTACATCTGAGAAATTTGGTAATCACTTAGAATCTAAAACATGAAGATGATGTTTACCATTTAATGATGTATATTTCATAACGTCTAATTTCACTGCATAAAATACTTTACCAATTATACAGATTTAGCTGTAAATGCTATAATTGGGTTAGTCCAATTAGTTGTAACTTTTCTCAACGTGTACTAGGTCTACTCAATACGAAGCATGTTTCTATATGACAACATCTTGTTGACATTTTTTTCTCTGCAATAAAAGCACCACGTAAAGCGATTCACTGTATTGCGTAACCTCTTGGCATACATTTCATCTATCCGTAACAAGCTTGACCCGCTAAAATCAATCGAGTATTTAAGCACGTGTTATACAACTTGTCATACGTACATTTGTGCACTTATTCAATTAACTGCGAGCCGGAAAATAATTACCCGACATTAATTCCGTCCGTTTTTCGTTAAACAGAATCAAATTTAAATTGATTTTTTTGTAGGTTAATACGATGATCTGGCGCAGTGATCCTATAATGGCGTTGTAATTATAGCAATTATATGGCGAGCAACTTCTTATTAGGAGAAGTTGCATTTCTTCTTCTTTGGAAAGACAGATAGATGTATACAGGGGGATGACGGATGAATAACGGTAT
Organism: Holotrichia oblita; assembly: GCA_023690525.1. Classification (NCBI taxonomy): domain Eukaryota; kingdom Metazoa; phylum Arthropoda; class Insecta; order Coleoptera; family Scarabaeidae; genus Holotrichia; species Holotrichia oblita. The sequence continues at coordinate 179,366,819 of CM043015.1, read as the reverse complement.
ACGAAAGAAAGTGCTTAATAATGATAGTAGTCAAAAGCTCGAAATTGAAATTGGTCAGGCAAATGAATCAATAAAACAAAGCACTTGAAAGTTTCGAATGATAATGTACCAATTATGTTTCTACTGGATGTGTTGTAGCAACACTAACACACCTAAACTAATTTAGGAGTGCTAATTTTTTATTTAGGCATAAAAGTTAGACTATAAAAGTTTCTCGTTGTTCGGTTGATAGAAATGTCAAATTAAGTTGATTCAAAATTTTTTTTTGCATTACTGTGACCTACATTTGTGTAAATATTTATAAACGATGTATATCTTTAAATTGTTGGCCTATTCTTAATTACATTTTATATCGTATCAAGTTATTTTCAACATCGTAACTTTCTTATCAGCAAAAATTAATATGTTATTAAAAATAAACAAATTTCCAACAAGAATTTTTATTTGCTGTGATCTTCTTTTACTTAGTACTGTATATACATACATACATTCATCAATACGAAAGAAGGACGGTTTTGGTATGCGCTTGTGTTACACAACCGATGATGCTACTTAAAAACAAGACCTGCGCCAACTCAACTTCTTACAAGATACTACCGCTACTTATGGATGAAGCTGCTGTAGTAGAATGCTATTAATTTTAAAAAGATAAAATAACACATTCAACATTCCGTAATTGGAAAAAACTTATTACGACGAAAGTGCAGGAGTTCAGTTGGAAGCGAATTTTATTTTGCTAAATTTAGAACGCTTAAAAAGGAATAGGATTACGGACCTTGGATGATACTCTTGCATGGTTTAGCGTAACATTAACCTCATTCCTTTGTTCGAGGAGCTTATTCCTTAGTGTGCTATCGTTTTGTGTTCTTATATAATTCGTTTGAATGCTATTTTAGTAAGGCATAATTGAAAGAAATGAGTTACGTGTTCATTCGTGGGTTAACGGTCATCAACTAGAGTGTTCTTTTGTGGTAATTTGAGGGCAAAATAAATAAGTCATAATATATTGATGGTATTCCTTTGGATCAGTTGGTTGGTGCAATGGTTTCTAATTGTAATTGTTAATTTGTAATGAAAGGTATGTAATTGCAGAATGTGTTACAGTTTTTGTTGTCAGTTTTAGAAACGTTTTACTTCTGAATTTAAATATTATGTCATATATTTAAGATTTTTTATAGGAATAGTACTTTTTGATTATTATTTAAGATAGTTTTTGTGATAGGAGATATACAGTAAGAGCAGCAAGTAAGGGACGTTGATGTTGTAGCATGAAATAGGCATTCAGTCTAGCAAAAGAAATTTTTTAATAAAAACTTTTTAATTGCTTATTTTCCACAATGCCATCGTATTAAATTCGCGTTGATTGTCATACTTCTCTGTCATATCATCACTTTTGTTAAACTAACAACCTGGAGTATGTGTTTCTCTTTTCATGACAGTTCTGTCGTTTGAGAGGATAACTTGTAATTGGATATGCAGTACTAACAATAAAAAAATTATTGTAATTTTAATCAAACTCTTCGACCATAGGTTACTGCCATCATTACCTATCATCAACAATATTTTTATGCGATTTTTACGACAAAGTTGACATGATTTATGTAATATTGTTGTTTTTACTGCTAATCTTTTTTTCGTAATTCAATATTTTTTACTGCACATTCACTATCTGTCTGTAGCGATTGTTGATGGTAATTACCTACTTGTTCTGTATTTTGGTATACAAATCAAGGTAGAGCGAGCCTCAAATGAACTAAGTCCAGGATAACGGATGTAAAAATAAAAATATCCAAAAAGGAGACTCAGAATAGGACTACTCAGAGCAGTTTATAAGGAACACTGTTTCGAGGATGGATGAAAACAATTTTTGCAAAGCTATTGGAATTATGTTATGTATGTTATTGACTTGAAGCTGATGTTAATATCAAAAACAATTTGGGTTTGGAATGATTTATTCTTCGATGGCACACATCTAGTTCGCCGTTCAGAAGATTTGTTTGAAATTAAATTCGATATATTCCGCTAACATTTATGACTTTTATAGTGAAGAACATGTGTTATTTTGGAACATATGTGTGAACTAGGCTAAATTTATTAGTTTAGTTTTAACGCGCTCTTTCGTTACTTAAATTAGTCAAACAAAAAAATTAGATTTTTAAGTGTATTTTGATGAAGTTTCTGCTAGTAATGTACACACAACTGTAATGTACAAAACTCTGGAGGAAACTCAATAAAAAAACATTTTGCATGCTAGGCATGCGCTTAAATCAGGGAATGATAGCTGACTGACGACCCCCCTGACTATAATGTCTTTAGATAAGCCTGTTGCACTAATTCTAAGCATGTAAAATACAACTTAAGGTTTTACTTCTATACCAGCAAGTATGAAGTTTGGGGGTGTATCTGGCTCTTTGAATTTTAGCCTAAAAGGCGTTTTACAAACATTATCCATAGTTTAATTTCAAGATAATCTTCAAAATACTTCTAAATATTTCAAAGCTCAGTACCTACTTCAACCTCAGAAACAGCATCAAAAATATTTATGTCGCATATCCATCTATTCGATATAATTGAAGGAGCTGGAACTGTATTCCTGTATTGATTCCTAAAAGCCTATAGCCCAGATGCCCAAATGTGAGCAAATGCACTATACTACAATATATTGAGAGGTGTTATCGAAATTTAAATATACAACTTCACCCTGCACGAGTAAACTATTTGTAAAGTATAATCCTTGTCCCAGATTCTAAAGAACTTGAGATATTAGACATCAATGGATTACTCAGGAATACACGGGAACAGAAGCGAAGATACTTTTGAATTTCGTCCATATATCGTTCTGTCACAGAACGTAATTGAAGCAAAATATCATTATCAAGTAACTTGCATATTTTGTTCAAAGATACTTTACGGAATTTAAATATGTACGTGGTATTGAATCGTTAGGTTATTGTTGCGTTATAAGCTCCTGTATAAAGTTACTTTATGTTTGAAATTGATTTTTAAATCTAATATAACCAGCAATTACGCGTACCCACTAACAACTTAATAAAACCGGCTCCACTATAATACAGCCAGCAATTTTAAGCTGCAAGGACCTTCACTGATTAAATTTCAGTGAAAAATAAGTACAGTAAACCGGCGATAATAACACCAATTACGATTGAACAGGATACAAACTTGAAATTGTTACATTTTGATGTTGATCTTTAGTATAATTAATTGAATTATATCCATGCTTCAGATTGATTACATACTTTTACTCCGCTGTAATCGGAATACCAACTTTTTGTAGTAGCTAGAGATAACTGCATTCACGAATAGCATTACATGCACCTATAATCGATATATTTTTTTCTTTGTGTACATTCTTGATAATTTTTAATGACTGAAGAGGTCACTGTGCGATAAAAACTTATACGCTATAATGTTTATAGAAGCTGTTTACTTTATATGGGTTTACAATTCGAATACACAATAATTGAATAAAAGTTTTAAATATGTTTAAGATAAGATAGATTTTAATAAGTAAATATCAAATAGCATTTTTCCGTAATAGTTACATTAATTACTTCTATTTCTGTTCTAGGTAAGATCTATCAGATGTACGACTGACTAGTGAGTACAAAATTAAAATCTCAAATATTCTAGGAATTAATGAAAATAGTTCTTCAGTCTCCCGATAGTGCAATAATATATTACTATCTTGTAACAATTTTGTTCGCGAGGCCTATTATAAGCAACACATTACACATTTGCTCAAGTTACTAGCACCTAATTCATTTATTCTTATTAACAAGTGTTAGAAAATAAATCTAGTAAAACTGATGAATATAAATAATGGTTGTAGATGCACTTCATTCAAGTAGCGTTGGTAACGAACTGAAATATTGTTTAGCTTTTCTGCTTTCCTAACAGTATCTTTAAAGGTAATAATGCATTCTATTCACCAGTGAATAGATTTTCATTAATGAACTGGGTTTCTAGGCGACACTTAATGCACTAGTACTATGCTCACAGCCGCCTATTTTAAATATTCATACTTTCAACAATTGAGAAATTTAATTTTGCTGCATTATAAAGCTGTATCATATATTTTGTGGGACTTTAAAACCAAACATTAAAACCAAAATTTAATTTAATTTTAATTTCTCCAATAGTTGATTAAAAGGTAGTAATGTTAGTTTTTTAATGAATGAGAAACATTTCTTTTTCAGAAAATTGCAATATCTTTAAATGTCTTAGCTAGTAATGATAACCTCTTAAAATAAAAGATAAAAGAAGTTCATGTAAATAAAATGTACAGCCTTGATTAGACCTTTTTGCTCTACAGATATACGAAAACTTATATTTTAGGTTTGCAAATATTTTTGTCCAAAATGTTTGCCACTTTGAACAAAAAGTGGATAGAAGTAAATAATATTTCTAGATTTCCATAGTTTATCTGGTAACTCTACAATTTGTCAAACGTAGTTAATATATATCCTAAAGTGAAGTTCTTGAGGTTCCTCTCCAACACACCAAAACCTTTAGATTTTTGCTTTAATGTACTGATACAGAATTGATACGGAACTGAATAATTGATACAATTTGTATATAAATAAAGTTCTAAATAAAATAACACAATGACAAATATTTCCAATATATACCACTTTGAACAAAAAGTGGATTAAATAATATTTCTAATTTCCATAGTTTATTTGATAATTTGTCAAACGTAGTTAATATATATCCTAAAGTACTGATACAGACCTCAATTTCTTAAATTCGAACGAAAATAGTTCAATATATACAATTTCCGTTCCCCTATTCTTGTTAACACACTCTATCTTTAAGAGTGTGATTTCTTTTCTTCTGGTACCCATGAAATTTCAAAAATATAAGGAGTTACCTTTGTAGCTACACTTTTCTATATATTATTGTTAATATTACGATGCAAGGTCGTGGAATTCTATATTCTACACTCTGACGATTAAGGATACTTTTTATCTGGATCCTTGACTTAAATATGCTGTTCATGAATACCTTCTTACTTGTGCTTGCATCATCTTTTCAGCGCTAAGAGCTTGTTTCATAATTTGCGCCTGGAACTGGTTACGAGCCCATGTTTGCTACTAATATATTGTCGCAAAGATGTTTACGAATTAAGAAAATTGATGCAGCTAGCCACGAACTGTAAATCCTGCATTTTGTCGCTCAATCTATGAAAACTATATTGTAAGGACTGGGCGCCAATTGAATGATATAGTTTGAGATAAATTGGCAAACGGAAATAAGATGAGGCTTGATTGACTAAATAGAAATTTTCTGCTGAAAAATTTGTAGATCTACAAGTGCTTACTAAGTATATACATATGTATGTTGTTCAAAATGAAGACTTTCAAGAAGATGAGGCTTAAAAAGTATTGTTGTTGCCAGAAAATAGCAGATTTTTTAATTAACTGTTTAAAAAGCTATTGTTTCCAATTTAAACTGTCAGTTATTGTTTCTACCAGTGTAGTCTTTAGAGATCTCTCTTGTAATCTTAAATATGCATTCTAATATATATGCATTTCCGAACACAAAAAAACGTGAAACTGCTCAGAGTTTTGGTTACAGAATCAAAATACCTAAAAACCATTTCTGAATCAAGATGTAAAAGTATTTGAGATTGGGTTGCTAGGATGTGAACTTGTTTCTAAACCAACTTTCGTAACCAGGCACTTGTATACCTTCTCCAGGTCGTGTTATTCAATCTTATGCAAAGCAGAGAATGCAGCAGTAATTATTTCATTGTTTTGGCTATGGTAATTGGTTCAGGTATTAACAGCACATATGTATGTGGATATATGATTCTGGCGTGTAGTAACTCCTGTTAAGTATATATGTTCTGTGTATATATAGGAATGGCAAATATGGTTATGTAACTAACTTGTATGTATACCAAGGATAGATAAGAATATATAATATTTACCCTGGGCAATCTTATAAACACAGTCTCGTCTTCTGACATGAGAAAAGTGTCACTCTTCCTGAGAGGTGTAATGTTTAACCCCCGGATAGACACGATTTATCGTCTGCTGCTTTTTCTCGCGACTATGTTTACTCTTCGCGCCTGAGATTCAGACAAGAACAATACTTAACATGATAAGCCTATCCTAACGTAAGGTACGGGAGTGGTTCTCTTTTTTGGCTATGGGACAAGCACATCGAATGCGATCCGAGACCGACGAAGTTCAGATACCGCTATCGCGATGATCTTATTTGCACGCGTACTTACGGCGCAATTTTCAACTCCGTTGCAAGATGCAACAGTGCAAGTCTCGTCGGTCCCGTCACCGTACAACAGCACTGGTCCTCCCAGCAACACGTCTTAACTCACGGGTGGTCTCGTCTGGGTATTTTATTACGGATATATTATTATGTAGATGCGCGAGACCGTTGCGGACTGCACTGGTGACGCCCGTTCGTATTCCCCTTTTAAAGTCAAAAGCATTCGCAAATTAATGTATAGAGACAACAAAATGCACGCAGAACATTTACGTGATAATAATTCTCATACAGGTACTTACAACAAATTAGACAAACGCATAACTTGATGGAGTAATTTCAGTGGTTAATGGTGTAATGGTTGCTATTCCTACATATGACGGTTATTATCATGTTACGCATGGGGAAAGGCCATATCTTCTTATCTCATGTAGTATAAAGTATGTGCATCTAGTGCACCGTAAAAAAGACTAATACATTTTTCATAGTTCCGCTTATGTTAATGAGGTTACTTAAAATTATATCGTATATTTATATTAAAATAAAAAATACAGACGAATAGCAATTTGAAATAGCTTTCAAATAAAAAACACAATAATTGCCAAGAGTATGAGGATGATTCCGGTAAACCAGATAATCAATTCCTCTAATCGACAAGCTTTATCAGAAAGAAAAACGTTAATAAACGCACGAACAAAATTCAATTGTCTGGTCTATCAAATTTTGCGGCACACGGAAACGGTAAACGATATCCATTTCTGATAAGATGTTAGGATGCTATATTAAAATACGGAAAGAGCTTCAATTAAACCAATATCGATGGACATTCAGAAAAAAATTATTCGAGCGAAGATTGTTGTAAATCGAATGGAAATAATACCTGGCAATATTTAGGGTGATACGCTACCTTAAATTAGTTCTAATGTTTTAAATACTATACCTACTAATATAATATCAGAAAAAATCTAAACAACACTACACAACAAGCGCAGCTGTCGGTACCGTTGATTCCACTGACGTCATGTAAATAGAATCCCCTTTGAATTAATATAAAATGAACTTAGCCTCTTGTCCCTTAAACTAGCGTGTAAACTGTAAAACATATACCAAAGGCTGCACCAGTCTTCTCTTTTGTCTGTATTATTAGCTTGTATCTATTTGACTTTTCTTTAGAAACTTCAGATGCTCCACCGTTTACTGTTCAAAAGCTGAACCCATTCGACAACTCCACAACTGTGTTGCAACACTACTTCTTAACTTTAAACGTTTCATAGACTTTTCTTCTTCTAAAACATCTTTCCACTTTTCTTTCGATTAATTTAATTCGAATAAAATAAATTTAATTAATTAATGGCGTCTTTTTTATTTTCAGCTTCCAATCGTATTCTTATTGTCTTTTTATTGACCTCCTATTTTCTTAAAAATTTTTCTCTCCTCCTCCTGCTCATGAGTAGCGTCACATGTTTGTGCAATTTTGACAATTAGATTCCGATCTCCTAGTGCTTAATATATTTGTATTCTAATTTTAATTAATATTGGATAATTATAACATAATGAAAGGATTTATTAAAGGATATTCAATTTCCTTATATTTTGCTTAATATTTCTGGCCAATTTTTCAGCACCTATGTTACAAAATACGCCGACATTGTATAAAACTTCTTTTACACAAACTGTTTTGGACCAGCGTACTAACTACCTAGTAGCATGATTAGATTGGCAATATGTAGGCACATTTTCCTGCAGTGAAGATTTGCCCCTGTAAGATAATATAGATTTTGAAACGTTTAAATGTCTCGTGTGATAGAGTAGAGTAATAAAAGTTGCCATTCGTTTGATGATCAAATACTCTACTAGATTATTGAAATGAACCGCAAAAGCATTAGCAATACAGTAGCTAAAGAAGATAGAGGCAACGTCAAAATGGATCGCAACAAGCCGAGAGGAATATAATAAAATACATGTCATATTACGAAAAAAAAAACATAAAAAAGTAAGCCAATAAGAAATAAGTAAACAAGGTATTATATATATCGAGGAAGAAAAATAATTCATAATATAAACTAAAAGTACCGAAGGGGTACGTTGAAAAGAAAAGAAATGAGAGAACGAGGAAGATTTGGTCATGTAGGATAAAATATTTTAAATAAAACATCAAACAAAGAAGTAAAAGAAACTATTTTAATACAAGTTGTAACAGAAAGGCACGAAGAAAGGATGGCGTAAAAGTGGTATGTACAGTAGAGGAAGAGTATCGCATGAATGAACACATGCGGAGGCTCCAATCTTCAAACGAAATTCGCTAGACGGTTTATTTCACTGGATCAGAGAGGCGAATAAGAAATATAATATGTTAGTTTGTGGTATGGAAAAATGGTAATATCTACACACACACACGGAAGATGCTCACACAAAGATTGCTCACAAAATGTTGCAAATACAGGATGCTAGAAGAAATCCTCTAGCTTGAACTTCAGTCGGCTAGAAAGTATGCTATTATAGCCACAAAAGTCACCAGAATCATCAATTTTTATTGCATTTACCTACGTGAAAGCTACACCTATTGTCCTAAAATTAAGAACACAAATCTAGCTTACTTTCTAAATTTCGATCTATGTAGTGGCTTGCTAATAAATTAGAAATATACAACTTAACTTAAATCATATGAATATGTTTTTTTACGAAGAATTTCATTTCATTTACTTGTTGCTTTAAATATCTGTAGAGGATATGTTTTTTTTATAGGGAATGTAGCAGCAGCAACCTCTTAAGCTGAATTACTTGTCAATCACTTGTTAATGTTGCGTGTGTACGTCCCAACAGCAAATGTAGTGAGATGCTGCCACAAGCGCCACTGACAAGACTCAAACCTCTTCTATACTCGCATTCCTATATCCAGGTTTTCAAGTTTTTTTTTTTTGACGATGACTGCTTTGGTTTTCATTCTTTGTATTTGATAAAAAGTTAATCGAAGCTCCACGGTGCATTTGTGATCTGAGCATTGTCAGGATATAAAATTACAGTCATTAAGTAAGTCTGAAAAGTTCAAACCAATTATGATACAACACCACAATTCAAACGATTCTCTTTCTTAATGTTGCCTGAAGTTACAAAACTACGTGCTACTTAAAAAATTAATAGTTCTATATTATACATATATCTTATTATACACTATACTTTTCTTTGAAAATTGTATAGTCCAACTATCGTTATGCTAAAAGAATCAGGAGAAGCCAAGCATAATTTTCGGCAACATAATTTAGACAATACTAAGTTATTCAATTTGTAGAACCACTTTATAAAATCCTTACAAACATTAATAAATAAGTCATATGGTATAGTTAAATAAAAGAAAAGGTATACAGGCTATGATGTGCTACATGAAAGCGACGCTTTTATCAGTTAATCAAATCAATTTTGCATTACACGCACGTCAATTACGAATACTTAAAGCTGTATTTATATGTCTCTGTCTGGAAGCAAAAAGTTAACAAATCACTTTCGACATAAGAACATTCAATAGAATCTAGAATCTCCTGGACTGTATTACCATATAAATCCGTGATCGAACGCTAGAAAAAAGAATAAACTCAATGCAAATCGAATTGCTATGAGAACAATAATAATAGCTTGACCTACAATTCCAATTTCACCTGTAGAATGGTACGTTTTCCAGTCAATCTCATCTCAAGTAAACCAAAAATTCGCCAATCGATCTATTAAAATACACATACAATTTAATAATAATTGTGTCAGATTCCACTTAAGTGTCCGAAATTGCGAAAATATCGTTTGACGTTACAGAGATAAATAAGCGGTTATGTCGGCTTATTTACAATAAAAAAAAATGACAGAATCATTAATTTTTTGCCGAGGAAACGAATAATGGTAAGGTATAATCGAAGCATCGTTAGGTAATATAAACGTATAACATTTGCATAATAGGTGAAATTTAGATTGTATCGGATGAAAGGAGATAATTAGGATTAACCTGTTACGAATTTATTAATTCAAGTGTTTTTTAACCATTGGTAGAGGAATAACAACCATATACAGGAAATCATTATTCTTACCGATTAAAGGCAATATAAACAAAATTCATGAACCAATCGAGATAATTTAAAAAATTTCATTTAAAGATAATGTATGTAAAGTTAATAATAAAGATGTAAAATGTGGTGATACTTAGTGCCTCAGGCGAAAAAAGAATGTATACTGAAAATTGATCTTCATAAGATGAAAGCTCTGTTAATTAAATTACAAGCTTCCAGTTTTTTTTATATCTCCGGTTACTTTGCTGTTATGAGAATTTCTACGGCGTTTACTAAGTTAAAACATAAGTATTCAAGTAGGTGACATATTAAGATCATTTACAGTTATAGTCGTATCAATAGTTTGATAAAAGTTAGTGCTGATAGACCATGCTTCTTTATACTACGAGGAAGTAGTAGTATAAATCACAATAAATGTACAGTACAAAGGTAAAAAATGAAATTAACGTTTTAGGCTGGAAAAGAGGGCAAGTAATCGATATCAAGTAACGATTTTGATACGAATTTTTGACGGTACGCAGATGGTCTTCGGTCTGAACACTTTTACATTGCTTTTACGAGAGTAGCGTCAAAAATTCATTAGCTTAAAAAGAGTGGCTTACTGTTAACTCATTTTCGCCATTCAAGTAATTAGTGTCATTAATTTATTAAGGAAATGTTTTCTCTCTCCCTCTTATCTAAAAATATTTGAAAATGTTTTGAAAAGTCACCACGTACATGTTTTACATGTCGAGCAACGCCTTGTATTCAAGCATTAAAACTAACCAAGGTAAAACTACAGGTCGGTCAATTACCATACAATACGTCGCACTGTAAATATGACCCCATTTCCTAGAGGTACAGGGAAATGAACTGTTCCAACACATACACCTTTGCATTTTTGCTCCTTCACGGGCGCCTGACGCCAAACATTGACGTAATACATCGTCATTAATCTACCGACAACGCCCTAGCGATAAAAAAGGCACAGTTACCCCGCATAATACTGCTCGTCTCTTACATGAATTAGGTCACAGTTAACGTATGCGTGCGTGTTGTTGGTTATTATGCAATACAAGGTGGTATTGAATTGTTTCCTGATATATCGCACTATTAGAAAAAGGCGGCAAGAAAATAACAAAGAAATACAGAGGCGTCCATCTACTTAACGCTAAAATTGAATACCCACGCTACAAGCCAAGAGATTTATAACTAAATTAACCGTTTCCATGCCACCGGCTTATGTATGCCTTGTGAATAGAGCAACACTTTGATGGATACCACCTAAAATGCAATAGTAAAAATATCATAGACTCATGAAAAATTCAGTAATGGTTATATATTTTAGGTTATATAAAAAAAAGAATCAAGAAAATCTGTAAAAGAAACAAAAATAAAACTGTGTTAAGAAAGAGTAATGATAAAAGGTCGGAGAAATTATACCTTCATATATTAAGTTATTGCACCTTTTGATAACACTGGTCAACAGGGATTTTTTTTCTTACACACTAATACGTGTACGTTATGGACTTTTTCATTGTAATTCCAAAAATATTTTCGAAAATTGGCTATCACGTCAGTTTTCTGAGAAATGTATTAAATGTACTGTAAGCCTAAAGATATTTTTATGAGCAAGTTAAACGAAACTATCAAGTTATTATCATGCTAACGAGCATGTCTGAACAGGAATTAACATGTTTGGACGTCATTTGTACGTCATAGTCGTTAAACCACTCCCTTTTTTGCTCTAGAACCAATCAAATCAAGGAATTAATAGATCTGTGCATATGTGAGTATATATAAGACCCTACAGACACGTTATTCGACTCAAATTGGCTCAATGTATGATAGTAACATTAGTTAAACGTTTTCTGAATTCGAAATGTCCCGTAGGTGTGTAAACAATCCTAACACTTTGTATTATGTATGTGGAGAATTCACCGTTCAACAGCATAGGCGAAATATTACACCGTTAATAAAAAAATCGTATAACCTTTATTTTAAATAAAAAATTACAAATAAAGACAAGTAGGGGACCCTTCACAATGTCTGTGCACGATGTGCTGTTACTTTGAGGAGCTAGATAAAAGGTAAGAGCATATGCCATTTGGTAGGCCTATGATTTGGCGAGAACAACAGGATCATTCGACAGACTGCTACTTTTGCTGTACAAAAACTTTCGGGTTTTCCAGTAAAAATAAGGATAAAATTACCTATCCTAATTTACCTTCTGCCACTCGTCCAGTTCCTCATTCGGATGCTTTCCCAGTACCAAGTCCTATGGATGTTTCGAATCAGGAACATGTTGAAAGTGAGATAGAAGAATACATTTCAGAGTTTTCGGATACAGATGAAGAATATTTGCCATGTCAAGAGAACACGCCTCATTTAATAAATCAAATGGAATTAAATTACCTAGTTCGAGATCTCAATTTATCAAAAACTCAGGCAGAAATATTAGGATCGAGACTGCAAGGATGGAAGTTCTTAGCTCCGGGTACGCGTATTTCTCTATATCGAAATCGCCAGAAAGTACTGTCACAGTACCGACGAAGGTCTTCATTTTGCAAAAATGCTGACGGTTTAATGCGAGAATTAGGTTAGAAGCACCAACTAGAAGAACGGCGACTTTTTATAGATGCTCCTAAATTGAGTTTGAAAGCTGTCCTTCTACATATAGGAAACATCTACCCCTCCATTCCTGTTGGTCATGCCGTGCACATGAAGGAAACATATGACAATATGACACGTCTCCTTGATAATACAAAATATAAAAAACCTATAAATGGTAGGGGAAAGTTGTCCAAAATGGGGACGCTAGTGTATTTTTTATTATAAATAAATAGTAAATCACATTAAAATTGCCGCCTATTGGTTAACGGGTTAAGTGGTTATACCAGTATAAAAAAATAAGTGTTGTTTACCAAAAAAAGCTCGTTTTTCCTGAAAATGAAACACATAAATAAAAAAGGTAAAAGTCCCCGTTTTGAACAACCGGTCGGGTAAAACGGGGTCCTCATAAAAAACAATGAAAAATTGTGTGTAATTTTTTTGTGCTTCCATTGCTTAATGAGCACGAATAAACCCTCCAACAACCAACAATAAGTATCAAAATAATAATAGTTCTCATATTAAATTAAAATTCCTATTATTTTATTACTTAATAATTATTACATATACATATAGGTATGTGCTATTGACGAACGCTTACAGTCTTACAGAAATCACACTCGAAAGTATCGTCGTCTTCTTCGGCGTTTGAACACGTTTCGTGAGCCCAACCAGAGCACCTTGAGCACTGTATCCACCCTTCTTTTTGTTTAGAGTCAGAGTACAATTCATTACAAAAAATACACGCCTCATCGCTATCCTCTTCTTCTTCTTCAGACGAAGACGACTCAGCCCCTTTTCCACGTTTTATTTTGTTTGTGGCAGAAACGACCGTCATCCTATTTAATCTTCTGCCGTTAGCGTTAGGCTCTTTATTCTCTTTGATATTCATTGTAGTTGTGCGATCTTTCATTAATGTTTTTTTGGGGGCTTTCTTTTTTTTTCTATCTTCTTCTTCATCTTGTAGCTCCTTTTTGTAGGGAGACGATGTAAGAATAACAGTTTTACCACGCCTTTTGTCATTTCTGTTCTGAATTCTCTTCTCTTCTCGCGGTGGAGGCCTAAGCACACTTGGTGAAACTGTGAAGGATGTTGAAGGTAGATCAGTAGTAGGCTCAGACGTTGCAGCTGCCCGTTGAGGCTCCGCTAAAATTGGAGGTCTCTCAAAATATAGGGGAGGATTCTTGGGCGTAGGCATGGGCATAGTCTCAGATGGCGCGAATAAGTAATCAGGAAATACATGGCGGTTAAAAGGGCAAATACCAGTTTTTTCAAAACCTTTAACGGCTGTTTGAACTGAAGCGCGGCTCTTTGGAAAGCAGCATTGTACAATTTTCCCACTTGCCCAATGGTTACTACACGACCTGGATGACTAATTAACCACTTTCTTACTTCCTGTTCATAGTAGTTACTAAGCGGAGCCATGAAAGTGACGTCAAGTGGCTGAAGTCTATGCGTGGTATGAGGGGGAAAGCAAAGCAAAATAACATTTTTTTCCCTTACAAGATTAATTAGCTCTATACTTTTGTGATGTGATCTATGCCCATCGAGGATTAGTAAAACAGGTTTTTCGGCAGATGGATTGGAAAACTCTACAAAGTGCTTGAACCAGACCAAGAAGCCCTCTGTTGTAATCCATCCGCTTTCATGAAAGTAAGCAAACGATCCCGGTGGCGTGTCGTCCAGTAAGGCCGGATTTTCCCTTTTTCTTGGGAAGACGAACATTGTAGGCATGTAGTTTCCAGCGGCACTCATACACGTGTTCGCTGTAACTAGTGTTCCTCTTTCAGCTGAGCTTAGAGAACCTACTTGTTTCTTATCAGGAAGAGCGAGAACTTTGTACTGCTTGCTGGGAACAGTCATGATACCTGTCTCGTCAACGTTATATATATCTTTGGGAGAAATTTTGTGCCTCTCCAAAGTTGACTGTAAGAGATCAAAAACTTGCTAACAGCATCACGATTAAATCCCTTCGCTCGGGCCATGGATGTTTGTTCCGGATTGCGTAAAGACACCCTAGGATTTCTTTTAAGGGAAGCGTAGAGCCAATTCTTTCCAGCAATTTTCTTGTCTCTGTTGAAGCAATTCAAATGCTAAGTGTCGTAGATCAGTCAACGTGAGGCCAAATAGCCTTTCCTCCATGGTACATATGTGTTGAACTAATTCTTGTTCCTGTTCCTTTGAAAACACACTTTTGTATCTTCCTAGCCCCTTTTTGGCAGCATCCGTAGACGATAAGCCTTGTTCACGAGCATTCTTCACACGCCTTTCAAGAGTTGTTTGGGGTACGCCGAAGTTTGCAGATGCCTTTCTATACCCCTCGTCACCATCTAGAACCGCTTGAACAGCTCTAGCCATACTGTCTTCGGACCAATTCTGCCTGTCCGTCTTGCTTTTGTAGCGGCCCATCGTGAGATCTGAAAAGAAACGAGTGTGTTTTTTTTTAGCATACAAATATAGGAAGAGGTGTATTATTCAGTGGCCTATTTATAAGGTTTTTATTCTGTTTAAAAGGTTGTACAAAACGTCGGTAAAAATGTGGACGTCCCCATTTTGAACAACCTAAGGTGTCCCCGTTTTAACCGATAGCGCGATTTGGTAAACAACACGGCGTGAAACTGTTTGAAGTTTTAGCAAGCGTGCAACTTAAGTAGCCAAAATAATCCTTGAGAACCACTGAATACGATAGAGTACCTACCAAATTGACTTCTGCAACCAATTTACCACTACATGCAACTAAACACTAGTGAAAAATCGAAAAATATTTTCACAAAAACTTTACGCACTTTACCATACACTGCTTGTCCGAACCGTCACGCAAATAGACTCAGAATGACGTAATGGCCGCCTCGTTCATTAGTACTGGATCGCTGC
This sequence comes from Holotrichia oblita, assembly GCA_023690525.1. Lineage (NCBI taxonomy): Eukaryota > Metazoa > Arthropoda > Insecta > Coleoptera > Scarabaeidae > Holotrichia > Holotrichia oblita. The sequence continues at coordinate 179,351,055 of CM043015.1, read as the reverse complement.
CGCTGTCAGCAGCGTCTATTTATTAAAAAACACGGTGTCGCCGTTTGAGCCGACGTCCCCGTTTTAGACAACTTTCCCCTACATAAGTGCTGATTTCATAGTAGTTGCAATTCTACTTGGTCTACAACTTGGATTCACAAAGTATTCCTGTTTCCTTTGTGCATGGGATAGTTGAGCGAGAAATTTGCGCTATACTGTTGAGCAATGGCCAACCAGAATACAATAAACTCCTAGAGAAAAGAACGCAGTCCATAATTCGTTGGTGGAGCCTCATAAAATACTTTCACCGCCATTACACATAAAATTAGGTCTGAAGAAGAATTTCGTCAAAGCATTCGACAAAAAGGGACCAGCATTTCGATACCTTAAACAAAAATTTCCTAATATATCTGAGGCACAACTTCAAGAAGGGATTAATCTGTTACAACAGGATCGAGAATTTGACGTACTCTTGAGCGATTTAGAACGGACTTCTTGGGATGCATTTAAAAGTGTGACAAAGAATTTCTTGGGAAATAAAAAATCTGAAGATTACGAGGAAATTGTTAGTGAACTTGTTAGAAGTTACCATGCATTGGCTGTAATATGAGTGTTAAAATACATTTCTTGCATTCGCACATGAACTTCTTTGTCCCGAATCTTGGCGATGTTAGTGACGAGCATGGGGAAAGATTTCATGAGGATATTTCCACTATTGAAAAACGCTATCAGGGCAAGTGTAATAGCGAGATGCTTGCTGACTACTGTTGGACTTTAATTTCGGAATGTTCTTCATCCCAATATAAAGGAGAAGTCAAAAGAAAGACTTTCTAAATACGTCCCAGAATAGCATATATGTACTTAGTTAGTTTAGTATTGCATGATCAATATGTATTTCATTTGTTTATAATACCAGACGTGATAGAAGATATTTGTTTTTATAATAATTATTAGGAATATAAAACAGAATAAGTTTGTATATAATTCATAAAGAAAAATAAAAAAAAGAAAATTTATTGTTCTGTGTAATCAACTACCATTCATGATAGAGCTGAAACAGAGCTATATAATCCCCGTAGGTTGTGACTAGCTCTTTCAGTACTCGCACAGCTCGAAAAAGTACCAAAACCACCAGGTAGCCGTACTCAAATAATACCATACACAAATTTTGTATGTGCTCACATCTGTAGAAAATGCATGTTGATCTGTTCTCCTATAATCGACATCTAGCTCATGAGTGAGACCTATCGTGCTGGCTTTGCCAATGGCTTACAACTGAATATGAAGCGTGAATAAGAACACTACAAATCGAAATTAGAAAATTCAGAAAAATAATGATGATATGACTATATTGGAGAATACACTACGTGAAGGTGAGTTTCTGGAGCTACTGTAGTATCTACTTGTAAGACATAGACTCACCTATCACACACGTATCCACTTCTTGCAAGAAATTTTTGATTAGATTTTGAATAGAATATGAATCTCTATCTCAGATAACTTCAAATTGGTTGAGATGGAAGTTTTGTGACGATCAAATGACTTATTGAACTCGCATAAGTATAATAAAAGGTTAATTGTTGTGAGCTGTAAGAATTCGAAACATGAAAACTGATGTGTCATGGTCAACTTGATGCGGATTAGTGACATTTAAATTACTTAATGTGACTGTCGCGGTAAAGGAGTGGCTACACATTTCTCCATGTACTTGTCATTGATTTTATTATACCGTATGTATAAAGAAAACATCACTTCTTACTGTCACTTGATCGAATTATTGCAGCGTATCTGTCACTAAAGCATTCTCGATGAGAAAGGAATGTTGATGCACTATACTGAACATGTGATGGAAACCAGAAAAAAATGCATTGGATGGATTGCCTTATTGTTAACAATTCTGCCAAAAAAATCTTAGATTACCACACCCAGAAAACAAGACGGTTTGGATTCTGTATTCGAACAAACTTCTATTGTGTTTGCACAATTAAAGATACAATGCCAAATTATTTAACTATAGTTGCTTTGAGCTGCAAGAATTAATTGAGGCGGATATCGTAACTGCCATTCTTAATGATTGCAATGCACAAGGTTAGCTTGGCTTTAAATAGCGTAGTATAATCAAACAAATGATCATTACGCAACTTTAAGTGTGTTAACTATACCGTAATATTAATATTTTGATACGCTATATAGTAGACAAAATTTAAATTTAGAAAGGCGGTTTGGTAAACTTAGAAATGCATGCTAGTCTCTGTATACAGTAATTTATTAAATAAGTAAACACCGATATACAATTTAACACTACAGATATTACTACAAAACAATCTCATTAATTAGTAGCAACCTTTAAACCGAAACCATTATTGTTTCATTTTAAATTTACATACTCGCATATGTTCATCTTATACTACATAATTACTTTGTTTATGCTTCACTATTTGTACGTTATTATTTACTATAATTAGCAATATATTTCTAATATACAGGAATCTATTTTTTGCGACCATTATACGCAGGAATTTTAACATTTGCGTTCGTCATTGTAGTATTATGCAATTTTTAATGTACTCTAATGTAATTCAGTCAGCGCAGAAAATGTTAAATAGGTATTAATAAATTTTAGTACAAAGAAAACAGAAATTCTGATATCCCGGGGCTATGCATTAGAAGTTAATTAAGACAGAGCAAGTATTTAGTTTATGTGTACCATATAGTCGCACTGTAGTTTGTTTTAATGTTGTATATGTGACTAGTTGAATTTCTGTTTACATGAAACTTTAATATACGACGGTTATTAACAATGAATAATAGAAACCTGTGGTATCCTTTGGAGAAATTGCTTGAGCTAAGCACAATCATTCTTACTGTAAGGCTAATACTCTAATAGTATTCGTATCGGGCCTATTTTCTTATTAAGCTTCATTAATTTATTTTAATTGGTGATTATCTTCACTCTGATATTCATTTATGGTCTACAGTTATAGAGAGTTCTGAAGGAATGCAGCTCCTGAAACTATTGTTGTACAACAATATGCATTTAGTTAATAAATGAACGGCATAACAAATTAATAAAACTTTATTGAAAATGTAATTGCAATAGCTTTTTTTGTTTTTCTTTACTGTGGTGGGTGCTTAATTGCAGTGACTCCGTAAGCTGTTTGGCTTGTCTGGCTATCATGCAACTCTCGCGGTGTAGTTTTGTGTGTGTAAATTGTGTTCAAATGCCGCGCTGTTAATCACTTTGCTTCCAACAGCGAATCGTAAGTCGATCCGGACTTCAACTCCTTGAAAAATGTCCGTCGCTCCAGAGAATTGAAATCGGGCTCCTATCGTTCTGCCACAACGATAATCAGACGCCTAACCACTGCGGCTATCGACCCGTTATTACAAATATTGTTGAGGTAGAACAGAAGAAAAAACATTTTTATTAACTATTATTTCATGGCATCCTTCTGCTCTTCTCATGGTAGAATAGTAGAATAAAAAGGACATCAAAGTGAAACACATAAATAACTACTACTAACAACTTTTGGTTGTTTTATTGCTATTTAATACTCTTTGTTTTTTTCAGAATGTATGAAATAAGAAAATAAATGCTAATTAACGAAATAGCTGGTATCTTGTATTGGCAAACTGACGGAACATTATACGTTTATTTTTACACAATGTGCCAACTAATCTAAGTTGGCTATCGACCAGCAAATCGTTGACAGACCGTATTGAAGTAAAATAATTATCTATAGTCGCATTCTTTTCTTAATTATAATGGATATTAACCTATCCACCAAATCATTAGGTACACGAAACGGTCTGCAAATTTTTAGGACATGTTTGGACATATATTTGCATATTTTGGACCACTGTAATTATCGGGCCACCTGTCATCATAAGTTGTTGTTGCGTTATCCAGCCTCAAATTTTCAAGAATTTGCTACTATTCCATTGGAACTTCATATGTAAATAGTATTGATATATTAAATTTTCACTTCCATAAAATCTATTGATTGAAAATTTTTATTACGGTGGAAAAACTCTCGTAATTGAGTAAGCTTTTCGTTATTCCAATATACAGTAAAAGTTCTTTTAACCGGCATTCAGCTGAACGACTCACGAATGGCTTTTTCCGGTTACGTTCGGGCCGCCTCGGGTACTGGCAGACGTAAATAAACACTTCCCGCCAATCTTCTAGCAACCTATTGGTCTTTGCACGCCATTCTCTTTGTCATTTAGTGTTCCTCAGAGTGTCTACGTCTGATGCAATACTTAAAATACAGTTTGTGCACAGTGTACTATCAGTGGTTTGATTAGTTTTGATCGTAAATATCACTGGTTAAACCTAATTCTATCTATTCTATTAACCGGCAAAATCGATTAACCGGAACGGCCGTGGTCCCGAACGTGCCGGTTAAAAGAGCTTTTGCTGTAAAATTTTGCCAAAGAAAACCTATTTCCAACAAGTTGATGGATTTAGGGCCTCGTTAGCAACTCTCCTTTCACCCGAAAACTGGTTTATTAAATTATGTGAACGTGTTCTAATTTGAAGTAAATCTGCTCTACGTTTTAACAGCTCAGTCTTGTCTTTTGCCAAAAAATAAGTGCTGTATTGCATTCATTCATTCATTCACGCAATTAGGGTTGAAAACCTGTAGCACAGGCACGTGAGCTGGGTGCCCCTTTGTACCATCCTTATCAAAACTATCACTTCTACTTGAACAGTTTAGTGTGCTCTACAAAGTCCAATATCTTGCCCAGTGGAAACTTGAGAACCCTTGAAGGCTCCAGTAGATCCTTTCCGAAAGGTTTCTGTCTGAGTACTTTCAATTCCTCACACGTACAGATTACATATAATCTTGTATGTATGTAACTCGCATTTTCTGCACCAGGATTCGCTCACCCGACCCGAGCTATATAGATGCTTCCGCAGGGGACAGTGTCCAGAATCCAAGAATGGTCTTAAGTTGCTTTTCATTGCGTCTAATTGGGTTTTCCGAGAACTTAGCATACCCATGCCCTATTAGCGCTTTAGTGTGTAGTTAACCTTCGAATCAAGACACCTTGTTGTCTTGTGTCAGTATATTGACGTACTGCTGGCATCTTTAACCAGCTTTGACCTGGTAATATGGTTTACAATTGCCTTGATAGCGGCCTGACTATCAGTTATCATGTATGTGTATTTTGCTCCTCATGCAGCCTCCTTTTGCAATCTGTTCTACGCAGGCTGCGATTGCGAATACTTCTACCTGGAAGACCGCTGGATGCTCTCCCAGGCTCTCTGTCTAGGGCTCTGTCCACAAATGCCGGCTCCTGTGGGCTTACTGGATTTGAATCCGTCCGTAAACCAGTCAGGACGAGCAACGCAGTCACTCCGTGCCTTGTCTCTGTTCCGTGTTGAGGTTTTCACCTTTTCAGTGAAAATAATTTTGGGTGCCGTACTGTCCGTGGGCAGATGTAGCAAAAGTCCGTCCAGTAGGTAGTGTATATTATCTAGCTAAAGAAATAGGTGCATCCAGATCGGTAATATTGGTTTTTTCCTTTTCTGATACTATTTATTCTGAATCCGTATTGTGTACATAGTGCTTATAATGATCATAACTATTTTCAGTATCACTACCTAAAGGCTTGCAGTAGTCATGCACAATTATAATAAATACTGTGTTTAAAAAAAGTACATATGCAAATGGCCGCGCCTAACACTCTCTGTAGATGTTAATAGAACTCAATTAACTGTTAAGCTTCCAGTCGACATCTGTATTAATACTTAGAGAATGAACAGCCTAAAACATTCTCGCGCGACAGCCAAAATGGAACAGTTTGTTGAAAACAAAAAAACGGTGAAGTCTGACTACCTGATCGTTTCTGGGATAGAATGAATTTAGCATAGAAGAAACTGTCTTTATTTTGTAGGAAACCTGCGGTCTCTTTATAGTTCGTACATTCTTTGTAAATATATTAAAACAATGCTGTAATAAAACGTGACAAATAAGAGAACAGGAAGAAATCTTATCTATTTATCTTAGTGTGAATAATCAGTTAGATAGGTAGTTCTTGGGTACTACCCATTGTCCTTTTTCTTTACATTATGAACTTTACATTCCGTTATAAAAGTTTAGAGTACGTGACTACACGAAAGTTCTCAGCATACTTGAATATTACGTTTAGTTTGTGAGGAGTAATTTAGACATTGTGAGGATACAGCAATATCGATGTTGTAATTTGTAATGAACTAAATAAAATAATGTTCTAAACTCCATAGCTAGACTATACAATACAATTGTTGACACACTCTATCTTCATTGCAATGCAACATCTGAAAACACCATTTATCATCATCATTAATTCAGTATCTAGAATGTCCTTAACAACTGTTCTACGAATATATTTCTGAACACCTGAAGTGATACAGCTTATGCTTACCATAGAAATCAATATACCAAGAAATAAACTACGATCTAATTACATCTTGTAGCACGCTCAAAAAAAAGTGTCGATTGTTTTCATAAGATCCATTACGAATTTCTCATCTAATAGTTTTTACTTTGTTTGTTTTTAATCAGAGTACACCTTTTTCTTATTATTAGTTTCTGCTGCTAAAAAACAACTGATATTAAATCAGATTTGCTCGTTCATTCATAAAAAACTGGATCACGTTAACAGAAACAGATCAATTTTATACATATGCAAACCAATCCGTCATGTATGCACACATTTCCTACGTGTTAGGGTATATTATTAATAGCTTGACTGGTTTTTTCCCTTCGTTCCAAGAAATCACCTTACGGGCAATACCATATATGTTTATAAGCCGACAAGCCCGAAGGCCCCGCATAGTAAAGTTTCATCCACATTTTTTCCCGCACCGTCATACTGTCACTGACCTTAATTTTGATTGATGTAAGTAGAGTACTATGACTGGGTATGTTCTGTCTGCTTCATTATTAACTTCACACCATTATTAACATGGTGTACGTGTCGTGTTAGCACCTTTTTTCTAGTATCTAGATCGTCGATCATAAACAAATCGAACGTTTCCCGATTACATACACGCGATATAAAGGTTTAACATCAATCATTTCGTCTCTTTCCTTCTTTTAGCACAAGAGTTTTTGATCTTGTCAAGATCGCGAAGATAAAGGCACCTTTTAATCGCTGATTAGCGAAATGAAAGAACGCAAGTTTTGATCAACGGGAGCTTATTCTTTGTCGGTAACTTTTTAAAATTAAATTTTAATTGGAATGTGTCTGAAATCTATTCAAAGTTCTTTTGAGGTTATTGTGTACGTTGGCTATCATTATCTAAACGTATTAATGAGCCGTGACTACTAATAAAAGTGGATATTTAAAGATATTTGTACAAACCATTAATAATTAAAGTTAATTAAACTATCAGTATTGATACTATCTGGAAATGGACTACTTTCCGTTTTTATTTCATTTGAAAGCAGCGAAGTCAACGCTTTTACACAAACGACTTTTAAAAGGCGTAATATATCTTACTAGTAGTGAAAGAAAATTTCTGTTGCTATTCTCTCATGCATAGCCCAATTTAAATGTACAATGTGTATTCATGGAAAGAGAACTGTACACTAATTAACACATCTTTGGAGTCCTGAAACTAATTAGTAAATTAGTTTTAATTAAGTTGTCTGATTTAACAGGTTGTGATGCTAAATATATTTCCTAACGAAATAATATATAAGATAGTAGTAACTCAATTATCTTTGGGACCAGTTTGGTGTTCGTAGTTGAAATAGTATTTCGATCTTCAGTTTAGAATGAAAGAGTAAACTATAGAATGCTCATGTCTTTTTGTAATATACAAATTTGAGAATTGTAATTAACTACGGAGGGGGCATTCTTATCTTGTACTGACAAGGCAACAGAGGGAAGGGCCTCCTATCGAGTTAAATGAAACTATTTGAGTTTATAAATCGATCTAGTATAAAACCAATGGTAATTATACTAGTGCTCCAGTTGCCCGTTAGTAAGATGTCAGCTGCTCTAAGCTCAACATTACTCTTCGCTGTGTCACCTAATAACTCAAAAACTATAAAATATATGTAGGAAGCAACTCAAGTTAAAGTTTTAACTGTATTGCATGGCCTTAACGATGGCATAAATATTTTGTATACTATAATAGGGCAGAAGTTGTTTCATTAAATAAATATTTATTATAGGAAACATATTTACACCGTAGTTAAGGGCATGTAAAACAGCTAAAATCTAATGTGGATTTGTTTTCTATCTTTTATAATTTTTGAGTTATTAAGTCAAATGCTGTAGGATAGTGTTCAGTTTAGGACGGGTAACACCTCATTAACGGGCAATTAGAGCGCTAAGGTAGTTACCGTTAGCCTTCCACTAGATCAATTTACAAACCCACACAAGTTTCATTTAAAGAGTCAACGGTATTTAATACCTAGGAACAAAAAGAGCGCTATTTCACCCACAAAACAGCAAACATTTAACATAAGGCTTTGAAATGCTTTGCGTTGGTGTTTTGAACAATGTCCTGGGCATGGTTTGGTGTGCATTCAATGGAAACCGTTATTAAAGGCAGCCAGCTTACAACATATCCATTGCTGGGCGTAATAGATACTGTAGATATTAAATTGTGTGTCTTAATTTAAAAATTTAATCCTGCTTTAAGCCTTTGCCGTCCTTGAATGTAATGTATTTCTACCTGATGAATATTAAGTTTGAGCATAATATTCTGTCAAGTTCGTTTGTCTTTTTGTTGATTTTATACTACTTTAAATAAGTGAAACAGCAACTGAACAACAAACAAAACCTGAACAAAGATCTTTCAAAGATTTAGAAGTCGAAAACACTTAACTCACCCGAACATGTACAAATATCCTTGTTCAACAATTCTATTAAAACAGATGGCTAGCTGTATTTATTTAGATGTATTCAGTCTTCTTTTTTTACTACGATATGGAATAGCCATTAGTAAAATTCTGCTGTTATCGCAAATCTTTATATTAGAGGTGAGAGAGTTGTGAATTTTTTGCAGTACTATATCACCATGTTTTTTCGGCTGTTTGAAACGACTTGTTAATTAGTATCTTGATTATCTATATATATATATATTATTGCGCACGTCTTGCTAGAGTACATATGTAAATGAGAGAACTCAATAAACTTTCATAACGTACAACATCTGTACAGCCGTATATTCTAACATCGTACGAATCTTTTATAGTCTAATGACCTCTAACGCTATATTTTTAGATTCCCATGAATAGATTGCATATTTTCAGTACATCGACTTTAAAATGTACCATAAGAATTGTGTAAATGTTGAAAATCATGAATGTTCGTTGAAAGCAGATATTGCCAGAGATAGTATCAGTTACTTAACTCATATACATATTCATCTGTTCCTTTATCCAGTTGCTCAAGGTTAATCTGTGTTTAGTAACTTACGGTGAGGAACCTTGTCTAATAATATAGCGGATGCAATAATGAAAAGCGATATGATGAAAATTTGCTTACGCGTGGGCATGCTTCCATTATTTGTACGCTCCCATACTCATTGTCTGCGGATTGTTATGAATATTCATTCTGACTGCAAAGGTATGGTTACTTTTCTACCTGTACATACATTCACTAAGGAAAACATGTAATATAAACATAAACTATCACCGGAGCAACTTGTACTGTTTTACAACATCTAAGTTGTATCAAATGACTCGCTCACAATTTGCTTTGATAATCTACACTTCACTAATGTTATAGACGTATACAAAGAGTATTTGTTTAGGAAAACTGAAAAGAAATTGAGAGTAAAAAGCAATGATATGTAAAACTGCTCATTTGCAGTAGCGGTCATATAGAACCTCGTATTACGATTCTTGGTTAGTAGTTTAACTAACTTATTTAACATACTATCTTATAAATTGGACAGAGTTCATGAACACATCGCATATATTTTAAGGGAATCTTTTGTTTTACTGATATTGCACTTATGGCTCACCAAAACGATCTTTAAGAATTAATTTATTTATTCCAGTATATAATAATTATACTCTCGTTCCTCAGTGGAATAAATTGGCGTTTTGGATGTGGCAAATTATATTACAACATATGTAATAGTCAATTGTCTATCAACAAAAACATTTAACAATAAAGAAGTCAATCTCTTTTTACTAATGTGAGCTCAATTTATTTATTTGAATAAATTAAATTATCTGTAGCTGTGGCTTGTTTATTTATTTTTTTTATGAAGTTCTTCACTGGATCTCTTGGTGCAGAAGTAGAACACTAAACACTTTAATCCATTAAACACCAAACAAGTTTTAACTAAAACACCGACGCGTTTTAACAGCAATGCTGTCATTATCAAGGCGATAATAAAACTAAATTTTAGTCGCGTCGGTGTTTTAGTTAAAACTTGTTTGGTGTTTAGTGGGTTAAAGTGTTTAGTGTTCTAATTTTTTATGCAGAATATGCATCTATCGCTTCTGAGGTTTAACCTTCCGTCGGGCGCAGCTGATCAAATTGATATTCTCCGAGTATTTTTGTTCAGAACTCTGTTATTAGATACTATAGCGACATCTATTCTTGAGTAGCTTAACTATATGAACTACTTTATGTGTTCATTAGCTTACATTGACAACTTGTCAATTTTAGAAGTTATTGAATAATTAGTCATTTTGATACACCGCGCCCGTTCGTGCTATATTCTCAAAATATAGAGTATCATAACTTTTTCTCATTGGTAAGTGCTATTTATTTAAGTGTAGGTATATTATAATCATCTTATTAGTTTTAGCGGTATACTTTCCAACATATTGACAAAATATCAAATTGATATACTCGCCCGAACTCAGCACGGTCTATATAAGTTTCGAAGTTCGAAGTGTTTTCGTCAAAAAAAGTCAACATGAGTAAAAAATACGATACATCGAATGCCAATGATGTTGAAGAACTTCAAAGACTAATGTTTGAAGACGACAGCGATAACCTACAAGATGATTTTGAAGATGAAATTGAAACCGATACTGAAGATAAAATTGAAACTCACGAGGGAGATTTAGAAACGGAGGAGAATGCTTCTTCTGAAGATGATGATTTACCTGAAAGCAATGAAAATTTTTTCATTGGCAAAAATAATATAACAAAATGGAGTAAAGTTCCTCGATCACAAAGAGTTCGAATCGGAAGTCATAATTTGCTTCGAAACCTACCGGGAGTGAAAGGTGACGCCAAAGCAGCACGCACTCCCTTGGAATGTTGGAATTACCTTATGTCTGACGATGTTTTGAATATTATTGTTCAATATACAAATCAATATATTGAAATGATCAAGCCGCAATTTCGTCGAGAAAGGGATACTAAACCAGTCGATATGATTGAATTGAAAGCTTTCATCGGTCTTCTGTTTTTAGCAGGAATTTATAAAAGTAATAGGCAGAGTTTAGAAGAAATTTGGGGATCTGATGGGGATGGTATCGAAAAATTTCGGCTTGTAATGAGCATAAAGCGATTCAAATTCATTATGAAGTGTGTGCGATTTGATAATCGAAACACTAGAAATGAGAGAAGAGAGGTAGACAAGCTAGCAGCGGTTCGAGAAATATTTACGATTTTTGTAAACAATTGCCAGAAGTGCTATAATTTGGGTGAAAATGTGACAATTGATGAAAAGCTGGAGGGCTTTCGTGGCAGGTGTGGATTTCGCCAATATATACCCAGCAAGCCTAATAAATATGGTTTAAAAATTCTAGCTCTGGTTGACTCACAAGTCTTTTATCTGTATAATTTGGAAATATATGCCGGAGTACAGCCGGAAGGTCCATATCAAATTAGTAACAAACCTTTAGATGTGGTTTTACGACTTTGTGAACCAATATATCACTCAGGAAGAAACATCACCGCCGACAACTGGTTCGGTAGCGTTGACCTTACAGAAAAGCTAAAACATAAAAGTCTTTCATATGTTGAAACTATGAGGAAAAATAAACAAGAATTTCCATTAGAATTTAGTGCGACGAAAAACAGAGAAGTGTGCAGCAGTCTTTTTGGTTTTCAAAATGGGTGCACATTAGTGTCATATGTGCCAAAAAAGGGGAGATGTGTTATCTTGGCATCCAGTTTACATAATGACGATTCAATAGATCCTGAGAGTGGCGAGATACGAAAACCCTCCATAATTACATTTTACAACAGCACGAAAAGTGGTGTCGATACTACAGACAAGCTATGTGCATCGTATAATGTAGCGAGGAATGTTCGTCGATGGCCAATGGTTATATTTTTTGCGATGTTAAATATGAGCGGAATTAATGCTCAGGTGATTTATTTTGGAAACGGTGGAAACGTCATTAGGAGAAGGCAATTTTTGAAACAACTGGCAAATGAATTAGTACTCCCTAATATAGTCCGAAGAGCTACAAATACTTCAGGAATGCGCATAGATTTGCAACTGAAACTCAAACAATATAGACCAGCAGCAGAAAACGAAAACAGTGATACAGTTGAAGAAATCGGAGGTAAGAGAAAAAGATGTGAAACATGCACTCAGAAGAGGCGGTTAACTAAATACAGCTGCTTTAGATGCAACAAAGCAATATGTTTGATTCACATTCAGAGTTTCTGCTCCGACTGCAGCCAGATGGTTCGCAATATTCAGCAGCACGGAGACGACAGTAGCGATGACTAACATATTAAACTTTATTAAATCTCGAATCATACTTTATGTTATATTTTCAATGTGACATATCAACATTATAGTATTAAAATTTGTTCTCTGTATTTATGTTATAGAAATAAATTATTGTTGACGTTTTCAATGACTTGTTTGCTTAAAAATGTTCGAAATGAATGAAAAGTGAGAATTGTATGTCAACTAAAGTTATTTACTTAAAATCATTAATTGAAAACGAATGAATAGGCAAAGTGAATATTTTGATACACCGCGCCCGATTTTGTTACGATTATACCGCGCCCGACGAAAGGTTAAGTAAACCGTCAACCTCGTAACTTATGTTTTATCCGCGGAAATAAGAAGAAATCATTAGACGCTAGGTCTGAACTCTACGGTGAATGACCGATGATTTCTATTTTTGAAATACTATACAACTACAAATAATATTAGTTAATTGAGCAACAGAGTGGGCCTGAGCGTTATCTTTATACCAGATGATTCTTCCTCTTAGACAGTTTCTGCGGAAATCTTGAGGTAATCAAGCTCTAGTGGAAGCATACCCAGAAGTTTCACAAAATGTGGCAATCATCTTCTTGTTTCGACTTTTTTCACGAACAACTTTTGTTGGAGTCGACTCACATTCAAAGACCTAAATTGTCAATTAGTGCTTTTTTTCGGGATCATAACAGTATACTCATGTTCACCGCCTGTAATGATGTACACCAAATGAGACGATCTACGGTCAAAGCGATCTAGTGTAAACCTGCATTATTTCATACGGTCTTCTTTTCGAATTTAAGTCAAGATCCCTCGTAAGTTATCAATTTTAAAATTGACCTTGTGGGTTTCTTGACATGTTAGCATAAAATGTCATAATCGAACTACTACGGCGCAATATACTATGGAAGGATGAATCTAAATGTTCTTTGTTTGACACTCATGGCATACTGATCTATAGAGTACACAAAAAGAAACAATTAAGCGGTTTTGTACGCCTGGTACTCAAAATTAACGGCATTTTGGATGCTGACAGCTGTTTTAATGTAACACCAGATGTAATGCTACCTTATGCCAAAGATAAACTGCCTTTACGACATGCAGGACATCTACCCGAAACTCACTTTTCGTAAGTCTAAAACGCAGTTGGCTAATTGAATACTAGCCTAATGAATTAAACTATAACCTACTCATTAGTAATGTTACAAAGGTATGCGAAGAACTTGATTGAAAACTGCGGTTAGCAGGTTTATTGTTAGATTTGAATTTACTACAATTCAGAAAATAGACTTGATGCTTTACCATTGATTGAGATTGATGATTGTTTGACCTTGAATGTTAACATTTGCTTCCAACAAGATGGCGCCCTACGCCACAATCCAAAGATAATGCGCTGATATCTTGTGAATCGGGTTTCAAATTGAACTTAACGCTCTTGGGTCTTTTTGTTTGGGGCTAGGTAAAAATCAGGTGTTAAGTAATATTTTATTACTTAACATGTAAAGTAAATACGAATGTGTATACACATATGCATATACATCAATTGCTATTATTCTATCTGACAGCCAGTGCTAACGTTACTTGCAATAATCAACTTGTTTATTCTCTATTCGTTATGCTTTGACCTTTAACACCTACTCATATATTTTGAATGATATCTAGCGTAATCGCTCCCTTTTGTTTTATAAGAAAACAAAACCGTCACTTTGGGGTCACGATGGCCGTTGTAATTTCTTAATGAATGCGCGCACTTGTCGGCAGTGCTCCCACACATGCACACGTATACTAGTTGGAACATTTGTATAAGCTAGAACAAACACACGTATGTATATGTCAAGCATGGTTGCCGGTTGCATTTGTAATTAGCATATACTCATACAAACCATATCCTCACCCCTCTGTCTAACCTACCACACAATTCACGTCACGCATTCATCTTTCATAATGTCGTTTAAAGGCCTATCAATAACTCACAACAATACCGCCAACCGGTGGTCAAACAAATGAGCGGCTCGGACTCTATTTCCGAGAAAAGCACGGCGTTATAGTTAGACCTTCCATAATTGGTCCAGTCGGCTACCATTCTTTCAATTTGAAGAATCAGATAAATGTGTATGTTATACGTGGAACTTAGACAGGCAATATTTTATTTATGTGCCGTGTTTAGAGGCGCTGCCTTGTTTATCGAAGCGGTTGCGTCAAAGTTTCAGAGTTGGGAATTAAGAATTATGTTTCACTTAATTAGGGTAGAAGTGAAATTCACAGGTCACTATAGGTGAGTCTTTTTTTAGTGTTCGCTGTTTTACTAAGAACGCAAATATCATTGTTTTGACAATAGAAATAACTAAACAGTGTAGCGACAATATACTGAAGACCTCTGTTATAGAATGGCGGACAAACACCATATGTATATGCGGTACGATAATCTTTATTGCAGTACTTAGACATAGTTCAGAATAATGTTTTCAAAACATAGTCAAACCTAGGAAGAATCACTATATTACGAGTCATCTTTCTTCCTCTATCAGTGGATTAAACAAATGTATCCAGATATTGGAGTAATAGGAGACACTTTAATGACAATACGGTATCCACCGTTATTCAAAACACAACGAAATTAAACAGATTACTACTGTAATATCTACTACGTATGCCATTGGGCTCAAATAAGACAACCTCTTCTCTACTGTCTAACAGATAGAATGAGTACATTACCTGTTGCTGTAAGTAGTCTATCCTATATCTAACAGTACCCGAAATTATAAAGACGTAGTGATCTAAGATTACCACCCATGGGTAATCACATCTTTCGAAATGATCACTACGTACATATGACTTTTACTTTTGATGATTTATAGTAACATCTATTTTCGAAAGCACTCCTCCACGGAGAACATAAAACTTCACATCTAGATCACGTATACTATCCTTATTCTCGGGTTGTACACAAGTCAATAGTAAATTACGTTACTGTTTCGTTAATATTTTAAATTTCCAATGTATATAATTTAATGCACTGACATGAATATACAATTACTAGTTTCTTTACGGTGCACTTGTCGGAACTATATCCTCGTAAAAAAACTCCGCTTCTAATCAAATCGTCTAACTGTAGTTTCGATTAAACGTCCATCATTATAATTTCAGATCATGTATCGATAACTTAACATTGTACCATTATTACCAATCCGATGTATGGATATACAGCGTTCGGTTTGAATATGAGGACTTTTGTATTTTATTTATCTACTGCGACAGTTATGAATAGACATCATGTTAGATTTGCAATATTAACATAGTAATGACTTTGGAAGAAGAACACTACTCGTTAGGATATCTCGAAAGGATTCAGCGGTATTGTATTGATTTTGCGAAACATGAACATAATTCAATTCAAATTTTGTCTTATTAGAAAGGATTTTTATTGTCCTATGTTTAGTTATCGAAACTGTCTAATTTTATCTTGTCCGTCACCGCTAGAGGGCGATAAAGGAATTTAAATACGTACATTTTATGATTTTTGGAAAGGATAGTGCGTGGAATGCTTGGCGGCCAACGAAATAGACTATCATGGATTTACCTAAACCTACTGCTAGTGTTAAAGAGAACAGAATAGAAGACATGTCGCTAGCAATTTGCAATAATCTGCTCTTCAATATGATGAGTGTGCTGCATTTCTCCGTAAATGTTCGCAATTTTCTGGCCCGTGATAGATGGATGTAACACGCCAGTCTATTTTCATGGCAACCCAGGACCCCAAATTTGACTTGTTTAGATTTTTGTTTGTGGAGGCGAACAAATATCTTATTTTTGCAACGTGATCTACCTCCCGTTACAACTTGATTGTGGGAATAGCAAATATCGTTCAAAGTATTTCTACGGCAGAAATAGAGACTTGAGTTCTATCCACTCGTTATAGAGTGAAGGTTTGCATCGAAAATAATCGGAGACAACTAATATTAACTTTATTATGCTATTATATGCTGTTATTTTTTTGCATGAATTATACCGTTGTGCTTTTCATTAAAATCGTAAGCTTTCAATTCATTATTTTAGAGTATGAGCATAAATATAGCCTTCCACGCACTGTTCCTTTCAAAAATCATAAAATTTATATATTTCAATCTCATTAACGCGCTCTGGCGGTAACGGACAAAACAATATTAAACAGCTTAAGTCACTGAACATAGGACAATCAAAGTCCTTTCTAATAAGACCAAATTTACTAAATTCCGTTCACGGGAAGCAGAATAATTTGAATTTATAGAAGAAATTTTTACCACCCACACGTTTCTGAAGATTCGGATTGGTAAAAGATAAGGATATCCGGTTTTCTCTGATTTGTTGATCATTTAGCCTACTTTTTTAATTTGTTGTCAAAAATATACGTTTCCATTTAATATTTTCGAGAAAAAACAAAATTTCCGAAGAAATTTAAACAGCAACCTCTAGCATGCACGTCACTTATTAGATTGGTTCCAATTTGTAAGCATTAGATTGGAGGAGTAATACTGTTTTCAATTAGACTAAGTTTGCAAAATTCGGTTCAACAGAACCGAAGTTATAAGCGTTCGTTCAATACCAAATTTCCACTCCTCCTCATCCCTTATTTAACAAAATACGAAAAAGTTTTTTACACCATAAAGCCTTACTAGCAGTGTATATGGCGTGGTTGGATGTACTGCTCGAGTTAACGCTTACCATGTCTTCGATGATCCAAAACTCGCGCGTCACCGACGCTCAATTCGAACCTGGATTCGTCGAAAAAGAAGATGTACTTTCCTACATAGCGCCTCAATATGAAATTTTTTTTTAGTTACACGAACAACAAACTGATTTATGTTAAATCTAGTAACATGGATGTGTTATTGACCTCATGTTAAGGTTTTCTCTAATAATAGCTACGAAAACAGCTTGATAGCAGCAGTAACAGGTGCTGGCCATGGGTAGGGCAGTACTTATTTTCCATGGTTCAAAAGCTTGCTAGTGACGCTCGTGATAACATCTTGCTAGATCGTTACTCTAGTTGAGGCATTATTCGCCGTTTTTTGTTCTTCATGTTGATAGTAATCTCAATTGGAAGTGCTATTGTACGTACGTTATTTTCAAACGAAATTATTTTCGCAGAATGAATTCGGCAGACACTAACAAACCCGCAGTTAAAATTGCCCAAAATTTTCCAAATATTTTAAGTGCGACGTTAGCGGGATAACTTATTGATACAACATAAATTATTTCACTATGTAATTGCCACTGACGTTTTTTATATGATTGTAATTGTCTGTGAAGTGAATAATATTGTTAAGTTTTCTGGTTTTGTTACAGCTAATGGTGTACATGTACTGTCCCAAAAAATTATAAAAAGCTTTACAGAAATCATGCTCGGTTGAAAACATCATCAATCTAAATTTGCTCAAATTATCTCATACTATTATGCTACTTCTATCCTCAATACACATCAATTGAATTAACCTCTAGTTCACCTTACATTTGGATTTAAAATTTAAAATTCCTCCAGGAAATATATTGTATTGTATTAATTGATCTAAGTTAATTGGTACTACTAATGATACCCATTTTAATTCCAATAGCAGCCCTACGTCACCATCATTACCCTTAATGAAACAATTGTCTAATCTATTATCAAAAGTAGTTGTGCTTAATGACATCATATACGTTGAGTTGTATGATCACTACATCAAACATCTTGTAGAACTGCTGCTTCAATACAATAACTTGGATGACCTTGCAGGAAGCAATATACAGAAACTGTTGAAGAATGGTCATGATTAGAAATCTAAGGGAGGTTAGTCGATCATTGGACATTTTCCCTATGAAGTTTTGAGTTACAAATAATTGCAGTTTTTTCTAATAATAAGATGATTTTGACCTATATTTAAGATGACTACTCCTCAATGTCAGCAGAACGCACCAACTACTACGAAATGGTTAGCGTAATGTTAACTAAGAAAGGACATTAAGATACCAAAATATGGACGTGGTTCACAAGTAAATTTCACGAACAATATTACAGTCCTAAATTATCTAATGATTATTATTTATAGCGTAACAACTAGGTACATGTATTCAATATTAACGAATTATGATACAACCCATTATCGAAACATTACTTGTTGGTAGAGTTGACCGTTCTACTCTCACTTTCATATGCTATTGTCAAGGTAAAAGGTGAACGAACCTACGCCATACCAACCTGAGTCGGTATTGTGAATTGCTGTTGTTGAAACTTGGCAGGATACATTACATATTACAATGGAGTATGACTTACAGTTTAGTACACACTTTTCGTAGTCATAATATAATTGTTTCTCGAGTGTAACAAATGGATTGCGTTTAAAAAATATATATCATAGAAGTGATTTCACATCAGGTATAATCCTCAATGAGCAGCCCATCTAAATATAGAAAACAATTCAGATTCATTATCGTGTATAAGAATACATTGTAGCAGGAACATGAAGCTCTCGCGATGGTTAAGATAGAGTCGATTTGAACACTAATCTCTGTTTATACAAATATCTATCGTCCATGAGCTATATTTTTGTTTGCAGATATCAGGTTATTACCGTTGCGAAAGTTTAGTAGCGTAAATAATAGTTTTCTTATGAAAATTTATGAGTTACGTCAGCATAACCTCACATAAAAATTAATATAATGTCAACCTGTTGCATTGCTGAATTTTTACAATAATACAGTAAATATTTTACGCAACAAAATTGCATATTGCATATTTAGCGGCATATTAACGTTTTTTTATTAGTAAATACTCTACCACTAAAGTATTTTCTAACTATGCAACTTTATTCCGCATTGAAGATTGTAGTACAAATGGTGCTTCTTTTGGAATTATATATTACGTAAACTAAATTAGTAAGTGGGTAGTGGGTTCTTAAATTGTCGCACTTTCTTAAAGACCTAGTCTTTAAAAGCATTTTAGAAGTATATCAACACAACTTTACCCCCTTTTTGGTAAAGAATCAGTGAAATATGCGAAATGTTTTTAGAAGATATCTCTATTTGGTGTACAAGCGAGGTTTACCATCTTCATATGTACACATTGCAAAAAAGCTCGAAGAATACTTGAATGAACATATCCATAACTAAATAGATGGTATGGCCGGAATAAAAAAAGCTCTAGAATTTTTTGTGAAGCACATTATGATTCCCTCACATATTAGTTTTATTATTGTTGCCCAATCCACGCATATTAGGGGAGATGTGTAATCTTTGAGGCACAAAAATTTAAATGGTCCTAAAAGTTTTATTTTTCACTTTAAGCTTCTGTTGTAAAAGAACATGGTAACGACTTCAGAAGTTTTTAATTCGCATACAGTTTCATCGATACATATAAATGCATTTATTTCTCCTTTCTTTAAATACTTAATTTCTAATATATGAGTTCTTGCCCTATAGACAGACCATCAAATTCCATATCTTGTAAACTGACATCTGAACCAATAATTGGCTCTTCATCTTCTTCCGAGATATTCTCTTTTCGCATCTTCTTTCTGACTTCTACTTGTTTTTCAATTTTATTTTTTGGTGTATCGATTAATGTTCTGTACCTATCCGGTTTCCTTGCGCCGCGTTCTCTGCCTTGGGGAAAAAGACTAATCTGTTCAAGACACACTAGTTTAGGAGGAGTGGACATTGGGTGAGATGTACAAAGCTCATTTCTATATGAACTTACCGAGATGGAGTGTAATTGTAACAGAATAGAATTTTCAACAAATGGCCTATCCGTTACATAATAGCTCAGATATTCATGTTCTGCAAAAATATTTTCATCCGATAAATATCAGTCACTTCAAGACTTGACTCAATATTTGGAGAAGTGAAAGGTGTAGTGTAGGCCTTGTGCATAGTGTAGACTTTACACTGAAACGTAACTTTCGTGATTGTCTGACACAAGTAATATTTTGTTGCCTTGGCTGTAGTGGACCATACACTAGGAAAACCAAAACAGGTGGTGTGGAATTTCTAATGACGTTAATAACTGAAACTAATGTAATGTTTGTTTCTGTTTCAGGAGAAGTAATACTTCCAAGTTGTTATATCATGTTGATAATTAATATTTGAAGTGGGCTATGAACTGTTGACACTGTTGTTTTTCATGTTGAGAATATTTCGTGATGCAAATTCGAATCGTCGCATTACGGATTCTAGCTTGTCGAAACCGAAGTTTACATTATATTTATTAAATGTTGGGTATCTGGCAATACTTGCAGCTGGTGGCTTATGTAAACTAATATTGACGTTACGTTTGTAAATACATGCCATTTTGTTCTCTACCCAACTATCTGGACGATATAAGTTGTTCGCACTAACACAGTTACAGGTCAACTTACTAGTTTTAATAGTTGATAAATCGTAGTACATACATATGTACATCGCTTCAAATGCCGAACTAATTGAGTTTCTTGGGTGCTGATGAGTATTTGTTTTACAGCAGTGGAAACAAAATACATAACTTTTTGCCTTTGGTGTTTTGAAGTGCCTACTAAATGTATATATGTACATCTAGAAACATTAAATTGAATTGTTGTTTGTCTTCGGCAACAGCTACAAAATTTTAAGGGTTTGGGTTTATCTGCTTTATATTTTGTTTACTTCTAAGCATCTATAATAAATAGACTAGGTAAATAATAGGTGCTTACTCTATGTGTCTCAAGGGTACACAAAGCCAGAGATAATATTTCACTATATAACTCGAAATGCAAATCATAACCTAGCACATGCAATCTGGCAACTATGTATAAAGTAATTATATTACATGAATTGCCATCTATACTCTATAATAGTAACTGTGCGTGGTATGAACGCGCTCTATTTAGCACAAAAGATTACTTTTTCTAGCACTATTGTATTTGTTGATAATTCTTAAACACATGATCTCATTTTATGTCAATTGTATAAATTCTGCATAGCGTTGTAGTGATAAAATAGCTTTACAGATTTCCAGATGTTCTCTAGACCAATTTTGAACCACACGACTCACATTCTGTAACTTTTAAGCGTAATATGATTCTAAAAAAGATGTTTCCTGGCTTATTGCACGCTTGACGTAGCATTTCAAAGGCCTGAAATTTCGTTTTTACGTGCATGTATCTTAACTTTCTAATAGAAAGAATACTCCTTCGTTGTATCAGGTTTGTAGAACAAATACTTCTAAATCTAAAATTCAAATCGACGAAGTGATAAGGTTCGATGGAAATCACTTAAAGCAGCAGCCTCCGGTAGTCGGTACCATCCTGAGTTACCAAGCGCTATTGGGATGCAATTTACGGCGCTAAAGTGCTGTAAGATAATGCCGTAGCGAATCATGGAGGACTATAGATACACACAAATTAAACAGCTAGATCTGTAGTTGTAATCCTGAAAAGTAATAAAGCTTGGAGAGCTGCTCTAACTGCGCATACCATACGGTATATTAACAAATAAAAATAAAAGGCATATTTGTTCTAATAG
Organism: Holotrichia oblita; assembly: GCA_023690525.1. Lineage (NCBI taxonomy): Eukaryota > Metazoa > Arthropoda > Insecta > Coleoptera > Scarabaeidae > Holotrichia > Holotrichia oblita. Next base: position 179,328,941 of record CM043015.1, on the reverse strand, counting down.
CATGTGCACAAACCGCTAATGATCCACTGTTCTCCAAGAAGACACAACAGCTTAATATTTTTGATCGAACTAATGAGTTCTAATATTTTCTTTGCTTAAAGCTAAACGATAAACGTATGAAGCATAAACTTCTGGTTGTAATGCAATATCCAACAAAATAAAAAGTGCTCTCTTAAATATTTATTACATTCAGTTAATAAATAAACAGCCCGAACACGTACGCATTTATCTATTATGGATGTGGTATCCTGCGGTCAACTTCATATACCTAATAGACGGGATACTCTATGCTGTATCACTCAGCAATGTTTGCCCTGCGACGAACGTGAACGACTTACTTTTTTTTCTAGAGCAGATCATCTGCTCTGTTCCTTTCGCTACACAAGGATATTATTGAATTCTCGGAAAACGTTCGCGGAACACGTTTTGTATTTATAGGGACTGGCTACCAGCTCACCGTCTGAACTCATTGACATGGGTCTGCAAAAACGCTTCGATTTAGCGGAATTAATTTCGAAACCGGTGTAATTGCACTCTGTTTTTTACGTTCTGTTTGTTTCTGTTATAGCCGTGAGTGCAAACAGTTACAAAAATAATATGCTGTACATGACTTGTTAAAAAAGTGAAGTGGACTACTTGCAATTTCAACAGTAGGCATTTAGGTAATGAGTTATATTTAGAATGAAGCTGTAATTTTGTTGACAATTGTAGAATTAACTAGAGCAAACTATACTGAAAGCAGAAGTCAATACAGGCTATAATTAAGACCTAATAAGTATGGAAAAAAGAAATTTAATTTGCACATGTTTATCGACTACGTCGATTTCATTTGCGTAAGTCACCAGTTATGATGAGCAAACTGCAATAGTTGAGCAGGATATCAAAAGCAAAATTTGCGATGAGCAAAAGAAAAGTGTTATCTTTGAATTATCCTCATTACTATTCCTAAGACTACAGTTATATATTTTGAGATGTATACAATAAGGACGTTAGTTACGAATGGGTATATTATTTGATGTTATATATTTTCGACAAAATCCAACAAGGAAAGTCGTACCAAAAGTATAATAAAAACGAAAAATATTCTGCAAAAGGGGTTTTTATTTCTAGTGCTGTTAGTGATTGGAGACTGATGGGGTCTAGCGAAAATCATGCTGCAAGTTGTGTATTCTCGTGTTCCTTTATCTTAAGAAATTTTGACAAATAGCACGTAAGTTTGCAAATTGGTCCAGTATAAATTTTCACAGCATGGGTTCTGATAGCTGAGTATAACCAAAGTAGACAGACTTTTCCTGTGCGGTGCTGGGCATTTCCAGGGTTTATACACAGGGGAAAGTCTACTAAGTCTCGCGGGTATATTGAATGCACGGTGTCCAGTTAAGAATCCTAGTAATTATTTATAGCTTGTATCTGCTCATAAGGGATACGTTGTGGAGTATGTTTTGCTTAGTTAGATGAATCCGAAGAACTTCACAGAATCTCACGTTGGCGCAGCCATTATAGTAGATCTAAAACAAACTTTTAATGCTACCATATGGGGATACAGAATCTCACTTCATGACCTGTGAATAATTGTTCACTGATATTTCTTACTAAAATGTTAGCTGCTTTATTACTGTTAATATTGCGAGTTTTCGCCAATTACTCGAGAATGCTATGGCATTCCAATACTAACTTAGAATCAACCTTGGTGACTTGTAATAACTCCAACCAAGGGCAGTTAGGTTCACATGTGGTTTAAAACAATCCAATTTCATGCAGACAGTTCATAATGCCCTCTATGCAAATGGCAAATGGCGAATGCTTAGGATTCGCCATCCGGTTCTCTTTTCCTGTAAATATCAATGCTTGACCAATTTGATATTATATTAAATTCACAATTCAACAGAAATAGAGAATAACTAACTCTTAATAAAACTGAAGACGGGCAGACCGTTACCCAGCATTGTACATAGTGATATCGTCTGTTCAATGTAGTTGAAGGTACTAGTATGCATACACTAGATTTTGCTCTGTAGCCACCTAAGCTTACTTCGGATTCCACTGATAATTCGAACTACAGCGGTGAAAGCTGAAGAATGGTCTGTTTCAGTGCCACTGGCATCGAGAACATGGCTCCTGTGTCTCCTGTGCGTGTTGTACTATCAAAGCGGACTTCAAAAGCCCATAGTTTAATTAAATTACATTTATACATAGCTTTTTACATATAAGATGCTGCCCCCGAATCATACTCATTGCATAATACTTTTATTTGAAATTTCTATCAATCCATTTTTCTAAAGAATACAATTCCATCACTGTTATATCCAATGCCCCCTTCAGAATCTATTTATAATATGTACATAATATACTACTATAAATGATGATTCCTAAAAACATTTACTCTGTAGTAGACCTTTCAGGCACAAGGATTTTGAACCACGACCATTTAGTTATTCTGGCCCAACGTGTATTTTGGAAAGGAATCTTAAAATCCTTACTAAGAGAAGTGCAAATTATTATTTTGTGGAGTGTGTATATTACTTACTTATCTTTTCAAGATAACGAGGTATGAATACATAACAAAGTTAAAATAAGAAAAAGAGTATTATGTAGAAATTAGAATGTAAATAATTATATAAATAATTATATTTAATCACTACGAAATTAAAAGATATGTACTGGAATCTTTGCCGATATAGTGTCAGCAGCTGCTTATGAAGTTTTAATGATAGAGTCTAAACATAGCTCAATATACACATCAAATTTAGAATACTGTGCCCTAATTTATATAGTAGTAGGCAGGTTCTGTGCAGAATGTATCGCAAAATACCAATGTTTGTATGCTTTTACCGAACATTAACTCTATGACCAACTGTTTTTCAATTTTTGTATAAATGGTCACTAGTAGATCTTTTACGTCTGTACTACAGTGTTATTAAAATGCTTTTAGTACTTTATATATCTTATTCCCTAATGTGGTAACCGCAGAATTCTTAACAACACAAATTAAACACATGTAGATGTTAATGTGTTTCTGTCGTTACAGGCACATATTATATGATTCATGCAAAAATATAGTTTGTAGTGTAATACCGCCCAGTAACTGAAATATCTTTTCTTTTTCAGGTAAGCACGATAGTTTCTTTACACAACGGAGTTCCTAGGTATGTAAAGTTTTACAGGAAGTTGTATTTGTTTCATATTTCCATATGTCATTTTCATAGTCCAAATTCGTGTTCGATGCATTATTAAGGGCAATATCCACAATTTTGAAAAAGAATTAGATTTGATCGCGTATAAGTATAATTAATTTAAAGCCCTTATAAATTTGAGTGGATATACGTTCCTCTAGTTGTTCATATAATATGGGACGAGTTTAAAGACATAAACGTTTCTTTATTTCAATATAGTGGAATATGTTATTAGAGATACTCATTCCTTCTAGATGGCTAGAAGTGCAACCGATATTATTATCTGGCTACAAAATTTCATACGGAATTCGAATTCTGTAAATATTAAATATAGAGTTTTTGAAGCTGTTACCGTAGTAGTTACTCATCAAGAAAACATTAAACCAAATGCTGTGAAGACACCTCCGGCTTGAAATAATATCGAATTACAGGGATGATAGATCGAGCATAGGTAGCGATCGTTAATAGTGGTTTTTAGTGGGTTTAGTGTTCTACTTCCGCATTAGAGATCCAATGAAGAACTTTATAGGTAGAGCGATACCAAACGGATGAGTGATCCAGATTATCAGCTAAAGGAAAAATTTGAAAGTTTTTTAATATTAGAACACACTGCGCTTATAAATATAATACCCAAATAGGTTTGTAGTTCAAAGCTACATAAAAAAATCGAAGAACAATGGGGAAGAATGGCAAAGATTGCGTGCTGATAAAAGTATATTGTGTGCTCCATTTTGGATAAAAAGTTTGCGAAAAACGAGAGCGTATTTCCTACTTAAAGATCTAGCAGGTTGATCGATAGATTCAATTTTCCCTATTTCTTTGTTAGGTTGTTAATTTTCACTGTAATATTCCGTAAGGTTTGGCGATTCTTGTACTGTTAGGAAAGTATTCAGTCCCATACTTTTTTCAGTGGCCGTCTTGAGTGTACTAGATTTTTGTCTTTGCAACCTAATAAAACAATAGGAATAATAAAATAATAAAATCACTATCTTTTTAAAAATAGAAAAAGGCATACCTACTATTTAAAATAAAGAAGTTGGTTGTCGTGGCAGTGTCACCAAGAAAATATCAATACAATTAATAGTCAACATATACAGTACAACAAGCTAAAAATCACTTTGAATCAGATTGTTATACTATAAATAAATAAATTAGAGCAATTACTGAATTCAATTTTTACACCCTGTATGTTGAAAGAAATATACCATTAATTCACAATTGAGTCAGCTCGTTAACGAGAATTACGAACAAAGGTATAACCCTTGTATAATGATTCGTACAGTCCATTGTTGCCTATAATTTAGTTATGTCTGGTACTAAAGGGGAAAGTTCAGCGACTTATTTAACGGAGATCCAAACAAGCTAAATTAAATTTATACGACCGTAGGTTATTTACTTTCCAAATTCGTTTCCTAAATAAACTAAATGGTGCGGTTACAAATTAAGCCACTTAAAACTTTTTCTGTCTGCTTAATGAAAGCTGTTTGCACATGTGTGTTGACCGAATTATTTCGACCACAAATTAGTGGATGGAAGAAAGTGAATTTGATTAGTGGCACATACATGTGTGAGATTTCTTTCCGTTTATAGACATTTGCTATTTTTTCTAATCGCAAGTCTCGTGTTTGACGTGAATTCTACAACACAAAATCAATTACGGAACCTTCAATTTTGTCCTAGCGTAGTGTTTATATCAAAGAAAGTAAATACGGCTTATTTAATTTAACGATAATAGCTTCCGGTATGTATTAAAGCAACAATATACATAGATATAGAAAATCATAAGCTTTCATTAAGCTATTCAGCTTAATGTTATAGATTATAGAGTGTCTTGCTTCAGTGAAGCGTGCGATTGTGAGAAAAATCGTACGCAACCTAATTATGTATCTGAAATTTGCGGTATATGTGTTAGCTATAACGGCGTAAAAGTACGCAGTATTATTATTATATTCAAGCAATAAAATTACATGCTCGTTTATGTAGTTTCCCATAATAGATATGCTACTTTCATGTTTTAATGAAATCTATATTTAGATACACAACTTGTTGAGGAGCGTAACTTTGGGCGTATGACCGTACTCTTTATTTTTTGTTCTCGTAATTTTCGATTCAAGGCAAGCTTCTACTTTACACCAGGAAAAGCAGCAGCCTCTTTCCCAGATTGACTTACTTTGTAATTTATATTGACAGTTGCATCTTAATTAATTGAGTAAACTTGAATCACTAATCAAGTTATTCAATATAGCTGCCATATAATAGGTTTTAATTGTAGATGTTTATGTCACATTTGTGGACATGCCGCTATTATAAAAATAAATGCGCTCAATATTTAGAGCCGGTTCTTCAATTCATTCATTGTGAAATTATCTTATCCTACATAATGCCATGTCCGATTTCGCTTTTTAAAAGGTCTGATTACCAAAGTTTACCGACTCGTGCAATAACAAAAGCTAATTAAGGTACGTCACGAAACTTCCTTGCGTAAATCGAACAGCGACGCGGACAAATGACTGCCAATGTACATACCACTGATGTAGTTTAACATGAAGATCATCGATATGCTAATGTGGCTGCCTCGAAAAACAATAAACAATTTAAGATAAGACCGATTTAGTTCTGTAATGGAGGCGTGAAAGTGATTAATTTAAAATCGTACGGGTTTTGTTTTAATAACTTCGAGGAAAATACGTTATAAATACATGGCGGTTTGAACTATTCATTAGGGTATTACAAGAAAACTTTCAACTTGTCAGTAATTTTGCTGATAGATTAAGCTTCAGTATTTTTATTTCTTGCAGTACTAGATTGATATAATTGCCGTATATTATTTCTAAAAATTCAAAATTAAATTTTTGTAATGTTAGCAAAATATTTTTGAATATGTACACTCAAAGAAAAAGAGAAATGGACAGTTAATTGATATAGTGTTGTGTTTTCCGCTTAGTGCTAGTAGGACTACATATGTCTCAGACGTTAACTATATTTTCCATGATTTCATTTAGAAAGGGATACAATGTAATTCGCATGAAATGTGCAAGATTTTCTTGTACCAGAGCCCTTCATTTTAGTTAGTTTTTTGAGAAGAATTTTGTCGAAAATTGTTAAGGATATTTGATTCCTATTCGGTACAGACCATTACGCCAAATTCATCGTAAATTTATTTTCCTGTTTCATATTCTGACATTAATGCAAACGATGACTTCTGCCCAGATAATGCTGCAAGAGTGTTCAAATGAAGGTGATACAAAGTGAGCGATTTTCTAAAGAAGAATCTCAAAGGAAACAGTTGATGTCAATGAGCCTGCTATTGGCCTAACTTAGCAAGCGATGCTATCGAATCATAACTGTTTTTTTAGCAGCAAATAATATTTCTTTTGTGTCCAGATTCTTTTGAAGCAGCTTTGCATCGCAGAGTTAATCAAAATAGATCCTGACTCCATTGAAAAGCGAATCCGCCTAGTTCCATTATATCTTCGCTCCTCTTTAATTTTTGTTTTAAATAGTTGGTTTAGCGTTCAACTTTTTCCAAAACTTCCAACTCCAAACATTAAAGGTGTGATAATAATAATTAAGCATAATGAATTTTATAAAAAAAAGGTGAAGACTAGCCCTTTCTTCATCACAATCGTATATTTTAATACATCAAGCAATTCTGGGTGGTTCAGCTGTGAATAAAAGGCACAGTATGTATGTTTTACTATTTATTAGACACATAATTATAAATTTCACGAGTCATTAATGTGTTCGGTGTACATGTACTGGTGTTACATAACGTTAATTACACTCACACTTGCCAGTGCTTGCCTCTCTCGTTCACGAAGTAAACGTGTTGTTGCGTAACCGCGACTTTTGAATAACCCATCACTATGCAGCCGGAGCAATCGCTTTATTAAAGCAGATGTTTGTGTACATGTAGACGCAACGCGTGTACGTTTAGACTTGTAGCTTTTAAGAGGTTGAATTTTATTTGAATCCAATCATTACTGGAATGCCAGTAAGTGAGAAGTTCTCAGTCGTAACTATAAATCGTGAAGTGATTGAAGACATTCTTTCGATTGTTCTGTTTATTAAGCATTCATCATACAAATCATAGTATCCTATAAATATAAATTGGCATATGCTGAGCTACTGACAATTTTTTTTAGTTATTCAAACTTAACTAATGAACGTCGATCTACATGTATGTTAATTAGAGGAAGAATGCAAAATAACATCGTCATCTGCCCTCTACTATATATAACTACTGGTTAACACCTTTAAACACTGCTTCGATTTTGACGAAAAATATATTCGATATACATACATAATATTCTACTTTCAAAGTAGTTAATGGTTTGGGTCATAGTCTTCTTACTCTTAGCAGTGTAATATATGGAAAATTAATATTCTTAATTATAATTAGTTACAATTTACTGCTAGTTATTTTGCGAGGAGACCGCAATATAATGTTGTTACATCTACCATCATTTCTTGGCCTCAACACTGGGTACTTTTACAACAGATTCATGGGGTCTGTCTTTCCCATTCTGTAGTGGTACAAAACTTAGATGCTGCCAACTTATTCGACGAAATATTCATCGATAGAACTAACTATGATTCTATCTATGGTTATTTGGGTCATTTTATATGTCTTGAAAACACAAAATACCTATACTACAAAGTTGACTTGATATTAAAAAGTTTGGCTGCCATCTAAGACTTTAAATTTCGAGCCGAGTATGTCAATGTTTTGAGTTTGTTATTAGTGTTGATTTCATATCTGAATATAGTCATCACAAACTGCCGAGGAGAGCTTGAGAAGCTTTTGAAATCCAAAGAAGTGAAAAATAGTACTTTAGTTAGATCAAAATAAATTTCAAATTCAATCAAGCTGATGTGAAATAGGTTGAAAATTAATGGTTTGAGTTTGATAGAGGGCATTTAGTAGAAATTCAATGCATATTAGATATAAGTAGATTACTTTATTACATTTATCAGTATCTCAGCGTTGTAAAAAAATAGTTAAATGATAACCAACACACGTAAAGAGAAGAGAGAAGGACGTTTTCCTTATTTAGCCATTCAGATGACGAATCTGTTTAACCAGAAAAGATTACTATATTGTAGTAGTTTCAAGAATACATAAACAAACTAACAAAACCAAATATCCCTTTAACTGCTTATTGTTTGCGAATAACTTCACGACAGGAAAATAAATCGCAGGCATATTATGTTATTCATGTCTTCATTATGACGCATGTACATATATGATATTTAGCCGAACAGTTGTTGCTCTGTATGAAGAGTGTTGGAAAATGGGTGAATACGAATTGCCCTAAATTAATAATCTGTTGAAACCGTACATATAATTTTTGCTTAAGTTGCAACATAACTCACAAATAACAAGTTATGAACTACATATGTACCGTACATTTTATCCCCCTAAGAAAACATTAAAGACAGCCCAATTATCTGCATTACAAAGCAACTTCGTTTCGGAATAGTAATCGATTTGCTAAGCATATACTTAGCAGAACTATAATTTTTAAGTATACGAATATACTGCAATTAAATTTTATTTGTACGCAAGGAAGAAAGGTTATTACTCACAAGTAATGCTTCTCGCAAACTCACATGTGGGTCTTGCATTGCGGCATATGAAATAATGGGAATATATGCATGTGCCGTGCAACGAGTATGTAATTTTACATTACAGGCGCTAACTGTATAACAAGACCATCGAAACATTGCCGGAAAATATATGGTAATTTCTTTGCACGAGATACTGTTCGAAATAATCATATAAATTGTGGTATGTTGATGTAGGTAAGTATGCAAGCTACGAAACCATAAAATTTTATTTTGATTCTATTTTGATAAGCGAGGGTAATGTACTGTGTGCATACAATGTACATTCTACTTAACCTAGTTTTGCTAAATTATGTTAAATGGGAGGATGTATGGTTCAAGGATGTTGTTAGATCTATGACTAATAACTTACGGCTTTCATATCCACGTACACATTGTCCGGTTAAGAACTTTATCAACGGTGTACATACAATGTATTTTACTATTTCTTTTGAAGATCAGCGGATTGCATCTCTATACAAACTTATGCATACTGGTTCTGCAAAATTAAAGCGGTTCTGTTTCCTATATCTATATATCCCATTTTTTAATAAATTATAACAGTAAGATATCATAGGGTAATACTACAAGATGTCTATTTAGAATAAATCTTTAGAAAAGTGCAAAACCCTTACCAACTATAGAAGCAGGAATGTATTCATTAATAGATAGTGAAGCTGCTTGTTTAGTACTGTTTTAATTAATTAATTTGATACATTAGCATATACAAAAACCACTTCTACTAAATACTGGATAAATCTACTAATAAATAATCTACTGGAATCCTGCTAAGGATCTACTAACAATAAGTACGATAGATTTTGTAATATACATCAAAATATGATTGAATCAAAAAAAATCTCATCAATTGTCATTTAAAGATACAAGAAGAAAACTATCTCTTGATATAGAATACTTAGTACGAAACCAAGAATAAACACAAAAGAAATCATACTTAATAGGAAATCATAACTTTTCAGAGGATCTGGAACAAGCAGCTACACTAAAAAACATTAAACACGCTATATCTGAGCAAGCAGTTTCTTGCTGTCTTCATAGTGAGACTATTTATGAAGGGACAACAGAGGTAAATACAAGAGACATCAAATAGCAAAGTTGGTTCAAGAGCTTCGAAGAAACCAAGATAAAACGTTTCAAGTAATTCAAAAAGAAACAAGAACACTACAAAACGTCCTAAGTGTGTATAGTTTGCTTGCATATACATATATGTATGATCGCCGGAGACAACGAAAATGTAATTATATCAAAATTGTTCCTTCTCTATCTTTTGAATCTATCGTTCAGGTAAACTTTTTCAAGCGTAATGTGCAACTGACTAGATTTTTAGCAAGTACATACCGTCTAGAGATACATATGATAAGTGTCGCCACATTACAAATATATACGTTTTTCTACATGCTCTGCAATATTTCCTATCTGAATATTTTGATAGAAGCACATGTGCATTAAGTCCTTCGAAATTTAATGAATAAACGGGTAAATTTGAAAGTAAAGGCAATTGTGAGGATCAAAGTTTTATTCAACTACAAATACCTAATAACCAAAAATTTTTTGTTTAAAGGAAATTTACAGTGGTCATAGTCTATAGTCAGCTTTGACCCCAAAGGGTTGAACCTTCGACTACTGCTATCGAAACGTCTATATCCAGTATTTTGAAAGGATACCTAGTACAGAATTGGTGCTCATGAATAATTCATTTAATGTTGAAACCTCAAAAAGTGCAATTTCTTGTTTCGGTAAAGTGCACACCTACAAGGAAATAAAATTTACAACAAAAAGATGCTATTGAAAAAAAAGAGTCACATTTTCAGGCATGCTAGAACTTGTACAATACATAGAACTCGAGCTTCTATTCTGCGAGAAACTTTGACACTATTGTAACAAACACAATTTGCTCAATATCACACTAAAAAAATTGAGGAATTGACTATTTTTTAAAATAAGTTACTGTTAAAGATATAGCAAAAACAGCCGGAATATTTCCAGTAAGTGATGGACTGCCAAAGTAGACATGTAAATATACTAAAATTTTATCTGACCTACAAAAAGTGTGTGATAATTCTGTAGATTTAGTAACGGATATCTTTTGAGCTTTCGAAAGTAGTTGCAGGGGCAGGAGGAGAGGGTACCAAGGTAGTGATCTGTAACATGCCTGTCGAATACTTGCAACTTTATGTATTATTTATTAATATTTTGCCAAGCTTGTATAGTTTTAAAATAAAGTTTAGCTATTACCATGATCTACATCTTTCCTTTGATACCTAGAATGCGACCCTGGTTAGATATATCATATATTATGTGTAACGGGAGTAGCATTTCAATCTACAGGGCTTCCACGGCCAAGTGGGACATAGGGAAAATACATGTAAAATCGGTTTTCGGTGAATATTATCTCCCTAATACTACTTCATCCAAATTTAAGTGCCGAATATTATAACTGGGTTAACAATGAACATTTCCACAATCATAGTACAAAGAAAGTCATTTTAATAAAGCCAAATAATATATGTATTTTTTGACCTTTATATACTTATCTTTTAATTCCTGATTTGTTTCCACTTAGAGGTCAATAAAACAATAAATAATTAAATACCAATTTATTCCATATGGAATAAATACCAATTTATTCCATTAAAAGCCTTATTAGGAATTGATGTACAATAGGTTTAAAAATAATAATTTTTTTGGCTTTATTTATCTTTTAATTCCTGATTTATTTCCACCCTGATTTATTTCCACCAATTTATTCCTTATGGAATAAATTGGTATTTAATTATTTATTGTTTTATTGACCTCTAAGTGGAAATAAATCAGGAATTAAAAGATAAATAAAGCCAAACAAATTATTATTTTTAAACAATATTTTGTTTATTGTTTTATTGACCTCTAAGTGGAAATAAATCAGGAATTAAAAGATAAATAAAGCCAAAAAAATTATTATTTTTAGACCTATTGTACATCAATTCCTAATAAGGCTTTTAACACGTAAGTTAGTGCAAGTGGCCGTGGCGCAGACGTTCACGTGACGCCTTAATAACGTAAGGCACAGATTGTTTGGGGTTCGAATCCGAGAAATGAATTTTTTTTTAATCTTGATTAAGTTTTGTTGTTTATTTTGACAAACGATTCGTCGTTAGTAACAATTAAAAATCGAATAATATAATAGCACGTGATCATTTTTGTTATTGTAAAAATTATTCATTATTTACCTTAATCCTCAAAAAATCGATTTTATAGTCTTGAGAATCTCTGATTTTTGTAGTGTTATTGAATTTGTAGCATTATTGTTGGAGATAAAAAATAAAAAATTATACTAATCTGCCGGGATTCGAACCCTAAACAATCCGTGCATTTGCGTTATTAAGCCGTCGCGCGAACCATTGCACCATGGACGCTTGCACTATGTCACGTATTAAAAGCCTTATTAGGAAATTCACGAACAATAGATTTAAAAATAATAATTTTTTGGCTTTATTAAAATGACTTTCTATGTACTATCATCGTGGAGATGTTCATTGTTAACCCAGTTATAATATGCGGCCCTTGATTTTGAATGAAGTAGTATTAGGGAGATAATATTCACCGAAAACCGATTTTACATGTATTCTCCCTATGTCCCACTTGGCCGTGAAAACCCTGTATATTAAAGTATTATGCAGCGTCATAGCTCCAAACTGCAAATGTATCTGGTAGTGTATTTATATCAGTGATTTACTAAAATGTTTATTTAAAGTGATGATTTAGTTGCTATGTAAATTATTTTATGACGATTGTTTAACATACAATGAGTAAAGAGGTCTACAGACGATACGATCGGTTGTGCAATCCGTTGTATATAGAAGCGTTGTTGGTTAGACGGTTTAAAACGGCCTACAGACGAAACGATCGACTGTACAATGTGTTGTAACATCGTAGTTGATTCGACGGTTTACGTGTGGAGTAAAAACAGCGGCTGACTTATCTTTACATTTTTATTTTCCAATTGTAGTACCACAAGTCGTACAATCGATCGTTTCGTCTGTAGACCGCTTAAGTAGTACTGGTATAGCATGCGAATGTTAGATGTCAATTTTGTTCAAGAAAGTGATATTTTAATGCTAATAATGGTAAAAGTATAAACAAACTACATAAGAACTTTATCCAACGTAACAGGTTATAGAAATTAGTAAATTATAAAAAAATAAAACAGTGAACTTCACAAAATTTATGAAAGGACATACCAAAAAGTGGTAAACGATACTATCACGCTTATCGGTGAAACAGTCATAATAAAGAAATTGAAATACTATTATTAAACTGCCACGTGACAAAGATACTCAAGAAAAACTCATCACCTACGAAAATGAATTATCTGATTAATTCACTAGGAAAGTTTTAGTTGAAGTAGCATTCATTATTAAGTATTTCTCTTCTTACCACTTTACGCTCCCACTCATTACTTAGGCAAGTCATACGGTTGTGAGTACAAATGTAAAGACAACTTCAGAAACTTTTTAAAATTCATCCTTAGTAATCGTCGTCGTTTACGTTAGTTCCCTGCTACTTCCGTTCAACCAAACACAAACGCTTCCATTGTATTTGTCGGAGAAATCACGTTTGAATATTAATACGTAATACGTTAGAACGGGTAAAGAAACGTCCCCTTTACATCTATATTTCATTCTGGACAATGTTTACAATACGTACGGCATCTTAGAAATCGATGCCGATGCGGAGTTTCAATGAAACATACGAGTGGGTAGCAGCACTTAGGGACCTTGGCTTCTGTAAGGACTAACATAGTATAATTAACGCTCGATAACGACTTTCTATTTTAATTTAGTATAGCCGTCTCAATTGCTTCGCATGATTGACACGAGAATGCTCGATTCTACGCACTCTATATGCTCACATTCAAGTCAAAAGTATCAATAGGCACTCGAATTCCAGTCGGTAATTAATAATAAGATTAATGTTCCGGGAAAGCATTACCAAATATGATTACATTCTAAGTGTTTGTTTACTTGTATCTGCTCATTCAACATATTTGAGGAATGGGAAGTTGAGTATCTTAAGACATTGATATACAATGATACTTAGAATGGGCAATAACTGTCAGGAATTTAAACCAAGATGTGCTAGAAAGCAAATTTGCTGTTGCTTATTTTTTTAATGTTTTACATTTGACAAGATCTAAAAGTAATATTTGTATTTTAAACACTACTTTCAAAATATAATTGCCACAGAAAGCAAGAAATTTAATAAGTGGAGAAATGTCCTAAAGTCTGCAGTTAGTAACAGCACAAAAGTTAAATATTCCTAGCCAGTTTCTATTAATAACTGTTAGCCTTTAAGGTTAGATAACAGACTGTTTGTTTTTCGTTTTTTGTTCGTTAAACGTTTTTGTTGGATAATCTTCAATACACAACTAGGTATATAAAAAGTGTGTTGTACAAACTTACAAAAATAATTTATCTACATATTTTAATAGCAAAATAGCAATAGCAATAGCAAAATCTATCAGGATCGCCTGGTTTCAGGCAATAAACAATTACCAATATATAAAAAAAATGCTAACTGGACTGTTGTGAGTATAAATCAAAATATAGCATAGCATAGCATAATAATATAAAAGCATCATTTTATTAAGTTACAACCCGTAAAATATTGGGCTATTGTTTTGCTTTCAAATTCATGATTCCTGATTGATCTAATAAAACGAATAAAAATATCGGAACTAATTGCAATATCAAAGAAAACATTTGTTTCTTAAACGTGCAATTCAGCATAATTAATTTCCATTTCGCATCAATCCATGACATCAATAAACACAAGCTTTGTACAAATTAATTTACCACACCGAGGATCCTTTTTCTATTATTATAATTAAACACGAAGTTGGAATGCCGGGAACACACCTGTTTTATATAATTTCTTAATCGTCTATAATCAAATTAAATGACACTAATGTAGAATTAGCGTGACTACTGAAAGTAGAAATGTACAAAAGAGATCATTTACTTCTACATTCGCAGCTTGACAAATTGTCACATATTGCTGGCGTGTGTACCTTTTCTGTTCAGTGTGAGAATGAAATATTTTAGAAAGGAAACCTCGCGCTGTTCTTTTTACCATTGTTCCTCTGACAATATACGGAGAAAGTAAATACTTCTTGAATATAAACCGTTGTAAATTAGGTTAGTAATGCCCATCAAAATTAAATAATACGAAATATTGCGCAATGTTTATGAATGGTAATTGTTATTGCGATATATCATGTTCTACGATACCTTATTTTCGAAAGCATGACATTCTAGGTTCTCATACAGGGCACCTGTTATACGAATGTAAACAATGTCTTTTACGTAAAAGTGACTTCATCATTGTGAATAAGCAAGTAGAAAATGAAGGATTCTGTTCAATAAATTCTGTTCTTCACATATCACATTTACAATTTTATACAATAATAGGTGTTATCGCATTTATATACTGATGGCACTAAAATAAAGACAGGGTTTTATCAAAGTTCTGACCTTTTTTAAACAAATCAAAAATAATACAGATAAAATACCCTGGAATTTGTTTGATGTGCTTTACTTATAACTTTAGATTTCCACAATTGTTTGAATACCGATTATGGGGGAATTATAAAAAGCACAATGCATTAGTTAAAAAAACAATAGCAACAATAGCAATAACAGCAGCAAAATGAACATCAGTTGCATGCATGATGCTTCTTTATCGCACTATTGCATGATTCTACAGGTGTTACACGCGTGACAATCCAAAGCAAACTGCTAACATTGACAAGCTGCATTCTGCTTCGTCGAATATCTTCTTAGCAGAGATTACCAGATGGAAGCGTCTGCCATGCTTAAAGAATCAAGGTTGCCAGGAAAAAAACCAAATGCGAGAAGGTAACCTATGTATTTTAAAGACATGTTGCACACTAATTTTTCATAAAATGACAGCATATATTGTCCGTCCACCAGTTCTTTGTAGTTCTGAGCTTTGTAGTAGTAGGAAAGTCGATAAAGAGTATCCATTTATATGATTTGTAGCTGATATAAATAGATGTCGAAAGCCCATTTACATACAGTCATGTTCGTTAAAATAGCAGCGATATAAATATTCTCAAAATCTCTGATCTAACTTAGAGAAACTAAATAATGTAATGAAAATTAACGGGTCGATGGCCGCAGTGGTTAGGCGGCTGACTATCGTTGTGAGAGAACGATAGGTGCCGGGGTTCAATTCTCTGGAGGGACGGTGACATTTTTTCAGAGAGTTTAATCCCGGATCGACTTGGCATTCGCTGTTGGGAGCAAAGTGATTAACAGCGCGGCATCATGAAAGGCGATATGATGCTGTCACAAAGCCATTTGAACACAACTTACACACACCAAACTACACCGCAAGAGTTGCAGTGATAGCCAGACAAGTAATACAGCTTACGGAGTCACTGCAACTAAGCACCCACTACACAGTAAAAAAATAATAATAAATATTACTCTCTGTATTATGAACATTTTTTGCATGAATTAAGATTTAAAAAAATATAATAGAAATTCTAAGACAAAATGAAATTATTATCCTGTTCGTTAACACTAAGAAAGCCAATTTTTATTGACAATTCTTCTTGGTGAGTTGAATATTTCGTTGCCAGGCCTTTACTTTTGATGACGGCTTCACAACGTCGCGGCATGAACTCCACTAATTGCTGACATCGACGAACTGGAATGGATTTCCATGCTTCTTGGCACACCTCCCACAATTGTTAAGTATTTTGTGGTTTAGCAGCTGAAATGGCCTTTTTTACATCTACCCATAGATGTTCAATTGGGTTTAGGTTTGGTGACTGCGCAGGCCAGACCAATAAAGAGACATTATTATCCATAAACTACTTTTTAGCCTCGCAAGAAGTGTGTTTAGGATCGTTGTCCTGCATAAAAACCCATCGTAAAGGCGTTTCCTCCTCTGCATAAGGTAACATGACATCTTGCATTATAGCAAGCACCACAAAAATACTAAACTTTGTGGAGCAGTTCTTTCGGTTTAGTTACTGGACCAAGTGCTGTTGCATGATGGTTAGAGCAGGCATGTCAGGCCAAAAAGTAATTCTAACATTACTATATTTTACGTATAAACCAATGCATATACAATGTTACTCAAATTGAAAATTGAATATAATCCTAAAGGAAAACTGTTAATCACAATAACATTTTATTCGGTGATTATTTTGGTTTTCGAATCTCTTACATTGTTGTGTTGTTTTGAGAAAAATATGGAAAGGTAATTATCTATATTTTCTTTTCTTTTTATTTAAGTACCTAATTCAGCATTGTATTAAATGCGGTCAGCACTGTGAGCAGTCAGTGCTAAAGTACAGCATACAAGAGACAAGAATCATAATTTTAGTTTAATGGAATTACAATTGATATGGCAAAAGTACAACTAGCTAGGCGGCATTATATTGATTTACAGAGTTAAAGACTAGACCAGTAAACAGACAATTCAATCCAGATAGTATTCCACCTCATGCATCTTAATACGATAAACAATCGGTGTTCAATATGCAAATGAAAGCTTCTACTACTTTCGTTGCCATGAGATTTTGGACGATTAAAAACACATTTAAGCTTTTCGTAACTTAAGATATACATACGTAGATACCCACCACTATTTCAAAATTGAAAGGACCAAGAAAACTTCAAGTTTACAATTTCCTATATTAGCTAATTCACAGCAATAGTTTCAACAAATTGTTTTTTTAACCGGAAGAACACTAGCAGATATAACGCCGACGAGGAACAACAATTAGTCTGTATTTGGCTTATCTTAATCTCGCAACATCTGCTTCCAGAAATTTGTTTTTATAGTTCTTGTAGAAGTTAGACTGGCTTTATCTCGTCATCAGCATACTGTGTACTCAGTGTGTATTACATACACATACTGAGTTAGCGATTTCGTGTAAATTCGAGGTCAACATGAAAATTAAGTCATGTAAAAATCGATTTTCTCATGTAGGCATGTATGCAGTTGCTCGCATGTATACTTATCAAACACCACGGATCGACTTAGGAAACTTCTGTAATATATAATTATTGAGCATATTGGACTGAGCAAAAGGTTGATACTAAAGTCACGGTTGAAATTATTATTGTATGCCGCAAGTAGCGTCTCGAAAATGCCTAGATGATTCTAACGACAATAAGAGGAATACGGAGTTTTTATGTATATGTGGGTATGGTAATTACATTAAACGTGGTAGGTACGCCTCTTATGGCTATCACTGTAATAGGCATCATACAATCACTCGTTTAATTCATCCTCGCTTTTAATAGGTAATATTAACTCATTAGAAAGATGACTATACAATATCAAGGGAAGGCAACAAACCCAATACCGATTATTATACGTCTATACATCATTCACTTTAAGAGTGCAGCGTTAGAAAAGATAGGACCTTATTTCGCGGCTTGTGATTGGTCAATTAAGATAGATTAAGTGATTTGTTCGTAAATATTTGCTGTATTTGTATTTCCTTACGTTTTTCTTTGTAAAATTTTGCAAGTCACATTAAAAGTTTCTCTATTATTATCTGTATTCATGCATACTGACGCTATTTTACTATGGCTGATCCAACTTGAAGGATCCTCATCCTTCAGGAAAACATATAAGTAGTAGGCAAATGGCATATATATATATATATATATATATATATAATTTATATTTGCAACAGAAGATTCAGTCAGTTTCTTTACATTGACTGCGAAACAACTTGATACTTGTGAAATACAGTATTCACCTTCAAAGAAATGTATACATATTGGATGCAATCGGAAGACAAGTTCGTCTCCTTGAAAAATGAGTTACGTGTACAAAAATATTGAGCGTAGATGTAATTAATGTTTGTATTGATAATTTGCCATTTAAGCGAACAACATTATGCAAAATTCTCAAAAAATAAGGATTTATGTGGGTGAAACGCAACCGAGAAAGTGTGCTAATGGAGCGACAAGATATTGTTTTACAGAGACATCTTGGAAAAAGGAAGCTTAGTAGAATGGCTTAATTTAAAAGGAATTGTTGTTGATAGTTCTTTATTAAACGTTAAATTACTGGAGCTAATTATTACATCCTATTACAACGTAGGTACAATGTTACGATTGCCCCCATATCATTGCCTCATTAAGAAATCATGGTTGCTATAGCTGTCAAATAGGCAAGTCAACAAAACATTCACTACGATTTGAATTTTTGCATATTATATCATATAAATATTTAAAAATATATCGTACAATTTGAAAAATACATTGTCTATACAATTATTGCGTTTCTATACTGAAATATTAATAAATATAACATCATACACCTTATATACAATTTCAATACATAGTCTCAATAATATATTTTACGAACATATAAGTTTAACGTTTTAAAAATCAATCTTATCATTAATTGCATTAAGAAGCTGTGAAACAAAACTTAATAAAGATGATATACAATATCAACGGTAAGGCATTTGTAAACCCAATTGAAGGTTAACCTACGATTTTTGATTATTTACGTCTAGCTGTCTTTGCATTGATAATAAGATAGCGAGTACAAGTTTATTTTAAGCGTGCTCTAGATATTTCTTCTGCTACGGATGCTACATTTTCTTCGTTGCAACTTGCAGCTACAGTAACTTTTAAAGTATGTACATATACAGTAGATGTATAAAATTAGTGTAAGGAATGAAGCTTTCACTATCATTCTTTATTCGGCATTCATTGTTATTACATTATTTACTATATTTGTCCCGTCTAAATCATTAAAAATATTGTTGGATAGCTGTCGAAGGTATGTCAATATTCACAGTAACAATTGTCAAATAGTATTGTCAATTAAATCGGAAAACTACTGTTCACATAATTGCATCGGAAATATATTGACAGTTTGACACTGGTAGTTGTAGCTATCTTCCTAAACTGTATTGTTCATTAAAGTTCTCTACAACTTCGTGAGAAATGCACTTTGATAATTAGAAATTGTAGTTATTTGTTGTTAGTTAATTGAATCCCTTTACTTTTAGACTTCATCTATTTCTCGCTCAATATTTTGCCTTAAGAGGAACTTTCTACGTATCTGTTAGGATAATTCTAACCGCTATATAAGATACAAGTGCTGTGAAAATTGAACACTAGTTGCTTAAGTATTCTACAGGGACAATATGTTGTTGTCCCTATTGCGATAAATAAGAATTACAGGTAGAGGAATATGATCATCATTGACATTAACAAGAGTTTTTTTATAAATTTCCTTCATGACTGTAGTCTTTGTACTATTTACTAGGCTTATATGTATATAGAGCTACAAATATAAGAAGAAAAAGAGAAATATTGCCAGACGAAGGATCTCATATCCTCCTTTTATCTGACAACAACATGGAAGTAGATAATTCTGAAAGGACAATAGAGAAAGAACATAACAACGAAAACATGACTGTATTGCTAGCCATCGAGTACTAAGAAGCAGATACGAAGACAAGCTGCGTTGGGGTGTCAACAGATATTCAGACATTGGCGCACACAATACAGTAACGACAATCTTTTGATATCTTTTCTTAAGAGAAAAGAAGTTGTTACCACGTGAAAATAGATTGGTTGCATTTTTAGGAAACGGAACTGTGGTTTTGTATGTTGATGAAACAAAGCTGTAAGTATGATGACGATACAACGGCCCCAAGATTTCCTAACATTTAACATGGGAATCAAAACTTGCACTTTGGCGGTTACCAAAAAGCACTTGGTCACCATCCGTTATCTGATTTTGAACTGATATAAAAAAAAGCTTATCTAATTTAGATCGGGTCTAACCCAGGTCAAATCAAATCAACATCAGCTATAACTAATCAAAAAGAATCAGGCCTATGCTAGATAAGCTATTTTATACTGGGTAAAAACCAAATAGGAAGAGCGTAAGTGTTTTCTGGTTATCCATGCCAGCAAAACTCAACTATCGGTCCACTTCTTGAATCCTTTGCCATATACCACGCTTTAGACAATAATCCAAACACAGACAGATATTGTATAGTATTGAACAAGAAACATACTAAGTATAGCTCAAACGAGCGTTGAAGACTTTGACTACTTGCTTTATTGTGTTCCCTTGTAAACATAAGTAAGATAAGTAGTCGTTTTAACATATGTTATCGCTTAGTAAGAGGTAAAGTGAGCCCCATTAGAAGAAGGACAAGTACTGAAAGTGCAACTATGGGTGAGATACAGTCAAGAAAATTGAGTAGCATTTGTCCTTCCTTTACAATGAGGAAAGCTACTTGCAAATGTACCTGCTAAATCATCCTATTCCACCTGTAGGTCAATGAATCCTGAATGAATTAAAAATAAATTTATTCCACACAGTAAATTAATTACGTGCTCGTTAAAATACTTCTTCAGTGGAAGAAATTGACATTTAAAATGCATCGTGTGCGTGACATATATTAAATGTCAATTTTTTTCACTGAAGAAATATTTTAGGGAAGAAACAATTAATTTATAAGATGTCTAGGATTAAAAGATTTGTTGCAAACATTTTTGCAAGCTCTCGGTCTTAGTTAATAGTGTAATCTATTGCACTTACATATGTATTTATATTTTTCGTTCGGATTTATTTAAGGCTGGTACTATGCTAGTGGTATTTGTGAATAGGCGACTAAAAACTGGCATTGCCTTGAAATAGAAAGCTTTGATTGAGATACAAAAATTAGATAAACAGTAATTTCCCACATTCTTTCAACTACGATGCTTCTATTCATTGAAATTAACTTCCGATCGTAGACTGTATACCACTGATACTTCAAATTGACAGAATATATTTATTATAAATCTTTCGTAAGAGTGATGGACGCAAAGGAAATTGGATGGTGTTAAGCAACTCCCTCAGTGTTGTGGCATGTGAGCTTTTCAATACCACGTGCTTGTGTGTGCGCGCGTATGTTGCTATGTCGATTATAATTAAATGTAGTCGAACAATGGAATAGCTCCTTTGATTTGTAGCGTTTGTTGCACAACCATTGCGTCTATCACTTAAAATGTATTCGAAATTAAGGAGCAATAGTTATTAGAAAACGTAGATAGTCGTAGACTATATTATAGTGATTATATTGATATACCTACATATACTTTATTACGTATTGTTCTTTATCACAGACGGTGACAAAATTGTCATGAAGCCGTACTAAGCCATGTAAGCTGAAACAAAAAGTCATAAATCTATTCTCTTTGTGTGTAAACTTGAACACTTTACGTCTTCATTTCTTTCGAATGAAATTCAATGCACAGCTATATCATTGCTTGAATTCAATATATACTGGAGGAGTTTCTTCTTAAATTATTTATAAGTGAACATAATAGAAAGTTCAGTAATAATTCTATTTGATGTTGTTATTGTAACCTCTTTGTAATGAGAATCATGTATTAAACGTGTAATAAAGTATAATTTGATTATGAAATTAATTTGGAATGCGAAAAATACTGCGGATTAGGTCATACTACCCGAAGTTGCAACACCTGCGTTTAAAAAACCAAAACAGACCAAATAAACACCATATAACGAGTAAGAGCGACGATACTTGGCCCAAGGATTGTTTATCGCGTTAATATACTCAACGATTATGCAAATAAACCGAAAGTTGTTCGGCGAACGTTTAATAAAACAAACATGAAAAAAAATACTACACCTAATAAAACAGTTTCCACGACATGCGAGTATCTTGTTTGCTTGTGCCATTTCCGGTTTTTTTTCCTTTTCTATGTATATAAGGTATTAACAACATTTGCCAAAGTTATTAGAGAATACTGAGGGAAAAATTCTGTAATGTAACTGTGAAAGCGACTACACATACGCGTTAGTCTGCCTCCTTAGTTGTAGCTATATGAGAGTCGAGTCGGTTTGAAGTCAAGATAAAGAAGAAAAATGTATCTCGACCAAGAAGTTCATTGACTAAGGACATGAAATTTGAATGGGGAATGTGACCAGACTGGTCTCGTTCCATCATTCGCGCCGTATTGTCCGTGAAGGAGAACCACGAACAGATGACTGTAAGCGTATAAGTACAGCATGGAGTATTCTTGACAATACAGGTTCTCACTGTCGGCACGAAAATGTATTCAAAACAAAGTACTGCCGACAATCAGTTTACATAGCTAGTTAGGATATAATATACACAAAAAGGATGTAAGCACTTGGAATTGTTTTTATTATCCAAAACATTTAAAAATTTCGAGAAATGTTTATCTTGAACTATATTAACTTGCGTCGCACTCTAATAAACTATTATAAAAATACTTCACGTAAAAGTGTTAATAATGTAACATTATTTTATATGTACAAGAACATTTATTTCCAATTAAACGGTTTCTTACTACAATTTCATCGCTTTGTCCTATCTTATACTCTCCGTTTTCGCAAATAACAGTTTATAACATCTTCAGAACCTTTCTTAAATTACACTCAAAATCACACATTAAATAATTCAACTACTGCGGCTAATGTAAACGTAATCTTTCTGCGTAGCGTAGATATCTATAAATATCTACTCTGACCTAAGATGGATGCTTGAATATCCTTTAATATTGTACGTAATTGTATATTTACCTATCTACTTCAAAAGTCAAAGTTATAGAGTACCTATAAGCAAATAAGGCATCTGCTATAGCAGACTTCTGATTGATATGGAATGCGAATTTAGCTTCTTACTGTATGTCAACGTATTCTTTGCACATTGTATCTAGTTCCTGGAAACATACATACACTGGAAAAGGACCAAATGATCCTGAAGATAACCGGCGCAGCATGTTGATAGGGCTACCAGTTCAAAGGGTATGGAAGAAATGTCACCGTAGACAATTTCTTCGCGATATTATCCTTACACATATAGTGGTGAAGGGAGCGGCCCTTGCGGCAATGCACAGACTGACCAGGGCGGGGACTGGAAGGAGCGAGACCCCGTACCAGAGAGTGTGGACATCTCCAGCGGGGCTCTCCCCACTTCTAAATTTGCCGAATGATAAAATGGTCAAGGAATATAACTTTGAAAGGAATTTCCTCGCGAAGTTAAGCAACAAGAGAGAGTGGGTAGGAGAACACTCCACGTACTCCATAAAAGAAAACACTATCAAGTGATATGTTGACGGTTCTAAAACCGACAAAGGAACAGTTGCAGGGATATTTGGGCCAGGAACCAAATATTCCGAGCCAATGGGAATATACCCCAGCGTCTTCCGAACGCCAGAGATTAATGCCATTGGCAGATGTGCTCAACTGAACCTTGACAGGAACTATCGGAAGCAGAGCATTGCAATTTTCTCTGATAGCCAGGCAGCCTTAATGGCGCTGAGCTCTAACACTATCAGCTCGAAATTAGTCTGGGAATATCTTAATAGATTAAACAGCCTAGGCACGTAAAATAGAGTTGCATTATACTGGGTACCAGGACATACTGGAATCAGAGGCAACAAAGAAGCTAATTGATTAGCAAGGAAGGCCGCCACAACTCCGTTTGTGGGACCGGAACCGTTCTGTGGTATGGTTCCTGGTCTGAGACACTCCAAGATCTTTGGAGGCTACAATAAGCATAGAGCAAAAACTTTGCTGGGACTTATTGGCAGAAATAGACTGAGCATCCTTACAGGGTTCCTTACAGGACACTGTCACCTTGGTGAACACACGACGAGGATAGGTCTAAAACAAAATAGCGACTGCAGGTTCTGCGGGGCTGAGGATGAAAATCCGAAACACCTGACATCTTACTGCGCCGCAATCACGGAAACTCGAGTGAACTATCTCGGTAAAGACGTGATAGACGAAGAAGATATACCTTCTCTGTAACCATCAAAGCTAATGTAGTTTATTAAAGCTCTTGGGCTGGGTGGGGAGCTTTAAGAGCGGGCATACCCCATCAACTTACAGCTCATGCAAGGGGGCACAATAGATCAATAGTTTGCAGCGCAATATCACCCTTTTTTTAAATCTAATCTAATTCTTGGCTGATCTATTGCACAACTGGAACCTTTCAATTGTTGAAATGGTAACATAAAACGAACTCTAGATTCCAAATGAGATAAAGAAGTGTAAGTATATAGAGGATCAGTCCTCCATATTTTTTTTTCAGCAAAGATAACACAGTTTTTGCTACTGTGACCCAAAGAAACGACACAGCTATTATTATTCTCAACACTTAATAGCGACATAAACATCACCAAACCTAATCACAAGCCGGAAGTTATCACATACTACAATGCAAAGTGAATGTTCAACAAAAAAACGAAAGGCAACATTGCTTGTGTCCTTCGTTGGCCACAATGTCTTTCAATATGTTAGATTTTGTTGCCCTATAATTAGAAATTATAGAAAAAAAAACAATGACAGCACGCAGAAATTATCACACAATTTGCTTGAGAATCTGAGAAAACAACTATAAATGCTTGAAACTGAAATGTGCCCAGACGAGCATCTTTTTGAAATACTATAGGAACTATGGAGTATGGAATAAAATCTACGCTCTCGATAGACGCACCTACATAAAACGTTTCTGGATGTACAAAATATGCTGGTATTTGTTTTACTTGTATGTAGATCAACGTTCGCATTCAAAAGAACACCTGAGGTATTGTGAAAGCAATGGAACGGAATTTTAAAACAAAAATTGGTTGGATATGGTTAAACATGAATCATCACCTGTAAATAAATATCATTTCTGGTTGACCAAAAGTTGGCGGATGCTGGAATATTATAAATAGCAACAGCTTAGTTAGCCTCCGTACACAAATGTACAGATACATCAATTTACGGGAGCAAGAATCCTTAACTTATTTGTTTTTCATACTAATTTTTATATCTGTCATTTCTGTAAGTGGCGTTCACGTACACTAAGAGAAATCTATCAAGAAAATAGACCAAATTAAAGAATCAGTAGTTTATTTAATAGACATGATGAATATAATGAAGTAGTAGAATCAACGTGCCGAAGATTTAATGAAAAATGTCAATATTTATACAACCAGTGATAAGCAAGTAGCGCAAGCAATGGTAGAGAACTACATAGTTAAGAAATTTAAAGATTCTAAATGTAATCTAACAATTTCCCGGATATAAAAAAAAAAAACTCCAACCAAACAGTATTTGAATAATCAACTTAACCTTTAACTACATGCGCCCTGAAATATAACATAAGTACACGCATGGTGTACTCTATACACGACCGTTGAAATATCAACATATGAAGTAATTTGGAATAAAACACCAAATTAAATTGTTTACTGACTTATATTTGAGCCAAAAACTCACATTGAAATAACACAAACAAATATGTTTTTATAAAAAGTATGGGTACACGTGAGTCATAAATTTTACAAGGTATGTATACATATATAAACGTTACAGCCTCTAGTTTTTCATTTGTAAGACGATTTACGTCCTTAATTTTGATATGTTCCTTAGAGGAATAACATTTAACGTAATTTTCATAAAATAAGCTTGAATTTTTAGCAACAAAAGCAGTAAAATGCATCACACTTGATAATAATATAAGATTTACACGCGCGGTGTATTTTGTTCACCACGAGGTCTATAACTACTATTGGATATTCTAGAAACTATAATAAGAAGAGGATAATAAGAGGATAGATGGCGGCGTGGTATCATTACTGTCAACTTAGAAGATTTGGTCACCTGTTTGCTGCGCGTGGTGTATAAAATACACCAGCGCGTATAGATAAAGGTTAAAGTAAATTTTCGTCAAAATTTGAAAGAACTAATAGTAGTACTAATGTCCTCATTGTTGCTCTGCAGGCTTAGTATTTGTTGCAAGCTTTTCCATATCTCACAAACTCCTTTGAAATACTTTTAAATATGTTGCTGGTCATTAGAGAAACTTACGCAAATATAAATAACTGACAGAAATGACAGATGTCAAAACAAGTATGAGAGAGAAAGAAGATAACCCATTTACCTTACATTTTAGGTATAGAAACATCTAATACAGTTTAAAAGAGTATCTTTTATAGAATCAAAATATGTTAAATAACATATGCCTTTTACATTAAAAAAGAACTCTGAAAATTGAGCATACATATTCGGAAACAATTAACGTTCTAAACACTTTGTGCTACCGGGAAAAACTGCAAACTTTATGAAACTACACAATATCAGCTTTGACGTCAAAAATTCCATTAGTCTACTCTGTTCGACGTAATATTACTATAAAATTATATCGGTATTTAGGTATAGGGTATGCTATATAAAATATGTGTGAAATACCTATATCATAGAAGCTAAATTTGAAATTGGATTCGTAGTATGCTATTTAAAATATTACCTCCAGCCAGCTTCCGGTCAACTTGAAATGATATTTACTTCAAAATATTTTCAGATGATTCATATTCAACCATATCAAATTTTTGTTTTAAAATTTCGTTCCGTATATATAATACTTCTAATAGGCTATGACTGTAACATCAAAGAAGATTAATTTGATGTAAAAGAACTTCTGACGAGGGTAATTAACTGCGACAAGAAATTGCGGAAAATGGAACAAAATGTTTAATTTCTGAAATTTTCTATAAAACATAATTGGGGTACTTTATAATGTTGATAAACGCGAATCCATTACGTAATGTAAAAAAAATGAGAGAGTAAGAATGTTCGGCGCAGAATTACAGTTTCAGTGTAGATACATATTGCGTTACACATAAATTATATCTTTAATCTATACAATCTTCAATCGAGAAATATTGAAAAAAACAAAAAAATTAATTCTAGAAAATGGCGATTCGCAAAAATGCCTATGTGGAGTGTAGCCACACTTCGCCACGTCAGCGTCACTATCATCCACAGCAAAAATCGTCTCTAAAAACGCTTTAGCAAACATAACTCGTGCATTTCCAGATGATTCTAAGAGACTCAGCACCTTGCAAAATTAGTATAACCTTGCAAATGCAAACGCTTGAAAGACATTTTCATGTAAAAAAAATTCAGGCTACAACTTAAATCGAATTTACAACTTCAAAATGTGAACATTTTATGTAAACTTCTGTATATTGTTCTTATAGTCTAGTATTATTTTCATAATTTAAGCTAGACAATTTTAAATATAATAATATTTATTGTATATTTATGTCATTTTGCAGTATTTGCATAAATATAAACAAATATTATTATATTTGTGTAGGATTTGTTTACTTTGGCGAAGTAGTAAATGTACTAAAGTTCTATCTTAAACTTGAGAATTTATTTTTTGAATGACGCGGCGAGAACTTCACCATTAGGCTTTCAAAGAAAGTATAATTACGCTAAATGATGATAAGATGCAAGTAGTGCAAGTGATAAGTGCAATTATCAATTCTATTATATTATCTCGTTCTTGAATTAGTCTCTTCGAACTGTTTGGCTATAACTTCGTTCATGTGAATGTACTTAACCTTAGAAATCTGTCCAAATGAATCGCTACACAAATTAGTCGGGCACACATAACTAGAAGTGCATTATGACTTACATAGATGATTAACACAAGTCTGATTATATTTAGTTCATCAGGTAACATTTCCTATTATATTATAAAATTCCCCACGTAACTAATAATTAATTGACACACTCGCATTATTTATGTTCAAACGTTTTAACCTTTGGCTATTCGTTAACAAGAAATATGTAAAGGAATAGTTAATTAAAAGAGCAACAATACGCTTCTAATAATAACTACTCGCGCCTGGCAGACGTTGATATATCTGATGTAATCAATTAAATTTCTATACATAAATATATGGACGTGTATTGATTTGAATACAGAACATATCGTGATTTATTTGGAATCATTTAGGATCGTTTAGACTAAGGAATGTAGGTTAATTATTCAAAGTTAATTTATGTAATAGCAGCAGTTCGTTCATGGTTTCCCGAATCAGCGAACCGGTCCAAAGTGATGTAGCACAACACAGTTATCACTAATTATATTAGCGAATTTATGAGACGCTGGTAACAGGTTCATACCAATATTATGTTCTGCGTTCGGTTATTAACATTGTTTGCATATATAATGTTGGAAACTGTATGATTATACAATTCGCACAATGCTAAAGTAAGTGTGGAAATTGAAATGTAACGGTACACGTTGGCTAAATTTATTTGAGTTTGGCGTACAAGACTACATAACAACTATTTTACACACCTTAAAAAAATCACGATTTTTGTTTATGGTATCACTGACCTAAAGAAATTGCAGACAAGTTAATAAGTGCTACATCAATATAGGCTGTGGTGTTACATTAATGCAATATTAATGTGAAACAACTTAATCGAAAAGTCGAAAACTCGTAAATTAATTGCGAGCCGGCATGAAATTAGGTTATCGCAAAACATTTCTGACTTTGTCCTTTAAATTCTTAATACTGGTCATCATTGTTTATATTTTTTATATACATGTATATGGTAAACTGGAAATGTTTGGATTAATCTATAGTTTCAACATTTATTAAATTTTTCTTTTCCAGGGATAAAATTAAATTTAGAAAATGAAACACCAGTTTTTTACTCCACCTTTTTTTGTTAAGGGATTATTAAATTTAATGCCTTTTAAGCAATATAGACGTTGTTTGAAAAGTTCTAGGGCACATCAAGTGATAAAACAAAATACCTCTTTCAATATATTTACTTATTCAGAGTTAGAAGCATGAATGAGAATTAAAACAAACAACCTTATCTTCGGGTATTGCCGTCAAAGGATTTGGTAGAATCTTTTCAGACCATAATTCTCTTTGATTGTGATATATATATTGTTCGCATCGTTTTTTTCTTTTTCCATTGATTGATTTCAAGCGCATATCTTGTTTTTTTGTTGTAACGAGTGTAGTAGCTACAGTAACTTCCTAAGCTGTATTGTTTGTCAAGATTTCCTAGTGCAATACATATTATATTATTATAATCTTCCACCATAGATCTGAAGGATATATTAATACTGTACAAGTATGAATTGTTGATTTACAATCAATTCTTCCGCACAGCAAATGTTTTGATATCTTATATGTTGCAGAAAGAAAGTACTGTAATTAACATTCTAGCAATAAATCAAATTTGCAGAGATCTATGAGCGGTATCTGTGATACATAAGAACTACACGCCTGCTCTACCGCGTTAAATGGTAAATTTTACACGAGCAGAAAAACGTAATATGGTTAGCTTGAACCAACACCTATAATTGAGTGCTAGTACATATAGATAAGTATATTTACGTCTATAAAAAGTGACATATCTTCAAACTTTCATGCTGTTCTTAATTTAACTTTCTAGTTCATTAAATTGGCAATTAATTACATCAGTTTAGGAAAGGAATACATTTAATACGTAGAGTTAAGTAAATTCAGATAATTAATTATATTCTGTGATTTGTAGGATGTCGTAGTGTGCACCTTTTACTTTAAAAGTTATCAGTTAGTGATTCCATGAAGCATTTCTCAGAAAAAAGGAAATTACATTAATTACTATTTAGTAACATGTAAGTTAATCGATGCACTATGCCTGTAACCAAACCTGAATTTAGTTTACTCGCTATACATTTCCTGTTTGTACATAATATTGAAAGCGATTGTAAAATATTTCACTGCAGCGCTGATAGAGCTAGAATGAAGTAGTTTCTAAAATTTAATCGCAGTCCAGTGGATGCTTTTAATGGCTTAATTTTAGCCTTGGGAATAGCTTGGAGTTGCACAAAAAAATTTGGGGAAACAGGGCACTACGGTGCTCTTTGTGGATGCAAAAAAAAACACGTGATCTCGCTTTAAGATGTTTCGTCTTCATTTTTAATAAATTATTCGTGACTAAGTCGTT
Organism: Holotrichia oblita; assembly: GCA_023690525.1. NCBI lineage: Eukaryota > Metazoa > Arthropoda > Insecta > Coleoptera > Scarabaeidae > Holotrichia > Holotrichia oblita. The sequence goes on along the minus strand of CM043015.1, from coordinate 179,298,294 downwards.
AATAGCCAACATTTCGATTTGCGTTTCGTTTTATGAATCAACTGTTAATGGTGAATTTCAGCGTGCATAGTCAAAGCTTCAATGAGTCTCCCAGACTCACAAGAGTTATTTCAAAGTTGCAACGATCTTTTGAAAGATGTCTTCAGATCTCTTGTTCTTGCGATTTAAGGCTTCGTTACTTTGTGAGTTTTAATACGCTAGCCTAATTAAGCTGAAAGTGAAACCCGTGCAATGTAGTAATTGTGTAGGCATTCCTGATTTACATCTTATTACAATTTTTGTACTGAAAATATTAACTAAACATTTGAGTTAGCTAGAGGATCAGGAGAGGTAGTCATCTATGGCTGGACAAGCTCTTTAGTTTAACAATGATCTATAAAAATAACTATTGATTTCGAAATTTAACTTTGTGAGAATTCAGTTAATCCGAGGTGAGTCAGATCAATGTTTCTTTAAGAGAAGAATAATTATTAGAAATGAACTTTACTACGTAATTTTATTCTAGGTTTGTTATCGTTAGGCCTTGGAAGAAACACAATACTTTTTATTTTATAACGAACAAATTATGAGAGAAGAATTACTCGATTCGCGCCAAAATTGAGGCGAAACGGATCATTAGTGCAGATCTTAAAAAAATGAGTTAGCAGTAAGCCAGTTTCATCCGGACTATGTATGTATGTACTCGTATATACATTCTGGCCTTCGTTGCAAATTGTTATCATAAATAATCTTGTATAGCATGTTGCAGAAATATTTTTCTTCCTATATATACGTACCATTAATTCTTTCTTTAAACAAACCCTGTCTCTTTCTAATAGCAATATTTTTTTTTGAAGCATATATTTCTAAAACCCACCGCCTTGTCGGCATCCGAATTAAAATTATGGCGAATAACAATATCGAGAGCATTTTTTGTGTGTTCTTTACAGTAATATTACATTCTCCATAAGTTAAATAATTTAAACGGCCAGCAAACTTCTTGTCAGTAACTGCGTTAATGGCAGGTTGTTTGTCAGATTCTTTAATTCTATAATGTTTCTAGCAAAAGCAAGTCGTTTATATAAAGTTGTGCACAGAACCCCATAACAGACTTTACTATCTGTGCAGGCACATTCCTTATTTCTTGAGATTTATTAGTTAACTTGCGATTATACACATGTGAGAACCGTCTCCCCAGAAAATAAACAAGAGAACTTTAGTTTAGATTATATATAATAGAGATTTTAAAATAGCAAAAAACATGGTCCAAATCACACCAAGATATTTGACCCGATTAGCCTCATATGTCAATTAGATAATATACATTAATTTCCTCAAAACTAACGTATCTTCATATTACATATTTAATTATTTATTAGATGAATTTAGAAGGCGATATATTTGGCAAATCATTAGAGTTGGCCTATGTTTCAACATATTTTCTTATAATGTCACAACGATGAAATCGAAATTTTCCATCAACGTTAAACTTTTCTCGTCACCTGACACAAAATGATATGCATATAGAGCTGCTGTCTATTATTTTCAAAGTGGGGAGAATACTCGAATTTACTAAGCACCTTACAACAAATTTATTTGTAAAAAAACTAACGAAAACTGTCTAAGATTTATAACTGATCGGATATTTATTCTCCCTGTGATCTGATTATACCCCGCACGACAGTATTAAGTCGTTTGCAGAATATGCCAACTTTATGGTCAACCATTAAATTTGGATTTTACCACGTTATACGTCTAACTATATCTAAGCCTCTATTTATGCCATAGCTTTTTTAGTTTTACGTCCAGAGCTCACGTTGAACGATCAGATGCTGCAAGTATAGATAATAATATCGGTCCTGAAAGCTCTAAGATGTTGCTGTAATATTTATGTTCTATACAAATTCGCACATATCTTCTTATGTATAATGCGTTTCATTCAAAGAAACATTTGAGCTTTTATAAAAGACGAAAATCCTAAACGGACCATGTATTGCAACCAATTTTATGCCAGATTGAAAAAAAAATATGCATTGCATTTACTTTCTATGATATGATTATAATAACTGCCACAGTATATTTTTGGTGGAGGTGCCTGTAATTTTAGGCTACAATGTTAACAGTACTAACAAAACTATTATTTCCCCTAACATAGTACTACCAGACTAAAAAAAGTACTGTAACAATTGAAAGTGTGAACATAAAACTAGTACAAAGCTCCCATATAAGAGCCTGCTACTTTTATGCAGTTTCTATACATTCGTATAAAACCACACGACCTCTTACTAACTAAATTAGAATGTGAAACACATGTGATGTTAATCAATTTACAGCACTTCTAAACATAACACAGATGCACAAATACCACAATATTATGCGTTGGTTTACGATGGATACACAGTACAGAAATGCAAAAGTAAAACTTCTTCAATCCGTCTACAGCTATTCAAGTTCAAGTTTCCGGTATTATGAATGGACGATGAGTCATATGGCCGCGGTAAAATACCAAAGAAAACTGCTGCGGTTAAAGATCTAGGACATAATTACCGTCTGACTGGAAAAAAATTCTCGATACGACCGTTTGTTCCTTTATACGCCCAACGCTCTAAAAATACCTCGAGTTTGTGTGATGTTTTCGCCTAGGTTGTCTTTATGATGCTTCGAAATAATGCACAGCGACTTTTATTTCTTTCGGTGAGGTCACCTAAATTCGTAAATTGTGTTACATAGAAAGGAGAGTGATCTAATACTATCTGTCAGATAAACTTTGTATACATAATTAAAAAACATTCTAACTTGCATGCTGCAAGTTAGTGTTAAGGAGTTGTTAGGTTAATTTGAAAATTTTTGTTTCTTGTTTCCAGCTATGTTAATAGCTTAATAAATTAATAGTAATTTCACTAATCTTTCAAGCAACTACCAAGAAAATTCAGAGATTGGAACGTAATGCTTCTTCTGACTTCGAAAATCCTTCAAAGAGAATCAGATCCCTTAAGTTGAGGTTGAGCTTTAATTATAGGTAGCACAAGGATACATATCAAATGGTACACATCAGGCGTGCTGTATATGTGCTTCCTGGACTTAAATCGGCTCAATAGTACATTGATCAAACTTACTGCCTTCTTTGTTACCGCTGAAGATGAAATAACTCGTATTAATAACATCTCTAGCCGCTCTCATACACTTGCAATTGATGAATAAAGTATGAATAGCTGTCACATAAATCAAATTAGAATGATATTATGGTAACGTATTTCGCGTGTGCCTGATGTATACGTTAGCGCAGCTGAAAGCGAAACGAAGTAATCATTCGGTATACGTTCTATATGACCGATCCGAAAACCATTCGGAAAGAAGTATCCTGTGGTTTGAATTATACATGACAGTTTAAATACATTCATAATCATATTAATATCTGACAAAGTTACCGACTAAAGGTATAGATACATATGTCTTAAACAATCTATAGAAGGTTCAAACACAGAAGTAAGAAATATATTAATTCATTCAGTACTTTGTATTATGCATTAGAAAGCTTTAATAGGCATTTGTATAAGATACAAGATGTTTTAGTGGCAATTTTAAACCGATGATATTAGAAAACTGGAATCCGTTGATTTTAAGATTAGCTGGATAAATCTTGGTGTTTGTGCCATTATAGATTTGTGAAATATTATCGAAATATACATCGGCTACTTTTACATGATATTCGGTATATTATACTATACACTCTCCAACCACTTCTTTTTCCAAGCTTATATTTACATAATGTATTCTAACTAGTTGTGCCACGTTTATCATGATTATATGTATGTATATAAATTGTCAGTTTACTTGCACTTTTTAAGTATTGTATCACAATTAAATTTTCTACTCTAGGGAAACTTTGGGTTTATAAGCTAATATAGTGTAGGAAAAACAGATGATCCTCAATCACCTGATTTTCTGCAGCAAATTCACCGCACCGCAATGTTACGGTTCACAATTTGCGTGAATATGATCGAAATTCTGATCAATATAAAAAATCTCATTAAAAAACTTTTTATCTGTTCGTAGACTATAAGTACCATAAAGTTTTTTTTGCTACTACTCCATTTGGACAACTGCTCCCATCCTTCATTTTCTCAAATCTCAAAATTGATATTAGCTAGATAAATACATTTGTTAGAAGTAGCTATCACATAATTATTAACATCTCACACATTTTTTTAATTAAAGAAAAAAAAGGTAGAACTGCAGCAATTCCAACATTAGAGCTTAAGAGTATAATTAGATATTTTCACTGCATGCAGTTAAATGTATTGATGCAGTTGAATATTCAAAATAAAAGCCAACTTCACTTAAATGTACCCTTAAATTTTATGGCCATATCTTTATGATAGTTTGGACTGGAGATTGGACAACTTTTTCGCCCAATTATCGTGTATATTACAGTGTATACATCAAGAAAGCTAATGTCCAACCAACACTCTAAAAATTAATTTTTTTTTTTTTTTTAATATGTGGTGGGTGCTTAGTTGCAGTGACTCCGTAAACTGTATCGCTTGTCTGGCTATCACTGCAACTCTCGCGGTGTAGTTTTTGTGTGTGTATGTTGTGTTCAATGGCTTTGTGACAGCATCATATCGCCTTTTATGATGCCGCGCTGTTAATCACTTTGCTCCCAACAGCGAATGGTAAGTCGATCCGGGATTAAACTCTCTGAAAAAATGTCACCGTCCCTCCAGAGAATTGAACCCCGGCACCTATCGTCCTCTCACAACAATAGTCAGCCGCCTAACCACTGCGGCCATCGACCCGTTAAATTCGCAGATGTTTTCTTGATATTCCAAATTTAACACCAGTAAACAAAAATGTTGATATGTTCGCGTTCCTAACACAAACTAAGATAATGGTATAAGCTTCGTTAATGGATGAGTCATGTAATATTTGGAATTTTAATCAGGTATAAAAAAAGAAACGAACACGTTTTCAAAAGTATAGTTTCATTACAATGCTTGAAATTCTACATTTAAGAATGAAACACAACATTATTCAAATGACTGCTACAACTAGGCTTATAGTACATTATCCACTCAACTCAATTATTAAGTACTTTTTCGATTGTTCGGGCTTGAATTTTATGGATGGTAACTTCGAATTCGCGTTTCAAATCTGCAATCGTTTCTGAATGGTTAGCGTAACGTTTGTTCTCAACGGCTTTCCACAAAATATAGTTCAACGGGCTGAAATTACAGCTCCGAAGCAGCCAGTTGACATGAGAATTTCGGCCGATTATTTCATTTTCAAAACTGTTCAAATGTTCAATTGTTACGTTGGCTGTATGGCAAATAGCGCCGTTCTTTGAAACCAAACGTCGTCCATATCCTCTTCTATTTGTGAAAATAGAAATTCATTGCACATGGAACGGTAACGATTGCCATTAACCACAGCGACTGCTGCTTGCTCATTTTCGCAAAAAATTGTGACCCAATAGTGCCAGCGAGCATTTCTGAAACAGCCTCTCATTTTGGATGCATCGGCTTCTTAATGATGACGTTTGGATTTTTCGAGTCCCAAAAGCGGCAATTTTGCTTGCCTGCGATGTGCAAATGGATTTCATCTGAAAAGATCTCTAGTCAAACGAGCTCTAGCCCATCGGCCGAACCGGAACCGCATTACCGGAACATTACATCATAGGCTTCAGTTCTTGGACTAATTGCACTTTTTAAGCCTTCGTACCGAAGTCGAGAGAAATGCGAGAAATATTTAGTTCCTACTGAAAGATAACGAGCAAGATATCGCATACTCTGAACAACAGCAGCAATATTTTCGGTTGAGTACACTGGACGAGAACGTGAACGGGCAGTTTTGTCCAATAACGATCCAGTTTCATAAACTTACTTCATGAATTGATCTTCAAACTGAGTGGAAAGCAATGCTTTTCATTTGTTCCAAATTTTTCACGTAAATTTCTTACCGTTTCGGTTTAAGACTCACCACTTTGGAAGTAAGTTTTCAATATTTCCCATTTTTGATTAAGAGTAGAGCGTCTCACTTTGCAAATGTCAAACATAAGAATAATTTTCTATCAATTTGTGAATATCATCCTGTCTGTCGAAATCAAAATAACCGGCAGTTCAAATTCCAAACGTTAGATGTAGTTGTCGATTTAGAGTTTTGTGAGACTACTCTACTTTCTTTTAAATACGAACATACATCTAAAAGCAAATAACGCATTCAAGAATATTTTATTAACCATATTCTTCTAAGTTGTTTCATAATTTTTATTGAAATTAAATCAAGAATTAAACAGCGCTTATTTAAAGCAAAAGCATTCACTCCAGGCTCTTTTACCTGTTGGTCACAACCGAGTCCGTTAGTTTTTAAATTCTGTTTGATCCGTGTTTTATATGTTACTAATATTATTTTTTTTTCTAGGTAAGAACGCTGTTATAGTTGATGAAACAAGTTCTCGTGTAAGTAGAATTTGATATAATTTTAATTGTAATGCTGTGGCAAAGTGGCTCTACTGTCATCAAAAGTTTCACAACAAAAACTTGATATGATTCGAATTTAGTGCCCAATTCAATCTTGTTCTTTAGATAGAACACAAGTGTGGATTTTCTATTCTAGAAGAGTTTTCGGGGGCTCACCGATCAAACTCCTAATAATATAGAAAATAATTATAACTTAGCATATTTTTTTTACTGGAAACAAACTCTTCTGAGTGTCAAAACAATTGCAACATGCTTAGGTTAATTATAGATAACTTGAGTTAATTCGGAAGCTCGCGCGGAAACATTAGTTGCTGTCAAAGACTAGACTTAGACAATTTAGGTCAAACCCGAACATTACATCAGCAATAAATGTTTTTATTACCTTAAGAAGTTTTTTCAGGAGTCACCACTTTGAATGTTGTGCTTCTGGAAACAGACCAGTGTCAAGTTTGCTATTATTTCTCTTACATTCGCAAAGTTTCATCCCCTTAATCTTGTAATTTTGATTAATTTAATGGTCTAAATTGTAATTTTACATTTATGAGTAATATTTATCTCTTCTTCTCTTTTTCTAATACTACCAGTAAAAATAAACTAATCTAAATTATGTTGTGCAAATGGAATCTCTTCAAGCCTGCGTGTTAAAGGATTAATAGGCATTATACGTTCACATTTAAAATTATAAGAAAGGTTCAAAGAAGTATAAAAGCAAACGTTCACAAAAACACATTTTCGCACAGTTGATCGGAGAAAGCCATCATTCAACAAAGTTAGAAATAAAACGGTATAACAACGTACTAACTTCAAGAAAAAAAGACTACACGCACTTTAATTCACATTTACTTGAATTTAACGGCGCTAATTTAACTTATACACATTCTACATAAACACACCTTTAAAGGAATTTACTACATACAGCCGCAATTTCCTTTGCGAGAGAACCATAAGATCGGGTTGTTTTATGTCTTTGCAATTAAGCGATTATTCTCGCAGGAAAGAAACATGCAAGGGGCAGTGATAAATATTATAAATTAACTGTAAAAGCGCTTAAATACAGCCTCTAGTTTTGATCGCAAAACAGGCACTCATTTACATACAAAATGTACGTTCGTCTTCATCAAGCCGACATTGCAGGGGCGTACCCGACTCGCGAAAAATATGTTCTCCGATCGATAATACGTAATAATTATCGACCTGCCTTTAATATTTATGTCTATCATTTTTAAGAAGAAATTTAATGGTTCTGGAGAAAGCTTTCGACATGCTTTATTTAAATTTTGATTTAGAGATGATTCGAACTTTCTATACGTACGTGATAAAGAAAGTTTGATTCCCAATTAAAAATCGAATCATCCTGATGAATTATGGAAGCTAACCGACCTAAATACATGTTTTCCTCAATGCAAAAGGAAGTTAATTACCTCTTAAATTTGCTTTATGGCCACACAGTATAAAAACTTGCTTGTAGTGATGTAGCATGAAAAATGCATGACAAATATTTAGGCTCTCTTTGACATACATATATTAGCACATCTCTTTTGTGAATTTTTATCCAGTGCAGCAAAAAAAGCGAAATGCATGTAGAATGTTCCATGTAGAATGTACTACATTAGTTGATGTTGTTTTGAAAGCAAATACATGATTAAATTGAATTTATACAAACCTTCATCAATCACTTCTACGCAAATTTAAGTGAAGGAATAGTAACACCTTCCTGTCAGAATCGTGAAGCACTACTGTTTGAATAATAGATAACTCTAAAATATTAGGAAAGAGTGGCTGCTCGCATTTTTTTAAATGTACACCACACTTAGGGTCATATTTATAGTTCGTGAGGTTGTGTCGATGCTTGAGCACGCGATTTTGACGTAAATGTCATACTACTATATAATAACTATAAGTATGACCCTTAATTATGTTTTAATTTTAATAAATTGTCAACACTAATTTGTAATACTTCAATATTTATTTTTGGGTAATTGTCAATCAAATCATATGTAATTACATCCATTGTTTATACAGGAATTCTATAGTTTTATTGAATTGACTGACTTGAAATTTCGAAGTATACAAAGTAAGTTTCCAGACAAATCCATGAAATAAATAAATGAATTATTTATGCCCGCAAAATAAAGGTGTCTCTCTATACCTTTCAGCTTAACACAGTTATCAAATATGAACTAAAAACTTGCCATTGCCATTTTAGCACAACTTGCTTACTTCGACAGGTTTAAGTAATGCTGCAAATTTCTGATAAACATTACTATAACTTCATACTTTATAAATTAGTGCAGACAATTTTTTAAATCATAATTTACATTCACCTGAAGATGAGTGGACTACATCATACACTTACTCATAATCAATTAATATGAATAACTGAAATTCGTATTAGCATTTAAATAGATACAAAATAAGAAAGTAATTATATTATCTAGAAAAATACCATATTTATGAATCATTGATCTGCGGATTTCGTAATTGATTTCTTGGTTTTCATTTAATTGGACACAACTTTCAGGCATTGACCTTTTGTTCCGCTTTGTATTCAAGATGTACCATATTTTGTGAAGGGGGATATTACTTCAAAGTAAGTAAGTGTGATAAAAATAATTAGAAGCAGCATTATCACTAATCCGCCACCGTTTAGTAAGACTCGACGTCAAGTCAAAACCAGCTGCTAACTTCTCTGTATCGATAAATAATTTTTGGGACTCAAAAGAAAAATGTGGTCAGCTTTAATTCACCCTAGGAAAACTTCATGTTTGTGTACTAAACGTACCAGCATCATCCTTTTTTTGCATTTATTTTTACTTCAGTTTTTATACATTTTAATAATAATAATAGATGCTAGTTTGGCTAATTTAATGGTGTTATACGTGTTGACCTTCTTCAAAACAAGAAGTCCAATAGTCACTTGCCTGACTTGCGCAAGGAATACGATTTGAATTAATTTGGTGGCACCATTGTTGTCTTTAAACAATGCCTATTCTAGTTGGAGCTCTGACCATAAACAGCACCCGAATTTAAATGTTGTGATATAAAAAAATGATTTTTATTTTACATCTTACATAACAACACAAAATATCTATTGTCTTCGCAACATCAGCTTCGCCGATTAAACCATATAATCAAACAGAAATAAATTGACGTATACTTTCGAATCATATAAATATTACGCTCAGTTCGAAGGATTACTATTAAGTTTCGTTTTCACTCCTTATGTAAATGTGCTATTTATGAATACGGTCGATTACCGAAACATGTTATTAAGCGTATCGGTTTCGATTTAACATGACATAATATTGCGAATTACAACCAGATGTAGGCGATAGAAGATATACAATACAGCTATTCGAATATTAATTTGGAATTTGCTGTAAAATTTAAAGTGTAATTCTAATCATTTTTTTATTACTCAGTTGTTAATATTGTACACAGAATGGCTATTACCTATTAGTTTGTCAAGATTTGTGCTATTAGTATAAGGATCATTACCAAAGCATTAAGTCATCGTTATCTATAGTCATCTTTTTATTAGAAAGGAGTAGCATATGTTCCTGAAAAAAGTAAAAGGGCTTTGAATGATTATATGTACAAAACAAAACCTTACGGTTTCGTATACTATTACGTACGTAATTTTTATTTCATCATGAATATGCTAATCGCAAGAAACGTACAGTTAAGAATCGTTAACACCTAACACTCGACGCTTACTTGTTAGTTGGGTTCGGGCGCATATTTCGGACACTCATGGGTAAGCATTGGGCTATTTGGTGTTACCGATTCTTGGCTCTATCTTCCGAGCTCATAATCCTTGAAATTTAGAAGTATGTAAAGGAATAGAGTAATCATTACAGGATCTAGTCTGCATATCACTGTAAAAGTCGCTGTTACGTATAAATTCATGTTGATTTAGAGGGACGAAGTCGAGCTAGAAAAGAGATAGATGTAGAGTGGGACGGTTGTAAAACATATACGGAATAGCACGCTGGCCTATGCGTTAATTCCGTATATGTTTTACAACCACCCCAGTCTAGATCTACCTCTTTTCTAGCTCGCCTTAGTCGCTCTAAATGACGGGTATATACAGTCTTGGAAGTGTGAATATACGCTGCTGATGGAAAACTTGTTGGCAGGGTGTATTATATGGGATATTATGGATTAAGCGTATAATTCGCTTCTGTAATACATATAGTTTATTTAAATGAACAGGAGACCCTCAAAATGTAACTGCCTAGCGCAAACGTGATTCGATATGAGCAAAGTAAAAAGATCTCAAGATACTGTAACACATTTTTTTTAAACATTAATTCCATACAAAGCTGAATTAAGTTTCTTAGTCCGTTCTACATAGTGTGAATCCCACCTAAGATTGTGATCCACTATTTAACCCAAAACATTTCTATGTTCATCCAAAGGAAGTGATCTATTACCAGATTTATATTATCAGATTTAACATAGATACTATAGTTATAACTAGAAGTTTTTGTGAAGAGAATTGAATTTGAATTGTGAAGTTAGTTTTGTTATTGTTAAGAGCCAATTTATTGTTTATGCACCAGGTGTTCATACTAGATATCGTAGTGATCAACAAACGAGCGGTCCCGGAAACGGACGGAGATGAAACAACACACGTAGTGTCATCAGCATATAATGACGTGATACAGCTGTCAAGCGAGCCCGGCGGATCGTTTATATAAATTAAGAACGAAGTGGGGCCAAGAATTGATCCTTAAGGTAGATGATACAGTTATTTTCCAACTTATTTAACAATCTATTGAAAACAGGTGCCGAAACTGTCAATTGTACCGATGTTGTGTGGTAGTATTTTTCGTATGTTGTTTCATGTGCTCTCTGATCATTTCTTTCCTCCAATTAAATGTCCAATTTCGGTGGTTTTAACTGCTCAATACGTTTCTTTTTGAAAACTAGAATAGAAATAGCTGCAGCTTGAATAACATGACTGTTCTAATGTGGGTTTTGTTAATCCATATTAACTATATACAGTTGTTGAAAAAAAATACAATGTTCGACCTTCAGAAATAGTAAAATTTTGCAGAAAAAAATACAGTGCTCCCTTCCAATAAGCTGTCAAATAAAAAAGATACATTAACTGCTTAATTTCCGTACTATTTAGACAACTTACCTCAGCATTTCGCTAGGCACCTAATTTAAACACTGTTTTAGATTTTATTGCGAAAGATTGCGAAATTTTCTTAATCAGTCGCTTAGGAGCCCTTAACCAAATTATCGAAATGTTAACCAATAGTTCTGCTTACCTTTAGTAATTGTCGATGTAGGATGCGCGATTATCTATTGGTTTCCTTGCAATACCTCGCTTTCCTAGCTTATTTATTAGTTTTGTTTATCTCTAGTACTTATAGTACTGGTTTGAGAAACTCAGGCGTGATACCTGATTTGTTTTCCTGCTGACTGAAGAAAGGACTGTCATTCTTAGACAACTACAGTATCCAACACTTTTATTTTTAAGCTCAAGTCTTGTTATTTAGTAATTTAAATGACCAACTTAGTATGGAAAGTTAATAAAAATATTTAGAAAGATGCAATGGATGCTGTACAACCATATCACGAAAATATTAAAGTACAGTTACTTAATTAGGTAAAGACAAAACCACATATAATAGCAATATCCCTTCCTTATTTAGGAACTAACTTGTGGAATTTCGAATGACAGGTATTAATTCGTGGAAACTGCCATAAATCAGTGAAAGCTAATGAGACATACCACCTTATTAATCCCTTAGTATCTAGAACACCTTTTGCTGTTTTATAGCCGTATACTAGATGACCAAAAACACGAATTTTCCTAGTTTGTTATGCTAATGTACGTACTCTTTGGAACGCTAACTTTAGTTACTTTATAGTTTTGTACTAGCTAATCAAACAACATAAATTTGCTCGGTTTGTTCTCGGTGACCAATCACGAACAAAGAAATCGAAAAGAATGATAGCGTAGGGGATGAATCAGGAGACGCCAAAACAACAAATCACCATGTTTATTGGTTACATTTAAGAGATGCTGCAATATGAATTATCAATGTGCACTCAAGGAATAAAGAAATAAGACAATTATGATACCCTTTCACGGCAAGAGAAAGATAGTAGATCTATTTGTAGTACCGACAATTATATGAATTATAACCTTGCAATTTTATTTACTTGCATCTCTTGGTAGGTACACACATTTATATTAAATGACATACATATCTGTTACCTTTCTTAGTGTAACTGTATTAACAAAGTTTCAAAAACTAATATGAATGTGAAGTTCTTCACTGGATCTCTTGGTGCAGAAGTAGAACACTAAACACTTTAACCCACTAAACACCAAACAAGTTTTAACTAAATAACCGACGCGTTTCAACAGCAATGCTGTCATTATCAAGGCGATAATAATAATAATATGATGGTGTAGTAGAAATTAGCAGTACGAAGAAAAGTAATAAATCTTTATTCTAAGTAAATCATTGATTGTGGAACAAAAACAATGGCGTAGTTTGAACGAACTTTAAGCGCCCATCAGTCACAGTTATAATAATATTATTGGAAATTATGTAGATTTCTACTATTGTCTTCGAATCGCTGCAGACCAAACAAATGAAACCTGAGATCAATATCGAATAAAAAAAGACATTTTAATTTTTCTTGCTCTTTTCTTACCGCTCCATTGTGAATCATGAATTCATTCATGCGTTTTTTTCTCTGTTCAGATTTCAGCATATGCTTATTTCGCGCTATGCTTGTGTGCATGTTCGATGTGGGTATACGAGAGCGTTCAAGGCCGCGTGAAAAGTAAAATCAGAGGGCGTAACAGTAAAACAATAGACGCGATTTCTTGCCCGTAACGTAACACGATTTCAGTCTTAATGAGTTATTGACCTTGTTTAATTTTATTTTGCGGTGAATAATAGACAGCGATGAATGCTTTATTATTAAGAAAAATGATATATAAATTCGGTTCGTTGGTATAATCTGCAAAAACCGTATCTCATTATGCGGTTCCATTACTTATTTTCATAGGTTCTTAATAAATTACTGCTACTAATATTTAAAAACAGATTTACAAAGTTTTCAACCTAGCATGTACGGATATTTACGTCTCTATAGGCAGTATTTGCGATATCTTGAAATTATATACCACTACAGAAACATATACTTCATTAAGTTTTTACTTTGTTTTTGCAATGAATAATTTGGTTGAATGTCTTGTGCGGTATCGCTGGTTTTTATTGTTGCCTAATATTTAATTTTCTTTACGTTTGAATAAAAAATGCTTAAATATTTCTGTATAGAGGTTACCTAATTATTGTCTATACATACATTACATAACAGTAACTAGTGACGAAAAGCCTACAAAAAAGGGTGTACCGAAAGGATGATAAATCTCAATAATTATGATTATTTTCTATGACAATGGTGAGCTTTTCTTTAATATAAACAAACATTTTGAGGTATATTTTGAGGTGTATTTTGAGTGTTTTTTGTGGTCACGATAGTTATTTACGAACCAAGTGCGTGAAATCATATTTCGCGAATGTGTGACCAGTTTAAAGCGCGAGCCGTAAGGCGAGTTTATGGACACGAATTTTTCAACGAGGTTTCACGAGGTTTCAAATTGAAATGCTCCCCTAAATAAAAATGATCCCTGCTACATAACAACTCAAGCAATTGTTTACAGGAAACGACGCATTATCACTGGATCATCCTGAAGTAATCAATCGTAGTCGACGAGAAAATGCCATCCTTTGCAATTCCCTTTTTTATAGAGGTCGGAGCTTTCTTTCGAAACAGTGGAAGCTAAAACGAGAGTATTTGTTGAATCTTAGTAGAAGTTGCCTGTAAGCATCTCAATTAAACTGAACTATTAAAAGCGTATAGCGTATAAAAAAAATAACAAAATTTGGGTTTAAAAATGTAGTCACATCTTATAATTAATATTAGTATATGCCACATAAAGATTAGCTTTGCTTGGAAAACATATAAATTCTGTAGCATCTATATGATCAAAGAGAATCATCGAATGATACAGTATATGACTACTTGAAGAATTAGCCATTGATCACGTTGACTTATTATGGCATATTACTGTTGTCTTATGTGTACATGACTATATAAAAACGACAAAGATTAATAACTCCAAACAAAGCAACAGGAATCTGTAAGAAGCCTTGTACGTGCGTAGTAAGTTTTATTAATGCTTGCACAATGTTGCAACTGAAACACAATATATATAAAGTCATATTCCAAATACGATGGCATAAATTAATACAGACAATGTGATATTACAAACTGTACAGTTAGACGGAGATTAGAATTCCACCATTAATACGCTTACCGGTTCGCTCACGACAAATACGTAGAACTCTCCGTTAAATAATCACTGTGGGCTGCAATAAACACAAGATCGACCTCCATTGACTAAGAGGAAATATTTGTGTAGGACGATATTTTGTAAAGCAGCCGCAACAACCGCATCGATGTTAAGTTTAAAGCTAGCGGTGCTTTAGAAAGATAAATTAACGTACCATATTCCACTAGAACGTAAATCACTGCGGAAACGTTATTTTTGGAGTAAGAAATTACAAAAGAAAGATTTTGTTGCAAGAACAGCGCTGAAGGATATAAAATAATCTCAAATAAAGCAAACAGAATGAACACACCTTCAAGCATATTTCCTCAACAAATATCCAAAATATGAATAATCAAAGCACTTTAGTAAAGAGTTGCTTACCTTATTTTACTTAGAATAAAATTGCCCATCAAATAACTATTCCAGTGCAGTAGCTTTGCGCGACACAATTCATTGTGGTCGTACAATATTGCGCTTCATTGAAAACATATTTTAAAATTTTTACCGTTGATTTCACTGTAGTACAATTTGGTATAATGCACTTCCGGGTGGTCCTTTCTACAGTCTGCTGATGAATATTATACGCATAATATACACACGTTGAATAGCTTCAATGTGAGCATTGCGGTACTCTTGAGACTCTGCGAGTGAGAGTATGGACAATATTACAGGTTTACTCGTTTAATGAAACTTGAAATCAAAATTAAAGAGAAACTGTCCAAATATTCAGCTTCATAAAGGTGTTATTTAGGAACTGAGATATACAGTCGAATTTCTGAATCTTGTCCGTTACGTCATTAACAGCGAAATAAAACAAAGATATACGTAAAATAATATTCATCACTGACATTTAAGGTGCATTAGAGAAAATGTCAATATGACATATGAGTCGATTCATACTGACATTACTCATAACGTAACGGACAAGATCCAAAAATTCGACTATAGGTATGTGCTTTTTGAAACCTATATCGTTACTAGTTTATCTGTTAATAACTAGAATTAGCAATACAGTAGTTAAGAATCTAATTTGTCCGATAACATAAGATATAGTTGTATGGATTCATGGTTTCATTTGGTGTTTATAAAATTATATAATATTTTCGACACTAGTGCAAGAAATCTGCTTAACTCTAAATGCGATAAGTATGCGCACGTAACAGAAAAATTATGTAGAGATAATTTGCGGATTATATTTGATCTAGCATGCCACCATTGTAAAGGGAGTACTCCGCTTACTAGTGTACTAGGAAGTATCTGTACCAAGCAAGTAGATGCTGCGATTGTAGTGGAAGAAACACGATGAGCACATACCTAGTCACAGTTTTGCATTAACCACGCCAAATCAAGATAAGTAGTTCCGAAAAAGTGGAAAAGTGGGAAATAGTAATCATGTCACAGCGTCGTGGTAAGAATTTAGTTTGATTCAGACCCAGGTTTGCCCTAAAAAACGGCTATGTAATAGAAACATGCCCTAAATTTAAATTGGGAACAACATTGCAGATCAAACTTAAAATTGATACTAAACAGCTTCATACTAAAAAAATCTTACTGAAAGCTGCATCAATAGAATGCAGGGGTTAAGTTTGAACTATCAACGGAACAGTCTGAAGTTCATGAGAGATGCAGAATGGAAAGAAGCCATTTCTCGCACAAAAGGAATATGGCGTTATCGAAAGCTAACGTTTGACCGAATTTACAAAAAGATACTACCATAATCTATACATAATTTTAAAACTGCGGAACAAAGTTTGTTTTTTGTGGAAAATAATAATAATAATAATAATATTTCTTTATTGGCGATAAATTACAACATAATTAAAAAAAATTAGAAATTGTACCTAATAACAATATCACCAAAAGGTACAGGATCATCTGCAAGCAAAACGAGCAGCTGCTCTGACTCCCGGACCATAAAAAAGATTATTGAATTAAAGTAAATTAACAAAACTAAAACCAAATTCGAGTTACAATACACACAAGCTTAGAGAAAAATAAGACAAAAATAGTTGTAGTTGCAAGTTGGTACGCATCCACTATATCGGATCAGAAAGACAGATAATATTTTTTAAGTTTAGTGGCAAATGATGGCGGACTTAACCCTCTTAGGAAAACCGGAATTGCATTATAAAGTTTGGTAATGCAGTACGAGTAAGATCGTTTAAAGAGTTTCAGGTGATGAGAGGGAGGCGTGAACAAACCCCTGGACCGCACATTCACACTATGAACGTCAGTCCTGAATAATATTTTGCGGTGGAGATATGTGGGCTTCTTGAAGTGGATGACCTTGTAATAGAATGTAGTGGCGAGAAAATTTGCTTTAGTTGTCATATCAAGCCAATTAGCCCATTTTAGTGTGTGAGATATGTGTTCAAACTGCCGAATCCCGTATATAAATCTCAGGCATGCATTTTGCATTCGCTGTATGCGCAATCTGTCAACCGCATCCAAACATGGGTAGTATACATTAATGCAGAAATTGAATTGGGACAGGACAAGAGACTCGCACAATAGTACTCTTACATCTCGACACAAGCACTCTCTGCCACCATAAAGAATTTTCAGCTTGTAATAAGCCGATCGGATCAATTGAGAGATGTGCTTCTTGAACCGAAGCTGTGTATCAAGATAAAGCCCCAAATTGCGCGAACACTCAGAAATCGACAGCGGAATATTATTCAAGATAATTTGAATATGTGGAAGAGCGGCGGCCCTAGACCAAGCTCTCCCAAATACCAACACCGACGACTTACCAGGATTTATCAACAAAGAATGATGTGAGGACACGAGAACAATAGATTGTAAGTCAGCATTAACAGCTGGGTATCATCAGCATATAGATGGTAGGTGCAGTGATTCAGACATTTGATAATGTTGAACGAATAAATACCATAAAGCAGCGGCCCTAACACGCTTCCCTGGGGTACGCCAGAGACGATAGAACGCAACAATGACATCTGGCCATTTAAGCAAACGCTCTGACTACGTCCCGACAAGTAAGCTCTGAAAAAATTAACCGATTCCCAGGAGAAACCAATGTAATGTAGGATGGAAAGTAGCATACCATGGCTAAGCGTGTCAAATGCTTTACTGTAATCCAGCAGCACCAATACAGTGATCATATCATTATCGATGGCCCTAAATATGTCATCAGTCGGGTCGATGGCCGCAGTGGTTAGGCGGCTGACTATTGTTGTGAGAGGACGATAGGTGCCGGGGTTCAATTCTCTGGAGGGACGGTGACATTTTTTCAGAGAGTTTAATCCCGGATCGACTTGCCATTCGCTGTTGGGAGCAAAGTGATTAACAGCGCGGCATCATAAAAGGCGATATGATGCTGTCACAAAGCCATTTAAACACAACTTACACACACCAAACTACACCGCAAGAGTTGTAGTGATAGCCAGACAAGTAATACAGCTTACGGAGTCACTGCAACTAAGCACCCACCACACATTTAGTCACATGAGCTAGAGCAGAAGCGCAACCATAACCAGAGCGGAACCCCGACTGTTCCGGCGGCAGAATATGGTTACTCTCCAAGAATGTCCTAATTTGTTTATCGATTATCTTTTCCAACACTTTCGACAACGAGGGCAGAATAGATATTTGTCTTAAATCATTATAACTAGTGGGAGAAGTATTTTTTGCCAACGGGATTATCACACTCATTTTCCAACAATCAGGTAATATGTTTTCCAGCAAGCATGTATTAATAATATGGGTAATGGTTGGTAGCAAATATGGACAGCACAACTTTAACATTTTTTGTGAAATGCCATCAGACCCCACCGACTGAGATTTAATAGAAAATAATAGCGACTCGACTTCAGTGGAAGAAACCAATGTAAAATGTAAAAGAGCATTGACAGACACATTGTCACTGTAAAAATTTAGCAAGACATTGTCAATAGTCAGGTCAGGAATAGCATTAACGAAGTGATCATTTAGGTTCTCAACATTTGATAGGTTCAAAAGAATATCAATGCGAGTTTTTTTACAGTATTGTCGTTAAGCGATTGAAGGTTACGCCACAGACGGCGAGAATCGTTTGCTTCAAAGATGAAGCGTAAGTAAGCACGCTTCTCACGCCTAATAGCGGAAGTGGTGTAATTTCGTAATTGCTTGTAGTAGTCAAAAGAACCTTTTGTTCTTTTCAATCTAGCCTCCTTTAATGCTTTGTCGCGCAAAGTCATCATCAGCCGCACGTTTTCCGTAAGCCACGGAGCCTTTGCCTTACGGAAGCAAACAGTTTTAAAGGGAGCATGTGTATCAAAAAGTTCCATCAGAAAAGCATTGAAAAAATATAATTTTTCGTTGATATCATGAGCAGCATAAAGCAACATAAATGGAAACAGACTAATGAATATCAAATAACCTCCCTGGATGCTAAGTATTAATCTTAATCGGACTGAAAGCAGCTGAGGTTTGCCTTCGTTCAAATTACACCCTTTTCTTCTATTTAATAATAATAGATGCTCCGAGAAAAGTTCAGCTCTTTAAACGCCATTTCACTCTGTTTTCTCAAATGTGCTACATTTAGAAGAACGCCCATAGACACTCCTTTGCAGGAAAATTAGCCCTATTCCTTTGTCTAATAAATGAAATACTTTCTAAAAATTCCGGCAATTTGTCTGCTGAATATGCAGAACAAATTTGTCCAATTAGAATTCCTACTTTAAACTTTTCTTTTACTAATTAATCCTTTTTTTATAATACCTCACATATTCATTGTTGGCATATTTTGCAAACGAAGAAACAGAAAAATACAAAGATCTATTCTAAAGAAATAAATTATATTGTTTTGGACTAAACCGAAAAAATATAAAACTGCAAATTATACATAACAAGCAGAGAACAAATTGAGTATTGACTGTCGTGTGACCTCACGTCTTGTCATCAAAATGATGCACTTCTTTATAATGCAACACATAGTTTTACTGGAAGCCCGAAATGGGAAGTACGCAGCGGATTCCGAGAAACAAATCTGCCTGATTGAATGAAAATGTACCAAAACAAATTAATTATATCTAAAAACGATAAAGCTAAAGAAATGCTACCTTAATTAAAGAGAGGAAGCCATGGCTAAGTAATCATTGCTATTAAATTTGACCGACTTGACTTGAACGATCGATGGTATCAATGATCAAACGTACTGAAGAAGATCCTATACTGAAGTGAACAAAATCTGCGGTTACTGCTACCTTTCCTTTGCAATTTGTTTAATTGTTACAATTATATTCGTGCTCAAAAGTAGCAGTACAACCGTTGCAAAATCTGGACGTTTTTGGTCAATAACATACAGAATTACACACACATTCAGAATTATGATAATTCTAACCTCACATACCGTTTTTCCACGTGCGATACGTTTTACTTTCGAGTCTTCATAATTAATTCAACACTTAAGATTTTAATTATGTACACCAAGGTTATGTTTCTAATTAACAAATTTAAATGAGTCTTGTAATGTTGCCGTCCAATAAACACCATGTAAGCTTTTTGTAAAAAGCAGAATTATATTACAAATATGTTGTTTTTACTTATAGTTTTGTTATCTGAAGAAGCTAGTAAATAATTAGCGAAAGTTTAGAAACGAATAAAGGTTCACGTCTCCTTAATTCTAACGCCAGTAGCTGCAATCCCATTATCTTTCCCGTCTACGCCTGACGTTGTACAGCTAGTACTTCTATGTGCTATTTTTTTTTGTAGCCTTTCAGTTTTATTAATAAAACAATTTTCGTGGAAATAAGGCTTTTAATAATTTGTTATTTTTTATTTTTTCATACAGAATTCTTCAGTGTGAAAATTATTCATTACATTATTCTTATTTCTTAATTTTCTATAACACAATATGCATTTAATTATCATTTATTTTTTTGTTACCTTGTCATTGTACTATTTAACATCTTATGTACATTAAAGTAGTTATTAAATACTGAACGTCAAACAATTAATTTTTTTTTTTTTTTTTGAAACCAAGAAATGAATATACGGACGATACACATTTTAAAATCAATCTTAAGATAGACAGTTACAGAATGACCTCTTATGTTTAGATATTCTTTGCACGGAAAAAGAACCAAGCGACAAACAACTTTTTTGTGTGATATATACAGGTACATATGTTTGAGATGGAGTTATTGAAAATATTTAAGTTGAATTGAGAATATTAATGGGAAATCAATGAATGATAAATTTTTGATAAATTACTTACATCAGTACGATATTAATGCTATTAGTATCTTTTTTGATATGGATCATTTCGAATACTTCGAGTGTAGTAATTTGTTTCTTTAGCTAAGATTTGGGTATTTTCAAAATTAAATTTATGATCGTTTTTAATTTCATGTTTTTTGAGAGCCGTTAAATTAGAGGATTTATGTCCCTGGTATTGTTTAGTTTGCCCAATATATGTACTGTTGCAATTGTTATGGAATTTTGTAAACAAGATGGGTGTTCATGTGAAATGGCGTTTTTGATTTTAATTTTGTATATAAACTAGCAGATTACTGAATTTTTTGTGAGCTATTTTAATATTTACTGATTTGAAGAATTTATCAAGTTTTTCTGATAAAGAGTGGAATACAATAGCAATATATTTAGGATTATTTTCATTTTTTGATTGCATTTTTTTAATTTATTTTTATTGTAAAAACAATGTAATCTTTCTTTTAAAATTTTATCTATAAAGTGTTGTGGATACTGATTATCAATTAATAAAGATTTAATTTTTAGTAAAATTTCTTGTCTAAATTCTGGAGTAGTTAAACAAAAAGAGCAATAGCTACATTTTTTTTGTGGGAAAGAGGTTGTAGAAATCGAAGTTTATATATCTACCTGACGCAGTAGGTTTGCTATACCATTTAGTTAGAATAGTGGTATTTGATTTTATTAAAGTCATATCAAGAAAATTTATAGAACGATTTTTCTCAATTTCAAAATTGTAAACTTGGATGAAATTGGTTGAATGTTAAGTAATTGATCTATTTTGTCTTTTGGTAATATAATATTCAAACGTTACGTGGATGATTGTATTGTTATATTACAGTTAAAATAGATAATTACTTAACCAATTCAACAAATCTTGAATTTTAAAAAATCAAATACAAATAAAACCTACTGCGGAAGTTTATAAGTAGATAATTAATTTTAGACAAAAATTTTACTAAAATTATTAATTGATAATCATATCCACAACACTTTATAGATAAAATTTTAAAAGAAAGATTACATTGTTTTTACAATAAAAATAAATCACAAAATAATAAAAAATGCAATCAAAAAATGAAAATAATCCAATAATTGCATCCTTAACTCTTTATAATTGATAAATTTCATAATCTCGCTAGTTTATATACAAAAGCAACAATTGAACAGTATATTCAAATTACTGAAAGAATACGTTTAAAAAAACTTAACCCATTAGTAAAGTTCTACAAAACATTTATCATTCATTGCTATTAAATTTATCAATTAACTAAATATTTTCAAAATCTCAAACTATTACCTAAATTGTTTGTCGCTTAAGGAATTCTGTCATCTTAAGATTGATAACGCCACATTAATTGTTTGACTTCAGCAATGTCAGTTATCTTTAGTACATGACAAGCGAACAAAAAAATAAATGATACAATTGTCTAAGTTTAAATTATTAAAAGCCTTATTTCCACGAAAATTGTTTTGCTAGTACTTCTTATCAACTTCAACATACAGAATTAAAAAGATCATATCAGCGATAATGTTTAAGAAACGTTCCTAAGAATAATTGTATTAAATAAAAAATTATTCCTTAATTTAAAGGTTTCAGCTTTTCAAATTAGTTTCAGTAAAATACGCAGTACATGCTAATTGGTAGTACAATATTAACCGCATGATAATTGCAGTATATTTACCAAATTATAGATATGCTATAAGTTATTTCTACAACATCGAATATATAAATGTTACTTAATAAGTTATTGTAAGGTTATATGAAACAATTAGGCAAACTCCGGAAAAGTCTAATAAGTTTTGCAGTCTTATTTTAGCATACCATCTGTAGAATTGTTAAATACTGAAGGAAGTTTATAATTAAATCAAAACAGAACGCGAAAGATACCGTAATAATAACTTTTTATAATTAATGGCAAGTCTTCTTCTGCTGCCCGGACAGACAGCTCCTTCTGTGGCGTTTAGCTAGGTTAATTGAGTGCGGATTCTCGGACCAAAACATGGTTGCATGTCCGGGTTTCGCATGTAACGCGTACGTGTTTACAGTAGCGCTATTCAATAAAACCGGCGATCGTACAAATAAGTACTTCATATATCAGCCAGGATCGCCAGATAGGCAAAAGATAAACGGTTATCTGATTATGGTGACCGCTTGGAAACGGGTTAGGTATTAATAATGTAGGCAAGGTCTTCTAATTGACTTGATAATCCTTAACTAACCTGTGCATAGTGTAAAAAAAGGAATAAAATATACTTCTGGTGTTATTCTGTTCGGAAACGGTATGTCCTAAATACTTAACCCAATGTAGTAAAGTTTAAACCTACTAAAGTATCACTAATATATACACATTTATCTAATTAGGACTTAAGTTAAAATCATCGACCAGAATCCGTCAGCTGTCTACAATTGCCACGACTGGATTGACAGTATAGCATAGGACATGGCTGCGAGACAGTGTAGTAATCTAAGTTAACAAGAACTATTGTCTAGCAAAGTAACATAATTTCTGGAAAAAAATATAATCTTGGAACTACTACTAAAATAACATGTTTAGTGTGCGATGGACTGTAGAACTGTAGCTAAATGAGAATGCAAAACTACAAACTCACATATATCACATTCATTCCAGTCTGTGGATTCTGTACTGGGTGTTCTTTAGTTATTGCGTATGTTGCCGATAACGTGCGTAAAACCGGTAATACATTGGTAGATTAACTAGGTAATCTACATAACAAACCCGTAAACCGCGAAAACATAATTGTATTTCGAATGTTGTGTAGCCAATGCGCGTGCTATCTAGACAATGCACAGATTACGGGTTGAAAGCTGTTTATTTTGAAAACTAAAATAAAACGCCTTGTAATGTTTAACTCTAAAACTATAAAGAAAATGAACAGAAAATTCTTTATTAGCACAAGTAAAGGATTGATGACACTTTGAGTTGCAGATTAATGCCTTCACCACTTTAGCGTTAATATATACATTACAGCGTTCCTTATTTATACACCATTCATTCGTTTTTTGAATTCTTTAGTTCTCACCCCCTAATAACTTTATGTTTGTTATAAGGCAAGGTCACACAAAATTTGCGCGTCTTAACCTAATTTCTTCCCGTGCCGACAAGAGGCTGAAAATTGGGAAAAAATTTAAAACATCATAAATAAATTATTTACAATAATGGTGCTAAAATTTATCCTAATTTAATAATTTAAAACCAACATTTACTATAGATTTTATTAAAGGTAGATCCATCTTCCGTAACCAAAGTATGCGCAGAACAAGCCATAACATGTTTCAAATAAGAAGTAGTGCCGTAAATTGCAACCGTGAGTAATATACTTTCAATTGCCATTTAAATTGCCCATTCCGATGCTCTGAAATTACTTAAAATAGAGGATGACAAAGAATTTCTAATAGCTCAACGACAGCCAGGTCGAAAGAGTTGCCTCGGTGGGATAGCCAAAAAATTAGCAAGCAAGGAAAGGAGATCGGAAAAGCGAAGACGCGAAGAATTCAAAAGAAAGCGTCTGTATGAAGAAAAATTAGCAAGACCTTCTACCTCAACTTCTTTACCAGCAGAAGATACTAATTCAGATTCAGCAAATCAGAATATCGAAGAGGGCAATCAAACCGAATCCATCGACACAGAAATTGATACATCAGAGCAAACTAAGCTTGTGAATAAAAGAGGACAAAAATTTTATTGCATCAAAATTAGTTGCAGCATTGGATCGTTGTCAGTTAAGTGTAAGAGATAGTGTTTGCATTCTACAAGCAACAGCAGAAGCTTTAGAGCTAGACGTGAGTGAGCTTGTGATCAATAGCACATCAATATATTGATGCCGTGAATCATTGCGAGTTGAACGTGCGGAATCAATTAAAATGCGATTCAAACTTGCCTTATCAATGTACATTGTAGTCCACTGGGACGGAAAGTTATTGCCAGCGTTAAATACTGCAGTTGAAAGATTGCCAATCGTTGTTACTAACAAAGATACAGAACAGCTTCTTGCAGTACCATTACTTGGAAGTTCAACTAGCGATATTATTGCTTCAAACAGTGGGAGATTCAACGCAGCATGCGTTTTATTGGAGCAAAAACTACAAAAGGATATTCTTTACCTTCCTTGTCGTCACCACATATATGAACTGGTCTTAAGAGGCGTTTTTAAAGCCATAATATCCCAAATATCATCAAGTCCGAATGTAGGTCTCTTAATGATACCGCAGAACGTTCAGTAAAGTTCATGGAAGATTTCAATTGTCAATGAACACAGAACGAGGATCAAATGCAATATGTTGTACGATGTGTTCAAGAACACAGGCAAATATACCCAACCTGTCAGAAGGCTACATTAGCTAAACCATTTTAAGGCTTTGTAAATTTATTTTACTTAAATAATAAGTGTTTTATTTTGGAATTTGGTAATTTTATTATGTATTAATGACTGTTGCCGTAACCAGAAATATGGGAAAAAATCGCAATTTTTCGAAGTTTTAATTAAGCTGATCTCGGCACGGGAAGGAGTCGAGGTACTGAGCTGATTTTTTGTGTGTGTATTTCTTTTACCAAATGTAAACTTTTAAAGTGGTCAGACATAAAAAAATCGGGAGTTAAAAATAAGGAACACCGTAAATACATATATATAATTTAGAACCGATAATTGAATGATTTGTTCCTTAGACACGTATCCTAGGAAGGTGGCTGTAATAATTTGAGGCATCTTCGTTATGTGTGTCGCTGCAATTGAGGCTCTTCGTATACGGAGAGTTATTTGGCCTTTTATGAGAGAGGAGGTTAAGAAGACTTACAGAGTGCGTTTTTTTAAGTATATTCAATCAACCAATATGACAGTAAAGCTTCTACGACAAAAGATACTGTCCAAGGAGCATAATACTTTTCTTCCTGAGGATAATTTATAGTCTCGTTTAAAAGGCGGATCAAAAACCTTCAATTCAACTGATTGCTTGTTATGTATCTGCATAGCTTTCTTTACAGTTTCGTAACTACCTTTCAAAGAAATTTCAAACAATAACATCATGAACGAAAGTAATGGCTTTATCGTAGCACATA
Source organism: Holotrichia oblita (assembly GCA_023690525.1). Lineage (NCBI taxonomy): Eukaryota > Metazoa > Arthropoda > Insecta > Coleoptera > Scarabaeidae > Holotrichia > Holotrichia oblita. The sequence continues at coordinate 179,272,174 of CM043015.1, read as the reverse complement.
GCGACTACATTCCAGGAATCAGTGAATAGTAATAATGGCAATAATAATAATAATAATGACGTTATTGTCGACTGCACACCTATGTCGTATTTATACGGGCACTTCGGGGGCTTATCCTTACATATTAATTGTCACACTTAGGTGTTGGTCGACGGCTGGTTTCCCAGCGTATCGTGGTTGCGTAACCGCGAGCGTTTTGTAAGGCGATCTTTTCAAGTAGGCGAGAGCTATTGCGCTCACACAAAAGGAATTATATTAATAAACAATTTTGTACGGAGAGCGTATTTATTTGTTTCGGATGATATGGTATATCGAATAGCTTTTGTTCTGTTTGATTTTATCCGATTTTGAAACGGATGAATCGAAACAAAAACGGAAAAGTAATCGAACGGCGTGAATTTGATAATGTGTCCTTCTAGTTTTTGAAATCTAGAGAAATTGGAATGTAAAAAGTAATTATGGTTATTGCCTAACTTATCGGCTGCACGCTTTTTACAGATTATTGAACAGAGAAAATTATAGAAAGCTAATGGGTTCAATTGAAATTATTCCTAACTACATATTAGCACAAAGAATTTCGATTAGCCGTCGAATGCGAGCCCAGTGTATACTTTTTACAAAAATTCTACAAAATTCATTTCGCGCAACGCAAACCTTAACGCCAGTTATTTCCTAGTTATATTTTAACCACAGAAATTGACTATCTATTTCATCTTTTTAATATAGCTCCAACAAACTCACCTGTTCCATGAATTAAGATAGAAGAACATTAATTCGAATCAGGATTCTTCGACCCACTGGCGCCGTGTCCGGCGGTGCTCGCAAGTCAGTGGAAGCCGCTGCAACGCACGTTGCGCTTGCAGTTCACTCTCGTACAGTTTACATAGTGAGTACATCTTCCCTTCCTGCTGGCCAAACAGCTCCAAGTTTCTTTGAACAGGACATACGCGACACAATAGCGTTCTTCTCGCGAGCTGTTGACACGCAGGGCCGTCCAGTACACGGCTGGAAGCGCATACGCCTTTTCTCACTCAATTCTCATCATGCCCGTTGCACTGTCGACAGTGACTGCTCCAGATCGTGCGGGATTTCACTAAAGCATTCCCCTGCCATGTGCATACCCATGACCATTCCTCACTCAAACGGCATTTCCTGATTTTCATTGAATAATAATAATGGTAGAGGATGAAGTTAGGTGTAAGAAGTCCTTAAGTAGTTCACTCTAAGATTTAATGTCCTTCGAATGCTGTAAAAAAATAAGAGGTGCCATTCGAAAAAATTGATTCTTTCACAATATTTGCATCGTTTATAGAAAATTGGAAGATCGGTTGGACGTCAGTGCTTAGCCTAGACTTCCAGCTGGTTTTACCAGTGGAAAACTGTAATAGATAACTTAGCTTAAGTCTTCTCAACTTAAGATTAGAAGAGCAATCGGGCCATATGAAAAAATGTATATTTTGTAGTTGAAAATAATAAATAGAATGCACATAATCGATTATAGCAGTATACCGAAATTCAAGTTTCTGAACCAACTGTAAGTTGAAAAAGCCTCTAATGTATTGCCTACGTAAGGCATCCCATACATATATCAAATGAATATAAAACGTTTTGCAAACGATTGATTTGGCAAGTGAAGTTGGTAATAATTTATAGTTACTGGGGAGCAATAGCTTCTTTGGGGCTGTTCGCTACTGCAGATGATTTTCTGAAAAATCTAAGGTGCTTTAGGACAACTGGGATTCTGTTGTTAATTCACACAGTACATAAAATTTGGCAAAGTTACTCAAATTTATTTGAAAGGCAAAAAGAAAGAGAGGCATAAACTTAAGCGGAATTACCTGACAATTGGGGCTACCACTGTCAAACGGTATGCAGTCTTATACACATATATGTCTCTCAAATATTACCCGTGCGTTTTTTATCGCATAAGTTGTCTATGTCTAATAAATCTACAGTTTTTTTTCTAATCACTACTCTTTCCAATAGTCGTTGCAAGATTCTATTAATACTTATATGTCTTCTCTGCATAACCAGAGGCTACACTTTATGGTAGGCTTTTAACATCTGAGCAAGGTGTGTACTATGCATATAGTTTATCTGACAATCATAGTTGAGTCATAATTGAGGTTAGTCTTCGTCTTTGTAAATTCTTAGTTATAAACTCCATTATTAGTGTAATTTTGAGGTTCAACCATAGCAAACCGTACTAAATTGTATGTGGTAATAGAATTTATTGAATAACGTAGCGGGATTGCAAGATTGGACATATAGACTACGTTTTTAATCAATTCCTTTTAATTTAGCATGATATACGTCTACAATAAATTTCAATTAAGTTCTATAAAATTCCCGATAATCTTTAGGCAACGTTTATACGGAATATTGATTCCCACTAGTAATAAATAATAATTACACACTTCGTACCGTGTTTGCTCTTCGAAGAATAAAGGGCATAATAGGCAGATGTAAAAGGTGATAATGTAAAAATATTGTAATCATTAAATTTTGTTGTACTGACTATATAAATCATATTACATAGCAAAGACCAACAAAAAATTACTTCGGAAGATATGTTTTATGTAATTTATTACTGTTAGTTAGCCTTAGGTAATATGTTTAAACTTTAGGGCGAATGTTCTATTTGTAGTCATACGAGTTAAGACTCAGCATATAGATATCATTGCTAATACAATCAATTCAGGAGTCTTTTGAGATGTACACTGAAATATTCTACAGTTCATCCGATATATAAAAAGGTATTAAAGACTACTACGAACTATCAGCCAATCTCTTTACTTCCAAAGTTCTCAAAAGTGTTTAAGGAGACTTGAGATTAACGTATTTTTTCAAACAAAATAACATAATATTCGAGAGTCCGTATAGGTTCCAATCAGGACTGTCCTATCAAGATACCATCGATAGGTAGTTGCTGGAAGCTTTTGATAAATTGTATGTAATATTTATTTTGCCCTGAGTAAAACGTTAGAGTTTTGATCATCGTTTCCTATGACATAAAATCGATCTGTCTGGTGTGTATTGATAAGCATTGGACATCTTTTTCTCATATTAAATTGTTGTTACTAATTCTTCGTAGGCGGTAGAGCAGAGAGTCCTCCAGTTCTGCCCTGAGTCCGCCTCAATTTTGGTAAATGCAAATCATTTACTAGAATCCGTAGACAGCGAGAGCCAGAATTATACAGGATATGATAGCATCGTATAAAAAAATCACTTAACATTGTATTATATCAATAGCTTCACACTTATAAATATCACCGTAATTTTTGAATCCATCTGCATACCACACCACAGCAATTTCATAACTTCCTGCCAATATTATTTTATATTAAGTTGTTTACCTAATTAAAATATACAAGTAAGACATGCAAGAAAATTTTATAGTTCTAACATATATACTATCTGAATTTACTTCAAACCAAAAATTTCATCAGTTATTGAATTTCGAACTGTAATATTATTGCAAGCAGTTAAATATGAAGAAAATAACGTATCGAGTAATGTTTCAAACAAAAACAAACCTCATTTTATGGGGTAATATTTACGCCAGCAATCAGCAAAAAGATTATTGGAAATCTAGTGAGCTTTTATTGTTTGTAATTAGTTAGTCCACTAACAGTCAAGTGATTCGAACAATATAAGAAGCATCGGCCAATTTGTGGTCTTGAAAGCTTTTATACCAGCACATAGAAGTGTAGTAGGTAGTAGTATGCAACTAGTAACCATCCTTTATTTTTTACGCTTTTATTGAAGCAATGAATAGAAACAAGAGTTTCCAGATTTAAGTGGGGCATTGTAACATTTTTTTTTTGATTACCGGAAGTTTGTAATTTTACAATTTGTTTAGATATAGATAATCCAAGACTTTTTGTGTTGATGCAGATTTAAAATTTTGAGGAATTTATGTCTGTATATACATACACCAACAAAATATATGAAGTCTTCTACTCCTTTTTGTAAATAAAATTCAACAATGCCTTAAGCGCAAGATATGTCGCAGATAGCGCCTAAAATAAATCTAAACATCTCTTAAACGATGTTTTAAGAGATACCAGCAGTTGATATATTGTAATGGAATGCGTATATATACTCGAAAGGAATTTATTGTTTACGCTGAGTTTATCATCGGGTTGGAGGTGAAGAAATAAAACTTACTATACTACACGGCATAAGTACAAGATCAACTTGCGGTCATTTAAGTGTGGTCAGTGCCCTCTTTGTCTCGATCTGTCAACGAGTTTTCCAAGTTAGAATTGTTCTGTGAGTTGTCACATTGGGAATGTGACCACCGACCGAGTTAGTGTACGATCAGGTTACAAGATGTTCACAAAGTCCGACGGACATGTAACTAACGGAGGTTATTAATTTAGTTAAGACCGCAAAATCTCAAACATCTGGTAAATTAAGTAGCAAAAATCGGGCTTATATATTTATAAAACACTTTGAATATTTCTTTTGGTTTCTAAATTAAAATATATTGAACATACCGGCTAGGAATGCAAGTAATTTCAAATATATAAAATAAAAATACTTTTCTGTAGGTATGCGTTCGCTTCTGTTTGAGAATAAAGTTGTTCTTCTATGCAAACGGTGTTAACTGCTGTTTCTGACTAAATAGTATATTTTCTTTAGAATTAGAGTGCCTCCATAAGTTCTTTCTCACAGACTCTGTGTAAAGAGAAATATATTACCTGTTTATTACATTAACGTTGAAACTTTCAGTCTTAATCTCACGTTGAGGTGTTAATGAGTTTATCACAGATCCATCCCATTGGGTTTCTTTCTTTTTTTGATTCTGACAAGACGTTTACGTGTTTTATACATGCAGCAAGATATATTAGTGTTTTTAACATGATAATAATGCATTTCGTTATTTCTATATTCTGTATTTACGTAGGCGAAATGATCTTATATTAAATTATCATATTACATAATTATCATAATTGTTATATTAAAAGAAATACTCAGCATAAACTATTCACTAGCATTTGTAGCTAAAAGATTTGTGTCATGTAAATTGGTAGTAAGTGTTAATTATGATAATCGAAACCTATCAGAAATTACAGTAAACAACGGTGCAGTACAGTTAATCGTTCGCAAATAAAAGCTGACTTAAAGCGTAATGTTGCCTAAAAATTTTGCAGACCTGCTTAAGTTTTACATTGAAGGGGTAATTCCAGTATATTCAATTTGTATTTTGCTACCTTGTTCGTCCGTCTTTAAAGTCGATAGTCTAGTAGATGAAACCGGAAGTCTAAGCAACTTTACATTTTCTAGGATGCAGAAATACAAAGTGCATTCTATATGGTGACATAACCACGTCATTATGAGGTTCCGGTATGTGAATATCATAACTACATTTTTTCTAACCATCGGATGGAGTTATATGAAAGAACAACAAGCATCGCTGTAACTACTGAATTATAAAAAATTTAATTCATATCGTAGGAGCTTAAACATAGATTAGTGTTTTGTCAAGGAGCTGCTGGGGAACATTTGAAGTATTTATTGCTTCAATGTTGTTTCTAAGTATTATGGTTTCAAAATGTCCAACAGAGTACAATGGGAATAAATTTTGTAATTTTCGGTATACTTAATTGTTTTACTTGATCTCGGGAGCTCTTAGATATTTAGATATCGACAAATATTAACAAAACGGGAATAAAATTTCGAGTATTGTTTAAAGACATGGCACCGACCTAATCCAATATCCATGAATCATTTTGTGTACATACTACATTAAAATTAAAATGGGTCAGTAGCCGCAGTAGTTAGGCGGCTGACTGTCGTTGTGGCCGGGCAATAGGAACCGGGTTTCAATTCTCTGGAGGGACAGTGACATTTTTTCAAAGAGTTGAAATCCGGATCGACTTACCATTTGCTGTTGGGAGCAAAGTGATTAACAGCGCGGCATTATAAAAGGCGATATGATGCTGTCACAAAGCCATTTGAAGACAATTTACTCACACAAAACTACACCGCGAGAGTTGCATTATAGCCAGACAAGTAATATAGCTCACGGGATCACTGCAACTAAGGTTTATAATCGGTAAATAAACAAGGATGAATCAATATATGGGTTTGTTTCTCAACGTAAGCACTTTCCTAAGAAATAAACCTCTTTTTGGGCTCAATACATTTCGTTGAAGGGTTCTCCAATTTCATAATCCCTTCAAAATAATAAGATGTATTAAGGTTCTCTAAACACAAGTGTTTGAGCAATGAAATTTTGCTAATGTAGTTAAGCATTTGTGTGTCCATGTAGTGCGCTGATCGCCATTAATCTGGTCCAATATGTTCCTGCTGATAGCACTTTAACGGTCATGCTTGCTGAGAAATAAACCGACTTTGGCCTTCTTGTGTAGCGATTCGCCCGGAAATATGCAGCGACTCCACTACGTTTGTTCTCCGGTGCATTGTGGCGGATCCATGTTCTGCCCACGGTTATGATACGGCAAAAGCTCATCCACATTGTCGTTATTCATCTTGTAGATAGCTTTCTCAAATGCAAGTGATGTCAAAACTACTGAACGACATAATATCCCCATGGCTTCTACAATGTTATACACTTTCAATCGGGCGAGACCATGTCGTGAATTGTTCCAATTGTTTCGGGTGAAGTGACCTTAATTGTGTGTACAAAGCGTGCTATATCACTCGCTGTTGTCCGACAAGAGCGAAATTCAGTAACTTCAACTTTACCGTTGATTTTGATGGTGTCCATAGTGGTTACCAAATTTGATTTTAATATTGGTTTCCTGCTGCTTCGAATAATGCCTGAAGAATGCACTAAACTTGCTTTCTTCCATTTTTGCCAAACTATACAAGATTGAACTTCATTGAGACCTCGCACATTAAAAATTCAGTTTAATAACATTCCATAGTTAGTGAGCTCTTTTCGACTGTAGTATGGGACAGTATTGGCAGCATCAGCACTTGGTGGTTGTCGTTTTTTACTAAGCGTATTATTTATGAATATTTACTTGAATAACTACATAAAAACATTTGATTGAGAAAAATAGAAAATTATTATTGCTTCATTAAGATAAAATCAGATAAAATAATTAAAATTATTGAATCACGATAATTAGAAGTAATGGAAATCCATAACCAGATTAGTTTGGATAATCGACACTTTACTGTACTTAAACTATGACTAAAATAATGAAAATTCACTTGGGTACACTTATATGGGCGTAATAATCCTAAAAGCTTTTTTAAATAACAAAATATAATCAGAATCCTTTCATTTAATCTTCACAAGTAGGACAATATATGATGCTTTAAAATACATAATTGATATGAACGCTGAAAAAATGTTCTTTGTGTTTGATGCTCTAAAAGGATTGGAATTTCATGCTGAACACGAGTAACTTTCGTAGCATATTCCGAATATTAAACAAGAATACGAGAAATTATAAATATCAGAAGACGATAATACAGGTTTATATTAGCTTTGTTGTGGTTCAGAATTCAGGATTAGTAACAGAACTACGCAGAACGTAAGCGCACAACATTATAATTCCAGAATGGTTCCGAACTTTTAATAACCAAAACACATTTTAGGAGCCTATTACTGCCATCTTTTAGATACAGACTAAAATACAAACCAACAAAATATCAATAACGAATGTTCTGCGCTAAGTCTTTCAAATCCTGTCTCTGTCTTAGGATACCACTCACATTCCATAAATTTTATTCCCAGGACAGTAATTAACAAAAAAAAAAATCAAATACAAACGGAAGGAAATCTCATTGATCATCATTGATGACGAACATATCGAAATAACTCGAATTTCTGAACACGTGCACCGGTGACGTAATTTCGAACTAATAATTCAGAATCGGTACTCATGGAAGTGCAAGAACTGTTTGAACGGTTCCAGAATCATTCTGAATCGATTCTGTCAGTAACCAAAACATCGGACTAAAAATTCGGTTCGCGTTCTTAAATAACCAAAACGCTAAACTGTAAATGCGCGTGCTCTAGAACCATTTTTTTGTTTCAGGTACGAACATTAGTCTCTACAGCACTAACTAACAACAGTGTGGTAAGGCTCCTACTTGTCTAACGTAAAAGGAAATCCTATCGGCAGAAACACAGCTTTTCAAATCACACAGATATAAACGTGATGGACATATACTACTCATGTAATAACACAAAAGCTTCATTGAACATTTGAGGCTTCAATTGCTTCACTCAAATAAATAACTCGACATTAATACGCTGTATTATCGAATATCGGCGCATTATCTGGAGAAAAATGTCGGTAATATCCCAACTGACAGGTTGTTTGTAAGTACGGTATGTCGATAAATATGATCTTACCTTGACAATAGGAGCTATTCAGAAAGGAAAAGTTCGTAGACCTCAACGCAAGAATATCCGAATACGTATACCAGATACTTCTTTTGTCGGTGTGTGTTCTTGACCCCTGACTTACAGGTGCTGTTAATTATGTATTATTTTGCCTTACACGCATCCAACGTTAATAACTGTACACGTTTAGCATTATTACAGACTAATAAAACGTTATATAAGTTCCCAATTAACGTCTATGGATACATAGAAAAAATATCTTTGTATGAAGTGGCAGCAACGCATTCAGATGCAAATCGTTTATTCTACGGTTAAGTGCGAACAAAATGAAGAAGAAATGGAAGAAGGAAAGAGAAATCATAGAAACTAAGTTAAGCGTATATAATCTGTAGCAGCACTAACTCATATAAGTATCCAATTTTAAATAGATTAATCACTTGAATAACCATAGGCAATTTAATTTTCACTTGACATTGAGTGATAAATGAACTACTAATGTTGAATAATTTCCGTACAAAGATTGCATATTTTACCCATCTGACTCAATGTAAAAAGCGAACACAATAGATTTTATAATATTTCTGATGAATTAATAAATTTTTGAGAAAAGATAATCAAGTAATTACCTGAGAACAGAAATTTATCATCGTGAATAATCTTGAATCACTACACACATATGTATATGTAGTTTGAATAAATAATATAAAACTTATGGTGTATATTTAAATCAGAAAGTTTATGCTGGGTAGAATGTGTTAATTAAGAAGTGGTATTGTACGCATATTAAGCCACAAAGAATATGTGTGAAAGTGAAATTATGGCACTATAGGAGAACATAAACATGAACTTGCAGTGAAGTAAATTGTATCCTTTAAAAATTGTTCCTAGAGAGTAATATTAAAATTCTTCTGCAGTAGATCGTCAAGCATCATAACTCAGCAGTAACATATGTCAAACATGAGGTTTATAAGCGATTACAATCGCTCCAAATTCGCATAAAATTTATATACATAAATGGAATGCAGATTTTCTAAAGAACATTTAACTACATTAGTCATGGCATCCTATTAGGAACAGCAAACATTATTGATTTAAATGCATCTTTTCTTGATTATCCTAAGACCTTTTTGAAGATCTTTCCTTCGTGCTAATTCCATTTATTCTTCTACTATTCACGTCAATTCTAGAAAATGTAAAAATATATATAATTTTTTAAATAAAAGCCTGTAAGACGCCGGCATACATAATCATTTAGAAAGTCTAAATATAGGTAACGAAGTATTTCTAAAATAAGGATCATTTATAAAAATATTAAAATATCCACCGTTCAATTAAAATGTTGAATACATACATACATATGTATTTTTTCAACCTTACACATTCTATTAGAATATTAGAAAAAAATCCAAGGTTATTATTTACAGTGCGAATTGCAAAAAGGGTGACAGTTATACTATATAAGAGAAAACAACTTTCTGGTTCTGTTCGTAATAATTATGCCTCATCTACTCTCAGCGTGCATTATAATAACCTTAGTCATCACTTTAATTTTGATAATGTTAATGTTCTGATTGTTGAGCTTAATACATTTAAGAGAGAATTCCGCTAGGTGTGCAGGAAGCTTACCAATTCCACGAACTTTATACAAGTCAAAACAATGCTCAGACGTTTATTTATTCTAAAAAAACATGAATTCCAACATAGAACCTATTTTGCATAGAAGAAGTATCGGCTTCAGCAAATATTATCTTAGGCTATTTACAAGTGATTTCTTAGAGCCATGTTCAGGTATACATAATTTGTGAAAATCGGCAACCCACAGACGTTATGGGTAAGAGAATGAATAAATAGGCGACATGGCCATCACAGCTGTTTCATTATCTTTTAGAACTTAATTTAAATTTAACTTACAAAATAGAGTCATTAGTTAATGCAATTTTACGGGACTGGCAGTGGTTTTCTAGAATTGCTTGCGTAAATGCTGAGAAAAGTTCAGGTAGGATTAATTTCTGGAGCAAGAGCCACGTCACCATTTACTTGAGGCCGTGTAGTGTACAATATTATGAACAAATGAACTGAATAACGTAAGACATCTGTTAAAAAGGCGATCGGACTGACTAAACCATTACCGAAAGATGAAAACGAAACAAAACACTAACTGCATTACAAACCACGACAAATATACACGGAATATAATATTGCATACATGAGATCGTTCGTGGGATAAGGAATACATATTCGTACACTGTATGAAAATATTCTTCAAAAACCAATAAATAAAAAACAACGACTCGGTCACTATATCTTGCTTTGCCCATCTCTAACAGAATTTAAAGGAAAAAAGCCCCTGTTGCTAAAAATTTATGTATCGCTGAATATAAATCAAAACGGAAGTAACTCTTACAAATTGCAAACAATCAATTATGCAAAATACTGTATTCACTTTTTGATTATATGGAAGGATCTCCTTGTTTTCATAGTTTGTTAGTAAACAATCTTAAGTTTTGAATAGGCTGTAGAATTGTAATTGAACCTTAAAATCTTTTTATCTAATGTTTCTTCTTTGTATTTGAATATTTAATTATCTAACAGCAACGTAGAATATATAAAAGCACGAGATTTGATAAGCAAGCATGTAGTTTCTTGAATTTACGAAAATAAACCTTTCCATATTTCAGTTTTGCAAATTAAAGAGTTTTCAGTATTGTTTATAATTGATATTTTATATGCTGTTGCAGTAAATAACACTTTTTACTACCTAAATAAAATGAAAGTGGAATGAGTTTATATGAAGGCGTTATACTCTTTATAATACAAATTCTTGAATGGTAAACTACAATTTCCATATATTTACTTAAGCTGTAAGAAAGCTAGGATCATTAATAAACAAACAGATTTTACAAAACAGTATTATAAAATTAGTCAACTCAATACATACTTCATGTGATTATGGCACTGCTTTTAACATACCTGATATCGCATTCATTGCTTGAGTACAAATAAATGCCGTTATATTGAGAAACCCACGTTATTTATTAAGTCGATTGTTGTTTCTGATAATTCTCTTGCGTTTTATGATGCTGACAATTACCGCTTTATAACTGCCTACTCATCAATGTTTTGTAACATCTTACTAACTGTATATTGAACAAAAAGCGGCTTGGGACAACATTATCTGATAGTTCAATACTATTTCCAAGGAGCATACAGAAACGATTCTTTTGTTCCGTATTTGCAGACATTTTTATGTCTATTTTTGAGTACCTAAGCATTGGTATACTAAAAAGAAATGAAGGAAATTGTTGTAATAATATTTTTGTCTAGTATTTTGAAAGGTGAAGTGGTAAATTACCTAATTATAGCTTACAAGAATCAGCATTCACCGGGTTTTGTTGAATTTTTTTACGACACTTATTTAAAGTAATATCAGATTAATTAAGTAATAACAGTTATGAAGAATCACATTAATTCTGGACGTGAGAAAAATGTAAACACTCTCGCTGCCACCGTAGAAATCGAGAGAAATTTTTTAAGAAGTAAGCAATGTACATAATTAACTGAAATGTATTATTAACGATTACGTGTGACTGTTTCCAAATATATGAACTGTAATTTAATTTTGGTAATGTTTGGAAATTACATGCCAGTGAAAATATATAGCAAGCAGTATTTCTTTGCCACAATTTCTTCTGTGTATGTGTTTTTTTTTCAACACCTAGAGAAAATACTGGAATTGTCGTATATGATTAGCCAGATGCGTGAAGCGAGTAGGTTCTATATTTATTCTGTGGCTACCTATTAAAAAATCAACAAAGAATGGCAGCTCCTAATATTGTTAATAAAATATGTTATATTCTGTCGAGAGGTTTGTATTGATTTACATCATTATTGGATTGTCTAGAAAATGTATTGGTTAAATAAACTCTGAGAATCCCAGAAAAAGAGAACAAGGACTAAAACAATTAATGAAAAGAAATATATGTATATACACCAATAAGAAAAATCATTTAGGCCCAGGTACTAGGTTTTCCTAATATCTGCAATACTTGGAATAACGAAAACGAGTTTGACAAAGAACCTGCAAATATAGAGTGAAGAATTGATGGCATTACTTTGTAAGGGAAATGCTACGCGAGGATTCTGTTTGAACCATGATCGATCAGACCGACGTCTGGAGATTGGGCTACTAAAAGAAGTACCCACATATAGGAGTGCTTTTTAATGTTCAAAATCCGTAACGTATACGTCTACAAGAAGAAGGTGTAATGAGTACTCCATTTATTTACACCGATCAAACTTGACGGACAACGGATGCGAGTAATATCCGATTTTCCAAGTTGTAGCTATGCACGTGCGCTTACCAAGGGATCGCTCCTCAGCGCTTCGTTCTTCGACATTTCACACACCGAATGTCTTCTGGATAATTCTGAAATTTTCTAGTAAACGGTGGGTGACCTCATAGAAAGATAAATTTGCCAAATAGATTTCGAGGATCTGTGCTCTCTTTGGCGTTCCTTGACTCCTGCATGATACATGTTGCAGTTACTGGTGCGAAAACAAATTCTGTTGTTTGCTCAACCTGTTTAACTAGTTTACCGCGAATGCAATCAACTCATCCCAAAATACTGCATACTGTTGATAAATAGAAGAAACTGTCAGGAAAATGAACTAAAAAATGATAACTGATTACTAACAACTAGGAATACTTGAAACAACAGGTACAACTTATAATGTTGATTCCAGTAATTCAAGCAGTGCTCAGCAAAGAATGAATTTTACCAAAATTTCATTTAAACAATAAGTACTAATTTCGTCCAAAATCTCTTTGGATTATATATATATATTATCAATTAAGTAACGGTAAGATCAATAAAATACTAGATTATTTAACCCGTTCTATTATAATTTGTATGAACAAATAATATAGTTTATATAGTTTTGCTTCAGGTGTACTGCAATAAAGTTTCTCACGTATTGGAACAGCTTTGTTGAAACCGCTCTCAGAATGAAATTTATTACTGTATAGCCCAAAGTCAAACGCTCTTGACGCATGAAAATAATGCGCATATACACGAGTAAACTATCCCTATGCACTACGTGTATACACACATGAACATATGTATCTTATTAATTATTTTAGAACTTAAATCAGAATCACGCTGCGAAGTACGATACTAATTGTTTCTAAATGGGATTGTTTATAAATAGGTACTTATGCCTTTCAGTTTCAACATAAAACGACAGAAAAATAACCAGCTTTTGAAATATGAAAAGCGTGAACTAATTTACTAGTCGATTTGAGAAATTATTGCTTATTGATTCCCTTTCTGCGGCTTTTAAATTATAAAGTCATGCACTGTAGCAAACCGGCATTGAACTAACGACAGATTTACTACTAATATAATTCTCTAGCACGTAATGTAGTATCCAGCCGGAATGCCTATGAAAGCGGATTGCGGCTAATCATAAATATAGACATTGCATTCGTGTAGTTTCTGATCGACATATCGATGAAGTTTACAAATTTACTAGAATTAATTCCTACAGTTTTTCAAATGAAAATGTCTATATGATATCGGAAAAGAGCTTGCTATAGCCAGTAGGAGACGAAGCTCTTGTAGTTAGACAGATTTCTTCTTACTTATATAATATTTTAAACCAGAAACAAACATCCCTTATTATATTTTGTAACAATTACGATGAGAAATATCACCTAATGCAGTTTTTTTTTTTTGTGCGCAATATTAATTAACATAATTAGTATACTAGCAAGTAAAGGTTTGGTGGCAGTGCTAGGTAACTATCTAAAAAAGAACTACGAAGATCTCCCTTTATGGCTTTTGAATTCAAGATTCATCTTGCATACAACGGATCATAGATTTTAAACAGCTTCTCTTACTTTATTTGCAAATTCAAGCACTGCCAAAATGGTATTTTTAATCACAGGAGAGACAAATTGCAATTTCTTAAAATAAAACGAGATTGACCGTGTTCCAAATTCATTACGAAAAAAGGGAAAAAATAATCTAACTAGTAATTAGCTATGTCCTTCCATTTCTTTTGGGAGAAACGGATTCAGCTTTGTGATGACGCAGTTAAAATTTAATTTTTGCATTAACATTTGAAAGTGTTGCTGCTCTTCCTTCACAGTTAAGTTTATCACAAGTGCAACAGGTATTTACTTATAATAATTGGTGATTGTAGAGGTAAACGGGGCTCCCTCCTGGGACCTTACGGAAGGACTAAACTCGAAAAGGGGCGTGTCAAAAGACGCCTGAAGGATTTTTCTGTGCCTTAGGCTAGGTTTCCTTGCGATTAGATGCTAAATTTTCCCGATGTTTTCAGATTAGTCGGAAATTCGCGTTTATCTCCCGAACGGTTGACGCTACGCCAAAACTATCTATGTCCGAATATATTCTTCTCGGCGAGTACTTGGATATTTTCGGGAAATTTTTTTTTCCGATTAAAACTAAAATCTTTTTGCGTCGCGGCGGCGACGTCCGATTTAGCGTCGCCTTGCAGGTCGTCTCCAGCGAATTGCCCATGTGAACAATATCGATCGTCAAAATTTCAAAATTCCAACGCCCTTCTAAACGGCTTATTTTTTTGATTTTCCTCTGCCAAACTCGATTTTAGAAAATATATTATTCATATACGCGTATATAAGATACCCTTTCATACGAGCGCCGGTGGCGTGATGCTTAGGTATTCGTCTTCGAATCGGATGGTACTAGGTTCAAACCCCTTCTACGACGTATCTGTTTTTTTTTTATTTTGTTTATAGAGGAATATAGTTAAAATTTATTTTTCATTTACGACAAGGAACAAAAAATAAAAAAATAGGAGTTACTGCGAAAATATTCTATTTTTAATTAAATGTATAATTAAATAATATTTCATTATTTTTTTTACTTTAACCTACACATGCTCACAGAGGTAAGGGAGTCTTCTTTGATACCATCTTTTTATTTCCACAAATATATATTTACGAAAACAATAATGTACAAACAAGAAATGAAATAATAAATTATTACGACGATTTCCAAAATTTCAATGTTCCAACGCCTTTCTAAACCGCTTATTATTTTTTGATAATTCTCATCGTTACTTATACTAAAATCGTATATAGTTCAGTGTATTATCGAGATTATACTACATATATATATATCTACATATTTTCGAAAGAGTCAAAAAGTCTTTTTTGCATACATTTTTTTTTATTTCTCTCCAGCGCGTCTTTAAGGGGGTCAATTTTTTTTTCTCCGCTCTCCAATGTACAGGGGAAATTGAATGTCAATATTTTAGGGAACGATTTTTTAGTCTATTTTAAAAACAAAACTTCATATGAACGTGTGACCTAAACGTCTGTCAAAGTAGGCAGCTGAAATTCCGTACGAACGCCACTGGCGGAATTAAAAAAAAATGTGGAACAGTCAATAATGCCTCTTGATACATACATAGTTTTACAGGAATTAATGTAAAACTATTTATTTTCGAAAACTTTATCACCCTGTATCTCAAAAGTTAAGACCTTTAGGTCATATGTTCATATGAAGTTTTCTTTTATCATGACGAGTAGTATGCGATCCCGCTACGTCAGCAAAAAAAAATCGTTCCCTGAAATATGGACATTCATTTTGGAAAGAGCCTGTATAGCGGGTTTTATTAAATCAAGACGGCCATACTCCGCTCTTTTACTTATAATAATTGGTGATTGTAGAGGTAAACGGGGCTCCCTCCTGGGACCTTACGGAAGGACTAAACTCGAAAAGGGGCGTGTCAAAAGACGCCTGAAGGATTTTTTCTGTGCCTTAGGCTAGGTTTCCTTGCGATTAGATGCTAAATTTTCCCGATGTTTTCAGATTAGTCGGAAATTCGCGTTTATCTCCCGAACGGTTGACGCTACGCCAAAACTATCTATGTCCGAATATATTCTTCTCGGCGAGTACTTGGATATTTTCGGGAAATTTTTTTTTTCCGATTAAAACTAAAATCTTTTTGCGTCGCGGCGGCGACGTCCGATTTAGCGTCGCCTTGCAGGTCGTCTCCAGCGAATTGCCCATGTGAACAATATCGATCGTCAAAATTTCAAAATTCCAACGCCCTTCTAAACGGCTTATTTTTTTGATTTTCCTCTGCCAAACTCGATTTTAGAAAATATATTATTCATATACGCGTATATAAGATACCCTTTCATACGAGCGCCGGTGGCGTGATGCTTAGGTATTCGTCTTCGAATCGGATGGTACTAGGTTCAAACCCCTTCTACGACGTATCTGTTTTTTTTTTATTTTGTTTATAGAGGAATATAGTTAAAATTTATTTTTCATTTACGACAAGGAACAAAAAATAAAAAAATAGGAGTTACTGCGAAAATATTCTATTTTTAATTAAATGTATAATTAAATAATATTTCATTATTTTTTTTACTTTAACCTACACATGCTCACAGAGGTAAGGGAGTCTTCTTTGATACCATCTTTTTATTTCCACAAATATATATTTACGAAAACAATAATGTACAAACAAGAAATGAAATAATAAATTATTACGACGATTTCCAAAATTTCAATGTTCCAACGCCTTTCTAAACCGCTTATTATTTTTTGATAATTCTCATCGTTACTTATACTAAAATCGTATATAGTTCAGTGTATTATCGAGATTATACTACATATATATATATCTACATATTTTCGAAAGAGTCAAAAAGTCTTTTTTGCATACATTTTTTTTTATTTCTCTCCAGCGCGTCTTTAAGGGGGTCAATTTTTTTTTCTCCGCTCTCCAATGTACAGGGGAAATTGAATGTCAATATTTTAGGGAACGATTTTTTAGTCTATTTTAAAAACAAAACTTCATATGAACGTGTGACCTAAACGTCTGTCAAAGTAGGCAGCTGAAATTCCGTACGAACGCCACTGGCGGAATTAAAAAAAATGTGGAACAGTCAATAATGCCTCTTGATACATACATAGTTTTACAGGAATTAATGTAAAACTATTTATTTTCGAAAACTTTATCACCCTGTATCTCAAAAGTTAAGACCTTTAGGTCATATGTTCATATGAAGTTTTCTTTTTATCATGACGAGTAGTATGCGATCCCGCTACGTCAGCAAAAAAAAATCGTTCCCTGAAATATGGACATTCATTTTGGAAAGAGCCTGTATAGCGGGTTTTATTAAATCAAGACGGCCATACTCCGCTCTTTTACTTATAATAATTGGTGATTGTAGAGGTAAACGGGGCTCCCTCCTGGGACCTTACGGAAGGACTAAACTCGAAAAGGGGCGTGTCAAAAGACGCCTGAAGGATTTTTCTGTGCCTTAGGCTAGGTTTCCTTGCGATTAGATGCTAAATTTTCCCGATGTTTTCAGATTAGTCGGAAATTCGCGTTTATCTCCCGAACGGTTGACGCTACGCCAAAACTATCTATGTCCGAATATATTCTTCTCGGCGAGTACTTGGATATTTTCGGGAAATTTTTTTTTTCCGATTAAAACTAAAATCTTTTGCGTCGCGGCGGCGACGTCCGATTTAGCGTCGCCTTGCAGGTCGTCTCCAGCGAATTGCCCATGTGAACAATATCGATCGTCAAAATTTCAAAATTCCAACGCCCTTCTAAACGGCTTATTTTTTTGATTTTCCTCTGCCAAACTCGATTTTAGAAAATATATTATTCATATACGCGTATATAAGATACCCTTTCATACGAGCGCCGGTGGCGTGATGCTTAGGTATTCGTCTTCGAATCGGATGGTACTAGGTTCAAACCCCTTCTACGACGTATCTGTTTTTTTTTTTTTTGTTTATAGAGGAATATAGTTAAAATTTATTTTTCATTTACGACAAGGAACAAAAAATAAAAAAATAGGAGTTACTGCGAAAATATTCTATTTTTAATTAAATGTATAATTAAATAATATTTCATTATTTTTTTTACTTTAACCTACACATGCTCACAGAGGTAAGGGAGTCTTCTTTGATACCATCTTTTTATTTCCACAAATATATATTTACGAAAACAATAATGTACAAACAAGAAATGAAATAATAAATTATTACGACGATTTCCAAAATTTCAATGTTCCAACGCCTTTCTAAACCGCTTATTATTTTTTGATAATTCTCATCGTTACTTATACTAAAATCGTATATAGTTCAGTGTATTATCGAGATTATACTACATATATATATATCTACATATTTTCGAAAGAGTCAAAAAGTCTTTTTTGCATACATTTTTTTTTATTTCTCTCCAGCGCGTCTTTAAGGGGGTCAATTTTTTTTTCTCCGCTCTCCAATGTACAGGGGAAATTGAATGTCAATATTTTAGGGAACGATTTTTTAGTCTATTTTAAAAACAAAACTTCATATGAACGTGTGACCTAAACGTCTGTCAAAGTAGGCAGCTGAAATTCCGTACGAACGCCACTGGCGGAATTAAAAAAAATGTGGAACAGTCAATAATGCCTCTTGATACATACATAGTTTTACAGGAATTAATGTAAAACTATTTATTTTCGAAAACTTTATCACCCTGTATCTCAAAAGTTAAGACCTTTAGGTCATATGTTCATATGAAGTTTTCTTTTTATCATGACGAGTAGTATGCGATCCCGCTACGTCAGCAAAAAAAAAATCGTTCCCTGAAATATGGACATTCATTTTGGAAAGAGCCTGTATAGCGGGTTTTATTAAATCAAGACGGCCATACTCCGCTCTTTTACTTATAATAATTGGTGATTGTAGAGGTAAACGGGGCTCCCTCCTGGGACCTTACGGAAGGACTAAACTCGAAAAGGGGCGTGTCAAAAGACGCCTGAAGGATTTTTCTGTGCCTTAGGCTAGGTTTCCTTGCGATTAGATGCTAAATTTTCCCGATGTTTTCAGATTAGTCGGAAATTCGCGTTTATCTCCCGAACGGTTGACGCTACGCCAAAACTATCTATGTCCGAATATATTCTTCTCGGCGAGTACTTGGATATTTTCGGGAAATTTTTTTTTTCCGATTAAAACTAAAATCTTTTTGCGTCGCGGCGGCGACGTCCGATTTAGCGTCGCCTTGCAGGTCGTCTCCAGCGAATTGCCCATGTGAACAATATCGATCGTCAAAATTTCAAAATTCCAACGCCCTTCTAAACGGCTTATTTTTTGATTTTCCTCTGCCAAACTCGATTTTAGAAAATATATTATTCATATACGCGTATATAAGATACCCTTTCATACGAGCGCCGGTGGCGTGATGCTTAGGTATTCGTCTTCGAATCGGATGGTACTAGGTTCAAACCCCTTCTACGACGTATCTGTTTTTTTTATTTTGTTTATAGAGGAATATAGTTAAAATTTATTTTTCATTTACGACAAGGAACAAAAAATAAAAAAATAGGAGTTACTGCGAAAATATTCTATTTTTAATTAAATGTATAATTAAATAATATTTCATTATTTTTTTTACTTTAACCTACACATGCTCACAGAGGTAAGGGAGTCTTCTTTGATACCATCTTTTTATTTCCACAAATATATATTTACGAAAACAATAATGTACAAACAAGAAATGAAATAATAAATTATTACGACGATTTGCAAAATTTCAATGTTCCAACGCCTTTCTAAACCGCTTATTATTTTTTGATAATTCTCATCGTTACTTATACTAAAATCGTATATAGTTCAGTGTATTATCGAGATTATACTACATATATATATATCTACATATTTTCGAAAGAGTCAAAAAGTCTTTTTTGCATACATTTTTTTTTTATTTCTCTCCAGCGCGTCTTTAAGGGGTCAATTTTTTTTCTCCGCTCTCCAATGTACAGGGGAAATTGAATGTCAATATTTTAGGGAACGATTTTTTAGTCTATTTTAAAAACAAAACTTCATATGAACGTGTGACCTAAACGTCTGTCAAAGTAGGCAGCTGAAATTCCGTACGAACGCCACTGGCGGAATTAAAAAAAATGTGGAACAGTCAATAATGCCTCTTGATACATACATAGTTTTACAGGAATTAATGTAAAACTATTTATTTTCGAAAACTTTATCACCCTGTATCTCAAAAGTTAAGACCTTTAGGTCATATGTTCATATGAAGTTTTCTTTTTATCATGACGAGTAGTATGCGATCCCGCTACGTCAGCAAAAAAAAAATCGTTCCCTGAAATATGGACATTCATTTTGGAAAGAGCCTGTATAGCGGGTTTTATTAAATCAAGACGGCCATACTCCGCTCTTTTACTATACTAATTGGTGATTGTAGAGTTGATTGGGCATCCCTCCTGCGACCTTACGGAAGGAGGAAAATCAACACGTAGAGTGTCGATAGACGCCTAAAGAATTGTTCTATACAAATGGCTAGGTTTTCCGGCTTACCGACCTTGACATTTCCCGATGTTTTCAGATTAGTCGGAAATTCGCGTTTATCTCCCGAACGGTTGACGCTACGCCAAAACTATCTATGTCCGAACATATTCTTCTCGGCGAGTACTTGGATATTTTCTTGAAAAAAAATTTTTCCTATTAAAACTAAAATCTTCTGCGTCGCGACGGCGGCGTCCGATTTAGCGTCGCCTTGCAGGTCGTCTCCGGCGAATTGCCGATGTGAACAATATCGATCGTCAAAATTTCAAAATTCCAACGCCCTTTTAAACGGCTTATTTTTTTGATTTTCCTCTGCCAAACTCGATTTTAGAATATACATTATTTATATATGCGTATATAAAATACCCTTTCGTACGAGCGCCGGTGGCGTGACGCTTAGGTCTTCGGCTTCGAATCGGATGGTACTAGGTTCAAACCCCTTCTACGACGTATCTGTTTTTTTTTTAATTTTGTTTATAGAGGAATATAGTTAAAATTTATTTTTCATTTACGACAAGGAACAAAAAATAAAAGAATTAGGAGTTACTGCGAAAATATTCTATTTTTAATTAAATGTATAATTAAATAATATTTCATTATTTTTTTTACTTTAACCTACACATGCTCACAGAGGTAAGGGAGTCTTCTTTGATACTATCTTTTTATTTCCACAAATATACAGGGTGTTAGTAAATAAGTGCGACAAACTTCAGGGGTGATTCTGCATGCAAAAATAATGACAGTTTGCTATATAAACGTCCGTCCGCAAATGCTTAGTTTCAGAGTTATTTATTTTCAATAAAAGAAAAATTAATTACTTATTAACAATAATTTTATAGCTAACTAAAAGCTTAATAATGATGAGTTGCAATTTTGACACTTCGTTAAAATATTTGTATTTAACAATGCATTGATATTGAATGTCGACAGTAGCCTACTAGATAATGTATTAAAGAAGTGAAAAATACACGTTAAGATGTTTTATTTTTTTGCATAAAAACGGCACCTCACACGAAAAAAAGGCAAGAGAGGTTTTTTATCACAAATTGAATGGCAAATTCAAAAATGATTTTTAATTTGAAATATCTCAGTGGCGTACTATTTTTTTTTTTAAATAATTAAGATCATTACCCGTATGCACGCCAATGATGAATATCAAATTCTTGGTTGGATGTCAAGAAATGCGCAATAACCATCTCTTAAAACCCACCAAATTTCATTTGCCTATTTCGACCGGTTTCAGAGCAATAAATAAATCGCCAGTTTTTAAGAAAAATTTTAACACCCTGTAACTCTGAAACTAAGCATTTGCGGACGGACGTTTATATAGCAAACTGTCATTATTTTTGCATGCAGAATCACCACCTGAAGTTTGTCGCACTTATTTACTAACACCCGGTATATTTACGAAAACAATAATGTACAAACAAGGAATGAAATAATAAATTATTACGATTACCAAAATTTCAAAGTTTCAACGCCTTTCTAAACCGCTTATTATTTTTTGATAACTCTCATCATTACTTATACTAAAATCGTATATAGTTTACAGAGCCAATGAATTCTTATTTTGTTCAATATGTAACAAGTAGTACCTAATAATTAATAACATTTCTCCATGTCTGAAAGTAATTTAAAAATATGAAACAATTAAGAATAGTTTAATTATCTGTATGTCAGTGTATTATCGAGATTATACAAAGTATATATCTACATATTTTCGAAAGAGCCAAAAAGTCTTTTTAGAATACATTTTTTTTATTTCTCTCCAGCGCGTCTTTAAGGGGGTCAATTTTTTTTCTCCGCTCTCCAATGTACTGGGAAAATTGAATGTCAATATTTTAGGGAACGATTTTTTGGTCTATTTTAAAAACAAAACTTCATATGAACGTGTGACCTAAACGTCTGTCAAAGTAGGTAGCTGAAATTCCGTACGAACGCCACTGGTGGAATTAAAAAAAAATGTGGAACACTCAATAATGCCTCTTGATACATAGTACACGTATACCACATTTCATTAAAATATCTAAAGGAATTAATGAAAAACTATTTATTATCGAAAACTTTATCACCCTGTATCTCAAAAGTTAAGACGTTTAGGTCATATGTTCATATGAATTCTAATATTCTATTTGATAAAGTATATAATTGTAGAAGGATGATTTAAATATTCATAGCTACAAACAGTGTCCGTAATTATTTCAATGCGAGATGTAATACTACGATTATGTTAAAAGTTTGATACAAATATCCCGTATAAATGACGATATCAACGTAAAATTCACTGAATACATTGTTTTGCTTTTCTTTATTTTAAAGCCATCGTGAATGACAAACTCAGTAGCGTGCACACGAGCGCAGTATGATGAAAATATTTTGCTATTGATATTACGATAATATACAGTGTGTAAGGAGGTTGACTGCCAAAATTTTCACAGCATATAGAACAAGTAAATAGGATTAAAACAGTTTATTATGAAGTAGGCGTTAAAATAAATAGTTTTCCACAAAAACAAAAGCAATAACCGCACTTCACAAAATAACTTAACTCTATATCTGACGTACACATGATTGTGGAGCGGGTTAAGATTAGCGGAAATGCTGGTCGGTGGGCCGGAAGAGTTCGGTCTAAATTCGAATACTTGGGATGGGTCAACTTAGACCAAACTCGAAGAGTTTGGGTGGGGTCAACTAGTCAGTTATAATAAAATATGAAGTTTGGAAAATTGGTTTTAAGTACAGACCTATATAATAACCCCTAGTTATTTTAGTTTGTGGATATCAAACCCCAATATGTGAGCTTAAATATTCAAGACACCTTCTTCCAAGATAATGACGTTGTTGCTTTATTAATATATACGATAGTGCATGTTTTAATCACTACTACATCCTGCTTTTCAGCATATGCTGTACCTCTTTGTTTTTTTTTCTTTCAATTCGACATTCTAACAATTTTTCTTAGTTCCTGAAAAGATCATGATAAAGGTAGTCTTACAAATCCTGGCTGTCACACCAATTCTTGTGTAACCCATTTCGACGTCTGCTTACAAGAGGTGTGCAAGCCGCAAGTTCCCCATAAGTTACAAAATTTTTTTCCTGAATCTTTTTTGTTGTTTTATTTTCGTTTCCATATCTGTCAACTACATCATTTTTTGTACCGTAATATGTATCATAAGATTATACATTAACTAGTATTTTGCTCCTTTAGATCAAAACTTCTATAGCCACTTACCGCCGCGAGGTCTTTTATTAAGAATTTGTATCTCTTGTCTTAAAATGTAGAAGTTGGGTACTTAGTCCTCCTTCACTGAGAGCGATTTTATACCCTATAAGGGTTACCTGCCATACATACGTTTTTTAAGAAGGATATTAATTTTGTCAGACATTTCATTCTAAAGTTTCAGCTTACCTATTATAGCAGCAGTGTCGATTATATAAGCATTGTAATAAGTAAACTGCTTATTTCCGAAAGCTAACTTATAAGCTCACGTGATTTACTATTATTATCTGCCAGGAAAGTCTTTTACTCGTAACAACCCTGGCGATAATAACTGTAATGAGAAAATGTTTCCTGCGGCTTGAAGTATTTCAAATTATATGTATGTATATGTGTAGAATAAATGTATTTATGTTTGTTCAACCCATATTGTATTGCTTGCTTACTATGAGTTATACATTTTACGTAAAAAATCAGATTGATTTTATTAATGTTGTGTACTACGGAGGTTGCGATTCATTCCCACAGCTTGACTTAAACAACATTAAAGAAGAAACTTGAACAACTCGTTAGCTTTCAGTCACATTAAATTTACATTTATGGTGATTACAATTAGAAATTTGCATGCGTATCGCTGCAATTACCGCTCGATGATGTTGCTAAAATTAATTTGATGGCATTCACTACAATCTTTATCGTGCATATGAAACATAAATCGTCAATAAATAAGGTTAAGCTTAGAGAAGACATTTTGGTTTATAATACATCATGATTTAAATAAATAATTTGTCATTTAATTAAAACGTCTGATAATGAGTTAATTTGTAACCTGTACAGGGTGGGCAAATTTCGATGTTTTAATAGGGGATCTCGGTAACTATAAGAGGTATCAAAAAACAGACCACGCATCCTCAATCTGTTTGTTCGAGAAGAGGATTATGGTGAAAACCAAATTTGGCTATCGGCTTTCGGTTTCGAGTTATCCCTGAAAATTCGATTTTTCCCATTTTCGTTTTATCACGATATCTCGGCTATTTATGAAAATTGACAAAAATGACTGTTACGTTCTTCATGCACTTTTTTGATTAGAATGCAATGGCGTTAGAGAATTTTTGAAAAAATTTTCGAAATTCGATGTAGGACATAAAGTTGTATTTTTTCATATGGAACATATAGTTGGCTATGATATCATTAAAAAGGGAATTTTTTGGCCATTTCAATGATATATATCATGTGGGGTCTATTCGTTTGTTTTCACTGTAACATTTTCCATTGATTTTCATCATTTCATTGCTTTTTGTTAGTAGGCGTGTGTCATTCAACATACATGAATCTGTCAGTAGGTTTATAAAATACTATCCATACAAAGTGAGAAAACAACAGCAGCTCCTATTGACTGATCCTGAACGACGCTTAGAACTCTGCAATTGGTATCTTCAACAAATTCAGGAGGATCCACCATTTTTTTGAAAAATTATTTGGACGGATGAAGTCTACATTAGCAGTGCAGGAATTTCTAACCGACACAATGAACATTGGTGGTCTGATGTTAACCCCTACCGTGCCGTCGATGTTCAAAATCAGGGTCGATTCTGCTTTAGTGTTTGGTGTGCCCTATTTGACAATCGTATTGTGGCATACCAAATTTATCAAGAAAAATTAAATGGTCAACGGTATTATAACATCATAAACCAATATGTAGTAGAAGAATTTTTGGAAGAACTGCCTTTGAACGAGATAAGAAATGTATTTTTCCAGCAAGACGGCGCATCGCCCCATAACACTGGAATAGTCTCAGGATTGCTGACTGAACATTTTAGAGACAACTGGATAGGCACGGGCGGACCAGTAAGGTGGCTACCACGTTCGTCGGATTTGTCACCCCTAGATTTCTTTTTCTGGGGCATCTTAAAGACCGCTTATACAAAGAAACTCATAATAACATTAACGAACTGAGAGAGAACTTTATACAGTGTCTTAATTCTGTTTCTTGTATTCATATTCACAATGCACTTCGGAGCGTTTCGAGACGGTGTGAATTATGTATTGTACATAATGGGCGCCAGTTCGAACATCTATTTTAAATAATTTTTAATCATGTTTTAATTTATTCTCAACATGAAATTTAAAATATGTGCGATTCGTCGATCTTCATTTGTTAAAAGTTCCAAAATTAATGAGATTTTCTTTCATTCAGTCAAAAACAGAAACGTACTGATAGATTCATATATGTTGAATGACACACGCCTACTAACAAAAAGCAGTGAAATGATGAAAATCAATGGAAAATGTTAATTTTTGGCTATAATACAGTGAAAATGACCGAAAAGACCCCACCTGATATATATCATTGAAATGACAAAAAAAAACTCTTTTTAATGATATCATAGCCAACTATCTGTTCCATATAAAAAAATACAGCTTTATGTCCTACCTGGAATTTCGAAAGTTTTTTCAAAAATTCTCTAACGCCATTGCATTCTAAACAAAAAAGTGCCTCAAGAACGTAAAAGTCATTTTTGTCAATTTTCATAAATAGCCGAGATATCGTGATAAAACGAAAATGGGAAAAATCGAATTTTCAGGGATAACTCGAAACCGAAAGCCGATAGCCAAATTTGGTTTTCACCATCATCCTCTTCCCGAAAAAACAGATCGAGGATGCGTGGTCCGTTTTTTGATACCTCTTATAGTTACCGAGATCCCCTATTAAAACATCGAAATTTGCCCACCCTGTACATATGTAGAGTATGCACTACTACCGATACGATTTTTTCTTCTAATTATTTTTGATTCAACCTTTAATGTTTAAATATTATTAGACTCAGTATTGTTTGCGGGTATATTAGAACGATTAGATTAGATATAATGACAGTAGACTAATAGACAACGAGTGAATGAAACAGTTATGTCATAAACTGTTCTTCTAGAAAATTCAAGAACATGATGACAATTCTATTCCGATTTCGTCTAAAAAAGTTGTATTTTGAAATAAACATCTCCATTATATTGTAAGGAAATTTAAGATAAGCATCGCAATGCCGTCCGTATTAATATTGTACCTGCGAGGTGACGCACAGCTTACTAACAAGATACTTGTCTGAGGCTTCACTATCTTTTTCTTAAGATTTACTTGCTTGAATTTGCTGTATACATAATTAATTTGCTTTGGAAGCCGGAAGTGCTGTTAGAACAAAGAATAATGGTGACATTTACTGCTTCGCGGCGATATTTGTATTAAAGCATTTCATTCGTTTTAAAAAGCGAACACGTTTCTCTGTCTAGAACTTTATAACATCAACTTTTGCTACATTCAATGAAATAATGCTTTGTTTGATCCTAATTTGTTTTATAAATAAGTTACGACAAATGTATGCTGCGTCCAACGATATTATTAGTTATGCGAATATCTAGGCTAATGATTCTATAATATGAATAAGTACGTGTTTTCTTTCCTATTGTATCTCTTGTATTATTTACAAAGGATGAAAAACGTTGCTATTAATACATATGTATGTATTTATGGATTTGAGCTTGCCATATAAGTAAGAGTTACTGAAGTTTTTTTTAGATGAGCTATAACTTTTAGGAGCATATTGTTAATAGTTATAATCTATTCAATGGCAAATATTTTAACCCCGAATGTAATCGGTAATCTGTGCTTAGAAATTTTCTTAGAATTCCTTTGGATACTGGTTGCGGTAGTAGACAAAGTAAAGCATTCCGTGTTATGTGGAAATAACCACAAATTAATTGAACCGCGCGACCAGATGTTTTAAGCCGCTTTGATTTTATCCTCAGCTATAAAGTTTGTGGTCAACAGAAACGTGAATTGTTTCTTTGATTCATCTATGTATAAAAGAAGCGACTGCATAATAGTACAATAAAGTTTAAAATGTATAGAGCACAGTGAGGTTTATGTATCTCCTTAAGTTGCCCTCCGAAATTTTAATTTCATATCATTGCTTTAAACTGTAGCTTCCACCACAACCACAATCTAGCATAGTTCATGGAAGATGAGCTAGTAAACTTAGAAATGAATATTTCTTGACATCGAAATAAGTAACAATTTACGTGTTGATTGTTAACAAGTTACGTGTTGCCGGTAACATTATTTATGCAGATTGTAAGTGTGTATCATCGGTAACTAAACCAATAGAAAAATATTCGAGAATTGCAACAGCTGAAACTTGAAGTTAGATAAATCTAAAGTTTTATCATAAAGAATGAACAACTCATTTCAGTAACTTACTGTTTTGAATATTAATGGTGCCAAACTTGTTCACTTGAAGTTTCAAATATATCTATATGCTAACTTAAGGTAGATCCTATATACCAATGTATCGAATTGGTTACGGATTACGTGGATTGAAATCATAATTATTCAATTATTCAATATCTCAAAAATAGTTCCGATTTTAGATGGTAGATCCTATATATTCTGCAAATAAAGTATAACTTCAAACAAATGGGCTCGAAAAACTTTGTTGATTGTTAGTTATTGTGTGATTTTTAAAAACAGCGCAATAATCACAGATGTAATAGCTGGTGGTTGTGGCTAATGCATTACCTATAAGCCGGGTTTGGAATCTCATGGTGACATTAGTGACAGCGTCTCGATAGAAATTTGTTTCTCTTTACGTACTTAAAGTAGACGCAGATATTAATTACCGAAGTGAATCATTGGATGGTTTCAAATAGCCGAGTTATTGGACTTTTAAGCTTCAGTCATCGAAAGTATACTAATTATTAATAGCTATAACGATGCTCCACTTATAAGTGACAAAGGATTTTGTTGAATTACTTGTGCTCATACAACAGCAAATCCAAAAAGGGCAAATGAATTTGTCATCCAATATAACTATAAATTAGAACATAAATTAAGGGACAGTTTCTAGAAAACCAGTATGGGACAGAATGGGAAGAAGAAAATACCGTCCTAAAATTAATTACTGAGAGTAGAATGTAGAAAAATATTTTTTTTACTTTAGCGTTTATGAAAGATGAAAATGGTATTGCTGAGACTGCTACAAGCCCAACGTATTTGTAATCTTAAGCCCAAATAAAGAGTTTTTAATGAATTTTGGTTTGGTGAAACTGTTCTGTTTTGTATACAGCCTGCAACAGTTTCCGGTGCAGCTTAGCTTTTTATATGTAATGTAATTGAATTGCTGTAATACCCTGGCCCCATCTTTACTAATCAAGTGGCAGATTAAAGAATATTTTTCATTAAACTAAAATAGTAGTTCAATCTTTCAAATTCCTTTAAAGAAACATAAAGAAAGATAAAACACAACTACCTCACTCCATATAATATTTAGTTGTACAAGAACATTATTCATAAAACGAAAGCAATAAGGAAAAGTAAAATCAAACATGAAAAATGCATACAAGGATGAAATCTACTAAACTAAATAAAAAGAGAAAGTTTATATTGGGCTTTCAGCTGGAAATTGAAAATAAACAGAATTAAATGTGCAGCAATTCCATTTATAAATAAATTGCGCCGCCCACCTGACAATATTTTCATTGATAATTTAAGGCTCTCTTACACCCCTTCGGTCCAATATTTGGGGATGAAGTTCCATTCACCTCTAACTTTGCGGATCCACGTCAATAAATTAATCGAGAAGTTCTACTCTCTGTTGTGTCCCAAGAGCAACCTAGGGTTAAGGGTCAAAGTACACATATATTTTCCTTTTTACACCCCATCGTCATTTATGGCAGTTTGTCATGGTGGAGTATGACAAAAGTTCACTTTAAGAAGCTGGAAACACTAGAAACACAGTCCTGAGATTCACCACTCGCGTTTCCTGGATCGTCCGAAGCTAGTAGCTTCGGGAAGACCTTGGACTACAATACTATAAACAGCAGGTGATTGGCTTCTCAATGAAGATAATGCAAGAGGTTGAAAGAACTGACGATCCTCTCATTAGCAGACTTGCCAATCTTGGCTCTCACCGAGCCCCTTCCAAGGTAGCACTTCGTTTACCCCTGGCGATAGACGGCTAACACATATATAAGACTAATATAAGACTATATCTATGTAGACCAACCTCAGTCATACAGAGAAGCGAGATCATCTAATACTATACATTCAGCCTAAATTGCTATTATAGAAGAAAAAGGGGCCTCGGGAACCTACGTTCGGTTCTTCAGGAGAAGGACGACCATAAAAAAGTTATATCTATAAAGATGCATGACACTATGGTGGAGCTGATTAGTGTATCGAGTTCTTGCAAGTTTGGTGCGAGTTGTGCAACCAACATTTTAAAATTTCCTTCACTACGATTAACGTAACTATCCAGCCTAGATTCTCTGGCTTCCACGCTGCATGTCTTTGTCAACATAATTAATTTTTGGAAAGCCTTATTTTGCGAAACCGAATCCAATTAAAAATTGCGCATTTCTTACACAGTAAGAATAGTATTTGTGAAATCTGTGTCATAATCGCACAATGCATCATCAAAGTCGGGCATCACTAAGACTCATTTCATCAAAGTCAAAAAGAGTTAAATATAAGGAAGTAGGTACATCTCAAGTGCACGTAATATACCAGATACACTTTAACATGTATGATATAAAATACACGCATTAAAAAAGTGGAAACATCTATTCGCGCATCTAGCTCGAAATTACGTATGTACCTAGTACCACAATTACGCCGGTACTACTACAATAGATAATAAATGTACATAAATAAGTAGTCCACTACTTATTTTACTTGGCCGCCTCTCAAGAATGAAAATAAATGTGTAACACATTTGATTATACAAAAGAAAGTTGTCTGTCGGAAGTTTTGCGTTTTGAACTTAATGTTCTTTTTTTGTCAACCGAGCGCACATCCTAAATTCCTTCAGGACATCAATTACAATTGAAAATTGCGATCTTTTTGTTGCAGCAATTAATTCATTGTTCTCTTTGAGAGTATATTGCGCACAGAACTGCTTTTATTTATTACGTCCTGCCAAGTTTTGCTTTAATCATCTGAGAATTGAGAATTATCTCAAATAAGTAGGCTGTTGACTTCCTTCCAAATGATGAATGTATCGATATTGGCAAATGCAGAATGTCGGCTATTTAAATCGTAATTTAACGAATATGGTTTTCCCGTTTTTTTTATGAATATGATAAATGACAATAAGATAACTATAAAACTAATTTCAACTAACCAGCAAAATTACTACAATTATTTTCAAGGTATCTTAAAGCGGTACATGTTTTTTTTAATCTAGTGTTGTAGCATATGTTTGACCTGCCAGCTCGCTTTTTGAAACGCTCGTCTATAAATAAAAGGTCACAGTCTGCGTAACCATGTGATGTTTTTCTGATCGAATTCATTGTCTTTTATAGAAAATTGAATAAAATATTTAGAACTATGTTAAAAGTCTCATTGTATCCAGTTCATGATATAAAACCTACCAACTACCTAGAATACTAAGAATGTATCAAATCTATTAGAAATCCAATACCTGTTATTTCTGATACACATTTTAAATAAAATATTCCATTCTCTTAATTGGAATGGAAGTTTACAGATAAAAAGTGTCTCACTGTACATCATTAAATTATAAGAGGTTCATTAGTAACAGATGTGTCGAACAACTTTGTTAGATCGCTTACTCACTAGTCAATATTTTTTCAAATACCTCCAACAAAACTGCGTGCTTGTTCTCGGTCAGTTAAAAGTTAAATAGGCAATATTCATCAAAGTTCTATTATGCTTTGTGTCTGTGGAATCTCAGCTGTTTCTAAAAACGATTCCTGCTAGAAATGCACAACGAATATACAACTCTTACTCGTCGTTTCCACAATAAAAATCCGCGTCAAAGATCCAAGGACTATTGTTACTTCGGTCTTGTCATCTGAGTCACAAAATGTAGTAATTTATTCCTCGCCTATGTATATACGCGAAACGTGTCCGACTTAGGACTTTTTCGACCTTATTGCAGAGAAACAAATCTGTGCACGTCTCGAAAACACAAAGACTCATTTGTAATAGCAGGAACGACAGCATGAACTGTGCAGCAACAACAACGTTTCACAATTTTATCCAAGTTTAGTTCTATCTGTTGACTATGTACCCGGTCATCCCACTTGAATGTAGTTTCGCATTGCACAAGAGATCACAGAGTTGAATGCGAAAAAGCGGTTTAAACAATGAACGGTAACCTAGTTGAATATCAACAAATATGCATCTGTGCGCTCTACTAGAATACAATAAACACAATTGTAATACACAATTAAATTATGTATTTACATAATATTTTCATCCACATATCCATATATCCACATATCATCTCGTACTGCTACTCTAACTTTTATGCTTGTTAGAGAATTTCAATTATGTCTACGCTCTAAGATAGTGAGTTTATAAATGTACTGCATATTGCGGCATACTGAAAGATTCTATAACGCGATTTATTCTTACGAAATTGTTATTTTTAATTACTAGAACATCGAATAGTAATAAATTCTGTTACATTACCTAATTTAAAGCTATTTTGCAAAATAATGAGCTGATGTCATACATTCTATAAATGATTTATAAGAGGGGAGATGCATTACGACTATAAAATGGAATGACAAATTAAGAATTTAAGCAGAAGTATCTGCTTCTGCAGTGAAGGAGTCAAGGAAAGTTTAGAAAGTATTCTAAGTACTGAGGTGTTCCGCTTTTGGAAATGAAGTAATCGTAAGAAAATTATCAAAATGAAATGCAAAAGTACCTCAATTCACTATATTTAAAAGTTAAAATCAAATTGACTTAATATTACCCACCCTTACCTTAAGAATTTTGAAGTGTGTTTCGTGTATGTGTATGTATAACCAAAATGCCTGATGAATCTTCTGTTCTTCGCGTATACGACGATTATCCAACCGCAGCTAGATGGATCTTCTTTTCCGGGTTTTCTATCTTACACCTTCGATGCGTTAACGTATAATAACCAAATTGCACTTTAGCAGCTTTTAATATCTTTAAATTTTATAATTTTGCCAGGATATCAATTTAGATGTTTTCAATTCGTATTTTCGAATTAAATTCTCCTTTGTTGGTTTTCGTCACCTTGGACACTCTGTCAAATGCAGTTTCCGCCAAATTAAATGGTTTCTGCTAAAATCTCCATGGATTCCACGTACTTGAATTTTACTGTCCATCTAGACTGCGGTTTTGTTTATAATATACATAGATAATATCCAGGTTGTGTATGAGATGTTATGTATAATTTTGACAAATAAAAGATAACGAAAACTAATTTTTACTCTTGTTTATATAGTGAATTGAGTTCTTACTACAACTTGATTTGACTGGAGATATATATATATATATATATATTAATTAAGGAAAGAAATTCTTGGTAATGCGGCTAGTAGTGAAAATGATAATTAACCATAATTACTAATCACTGTCATTCATCACCATACAGCGACGCGTTTCGATTTTATAAATCTCATCAGGCTGTCTTTGTGAGAATGACAGTAATTTGTGAAAACTCATATATATATCAAACATCGTGTATTAAGTATATATGAGAGATTAATTTTACAAATATTGACTTATGTTGAATTGACTATTGTCTATCTACTTTTATTTCTACAAAGCCAGTAATTATTTATTACATTGACCTGTAGCTGTAGAATTAGCGACATCAGACCAAGCATAAGCCAGAAATAATTGAATAATTGAAAAGTTTCATATATGATATATCCATCAATTTTCTGTAGAATAATATGAGATATATCCATCTTTCAACCAGGATAATTTAAATTCAAAGAATGTTACATCTTAGCCGTGCATATATCAAATTAAGGAAAGAAATTCTTGGTAATGCGGCTAGTAGTGAAAATGATAATTAACCATAATTAATAATCACTGTCATTCATCACCATACAGCGACGCGTTTCGATTTTATTGGTGATATATATATATATATAGGTACTAAAATTTTGAAGACTGAAATCAGTTACTGAAGCTGATCCTTCGTGTATTGTGATGTGATTTGGAATATTAATTCCGGAAAAAAAAATTTTTTTCCTCTTCTTTACTGTTGCAGGAACAGAATTGGGTTTGTTTAAATAAAATAACGTAAAGTACTGTTTTAGCCTTTGTGACGTTTCGGAGTTTATTGCTCCATCTTCAGACCTATGCGACATGATACATAGAATTACACCTTAGAATTAATGTAAAGATCAAATGAGTGACTTACAATAGGCCAGTTGTTGTTGAAATGGACAAATTTCATTACACATACTGTGTGCTTGAAGAAATTTTTTTAAAAACGTAAAGCTTCTAACTTACATAATTATAATAATTAATAATAACAATTTTTAACTAATAAGTATGTAAGTTAGAAGCTTTACGTTTTTAAAAAAATTTCTTCAAGCACACAGTATGTGTATATATATATATACAGTGTGTCCCCCGATTACTGCCCGGAGAGGAAAATTTTTTTTATTTTTTATTTTACGTAGAAAAGTTATTCTTAATAAAAAGTTTTGCTTGTCGAAATAGCCACTTTGCAGCAAATAAATTTGAGCTATGATCTACAGGATGTTCATAAATTAAGAATATAAGAAAACGGTTCAAGAGTGAAGTACATTCATGCTTGATGTAACAGAAAAACATTATAACAAAAAGTTGTTTATACTTAAAAAATAACACAAAATACAAAATTTGAAATCAAAATTAGATGAAAACATTTAGGCAATAGGTAGCATAGTATCTACATGATATTAAATACTCAAATGCAATTTTTAAGTGACACACAACCACAAAAAACAGGAGCTGTCAATTAAATAATACAGTCGTAGATTGCTTTCCATTGTTTCTCTCATGGCCGCATTGTCGCATTTTTAATATCATCAACAGTTGTTTAATTTCAAATCAAACCCAAATTCTGCTCTTGTTAGCAGTAAAAATATTTACCAATACTCGAAGAAATCAGCACCAGCATCTGGTTTACATCTTCTACACTTGTAACTTATTTTAAAATGTGAAATTACTGCAACTAGTGCAGAATATTTTGTTCCTTCTTTTAATTTAAATGAAAAACAGTAGTTTCCTACGTGACGTGTTTTTTTTCATTTAAATTAAAAGAAGGAACCCATATTCTGCACTAGTTGCAGTAATTTCACATTTTAAAGTCTAAAGTCTGTCAGTGTCAGAACTGATAAAATTGTTAAACTTTACATATATATATATATATATAGAAATTAAAATCTAAAACCCACATGCCAACGTACAAGATACCCGAATTCACCCAAGAAAGCGATTGGCGATAGCGCTCAATCGTGTGAAACGATGATGATGATTTTTTTTTTAATATAAAGAATTTCTAAATAATAAATTATATTTCAACGCAAATATTTTGAAATTAAATTTTTATCCCAAATAGTAATTTTGATTTGTAATTAAATAACAAAATAAATAAATTGCAGATGCCATGATAATACGTAGTAGTAAATTCGAATAATAAAACATATGTTATGTAAATGGACACAAAGTCACATAACAGTACCTATACTACTGTAGAAATTTTTAAACATTTAGTTTATATCTAACAAGCATGTTCAAGAAGCAACTCAGTACCCATGATGACTTAAACTTGTCAAGAAATCGTTTACTCTAGGAAGATAGCTATATAATAATAAGCCAAACTTTGGCTTAATTTATTGTGCAGATATGAAAGTATTTGAAATTACCGACGACGTATTATTACCAGAAATTTATGAGTAATGCAAAACGAATCGGCCCAATAATGGTCAACTGTCGGAATCCAAAACAGCAGACAGGGAGCTGCAAATTTTCTATCAAATATTAAATATTTTTAAATTTAGCGGCTGTTGAATAATTACGTGCTTTTTACTTTAATTGCACATCTGCATATTATTAGAAGGAAGTATTTAGTTTTAATGACACACTAGGTTTGTAAAACATCTTTAGAAATTGAATTTGTAGATATAGATATCTCTAACGGCACTTTTATGTATATTGTGTAATCCATGAAAATATACAAAACATATTTTGGATATTTTTAAGAATGGTAAAGGTGACAGATTCCTGCTTAGTGTATATTTTGATGAAGTAAACAAAATGAATAAATCATGCTCACAAATGCGTTTAAATAATAGACAAGTTGCCATAAAGCTAAAACAAATTTTAAACAAATATCTACAATAATGAGTAAATAGGTAGTTCCTATAGATATAACCTTCCCGCTGTTAAAACACAATTTTGTGTAAGTTATTTGAAGTGTTAGGAGGAGTTAGAAAAGAATCTGAAAATATAGAACTTACCAAGTGTAGAAGGTGACAAATAAATAGCAGCAAATGATGAAGAGTCATTTGGGCAACAATTGAAATAATAATGGCAGGATGAAAAAAATAGCAGTTTTATAGAACCTCACGACGGCACCCCATGGTATGAAGAAGAAATATCTAGAAATTGACGACATTGTACCAATATAATAAAAACAAAACTCGTTTTGACGTACTTATATCTAGAGAGAGATTATATAATTTTTGGTGACAGAAACGATTATCGTGCTGGAAAGGTCGAATAGATAATTGAGAAAACAAATTGAAAAAGCAAAAGGCTGCATCAACCGGCATCATGTTCTGTGCGACCTTGATATAGTAGTCATTGCAACCCCTCATACTCTTGGAAATTACAAATAGTGCACAATTTATTTTATGATATTTTGTTATGGATGTTACTTAGCAACATAGTCTGTTCTAAAGTATTTTGGATTCGTAACTAAGATGTAAGGTTTCTGTAATAACATATTTGTAGTTCTGAAAAATCTTAAACTAAAAACTTAATTTTGGCTTTCTATATACATAATAAGGCGCTATAAATAGTTAACAAAGTAAATTATTAATACGTATGCAATATCCCATTATTTCATATAAAGCATCTTTTACTTTTGAACAGTTAGTTGTCCTATTACTTTTTATGGAATTTCCGTATTACATATATACTACATAATCTAGTACGTACGGACATTTTGCAGTATCTCTTTTTGCAAAGTGATTGGATTCGATAGCCAGTCGGGTGTTTATCTCTGTAAATAAAAGATACTACATTTACGCATGTCTATAGGTGAGTCAGGACTTCTTTTGTAATATCCTTCTAATACCCAAGTTCAAAATTTCTAATTCTGAGACAAATTTATCACTTAATCTTAACAGGGATTTCTTCTAGATATGATGACCTTTGTTTTGTTGACATTTACTTGTAAGTTTAATAAAGTGTAATAAAGTTCCAAAGCTCGCAAGGTTTCTGCTTGCTTTTACAGGTGAATTAGCTACGAATACCAAATCATCTGCGGGCATTACAGATAATAATATAGCTAATACGGAGGTTAGCGCAGCCGAAGAAATGTCCGGAATATTTCTTTCCGCTAAAGTCTCCATATTATAATAATAGTAATTAACAGTGAAAATTCATCGGGTTTTTATATGACACCATTCCTAATTTTAATAGTTGATGGATTTTCACTGATTACAAGTTCAGCTCTACCATACATACTTTCTGTTGTTCTAATCAGCCTCCCACAAACACAGAAAAACTGTGGCCACAAAGTTTAATGGAACACCGACACGAACGCCTTCTTGAATATATTTCTGTTTTTCACGATCTAATATGATTCTGGACAACCATACTAAGAACGAATATGTTTTCCATACGATTTCAATTTCTCCAAAAAACTGGTTAACTTTGGATAACAAGGAATTATTGATTGGTGCCCTAAGGCAAAACTGTTGTGAGAGTTCTGAAGAAATGATTGAATCTTGAAGAAGAGAAGTGTACTCTGTCAAGCTTCTTTACTAACCCTACAGTACCCGTATACGGTCTAGGAGACCGATGCGCTACTAAACCAATTTTTTTGAAACTGCCGCCATCGTCACATCACTGTCCATTCGTGTAGCTTCACGAATCGGGTTTCTTGTCATCAGTGTGGTTCGACGTTTACAAGCGATTAGTCGTTTGTGCTGCATTTGTGGTTTGGGTCCGTGAGACCGAAACGGGTAGTGGCGTTCTAACATTTTTACATTACAATTAGAGGTGTATCTTGAAAGTGAGTGTACTTATTTTTAGTTTTCTTTTAATTTGTTATTGTTTTTTGTATCACAATATTAAACTAAATATACAATCTTATTAACAAAAAATTTTAAACTCAGTAGTCTTTTTTATTTTAGTCATGGGGGATTATGAAAGAGAGACGGAGAGACTCCAAAAATTGATGAGCGAAGTTCTGTCTGAATTAGATCAGACGAATGATAATGAAGATGTCGATGACATGACGGATTCTGATGAAGAAGATTATTTGGAGACGAGAGCAAGTGGTTCTGATACAGAGCAGGAGATTTTGGATACTGAAAGTACTGAGAAAATGGAGAAAGAAGTAGAAACAGATGCGGAGACTTGTCCAAACGTGTTTACAGGAAAGGACAACACAACTACCTGGAACAAGATGGTTCGAAATAAAAAAGTACGAATAAGAGCAGAAAATATAGTGAAACGTTTGCCGATATCGAGCTTGCCAACAAGATCCCTAAAATACCCACATGAAATATGGAAGTATTTTATCAATGATCAAATGCTAAATCTGATCCTTGATAACACAAATAAATTTATACGTTCCATAGCACGAAACTATTCGCGCGAGAGCGATGCTCGACCGACAGATATTACGGAAATTCAGGCTCTATTAGGGTTGCTATACTATGCTGGTATGTTGAAAGCTAACCATCTAAATACAAAAGAGCTCTGGGCCACTGATGGTTCAGGCGTGGAAATTTTCCGCCTAACAATGTCTTTGAATCGTTTTCAGTTTCTTTTGAGTTCCTTACGATTCGACGATAAAAATACTCGTCTTCAAAGAAGAGAGATAGATAAGTTAGCCCCAATTAGAGAATTCTTCGATCTGTTTGTGGAAAATTGCAAAAGAGGTTACAGTATGTCGGAGTTCGTCACAATTGACGAAAAGTTAGAAGGATTTCGTGGACGCTGTGGTTTCCGGCAGTATATTCCTTCAAAGCCGAACAAATATGGAATCAAAATTTTTGCTTTGTCGGACTCGAGCCTATTTTATACTGCTAATTTAGAAGTGTATGTGGGTAACCAACCCAATGGTCCATTCCAGCTTAGCAACAAACCGGAGGATATTGTAATGAGACTGTGTAAGCCCATCTACAATTCTGGCCGTAATTTAACAGTGGATAATTGGTTCACTAGCATAACTTTAGTAAATAAACTGCTTGAAAAAAAAATAACCACCATCGGAACGATTAGAAAAAATAAGAAGGAACTTCCGAATGCTTTTTCGAATCCCGTAAAACGCCCACCCAAAAGTAGCATGTTTGCGTTTAGAAAAGAGTGCACACTAGTGTCCTATATTCCAAGAAAAAACAAAAATGTCTTGTTGGTTTCCAGTTTACACCACGACGATGCTATTGATTTGGCGACTGGCAAGCCAGAAATCATCACTGAATATAATAGGACAAAAAGTGGTGTAGATATGGTGGACCAGTTGTGCTCAAATTATAATTGTGCCCGTAGTACTCGACGATGGCCAATGGTAGTTTTTTACTCAAGCCTGAATGTTGCAGCTATTAATTCCTATGTAGTATATATTTCAAATAATTCCAATACAGACAATAAGCCAGTTGCACGTAGACATTTCATCAAGGAACTTTCTATGGAGATGGTCAAACCACATCTACTACAACGTTTGAGTTTGCAGAGAATTTCTCGACCGCTGAAAGCTCGTATTCGGGAAATCTGTGGTGTAGAAGAATCAGCCGATCCAGGTGGAGAACCGTTGCAAGAAAGGGGCAGATGCTACTACTGTGACAGCAAGAGAAATAGAAAAACTCGCTACTTTTGTAAAAAATGCAACAGGTTTATGTGCCTAGAACATATAACGATAGTATGTGATTGTTGTTATGAAAAATTTACAACTGAGTAAATATTTCACCTATTCTAGGTGCATTTTAGTAACTTGTTTCGTTCAAAATTATTTTTTTCTTGTATATCATTTTATTGTTGTGTTTAGCATTATAATATGTATTAGTTTTCGATGTAAATAAATCTTATAAAACATCATTCTTGCATTTAGTAACTTATCTAATATAATATTACTATTACAGTTTGAATATTTCGCCTTTAAAATATCATCGGTCCCTGAAACCGAAACGGGTTCTGACGTTTGGGAAATTCGAACGGGTACTGTAGGGCTAATGAAGCAACAATAACAAATCACCCGCTCAAAAATTGCAAAGAAAGTCAATGTAATAGCGCATAATAACTACTATAAAGCATCAATACATAGTTAGAACGAGATGGTGACGAAGCTTGGAAGACATGGAAACTTCAGCTTTTGCTAATTTTCTGGAATTACTTAGATGTTGTAGTTAATACATACCTACATGCATTCGATGTAAATTAAAATACCTTAAGTATAGGAAAGGAATGACATGCGCAAGACGATTTGTTTCTAAGTAGCGTGGTGTCGAATTGGTGCAGCCTATTGTAAAAATACATACTGATAAAGTCCTAATTACGAAAAATGCTCCGATTGACATGGCAGGCGATGACACGGTCGTCAGAGTTAGAGTAACAAAATATACCTTAGAACATTAGAAGATTAAGAGATAAGCACAATAATTGCAGGCGTTACACACATTTGTACATTATTACAACATTCTACATTTTGTACTGTATGGCACAATATTTAGAGTTGTACTTCCTAACAAAGGCAACCCAACTGAAATGACTCTCCTCGTATAACTAGGAAATTGACTAAGTATACATAGATATTTCTATTCAATGTAGATATGTGCTGGATTACAAATAAAATAGACGGAAATATAATTATAGGTATTTCTACTATACATCTTGCAAGCTTGAGTCGAAGCAAATATGAGAAGCTGAATGCTTCTAATGAATTATTATTATATAGAATTGCTAATAAAAAAATGAAATTTTTAAAAGCGCAGATGTTTAGTTTATATTTTTAACGATAACATAAGATGCCCACTTTCTCTTACTAGACAATTAGCAATTCAGTCCTGTTCTTGCTTTAGGTGTTAATTAATAGTCTACTGCTAAAATGCCGACACACAGTATATAATTTTGTTCAGCAAATGACAAAACGAGGCTAAAGAAACACCTTAACAAGGAGTGTTTAAAGTTATCATGTAAAATTTCGGCAATAACTTATTCAATATCACCCATTGTCCGATTGAATAAAATTATAAATACACATAAATTATTCACTGGTACAATAACTCTATCTATCGCGTATCTCTCCTAACAATCGATGATTTTAAACTTCTCTGCTATTCATTATTTCTTCGTGCGATCTTGCACCTAATGTTCATGTATACGACGTCTAACGTATGAGGATATTAATGCTCCAGTTAAATGAGTAATAAAGCGAGAGTCCTTTCGTGCTTGATACATATCGTTGCTGTGAAAAAAAAACGCTACGAGCATATGCTGTGCCACAGATACCTGTAATTTAGGAGCGTGTTATTTGGTGGAGATTTAACACCTGTTGTATGTTTGATTTTATCTATCTTCCTGGGTTTTAGGAATATATGTTACAACCGATGATACTGCCTATAGCCATGGTGAAATCTCAAAGAAAAAGGAATGTAATGACTATATTAAATTTGTTTAAATGTATGTAAATTTTATCGTTGTTTTGTAAATACTAGATACTAATAAATTTTTCGGCGTACAATATGATACAAAATATATTTATTTTTGTTACGAAAACCATCTTAATTGTATCTTATAATAGCATCTAAATTTACTCGACGATTAAGTCGGATCTACTTATCCAAAACTGAACGGGTTTCCGACGGAGAATCGTAATGCCTTCCTGTGTTAGGTAAACCTTGAACATAATAAGTGCTTGTTTCAGTGTTGCCCCTCAGGGAAACAAGAATACAAAAAAATCACACAAACATTCAAAAAGAACAACAGACACTGAATAGACCACCATGGTAGATCACTTCAATAGTGATAAGCGTACTTGACTGAGCTCGAGGTGTTATTTGTTCGAGGTGAATCTTAATGCAAATACAACAAACTCGGTTCTCGCGCATTAGCATGCAGTAAAGTACATTTTCGGAGTGACGCAGAGAATATAAATCGTAGATGCATAAGGCCTCGCGTACATTTGAAAAATTTGATCAAATAAAGTGATATTGATATATGATGTATTTGCTACGAATAATAATCCCTTTTGGTTTCAATTGATATATGTATATATGGAATTTCTACAACTAGTATAGTCAAAATCGAGGAAAACCTTTAAAGAATTCGAAATAAATTATATTAACTGTAAGTGAAAAATTGCTAAACAAACGAAATCAGTTCTAACTGGGTGTTAGAAAATATTTGGTATATTTTAAATACAATCTCATTGAAAAGTCTAGCATGACGTATGATGCTTTTGAAATAGACCACAGAAGAAAGAAGCAAATATAAAGCCAATAAATTATTAGTTATACCATTAGATATATTATTACTTATAAACTGTTGCCCATGTTCTGGCTAATCGAATAAGACAGCATCCGATCAATGAGGCGTAACGACTCAACCGCATACAATAATTAACTTTGCAGTAATTAATTTTAGATTCAGTATTGTAGATTTGATAAGCTCGCTATTACAATTTGGTGTTTAATGGGTGCTTCAAGCAGTTAACTTCTACACCTAAAGTTTTACAAACGCGTCATGTGGAGACTACTTGAATAATGTTCATCTGTATTCCTCAATATGCAGTAACAGGCATTTCAAACCTCTGCAGGTTGTACTTTGCTCATTGGAAAGTTATATAAAATGTTACAAAAGTTAAAATATAAATATAGTATCATTAATAAAAAGAACTTTACGAATCTGCGCGGGTTATGTTAAACATGGTTTTAATAACTTCCTCCATTTAGCGGCAAAAACACGTTTATATCCAGTGACACGTCCCGAAACAAGAAAATTGTAATAAATAAATTAATTCTAAATGCAGATTAAAAAATAACTCAGTGTCTGTAATATTTTTCATTTGTTTAGGTGCAATACAACTCTTATTTAGCTTCTTACATACTTATAATGTATTGTTGTGTCAAAAACGAAAGTGAAATTCTAGTTATGTGTATTAAACACATTACAAATTTTTAATAAATGTCTTAAAAAATAGTGCATATGCATATCAAACGCATACGCAGTAATAGTGTTAGCCTGAAGGACTGTATTCGTCTGCTATTTCTAATAGAATAAATTATTATCATAGTTAGCATTAAACTGAAATCGCTTCTTTGACGACAAACGTTTGCATTATTCTCTTCTTTAGTTAGTGTAATTATTTTGGACTCCAGCTGAGATGATTTTGTTGTTATTCCGTTGTTCACGTACTTTCAAATTTTAGATTTTCAGCATTAGAAAGTACGTACAATTATTTATGATTGCGACATATTTACGAACAATACGTTTACGCTAAATGAGCGGCATTATTTTCCCGAATTATTCATCACGGTCTTCAATTCCATTCAATAACTTTCATTGTTCTTTTTAGTATCGCGTCCAACTATCATCTGCGCTGTACGTTCTGTTTTATCTGTGTCAGCGTAGCGTCGCTGCAGTGTTATTGGGACAAATTTTCCTTATAAAGGAATCAGCGTGTCCCCTCATATAATACGATATCGACGTAATTAAATTACATGGAAAGCGAGATTCTATTGATAGAATCGAAATGTAAAATTAAATGTTATGAAATGAAAATATTCAATATGGGAGTTAACTTGTAATAGAAAAGAAAGTTCCCATTGGTTACACATCTCGTGA
Source organism: Holotrichia oblita (assembly GCA_023690525.1). Lineage (NCBI taxonomy): Eukaryota > Metazoa > Arthropoda > Insecta > Coleoptera > Scarabaeidae > Holotrichia > Holotrichia oblita. The sequence continues at coordinate 179,228,399 of CM043015.1, read as the reverse complement.
TTACAATCGTTACAGAAATCTAATAAAATACATTTCTCTGAATAATGAATTCAGCAAAATTGATAAAGTAAATAGAAAGTCACCAATTTGGCAAGAGGTGTTGCTTTAACACATCCTCAAGAAATATATAAACTAAGTTATCACAATTACTTTTTTGTTATGTACTACTATTGCAACTTCGATACTTATTTTACAAGAGTTGTTCCAAAAATTTTATTCTAATCTCCTGAATAACTTGAGAATCACGCTAGCTGCGCCATCTGTAATCTAATTTAAAAACTATTTTGAGCACTAAAGTCTAAGATTTTTTTTCTGATTTCCTGTCTTCTCTCGAATGGACAACTTTGCTGTTTAGTTATAAGCTAGTATTTACGGTAGCGTACGTGTAAACATAGTTGGGATATTATAAGTTTATGATGAGTTATGATAGTAATAATACTCTCGAACTAGTTCTACTATTATATTAAAAAATCCGAGTTGTATGTTATTCGGTTGTAATGTATTCAAGAAAACAGCTATATTCATTTTCGCAAAGAACAAATAACAACAAGGTAAACTAGTGACTTATACTACGACTAACGCACCAATTTTGGTATAAATCATTATAATTTTCCATCCATCGGCATTAAATGCCATTTCATCTTGATTATACGGTTGTGCTATTAATCTACATTAGGGTCCAGGTAGTCACGATCGCTAACAACTGTGTAGACCACGAATCTGGGACGTTTCTGTGTCGCACAAAGACGTCACACGGTATTTGAACCTAGGCGATAAGCAGCCGCACGATCGATGAATCGGCCGATAAATAAAACCGTTTAGGAAATGTTGAAACTTTGTATAGGCGACCGATCCATTTCCAATGCTGTTCTCACAATTTCTCACAATTAAATATTACTCTCTTGTCAAAAATGCTAAAAATCCTTCTTGTAACGTGAATTGGAATAAGTTTTGCCGGACATAACGAGAATAAGCTTTTTTTAACTATATTTGTATTTGATTTTGTATTTAATTGCATCCTTAAGCACACTATAGTATATTAAGTATGGAGAATGGTAATTACTGTCTGAGAACGGTAATCCTTAACGTATAATATGCTTATAACGTTTTCTGCGCGATTGGAATCTCTAGAAGAGTAATAATAATTTATATAAATAAATTTGTGAATATCAGGAAGATTGGAACTGAAACCATTAGATGGCTTTTCCATGGTTTCTATGGTTTTGCTCCAAACAAGTCAAATTGTGTTTTTGATGCCGTCGTTCCTAGTTCTATTTTGTGGTTCTGTTTTCACTTACCGTTGAGTGAACGGTAAGTAAATTACTTACCGTTTTGTTACACATAGCAACCAGTAATAGCAACTTACCGTCGTGGAAACAGACAGACACGGTAAACTGATAAAAACAACCAATCGCGCTAAATAGTATATTAAGTATTAAGAACGGTAAAGACCTTTTACCGATTGAAGACAATTGTCTGAAATCGGTAAAAGGTCTTACCGTTCGTGATGCTTATGACGTTTTTCGTGCGATTGAATTTATTAAAGCATGTAATTCAATCAGATTTATAAAAAAATTGTCTCCACGTTTATTGTCAGATCCCCCGTTGCTATAGAAATTTGTAAAGTGTTTGTAAACAACGACAGCCATTGCAGTTTTTTGTCAAAATCGAGATAAAAACGGATAGTGAAAATACCTAATAACTAAAAACGGATAATAAAAAATACCTAATAACTAAAAACTCAAGAAAATGAGCAAATTAAGTGACTCTGATAACGAGATCAACGTCATAGAAGAAGCATGGAATGTTGGTCGTTTATGTATTTCTCATTCCAGACAAGTCTAAAGAACGTTACGAATGCACACACAGAATTTTTAAGAAATGGTGCCAATATCTTGTCTTCTAACTTTATTTTACAAAATAAGCTTCCTGCAATTGGCAGTTGTAACAATTGTACCTTTAACATTTATGTAAATAAGTAAGTTAAAATTGTTATTTACTAATTATTATAATAATACGTTAATTTTGAATAAATTTACTTACTGTTCTAGAACGCTAATACACTTAGGGTCATATTTATAGTCCATGCTTGAGGTTGTGTCGATGCTTGAGCACGCGATTTTGACAGATTTGTAATGACATTTATGTCAAAATCGCGTGCTCAAGCATTGACACAACCTCAAGCACGGACTATAAATATGACCCTTACCGTTGACTTTTTCGTTAGCAACTAGTAAACAAAACTTGCCGTCTTGGAAACATTCGCGGTAAACCATCAAATATCATCATCATCACCATCAATCGCACAAAAACGTATTTACTTACTTCCATTATTTTACAGCACTTATATGCTTGTATGACAACTTTTGCTGCAGGTGTGCTTACTTTAACATTACAAAATTTGAGGATTCAATGAGCATCTATGAGCTCAATAAATTCAAATTCTTTGTAATGATTGTGCTAACCTTGTCACTGCAATAATTTCTTAAATAGCTTTCCAGGATATGGTACGAGATATCGTGTCAGTTTCAACACTGTTTTAATGTAATCGTAACGAATAGCAACAATCGACAAAAGAGAATGTATGCTGATGTGTATGAGTACTGTGCACTTTTCTGAAATTGAAATCTGATAATGTTATGTGAAAATGCGCTTTTTCAGGTAATTTTTGGTGGCTTAATTAGATAGTTGGGCCTATTTCTCATTCAGCATGCTTTATTTGGTGCCTAGGTATTATGAGTGCGTGGAAAATCTCTAAACAGCGTCCGATAACAATTTGAATTTACCGTAAAACATGCATAGCAGCAAATTTTATACTTTGAATCGTATATTTTTAAGCAACGCATACGAGTTTGATAAGATTCCGTCATATGACGATTCTCGAATAAAAGATAACTTCATATATTGTGTGTGCCTATGAGTGGCAATGCGTTTTGATACCTCTGCACTTGACTGACAACGCAATTATACCATAAAGGGAAAACTCGATTTTGGTAATCCACGACAAATTCGCCATCTCATTGCTGATGTGAAGATAGAGTTCAAAAACCATTAAGGAATGGAACATTCAGTTGCTGAAATTATATTAAAATACAAGGGAAGAGTAATTCTCAAGCAATATAATAATAATAAATAATAATAATAGTTTATTTCATATAATACAAGTGTATACATGAAAAAGTCAGTCACAAGCAATCCATAATACAATATTTAGGACTATAAAGTACATACATAATAATTCAATATTTTAGTACTATAATAGAAAAACATCTAATCAAAGAATACCATACAGATTTATAAGTTATTCTAATTGGGGTATCTTTGAGAGAATATAAAGACCAATTATCAACGATAAGGTTTGATTTCAATTTTTGTTTGTGTAGCACTCTATTCAATTTATTGAAAGTGTGCGGTATCTAATCGTGAAAGACATTTAAAAAGTCACAAGATGCCACGAATATCTCTTGTGAACAGACATAAAATTATTGTGTTACATGAAGTAAATCAAGCTTAACGAAACTGGTGAAGTAGGCAAATTTGTTTTTTTTAAATCTAAAAGTTTAGCAGGACCTAAAGTAATGTGAAGAAGAGATCCTGTGAATGGCAATAAAGAAAATTTACATTGCTCATAAATCCTGAGACAATGAGTGGCGTCAAGTCTTATTCAGAAATCTAAGTTTCAGCTGTTTGGCACCAAAGACGTCAATATTAAGGAAAAGAAAGCCATTTGGCATTTCTTATTTCTGCATCTTGACAATATCGATATTAACAATATTTCTGGCGTTTTATATTATAAAAGGAAATTAGTTGGCAATGTTTAAGAACAATGGTTTGGCCATGAGCAATTATTATTATGAATGCATCTCATGGATCCCCATATATTCAAAACTACATGATAGTGTACAAATAGAATCAAGGACGTTACATTTAAAGGTGGTCACACGAAATACTAATATTCGCAGTTGTAACATTTATTGTTATAAATGTATAAGTAGCAATCGAAAATTTTTATTGTCCTGACAGGTCATTTATATATTTATAAGTGCTGGTTTCTTTTGCACAGTAGTGTATACCTATACAGATTTATTTATGGGGTAGTCTTTGAGAGAATATGGTTCAAGACCAATTAAAAAAGATTTCAATCTACTTCGTAATAGCACTAAAGTCTGTGCTGATTTAATAAAGGTAGGTAGCTTATTGTAAATTTGTAGACATGAGTAGTATATTCCTCTCTCAGTAAGAGTAAGCCTGTGAATGGGAAAAGAATAATTTACATTTCTTAATCTTGTATCGTATTCATGAGTATTTCTGGCGTTTTGGAAAAGTTGGCGGTTTTTTATGACAAAATTCACACATTCATATATATAAACTGCATGCACTGTTAATATATTATTAGATCTGAATGCATCGCGGCATGTTTGATTAAATTCTGTGCAAGAAAAACACGATCTATATCACTACTTCCTCCCCAAAGAAGAATATCATATCTCATCCTAGAATAAAACAACCCGTAGTAGACATTCATTAACACTGGCAAATCCACAGTTGCTCTCAAATTTCTAATGGTATAACAAACAGTATTCAGTTGCTTACATAACTTTTCAACATGCGTGGACCAACTTAAATTACTGTCCATATGCACTCCCAGGAAGGTAATTGTATCAACAGTACCGTGAAAGTTGTTGTTAAAGGTTAAAGTCAAGGGAGCGATGGAAGTGCTACTTGTACTAAATACCATGCATGCTGTTTTAGAGTTGTTTATACTAAGTTTGTTCCTAGCAAACCATTCGGTAACAACCGAAAAATACTTTTGACATTCGTTGACCAAGTGTGCAGTATCATTTCCTCTAATAAGTAAGTTAGTATCGTCTGCATAATTCACAAGCAAGTGTTCGGTACCATCTACAACTCTGTACAAGTCATTTATGTAAATGTTGAATAACAATGGTCCAAGTGCTTAAAAACGAGAAAAACCGTGATCCACGCTTTGTGTTCGAGCTTGGTTACGTTTGCAGTTTTCAGGTGTATACAGAAAAACGTAGCAATAATACTGAATATGGATTGGGAGAAAGTATTATTTCTAACAGGCCTTACGGATTTATGAAATTAAGGGTTACCATAATTACTTTGATAATGTTTTCTTCTTCAACAAGCTTATGCGGACTATCTATAATGCTATCGTGCCACAGTTCAATACCAAAGTGGACATTTACTACTTGTTTCAGTAAATTATTAGTCGTAGCGAGTCGGTGGTTTTCAGTGAAAGAGACATATCGTGCGTGAGATGTAAAAGAGTCGTTTGTTACCCACGATACATTCCTCGGCTGCATATAGATATTGCATGATCTGCGGTGACAAAACAGACATTAAAGTCTTATGATACAATAGGCTGCAATAGCAAAAAATGGTGGCATCGCCTGCATTAAAATTTTTACATGTATCGAATGTATATGTTCTCGTAACTGTCGCTCAGAAATTCAAAAGTAATATAAATCTCAAATAACTTTAAAGCTCCGTTGTTAGGTTTTATTATCATAGATATCATTGGTTTCCACAATCAAAATTCTAATTAATTCTTGTTTCAAACGGTTAAGAATACATGATTACTCAAACATATATAACACCATTGTATATCTGTATGCACTATTTAATAATAAAAATAATACTAATTTAATGCATATCTAGTAATAATAATAATAATAAACATTTTATTTCCACACACAGTATACAAGAGACAAGAGTAGCACACTTAACTTGTATAAGCTAGAAATACGTCACAGAATCAAACAACTTACTTATTATAGAAATCTTGGACACAGTAGCAATTCACATTTAATAAATACTCTTTAACAGCTTTTTTGAATTGGTATAAGTTAGCGGCGCTCTTTATTATAGGAGGAAGGTTGTTATATAATTTACATCCTACAAAGTAGGTACCTTTCTGAAAAATTTCTTTTCTATGTTGTGCCGGAAGAAAGTAATTATCTGTCCGTGTATTATAATTGTGACTAGTATTACTGCACGAAAAATCAGACTTATTCTTAAATACAAAGCATAATAAATCAAGTATGTAAATATCACAAAAGGTTAGTAGAGCATTAGCTTTAAAATATTGTTTGCAGGAATCTCTATAGCCGAGATTATAAAGAATTCGTAAGGCTCTCTTTTGAATTAGGAAAACCCTTTCAGATTGTGGAGATAAACCCCAGTGAATTACCCCATAGCGCATACAAGAAATAAAATTTGAATGATAAAAAGTTAGGAGAGAGCTAATGTTACATTTTTTCTTGAGTTGTTTTAAAGCATAACAAATTTTTGATAACGTTCTGCATAGATTATCGATATGTTCACTCCACTTTAAGTTCTCATTTATGGCTATGCCTAAGATCTTGGAAGAAGAATCTAAATTAAAGGCATGATTATTTATTTGAATCATATTAATAGGCTTACTTTTGTTATGAAAGTATACGAATTTGGTTTTTTGTTCATTAATTATTAATTTATTTGAACTCATCCATTTATGAATAGTGTTCAAGGTTGCTGAAGCCATATCATTAATTGTATCAGTATTTACAGGCTTAATAATTAGACTGACATCATCCGCATACAATACGACATTTTCAATATTTTTCAGAGCTTTTGGCAAGTCATTTATATATAGCAGGAATAATGTGGGGCCCAGGACAGAACCCTGCGGCACACTAAGGTTTACGTTAATGGTACGTGACTGATAGCTATGAATTTTAACAAACTGTTTACGGTTTGATAGATATGACTGGAACCATTGTCTAGCTATGCCTCTCACCCCATACTGTTCTAATTTATACAGAAGAATATCATGATTCACCATATCAAATGCTTTGGACATATCAATAAAACTACCCAAGCAAGATTTCCCTTCGTCTAGAATTTCATATATGGTTTTTAAAAAGTTAAAAACAGCGGCATCTGTGCCTTTGTTTCTAGAATAACCATGTTGATTGGGGAATAGTAGGCTAAAGCGTGTTAGATAGTTGACTAGATGCTTGTTCATTACACTCTCATAGATTTTAGAAAAAACCGATAACAAGCTTATCGGACGATAATTTTCTAAAACGTCTTTATCGCCTTTTTTATAAATTGGATGAATGGTAGATAACTTTAAACCAGTAGGAAAAACACCTCTTTCAAAAGAAAAATTAATTAAATACGTAAGTACAGGTATTATAACAGGCGAAGTATGTTTTACAACGAAAGAGGAAATTTGATCATATCCTGTCGAATTTGAGGTATTTAACCCATTGATAATTGCTTCTATATCTTGTTCAACTACTGGTGGAATAAAAAAAGAAGTAGTGCTATCTGTATGTGCATAGTTTTCAATGTCACACCAACTCACATTATCGTTCAAATTACCTAGTCGTACTGAAAGCGAAGCAAAGTGCTGATTAAACTTGTTACACAGTCCTTCACCACCAGCACCATCAGGCAGTGTGGAAGTTTTACAATTAAGACTGTTACGTATCACAGCCCAGACGGCTTTAGTTTTGTTTGCAGACGTAAAAATTAAAGTATCATTCATTTCAAGTTGTTTCCTATGTAAAAAATCTTTGTAAAACTTTTCATAATTTTTAAATTCTTGGCGATATATAGGATTCCGCGTGCTTATTTCTTTTAGAAATAGTAACTTATTCTTAATTTCAAATATTTCTGGACTAATCCATGACTTTACAGATTTACTTTCAAGTTTACATTGTATATATGGAAAGCACCAGCTGTGATAGTATGAAAAGATATTTAAAAATGTTGTAAACGCTAAATCAGGACAATCACATTGGTAAACACTAAACCATGATTCCTCTTTTAGCATATTGCAGAAGCTAGTTAGAGAACTATTACAATACTTATACCTATAAATGTACTCATTGGTGTTAGAATGATCTACATTCAGATATAGAAACTGACTGTAATGGTCAGATAAATTATTGTCTTTGCAAGAAGTGGAAAAGTATTTATCGGAAAAGTTTACTAAGAAGTTATCTAGACAAGTTACAGAATCATTAACTACACGTGTAGGTTGATCGATAGTTCTATACAAATTGTATACGCTACATAAATCATCAAACCGTTGGCGCGTAGTAGATGGAAGTAAAAAATTTATGTTAAAATCTCCGCCTATAACAATAGCTTTATTTTCACTGTCTAATGTTTCTAAAAAGTTCGAAAAATTCTCCAAGAAAGATTCAAAATCTGAATTGGGTGGTCGATAAACGGTGGCTACTACAACCGGAAAAGACACTTTTAGTTCCACTGCACATATTTCAATTATATTGTTTTGGTGAAAACATGACACATCAATTGCAGTATATTTGATATTCTCCCGCACAAAAACAGCTACACCGCCATGACTGTTGACTTTCCGACAACCGTACGATGCTAATTTAAAGTTGGAAATTTTTATCACTTCTATTTGATCGGAGGACTGCCAATGCTCAGTAAGTAGTAAAACGTCGATCTTATTTTCTTCAAGGATAATGTCCAGTTCTGCGAGTTTATTTGCCACGCATCTAATGTTTTGATGGATTATTTTAATGTTTGTTATGCTTTCGTTTCTCTGTTTGCAATGCGGAATAAAAAACGATTTATGGAGGCATCTTGAGGCCAAAACTCAGGCGTATTCACCTGTTCAAAGAACTTTGAAGGAAATGATACCCTAAAAGAGGAGTATCTTTCAGGATATTTACTTTTTAGTGCTTCACACTCAACGTCGTTGATGTTTTTCAGTTTTATGTATTCCTCTAAATCAGAAGTTGTAAGTTTGGGGTCGAGGCTGTAGACATGTAGATGACTAAAGCTACTAATTGTTGCAGCAGCGTCAGTACCACGCATAGGTGTAGGTCTCTTAGATTTCAGTTTCCGGTAGGATGCAGTTTTCCAAGAGTCATCTTCTTTTGGTCCTGTCGGTATTATAATATCCTCTGTATGTTGTTTATATTCTTCAACTAGGTTTACATCTGTCTTGGACTGTTTTTGCATGGAAGTTTTTGTAGCGTCAGCAAATGTAACCTTTTTCTTTTGCGGCATCAATTCCTTTTTCTCTAATTGTTTTTTTTGGTTCTGTATTTACCATCCCATCACATAATCTATTTAATATGTTTGATAACTCAATATTATTTTGTTTTTTTTTGTTTTTTTTTTTTTGTTTTTTTACAGATACTTCACGTTTTAAACCATCGATAGTTTCTTGTAGTCGGTCAGTTGTTTTTTAACAATATTTTCTATGATATCGGAAAATTCCGAACTCTTTATAAAACTAAGTAAATCTTCGCTACTAGATCTTAGACCCGGTGCCATTTTAACGATATAAACATAGCACAGGAATACGTGTGTACACTTGAACGACTCGTGCACTCTATAGTAAAAGTACTATAGACGTACATATACTATTAAAAGTTATTAGAAAGTTTTAAACCCTTATGATTCCTGTTACAAGACCATTTGAACACAATTCTACACACACAAAAACTATCAGAGTTGCACAATAGTCAAACAAACGATACAGCTTACGAAGTCATTGTATGTAAGCACGCACCACACACATAAAAAAGGACCTGTAAGTGCTTATCTTTTAATCTCAGATATATTTCCACTTTTAGATCAAATGAAACAGCAATTAATTAAATACCAAATTATTCAATTCTTAGCGATTGATACCTCCGGTAGTATACAAAAATATTTAGATAAAAAAACATGTTTACAAAGGATATTACATAAAAATATGGGAATAATCTCTATTATCCTCCATGATTCTGAAAATATTGGGCACTAGCTACTATACTTACGCGAAAAAGGATATTTTTAAGAAAAAACAGCATGGAATTCGTTCTCCAAGATAAGAAGTACGTGATACAAGTACAAAATACTGGTACATTAGAAAACTATGAAAAAATGTATAAATAAATGAAGTAAATCTACAACATTCGATGTCATTTTAAGAGTTAAAATTAACACTAAAGTTTGGTTTATAATTATTCACCTGCTTAAAATGTGTTCTTGTGTTATCAAACGCTCACATTTAATATATAAAAAATCATATTTTTGGAAGTTCCTTTTTCCTGTGTTAGATGAATAAATTCACCAAGCTTGTTACGTAATTTTTGTTGATTGAAGGTGGCGTTAACAAATTAGAAAAGATAGTATAAAATATCAAATTGTTAGTAAAGAGTTAATACTAAAGATCCGGATTTGATTTTTGCCGCTTCAAAAACAAGTTTTGTTCGAATTTTAGAACTTATTTTACATTTCCAACGGCGGTGTAATTTACCAAACACGGAAACAAAAACTTAGCCACGTGTTGCTATTTGACCGACATGTTTAGTGAAACATTATTGCATTTTACATGTCGAGAACAGTGGAGGTAGTAAACTGTCTACTTAGTGAATCTATCAGCCTTGAAATCTTTCTTAACTCGGAATCTTTTCCGCGTTTTTCTCTCCGACCTAGGTCTTGGCGAGATTGTTTCCTTCCTAGTAGTAGCAGTCGACCCAGGTATAATGAGCTCTCGCTGCGCGAGTTTATCTCTGCAACCATAAATGTATTGTGTGCAAATGCTTGTGAAGTTATATCGGAAAAGAAAGAGAAAAACATGGTAATTGCGACGATAAAAACGAGAACTGATTAATTTTCATGTGAAACGGAAATATTTAAGAGCAACGTTTAGGTATTGTTTGCGTGTTTTAATAACTTGATAGACGTGTTTTTTAACGAGCGCATATTGTTTTTAATACATGTAATATGTTTACGGTAGTTTTGTTTAAAGTTAAGGTTAGTTACCTTCTTTATACGTATATGTATGCGTGACTGAGAAAAAGATATTTAGCATTACTTAAAAGCGTTATGTTTATACTGAATAAACAACTAGTTTATACTAGTTTACCGTAAATGTCAAGAAGGCTTGTTATTCTTAATAATGTTCGACTGTAAGAAATACTACTAAAATACTAAAGAACTGCGTAGATAATTTACAAACAACTTGCACTAACTAGAAAATCAATGTACTTAAAACATGTAACAGATATCTTTATCAACGAACACACGAAAACTAAATTTCAAAGTAGTGACATTATTACCTGTCATCGTTGATATCAGTAGATTTAGTCCTTAACATTGGGATATAATACGAAATTGTGTGGCAATATGTCAAAGCTACAAACGAGCCAGCGAATCTCTCCATCAATATTCTCTAAGTTAGTTACGATGGTGCAATTGTTATCCTGTCAATTGTGCCATCCATAACGACATCGCATGATGAATGTTCTACTGAATAGATATCAGAAATGAGCTTAGTTATCAAAATCAAGCATTTTGGATAACTATATGGTAAAAACTTACAGAGTTAAAATGCTGTGAGCGTATAAATCACACTAGACGAAGCCGTTTTGTGAACTAAGAGCCATAATAATTATATTATAATTATAGACAAAATATACGATAGTCCAACTTTTTGCTGATAATCTTGGCCATTCACTGCTATCTCGTGATATAGAAAGCCTGCTCATTGCATTGTATTAGCATTATGTGAGTTTTGTCAGTTTCGTCGGGCTGAGAGGGTGGTCACCAGGTTATCTAGCCTGGAGCACAAAAGCAGTGCTTCTTATTATGTAAAATAAGATCCAAAGCTTTTTTTTGAGTTTGGTGATCGACAAATATAAGTTCAGTATCGTAAGGAACGTCCAGATCCTTAACATTTTTAAAAAGACATCAAATATTCTGATTCAAAATCTATGTAACAACCGGCCTTCACAAAATTATAACATTGCGTTGATTACGATTGAAACGTGTTACAAATGAGGTAGATAAACGACAAGCAAAATAGAATCGTATTTAGCTGTGCTGCCTCATGAGATATAACATCGCCCATGATTACTTATTCAAATAAAGAACTCGACAAATCTGTAGCTACTATTATTCCTAATAAAATTTGGTATCTTTATTACATTAAAAGTATTTCTCTTAAATACTTTCACGCGAGTATTAGGCTTCCAATTGTGTTGTTTGTTGATGGCCACCGAATACATCTGACGAACCCTCTGTAACGCGAGTCACACGCGATTTTCGCCTCTATTTCGTAAAGTAAAAAATTCATAATTTTGGAACCGCTGCAGATAATCAATTGAAATTTTGGATTTTGGATTAACAAATCATACTCTTTCTTTTAGTGATATAAATTTAATTCAACTCTCACCACAAAGGAGAGGTGAATTTTTCCAAGCCTACTTCAATGCTTGTAACTTTGTTCATAATTAACTTATTAGAGAAATACTCCACATTTAAGCTCTTCTTGTCGTTAATGATCGATTTGTGGCGGAAGAAATCGTTTTTCATTATCTATTTGTAAAACAAGCGATAATATACTGTACACCTATTATTATGCACACATGTGTAGATGTATTTGACATATTAGGCAGGATAAAATATAAGGTAAAAATCAGAGCGGCCAACGCAAAAAATAATAACAATAACGTAAGTATCACAGGAAATAGAATCTTGCATAGACTTGTAAAACTAGTTCAAACCAAGAAATGTCGATTACATTGTACCAATATTAAAATACTGAAAAACAACAGTGAATACATAATACAGATATACCGGAAAACATCTACGTTATATGACAACTGGATCTCGGTGGTGCTGCGAACGGATAACGGCGAACTAAAAGAATGTCATACGTAAATACTTCTTCTACATATAAAAAAAACTAATGCAGGATAAGGAGCTGATTGAAGAAGCCATGGAGAGAAAAAAGGACAAAAGCCAGATAGAGACGTTATAGAAACAGTATAACACTTGGAAAAACTCAAAATAAACTCTTTGAAATCTTAAAACAGCCTTACACAAAGCAGACGTAAACAAAAACGTGAAGAACTACAAATTAAAATAGTCAAATAGTCTGAAGATATCATAATTACGTTCTACTACTGCGGATGAAATGTCAGAAATGCAGATATGCTGTCCATGTAAAGTGTTTAAAGAAACTAATTGTCTTTTAAGACGCCATCGTATTGCGTATTATTGACATACACTTCTCCTGCCAATATTTCCTAAAAATTATCGATGCATTTAGATCGGGCTAGTTAGCAGGCCATCCTAATAAATTGATTTTCTTTTAATAAAACCACTTCTTTGTTTGTCTGAAATCATGGATAGCTGCATTGCCTTGCTGAAATATCCAGTCCTTGCGTCGGTAATTGTTTACCAAAGTCTTTAGGATTTATTTGCGTAGAAATAAAATACTCGTATATGGGCTTTATTGTTATGGGTAAAAGCCACCCAAACCATTATACTACCGCCAACAAAAATTTCGACTTATTGCAATTTTAGTGTTCTTGCGCAAATCGTACCACTAATATTTGAAACCATCAGGGCCGCCCAAGTTAAATTTCTTCGCATCACAAAATATTTTTTCCACTTGTGATCTCACTTCATATGATTTTGCGTAAATTTTAGTCTTGGCTGTTTATGTGTCTCCTTTAAGAGGTGTTTCAGCCACTAAAAACGTTAACTACCGGATGAAATTTGTTGTAGACGCCTGTCAGTTACTGGTAAATTTAAATTACATTTTATTTGTTGCGCGATTACTTCACCAGAACAGGCTAATCGAAATATCGAGTGTTTGATTGGTGTGATGATAGAATCTTCTCATTTTCTTAATGATGGCTCAGATTGAAAACCCTACCTCCTTATAACAATTTATTTATAACTTGTGAAGACGTATAGGGGTTTCTTTACATTAGAATGATGAATGATGTCGAAGGAAGCTCTGCATATCTAACAGTTATCATATTGAAAAAAAAAGGTTTCTACTATTCTTTTACATTCACAAATGTAATTCTATGTAATTCCCAACTCGTATTTATAAGGAAACTACAAAATTAGATGGAACTAGAGAATTTTTGCTGAGTATATTATAGGTTCTTTCCAACAAGACCATTAGAACTAATTCCAGAACCCGTTCATAACTGCAAAGTGCGCAAGCGCGATTTCTCTACCGGTTAAGAACTAATTCTAAATAAGCGTTCGTTGGAACACGAATTAGAACTTACAGTCAGCAGTTTCAAATATTGACAGATAGCTTAACCCAAAATATAAGGTATCAACATGGCAGGTAAATATTATTTTGAGACTTCTGCATAATTAATAACTAAAATTGAATACCTTTTTAGAAAACATCGAGTACATAATTCAGGTAGAAGATATCAGACCAGATTTTAAGTGGGATAACTCAAGTACAAAGGTACTTATAGATTTATATAAGAAATATAAAAAAAAAGTTGGAACAATTGAAGTAAAAAATGTGAAAGCCATGTGGCTAATTATTGCTAAAGAATTAGAGGTAGCATTGAAAAAGCCTGTACCTGCAAATTGTTGTGAGAATAGATGCAAGGTATTAGACAGAAATTATAAGAAATTTGTGGAGAACAAAACGTCAACAGGAAGAGGGCGTAAATATTTTGAATTTACTGATGAAATGGCAGAACTATTTATGGGAAAAAAGTCTGTTGTCCCTCAACTTCTATTATCTACAAGTACAATACATGAACCGGAGGTGGAAAGTCATATGGCAACAGATGAAAGTATAAAAGAACGGGAAACAACTACTGTAACAAATAGCATATATGTATAAAGATGTCGCAGAATCTGATTAAAAAGAGAAAAAATATCAAGAAAGTAGATTAAATATTGAAAACGAAAAACTTAAAGAATTACAAACAAGAAATGCTTTACTAAGAGAACGCAACGGAATTCTAAAAGAAAGAAATTGTTCTTGTGACAAATAAGTCATGGGACATATGTATATACTTTTAGTTTCTTTAGTAAGTACCTATTTAGTTTTATTTTAAGAATAATATTTTCTTTAGCATTTCCACATGTTGTTTTGTGATAACTTTCTAAATATTGTTGTCTGTAGTATTTTGTTTTATTTTAAGAATAATATTGTCTTTAGCATTTCCATATATTGTTTTGTGGTAACTTTCTAAATATTGTTGTCTTTAGTATTTTGTTTTATTTTAAGAATAATATTTTCTTTAGTATTTCCTTATATTGTTCTGTGATAACTTTCTAAATATTGTTGAACAATTACTTTCTTTAGATTAACTTCTGCAAGAGAATATATTTTCCTTTTAGGAAAAAGGCAAGGCCTGAGAAAAGAATAACAGAAGCTTAAGTGTTTGTTGTGATATTCTATAATTTTATGTAATGTGGTTATAAAATATAAGAAAAAAATATAAATATAAATAACTAATACTACTACATTTTATTTACAATGTTTGCACAATATTTTCTCTAAATCCTCTGGCAATCATATCATTTTCTAAATCTTCATCTTCTTCATTATGCTCAGGCAACTGGGAAACAAGCATTTCATTATATTCATTGTCTAGCAGTGTATCATCAATAGCTATATTGTGTAGCACACAAGCAGCTCTTATTAAATGGACTGTGTTCGATTCGTCTAAGTTTTACATGATAGAGTTGCCTGAACTTTTGTTTCAATATTCCGACGCAATGTTCTATCACATATCGGTTCATACATAATCGTATATTATAATTTATTTGTCTTGGGGTTAATTGGCCCCTATCTTTAAAGGGTGTCATTAAATTTCGCTTCAGAGGATAAGCACTATCACCTAGTAAAAAATATTGTCCACATTTTTCCTCTAAGGTGTTACCTATTGGCGAGTTTCTAAATACTCGGGCATCGTGAACTGACCCTGGATTACCCACAAATACATCTCTAATTTTTCTATTATGGTCACATACGACTTGCATCTAAAAACATTAGGTAATTCTTCAAATAAGCAAAACAAAGAAATTGATGTGCAATTATACCTGTATTGAATAATAACCCTTGCGATTTATGTGTGACTCAGCATCTTCGTTTGGTTTGTCTATTCGTACATGACAGCCATCTATCGCACCTATAACACATGCGAAACCTTTCCTTCTAAAATACTCTTCAATTTCTCGCTTTTCATTGTCGTTTGGCCAGTGATTGATTTGTGGGGATAAATTGCTTATAAAAATTGTCATTTTTGTAATAATTCTATATAATGTACTGACTGTTACCCCAAATCCATCAGCCACATCTTGAAAACTGGCTGTCTGATGCCTAATGTACCAAGTGTATATTAACATCTGCAATAAGTTTAACGTTGCATAAAATAGTTACATCTTTAGACCACCAAATAGATAACTACCTGATTTAATGCAGCAATTTTACCACATTGCCCTGTTTGTGTTCTGAAATAGTTACTGTTTTCATATTGTTGTGCAAGATAATTTATGTGTTCTCGTTTTATTCGGAAATGTTGGAAAAATGTTTCATCATCATACTTAGGAACAATCTCGCTTAAAAGATTTATTAGGTTAAAATACATATTCACCTGCGAATACATGAATGTTGTACACTACCTAAAAAATTTTCATTTTTTACACGAGTTTTTCCTATTAGTAATTCTAATGCGTTCTCTTCGCTTGTATCTGAGTCAAAGTAAATGTTATCGTCCTCAAAATCGCTCATTTTAGTATTTATTTAAAAAACAAAACTTCAAATCTGACAGTACAAATACCTACAACATGCGTTGTACGCATGTCGATTCTAGTAGTTCCTATCTTGAACTGGTGTCACCGTTCTTGAATTCGTTCTGGTACCAGTTCGTAATCTGTAGGAATAGTGATTTTTCTATCCCGATTCCAGTTCTTTACTTGTTCGAATATACAATTCATTTTGCGCATGCGCTGGCTAATTCTGAACTGGTTCTAAGCGTTGTTGGAAGGAACCTATTGTTGAGAGGCGCCAATCTTCGGTAGTTACTGTTGTATATGTGTGTGTTTTTTTTTCATATTATTCAATCTATTGAATAAAAGTGATTTTTGCATATTATCTGCTGCTGAAGTTACTACTAACTATGAATGTGGATTCATAGTTCAACATAAATTATCATTTTATTCTCCACAATTTTTATATAGTTTTAACCACATTTATTTTTTCGCTCTTTTTATATTTTTTTTTGACTCTTATATCATAAACGTGTCGTATAGTAATAAGTTAATTAATGATTTAATGATACAGGTTTGTGTGTTCTAGAGATATTTTGCCAAACGATAACTATGAAATATTTTTTATTATAGACCATCGCGCGTGATCGACTCCCGCTATATATCGCACAGATCAGGGATTTCGTAGCGTTAATGTCAATCATTCGGTCGGAAACTTACCTCGGGCGGATATCGCACGTAAGAACGGCGCACGGCGGCACACATACAACCCAGGCGATCGGGAGAATCTCTTTGTCCGCGATCGCGCGATGTCCTCTTCGCGTTGCGTCCGCGAGACTCGACTCTTCTATCTGTCATCGGTATCTGCTCATCGCGTATTGAATAATGCAAATTCCTCGACGTGCACGCCAACGGAATATGCATATTGGTTGTGAATGTACGCTTCTGTGTATATACACTGGCACATCTCTGTAGATGTGTGTAAATGTAATCAGTGTTGAGAATCTGGAATTCCACCGATGCAAGGAAAATTGTTGCCGCCGCGACTGTCATGTTAAATAAGAGAGGTAGGCATTTTAAATTTATTTTTAGATTGAGAAATTATAGCTTATGTCGAAGCAAAAGTTGTCGGTCAAAATTGGTGTGAAGTATGCTAAGTTTGCAATCCGTAATTCTTATTCTATTGGTGTGCAAAAAGGTTTAAACTTGTTTATGGGTGAACGATCGTTAAGCATAAAGTGTCGTAATAAATTATACAAAACCTTCCATTGAAATTTTAAGCAATAGTGACTGAATGGAAAGGGTAACTGGAACCAAACGTTAAGCCGGAATATAGACATTAACAATGTCGGTTCGTTTCTTTCGCTACAAATAACAATAATATCAATAAAACTGACCCGAAGCTTAAGGTATTATGCTACCAATAGATGCATCCTGTCAGAAAATAAATATATTTACTTACCATAGAACTAGGGTAGGTATCTACTACCTGATTTTACAAAACGCGATTTGTGATTGATGAGTAGCTAAAAACGCAAGGACAGTTCGTCAGAATACGGCTACTTTTCAATTGTGGTATTAACAATATATGCATGTACATAGTGCCGGCAAAGGACCTATCTGTACTTATTTTTTCAGGAGCTAATTCTACTTCGATTAACTTTAAAGCGTTTCTCTGTGAAATACATATTTCTCATAAATTTCTTTCCCGTATACTGCCATTATAAAAGTTGACAAGTTATAATGTTGGCAGTGTAATATGGAGTTCTATATATTATATCATAACATTATTATCGAATTCTTGCAATCCACAGTGAAAGTTTGTGCATTGCTCCAAACCCTCAACTGGGTTTATAAGTTTCAATATTTATTTATAGAACAGATTAATCAAAAAAAAATATGATTACGTGTTTCTAATAAGATATTTAAGAAATACAGGCACCCTGTATTTCTTAAATATCGTCTTTGTTTTAGGATGTTTTGATCGACAAGAGAACATACTTACATCAATTTTGTAGGTAGTTCATCGGATGATTGATCAGATTAGTAGTTTTTATGCTACTCCTAACTTCTTTTCTGATAAGTTTTTCTAGTCGTAATTACATATATAGCTTCACAAGCTGTAGTCCAAGATTGAATAAAAACTCTTCTCTACCACACTGATATGAATAAGTTACTTCTGAATTTATTCCAGCTTAGCTTCAGATTCCAAAATAGTTCGTTAAGCTGGTCAAATGTATCCACTCCTCCCTTTGCAGAATTACAAAAAATTATAACTTTTCCTTTATTTTGTCTTAATGTTTCTCCAAGGTTTGAATTGACGACAGTTAGCATACTATTTCTCATGGAATTAATATAAACCAAGCATCCATTGTGAGGTTTCTTCCTCTACCGTATACTGGTTTACTTCTTTGAAATAGTATTTTGATAATCAACTTCGCGCTTGGTTTGACTTCATCTCCTGTGCAACAGCTAGCACGTAGCAATGAAATATGTTCTCAGCTCACACAGTATAATAATCTTTATAGCACATTTATCAGATTTTGCGTCATTATATAGTTTGAAGGGGTGAAGTAGCTTTGGTACTCATTTATAAATATTTTCCATAGTTGTCTGATAATCGAGAATTTATCATTGCGGTTATTACCTTATTTACCATCAAATCTTATGCATAATAGCAAAGCAACAAATCAATCAGTGCTTTTATTTCCGAATTATCACCAACGTACAAAAATCTAGCCATATATTTTTATCGCTTTTGCACAACTTCTTTATTTGAATCATTTACTACGTTAGTTACTATCTCCGCAGACAAATACAATTTCCAACTCTCGGCTTCAGGGTTCAGAAAAAACCGTTCTTTGCAGCTACTTTTGGAACAGGAATATGAAATATCCGTGGTGACGGTTCTGTACACCAAATTTGTCTAGTCTTTCCTCTGATTCTATCCTTTGCTGCTCACTTGACTCCTCGTCTGATATTTCAGTATCACTTTCTGGTTGTACAGTGACACTATAAATAACGTTCTTTATCAGATTCGTCGGAACCATCCTCGATAGCAGCTGCACACACTTTGAAATTGGATATGTGTAAATCTTGTATAGAGAATGACAATGTTTTTGTACCTACTATGATTCGAATTTATGAGCTGATATTTTGTCAATAAGTTGTACGTGATGGATACTAAATGCATGTAAAATATTAGCTTCCGAAGAAAAAAATTAATAAAATTTACACAGAAGTTTTTTTCTCCTAAAGCTATTGGTGCGAAATGTTGTTCATATGTTAAAAATATATTCAAAGAACACACATTAGATGTTAAAACATGAACATAATTGCGATTTGATAAGGTATAACGATATTACACAAAACTCACAACTCCCACTATGTGTTCTGGGGTTAAAATAACTACGAGCAGCTATAAACTAAGATACCTAAGAATTTAAATTTGCTTACCCTTAACCAAAGCGCAAAAAAATGAATGATTATTATATAGTCTCGATCAATACAATTTAATGTTCTACACAGTCCACCGAAAGTCCGGGACAAACAATGCATGTCTAGGGACTTAATGATGTGGAAAAGCTAAACCAAAACAGGAAAATAAACGATTCGGAAGAATGATTAATGAATCTAACTCATTCAATAATTATTCCTGTTTCTGCAATAAATTTGAAATGATTTACATATGGTTATACCATAGATAAGTATTTACATGATTAAGTAAAATAAGTCAATATGTAGCATGGGGTAATTTTCTATACAAAAAATGGCAGACCAAACACATACCTAGATCCAAAAATTGATGTCCCGCTTGTTAAAATCATATTTGTCAATCCGATAAGTACTAGGATGATTTAGGAGAATCTTCCACAAGAAAAAAACTAATTGGTTGTTTATACCGTGCATATATAAATTGTTATGTTAATTAAATAGAAAATAAACTTGGAAACCTGTTTGACACAAATTGGTCATAATTGATGGGCTTCGGTTTATTATAAAAACCATGCTTATTTAAAAGTGGGTGTATGGACCGCGTAAACTGTATATTCTTCATTTGCATTAATAGTTTCTTTCTACACCTTCACTACACCGTTGTTCTAAAACACAAATAAATTTATTTCTCATATTTTATTACAGTCAGAAAAACATTAAAGAACTTCGTTAGTGGAATGTGACATTATAGCAATTTATTGCCTCGACCTAGCGTTGGTTTTTCTCATGCCAAACCTTAACCTTGGTTAACCTCGATTTTGAAGTTATACAAGCCACTTTCTTGATGTCATTACGGCAGTTTACAGTGCAATAAAGACAATACTAGCATATAGCTTGTACTTAGCAGAATTAGCACCATGTAACGTATTTTAGATATGCTGATAATTGTTTGAAGACTGCTGAGGTCACGATCTCTTATTCTTCCGCTTTAGCATTTGATGTGTTAACTATTCACGTATGTGTGTTACAAAAACTTGATCTCCTGCTAAGCAGACATTAGTTATTTATGATGCCGTAAGTGTTATGTCAACATACGTAGCTGGGGTATATTATTACGAATAATTTTTGAATTCCTTACACTCATTTATACACGAAGGTGCAGTACGTTGTCGTCAAGATTATAACTAGGTGTGCCAATTTATCTTTGTATTACATATACTTTAATTAACTTGACATTTTCTTTTTATGCTGTACAACTGTAATATTAAAGGTTTATATTTGTATTATAAGTACCGCCCCCTTTGAATCACTTTGACGAATACCTGCAATCGTTACTTATTTTATCTGCAATGTATGCAGTTTATTGCGCTGATTATTACAACTTTGTAACAGTAAAGATTCTATAATTCCGTTGTTGAAATTTAGACCAGAATTCGGGATATACCTACTGCTTAATAATACAGAAAAGAGGTGAACTACAAACGAAGGGCAAGTCAAAAAAAAGCTATTACTTGTATGCAAAAAATAACAAATTTAAAACTTTGAACTGTCTGTAAGTTCATTAATGTAAAATGTATGAATAAACAAAAAAATTAATATGTTGGTCTAAAGTTAATAATAAGTGATCGTTCTATACTTAAAATAGCTTAAGAAGTCTCATTCCTTATAATGCATATCAACTTGCTCACAGTTCACGTAGGACTAATACTCGCCAGAGGCTTTCGACGATGCCCAAGTTATGCGATCAAGCTGGTCGTTGTTTTACCATGGAATCGTTTTCATCAAACCAATTCTTTGTAATTCTCAAAATATGGACAATACCAATATCGTACTTCAAGATGGTTTAAATTAAATTTATTCTCTTAAAAAAACATAACTTTGCTCTATTCATGATCGCATTCGATTTGATTCTTCGCAAACTTCAATCTTCCTTGCTTATGTTGCTTCATTATAAGTGGTATTGCAACTATTTTCGTCCCTTTAGACATTTACTGCCTCATAAAATAGGATGTATCCACTTCCTAGTTACTGACTTAATAATATTGTTGATCAGATGATAAGATTTTTTCTTGGAAAACCTTGCCTTTGTGAAACGACTTCTTTATTTAATGCAAGTACTTCTGGTACTTATCTAATACAAGCGATAAACACAAATACTTTGCAATTCTAGGCAACTAAGTAATCGATTTTTACACACGCAACCATAAAATAAAATTATATAGAACTGTAGACATGTCTCTAGGTGTAGGTTTTCCTCAAATTGGTAGAATACCTGTTTGCGAGGGGAATCCTATAAACATACATACGTAATAAGCTAAAATAATGAAAATGAATCCAATGTGATAAATACAGAATGGGAGTTAAAACTGCAAAAATGAAATTGGGATCAATATAAAGGTAAATTAGATCGAAAATAGATTTACGGATTTACAT
This sequence comes from Holotrichia oblita, assembly GCA_023690525.1. Classification (NCBI taxonomy): domain Eukaryota; kingdom Metazoa; phylum Arthropoda; class Insecta; order Coleoptera; family Scarabaeidae; genus Holotrichia; species Holotrichia oblita. The sequence continues at coordinate 179,205,992 of CM043015.1, read as the reverse complement.
TACGGAGATGCTAGATAGGCTATTTACTTATCGGTGGATTGGGAGAGAAGGTCCGATAAGCTGGTCACCGCGATCACCAGATCTTACCCCTTGTGATTGCCTACAATAAAAAATATCGTTTACATGACAACCCCCACAACCACAGAAGACATGAAGCAGCGCCTTTCTTCAACTGAATAATATCTGAGTAATTTGTATTAAGTATTATGTATGCATTTATGTAACATGTGGTCGACAATAAATAGTATTAAAGATATTTCTAACAAAGGTGTAATACCTTCGAAAATACTATTAATAGGTATTACGATATTGGTACCATTTTGAAGGTAATGTTACATGGAAACAGCGTTAGAATTGTGGCAACTGTGGCATGATCACTCTGTATATATTTTTACATTACACCATCTAAAAACATATAAAGTGTTAGTTCCCAAGTTGATATCCAAAGAATAATTCGATACAAGATACATCTTCAATCTACGCCTTAAAATGTCAGATGCTAACTGTAAAATTTTTGAAAAAAATTTCAATACACGCTAAACTTAATTACTATCAAATTTGGAAAATCCGGCAGTTTTCACACTTGCACAAAAATTAGACGTAGGTATATCAACTATATCGTATAGTATTATATTGCTTACAAGATCGGTATAATTAGATGACAAAGTTGAATTTCGTTGGTTTCACGATTTTACTAAATAAAATAAGTGACAAATAATTCATCGCTAATTGATTTCAGTTTCACACATTATACTGACTTAATTGATAACTTGCTTTTTCATGAGAACTAAGAGAAGAATCTGTATGGATTGAAAGCAACACAACTTTATTTATTTGGAAGTAACAATGGCGTAACCGTATTGTAGCTACACCTAAACCACTCTTTGCAAAGTCGAATTTTGTTTCTGAAGTATTTCATTGCTCAGGTAGATAAGGTAAACAAAACGAGCCTGACCTTTCTTAAACCAATACGTCATGAGACCCATCGAATGCAACGTGGTGGGTCCTCGGAAATTACAAGCAAAGGGTGGGAGACAGACAACAGCAGACTAAAACAAAAAAAATGAAAACAAAAAAGAAAAAAAAACAAATAACAACGAAACAAATGTTTTGGGTCTCTTTTGTCTGATGGTGGACGGTCGGCATCCTATCAGGGCAAGCATAATATGAACGAGTAAGTATGTATATATGTACCTCACAAGGCGATTACATTCACGTAACAATGGTTTGTTGATTACAAAGTGAGAATTTATTAAGAAACAAATGAATAATTTCCTTTTCTGTCTGTTATTTCGGTGTTAATGGATTATCTACATAGATTATTCCGAATAAAACATCTACATATGTAATTCTCTAGGAGAATGTTATGCTTACTTTGAAATTTAGTTAAAGAATATTGACCAAACTTGAAAGACATAAGATGTATTGTTCTACATACTAACTTTGTTTAGAAGAAATAGGAAAACGAACACTTACTACTTACATAAACAACATTAGATTATTGTACAGCAGCGGTAAAAAGTACCCAACCGATGCGAGTAAGAGCGAAGATATCGATGGAAACCCCCCTTACTTCACTCCACCGTCGAGACCAATATATAATTTCTTATTTAGCAGCTCACGCTCGACGGGTGCACATCGTCGTTTACAGCAATATGTGTTTTTGGTATACTAGCGAAAGAAATGCAAAACTTGCAAGTGTATTGTTTATTTGTGAGATTTATTCATTCATTTGCCCTCATGCGTTCGAATGATTGTATTACCTATATTATATACACATTGTATTCGATGTATACATTTTAACTTTGAGTTTTCTAATGAATCAACATATTATCTTGACAACGTTAGGGATTTTGTTTACTAGCTTTCATATGACTTTACTTAAAAGTGAACTAGTTATTTAGCGTTTAGAATTACTATTAATAATGTTACTTAGTGTCTTTAGTGATTTCTATTAATATATAGTTTTAAAAGAGATGCTTAAATTTGATCTCACTTTTTCTTTAAAAATATAATATGGATATTATTCCGATTGCAATTATTTGAATATAATCGCAATGCAGAATATTAAAAACAAGTATGTATGTGACAGCGATTATTTAAAAGACAAAAATATGTGTATTTCGAGATACTGTTTATGAATATATAACATTTGGATTTATTATTGTAAAACGAGATAATACGATTTTCACAGTAATGCAAATAGCAGGAGACAATAGGGAAAATCAATGCGTATTTGATGATATACCAAATAAGATTGAAACAGCATCAATTTTCTAATATTGAAATGTTAATATAGCTAGCATATTATAATACAGTGCAAATGAATACAAAATAAATGATTGAAAGATGTTTGAATTTCCCGCTTTCAATTGTTTGTGTTTAAGTTGGTGTTAAGTGCATACCAGCATCTCTGAGGGAGTAAATGTCGTATATCGTTGGCGTAACATTAAAAAATTAGAATAGGAACAAGTAATAAATAGTATTTTATCAAGAAGATAATTACAATGAAATTATGAATGTTTTCTAATGCTGGTATCATAGATTGCACTACACATACTTTAATTTTAGACTTGAATACTCTATCAAAATTATTACAAAACTATAACACTTTTTCAAACTAAAACTATAACATTTGGTCCAACTGCCGTCCATATAAATTTAAGCACAAATTCACCCTTCGCTTCATATTATTGAATGCATTCTGTAATATTTTTGGCCTAATGTCATTTACAGCTTCCGTTATTGTATCTTGCAATTCTTCTAATGGATGGATGTGATTGCTTCATCGCTTACCAATAACAAATATGCAACAGCAGAAAAGTAGCAATAATACAAGCATTTCTGGTAATAAAAGAGTGAAATAATAAACGAAGTAGACGAAAACGTTAATGCAGAAAACCAAAATAAACAAAGAGACGCTACTGATTATTTGCGGCATAGCTTGTAGAAGCAACAACTTTCATACATTAAAAAAGCGCGGGCGATTCAAACACCTTTCAATTATTTATATACACATATATTTTCTTACGTAAATATTTAGCAGGTTCAAGTATTGTTATTGTTTGTTAAGAGGGTCCGTGGAAAACTATAGGTCTTCCACAGATACTCTGAAATTAAGATTTACAACATAGTAGGAGATTAAAAGCTGTTTTGATCATGTTAAAAAGTTAAACGTTAAATTGTTTTATGCCTACTTATAAGAAGTTAAAAAAGCTATCCAGTAAGTAATCTGCGAGGCATTGATGTGAGAAGTATTTGAGAAAGCTTGAGAGGCACTGAAACTTGCTCAAATCTTGTTACATCAATGCTCCGCAGATTACAAGAGGTCTTTTCTTCTAGCATATTTTTCAAACATATTATTTTATTTATTTTTATTTCTTATGTGTGTTTTAAGACATATATATAATATACATATATTATAATATGCTAGCTATATTAACATTTCAATCTTAGAAAATCGATGCTGTTTCAATCTTATTTGGTATATCATCAAATACGCATTGATTTTCCCTATTGTCTCCTGCTATTTGCATTACTGTGAAAATCGTATTATCTCGTTTTACAATAATAAATCCAAGTGTTATACATTCATAAACAGTATCTCGAAATACACATATTTTTGTCTTTTAAATAATCGCTGTCACATACATACTTGTTTTTAATATTCTGCATTGCGATTATATTCAAACAATTGCAATTGGAATAATATCCATATTATATTTTTAAAGAAAAAGTGAGATCAAATTTAAGCATCTCATTTGAAACTATATATTAATAGAAATCACTAAAGACACTAAGTAACATTATTAATAGTAATTCTAAACGCTAAATAACTAGTTCACTTTTAAGTAAAGTCATATGAAAGCTAGTAAACAAAATTAACGTTGTCAAGATAATATGTTGATTCATTAGAAAACTCAAAGTTAAAATGTATTCGAATACAATGTGTATATAATATAGGTAATACAATCATTCGAACGCATGAGGGCAAATGAATGAATAAATCTCACAAATAAACAATACACTTGCAAGTTTTGCATTTCTTTCGCTAGTATACCAAAAACACATATTGCTGTAAACGACGATGTGCATCCGTCAAGCGTGGGCTGCTAAATAAGAAAATATGTATTGGTAAGGTGGAGTAAGGGGGGTGTCCATCAATATCTTCGCTCTTACTCGCATCGGTTGGGTACTTTTTACCGCTGCTGTACGATATCGGCCGAAAAAGGGAGAAAAGAGAATCGTAAAATATTCTAGACGTCGCTGAGAACTTTGAATACAGATTAGTTTTTTCTTTGGAATAAGGTCGGTATTTCGTGTCACTGTTGTATCCTTTTTTATTTTGTTGTTAGTATGTAGATCTTAGTCATGGTTGCTGGGGTGCTCTTGTTACAAGAACTTTTGTTCACATAGTGTCAAACCTTTAGCGCATTTACAAGACAAATTTGAAAATAGTTTTTGTGAAAAAGGGTTGTTAATTACAGTACTTCTTTGTTCTCGTAGCTTAGATATTTGCATAATAAATTAAAAACGATATACTAGTACTGCATCAAGTAGGCATAGCCGATAATATCTACATATTTCTGACGCGCTTTCTTCTTCGCTGTATCTGGTAACGATTTATCTCTCGAATTATTGCTACCGTATTATTTTAAATACTAATAATCTTTTTTCTTTTCCAGGTAAGCAAGATTTTATTATTAAATGAAGCGAATTTTTAGTATTTGTATTTGTTGTAATTAATTATAATATAAAAACACTTATTAATATAGGAAGTTCCCTTAACATACAATTAAAATACTACAGTCGGCAACGGCAGCTTTTGCCAGTCTTGATTTGTGAACTGGTGCATTATTATGAAGCAGCGTCAGTTTTCGGCGCATTTTTGCTTTAATAGAATCTCTTAGCCGATGTATGAGTTTTGCATAATATTCTCTTGTTACCGTACTACCATATTCCTTGACAATCGTTAAAAATCGTTGCCGTCATTTTTTCCTGCAGAAAGGGTGACTTTAAACTTTATTGGACGTATAGAACCCTTAATATGCGACTGCACTGATTGTTGATTTGATTCAAGGTCAAAATAATGTACTAGGATCTCATCTACAGTGATAAATCGATTGATAATTAAACCTGGCCAATTCCCACAAAGCGCCAAAGATTGTTCATCCGCACATGCATTTAGAATGGTGGAAGCAATCACGGAACCCAGCTGGCACTTACTCTTGTCATTCAAAGGCATTCATGTAGAATTCTAAGCACCATGGTTTCTGAAATTCCCCGTGATTTTCGCTTCTTTAAAATTGCATCCGCCAGCACCAAACACTTGTTTTCTCTAATAATTTCGGAGGTGATGATGTCAACAGGCTGACCTGGGCGGGGATTATCATCCAGTGATTCTCGGACATATTTAAACAATTGTAACCATTCGGAAATAGTCCACGTTGAAGGATAATCAAACACATACAGATAAAATTGCTTCAAAAATAATTTTTGGAGATTTTTCCTCATTTTATCAAGAATTTTACAACTGCTCCATATTAAGTTTGTGCATTTTTATGTGGGATAACACAAACTGACAGCATTTGTTTTGTAAATTTCCAAAGTTGTTATTAAGCCATGTATGCTAATAAAACACTATGATGACAAATTTATATTAAAATTGAAAAATGTCTAGTCCGGAAATATAAGAACGACACCTCATGTTTCTGTGAAGTTTAGTATCAGCTAATATTTGAGAGCGAAACTATAAGTTATGGAGTTAATTCGGTATTAGTATAAAGAAAAAGGACACAATTCGTGTAGAAAAATCATGGAGAACATATAATGATAAATTGTGTGTGTAATTGTATTAATACCTTCACGATACACTATGTATATGTTTTTTTGCGCCTAACTTTGTAACGATCTACACCGAATAGTGTGAACTTGTTGGTAATTCTTTTAAGTTTATCTAAATCTGACATGGGATACCTATTGCTTGCTCGCACTAAGTGATATCTCGTGAGACCTCTTGAAAATCGTTGTCAACTCTGCACATCTGCACACACCTAACCACCCATAGCGTTGTGTTATGTGCTCTGTGATACACATCTATTCTATTCCAAGAATTATATACATACATATACATTATGAGTCACTTGATAAATGCGATAGTTCCATTATATAATTTCGATGTCGTCCGGCTGTAAAGAACACAGACACCTTGTACTTCAAGCTGCTTTTCAAATGGCAACGTATCGCAATTGTTTTCTTGATTTGATGAATTGCACGTGTTAGAAGATCTGACGGCGTTGATATAAATCAAGCTCATAGATCTTATTACGCGAGCAGTGCTTCTCAACAAGGTACACACGCCTTTCGTACTTCATCATGTGCTGATAACGAATCGTTGTTCGCTGCGGATAGAGAACCAAGCAAACGGCTACCTTTAGTGCACGCACACATTGGGGAAAAAGAGAAGAGACGAAGATTAAACCTCACATGAGTACGCGTCGCCATAGGTGATCTTCAATCGAAAATAACCGTAGGGTGTACGGTTGATATCTCTTAGGTGGTTTTGCGATTTCCTGGGCGAAGGCGGTTTGGAATCCGGTAGGCCTTAAGCTACGTATACACACCAGGCGGCCAAGTCTATTATAGCGAGAACTACTGTCTCTGGTTGGCGTTGTTATTATTGTTGCATATAACTGCGTCTTATTTATTGCTGGATATATTGCACATTATCTACGTGTGTATATATACATACATATTAATGCATAATATTGCATAATAGATATAATACTCGATAGTAAAGGGCACAACTTGTGTGGATTTTAATCTGTTGAGTGGCTAAACCTGTTCCTGTTCTTAATAAACTCTGGAAGTAGCAGTAATAATATAACAGTACATAAGTATAAAAAAAAATGGTAATACTAGTTAACGCTAGATTGATTTGACCCTCGTTTATCCATACCAAGAAAGTGCTGCAATTAGATATTATGGCGACGAGCTTTTACAGGATAAATGGCCAGTAATATTAATTGTGTCTGTGTGTGATCAGAAACATTTGAGAACATTTGCAATTTGAAGATAAATGTCTTTCTTTGTTTTTACTGTCAATGCTTCAGGCAAGCAGAGCGGGATTCAGAAGCAACGGATACGTTATTTGTATAAGGGCTTTTGGTTTTGGCATTGGTCATGACAACAATGAAATGTTTATAGAACTTTTGCCACTTATCATCTCATCGTAGTTTTCTATGCTCATACACTCATAATATTCACTTTTATTGTTAGATTTCAATATTATTGCGAAGCAATATTTTTGTGAAGCAAAATATGCAAGGAGAAAGTAGAATTATTTAATTCTACGATGAAAATACGTAAGGAAGCTGTTTGACGTTAGATATAGTTTTGAGCGGAGAACACGTAAAAGGCCAGAACTGCAAATTATGCCAATGGTACATCTATAACTTTCTACACGAATGAAGAGTTTTTTTGATTAAATCTGAGTTTTGAAGCGCGATTATCATCTTGACCTCGGTTTCATTGTTTGTTCTGTAATTGTGCGATCTTTCACAAGGTGAAGGTGGACAAAGTTTAAAACCGTATAGGCCTTAAATGCTGTAATATATGGAACGATTCCGTCAAAAACTGCTTCTATGGAAACAGTATTCTCGCTTCTAGTATCTATCAAAAGAAGAAAACTTCTCCTCGCTGCAGCATTGTTGTTCCACGATTAAGGCTTCTATCAATAGATAGAAGCAGTTACTCAACAAAAAATTAAACGGATACAAACGTAAAAAGTCCTAAACTTTTTATCATAGAAGAGTCAGACTCCCTTACATAGCAAGCTCCAGAAGAAATGCATTTTATTAATAGGGTACCTACATGAATTAATTTTAATTTAGAAGTATTAAACCAAGATTTTTCGAAACAAGCTAGAGTATCTGGAGCACTCCATAAACAACAAATTATTCAAGTAGAAGTTGACAGTGTTCAAGATTTGCAATATCGATTAATGATCACCTTGACAGATACTAAAATCAAAAAAAAAATCAAATTCTTCTCTTTTTCGTCCTTCAAATATGGATACTTGTCGTTTCTTCTTGGCTTACATGAATTGGAAATCTACTAGGAAAGTTGTCGAGAAAAATGTTTATGGAGGAATTCCGAAACAAGTGCTGTTTATTTTAAATTGCCGAAGATTGAATTAAGGACTACACATTTATTGCTCACCTGTTACCACCTTTAAACTACGGAAGGAACTGGCGTAATTTTGAACAATATTTAAACATTAAGTGTAATCTATATTATTATCCAAAATAGACGGCAAATGAATGAAACGCGAACAAAAGCTCTTAACTTAATGAAATCTAATACTACTGAAACGATTCTAGTAAAATATGCATATCATTTTCCATTACGTGAATTTGTTTCGTGATTGCAATACTTGTAACGTGTTGCAAAAGCTAATCCCATTACACGAGTAAGGTACTGGAATCTGGTCAAAATCGAACTAGTACGTGACCTGAATAACTCGATTGTATGTTGTTCCTACGTTTCTGCATACTATAGCGCACTTACCTCACATACTACAAGTATAGCAAGATTTCCACAACGTCCACCTCCGCAGACACTCGTGGGAATCGGCAGTTTGAATATCATTAATTCTTGATCGTAAAAGTAACCGTCGTAAAAAATTGACAGGTGTAGTTCGGAGATAGGCATTTTATGCATGTGTCGATACAATATGTAAATAGAAAACCGTTTAAACATTTAAACAAGTAAATAATGTGAAGAAATTGTTGTATAGAATTGTTTTGCAATCATGTAAATTAACACATTATGTAACAGATCGACATTGAAAATGATGCGATAAAAATAATTACAATGGCAGTAATTAATACTTCTTTTATTTAATTTTCAAGATATTATACGATTTATTATTTGTTATTTTCTTGAACTAATGTTCAAGTACGTCTAGAATATCCCTTCGTTTGACAGGATAGTATAATTCTATCAATTTCCACATGTAGAAGAAAAAAAAAATTAAGTTGGATATTGCCATCATTGGCTATGCTTCCGCTTTTAGATTTTCTCAATTACTATTTAACTATTCAATCCTATTCTATAGGATGTCGAAGGTACTTATATTTGCCCCTGCGATGGTAATTTGTGCTGGGTATTCATAAGTACTGATCTAGAGTCCTTTCCAATAGAATGAATATGTACCGCATCATATGTAAGGAACTCTTCTCTCAGCTATCTGATATGCCATTTCCATGTTAACGGTTAGCCCAACATTAGTCCCAGATATCTGACTTTAGAACTCCATGTAATTATCATTCCGTTTAGAGATATGTTTACAGGTAGGTACACCCACTTCCTTATGTTGAGTTAACTTAAAAGTCCACTGCAGTACAGCCTCCATAATTGCTGCTCAATGAGATTCCTCTTTTCAACACTTATCCGTATGGCACCGGTAAACCGCAACAGTTGTTTATTAAAAATTCGGGTCCAAAATCGAAAGTTTTACCAATGTAAGTTTCCAATATGGACCTTTCCATTGGATGTCTCCCAACGATTTTAGATAAATTGGATAGTAAGTAAATGCAATGCAAATTCAGTGGAAAACCTCACTTTACCGGACTTAAAACAGAAACTACAGCAACAACATTTGCTAGCGCCATGGCGAGAGAATTTGTTAGGCCTTAGAAAAGGTTGTAACACATTTTCTTGCTGTCTTGCGAAACTTTTGTCACTCTCTTTAGGAACGAACTCTTATGCATCTTACCATTTACACGTATTTGTCCATGGTTTTCTGCAAGACGTTTGGACTTTGACTATATCTATCCCTTTATTTGCTTTCATCCTTTTGCTAGGTTTCATAATAATACTCTTAGCCAACGCCCTTGGCCGTAGCTGTAGCCACTTACTGATACATTCAGCTACAGACATGCTTCAATAGTGGTTCTCTCCCTGCTCTACTATATAAGAAATTGTGAGGAAGGGTAAATGAGAATTACTTCGACATTTTAGTGTACAAAAATCTTTAAATAGTTACAGGACAAGAATCTAGAATAATGACAATGGAATGGTGTTATGCAACAGGGAACCAACCATAAGAATTAACAAAGTTGACATAAGTGTATTTTATACAACTGTCTGTAAAAGTGACACTTTTAACGCAAGCTAACCGGATTAAAAATTGAGTTGTATGATATAACCGTGTTAATACTTTTAACACTAATACGAAAATGTTTATAATACTAGTGACAGTTACTTTATTGTTTGTAAATATTGATATATATGTACATACATTAGCACTACAACAATTACTATATAGTATGGATTCATTGGGCATGATCAATAGTTTCAATCAATCTCATTAAGATCCAGTTTTCTTATTTTAATAGGAATACAAACGTTTGTAAAAAACGTCAACAAAATTTTCTTGACGTTTCTATTCTCAAATATCAGTGCGTTGCCATGACTGGCACCTCTGACTTGTAATACATTTTATTTTTGTGATAAAATTTTGTAGAAATGCTAAATCATTTAATTAAATATAAACAGTTGTATACAAAATAGTGTACGATTTTAACACTTGTATCGTACATAACTATTATAGAATATATTGAAATTTTATTATGAAAAATGGAGAGTTGAAAACAGAATTAGCTGTCTAATTCAACTGAATTCGGTAGTTCCGTTAGCGTAATAAAGGGACCAGAGTAATCTTTGTGACGCCGTATCTTTACGTGCTAGTAGTGATGGTTGGTTCCCTGTTGCGTAGCACCATTCAATTTAGGTTCTTCGGGATCGGAGAGTTAAGCAAAACATAATCCTTTCAGTGTTGAATAAAAACAAATACATAAAGTCGAACTTACTTTTCACTGACACCTCAAAAACTAACACCACCACTCTTGTCATCGCGTAGTGAATATGTGGCATCATGTTCCGTGAAACTCTCGGAATTTATAATTAAACCCAGCACAATATTAGTATTTAACTAATATTAATAGGTCTTTATTGCATTACTCTACTATGCAACATGTCCAATTTTATTAAAAACTTTAGAAAGTTAAGATTTTACTTAGTACATTTCTAATAATTTCTTTTATTACTATTTCTATAATCCATATTAGTTGTAAAAAAAAAACTGTTTTTGAGTGTAATAATATTTTTAAGTTCATATTACGCGTTACAATAAAGTACCGAGAAGTTGTTTTGCATTAATTTTCATGTTACCACTTTGTGCGTGTTCGCATTTACTCTCACTATTGTTACTCACAATACTAAAGAATAGAGAATACAGCTACGTACTTGTTTGTCTTGTAACAATCTAATAAAATGTTAGCAGCAATCAAGCGCAAAATACACCTTAGGGGTGTCTTTGGTCGGCCAAATAAAGTAAGAACATAATGTATTCCACTAAATACCAGTTGTAGTTGAGGAAAGTGAAACTCTGGAAGCGTGATAATTATTTATTGAAGCTAATTGAGCGTTGTAGAACGAACCATTGCGAGGAAAGAATACTCTCATGAATAAATTACAGCGCAAATATGCAAATAGTTAATTGATTTTATGAAACGTTTTAATTCTAACCGACAATATACAGGTATTTCATAGAATTTATGATGTCCCATAAATATATCATGTACTCCGTTGTTATTAAATCTCAGTAAAAAAATCGATAATTGATGCAACGTAAATATCACGTTTTGAAGTTTTGCTAAAAATGTTTTTTGCGTTTTTCAGATCCTTAACCTGTACGCTCATGTCATGATTCAGCACAAATGACAATATGTTACTAGGAGAAATAAATTGAAATAAGAGTACTACTATATTAATAACACAGATCAACACGATTTTTCTTCTTATACTCTGATACATGTACCTTATGTATTTCCTTTGTAATTCTGAACCTATACCTTGAACCTATACCTTGAACAATTGGTTATAATATCAATGTTATTTTCTTATTACGTACAGCTGTCGGACTTTTCCATATTTAACATTCATTCATAAATCACTGCTCCTATAATGCAGTTCAATTTAATTGTGCATATTGATAATCTGTTTAAGTCTATTACATAACCCTGATGAAGCTTTTAATTAAAGCGAAATATTGGTCAATGTGAAAATCGAGTTTAATTTATTAACTATAGGTCGTGTTCACCCGACATTTTTATTCCACTACGTCTTAATTTCTAACGACCGCTACTCCCTGGAGATTCTTATGAATTTGTAATCTATAACATTTAGAATAGTGTTGTCCTGAACTTTTTTGTAGAAAATTTCAACCTCTAGAAAACAGGTCTGACAAATTATTTCAACAAACATTTTTAGGCAACCATTGTGTTTAAATTTAGGCACAATTTAATACCTTTGTGCTAAATTCAAAAGGGGTTTACTTGCTTTTCATGGGTTGCCATAGAAATGATGCAAATACGATAAAATACAAATACTGAGTAGTTATTAAAATATGTCTTAAAGTCACAAATCACACACACATGTATAGATGCGCAACTTAATTAGTTGTATTCACCAAAGATGATCCCTGCGTCACTTACCTCTGATTTTTTGAATAAATCTCTGCTAGAGCAAAGTTTTTCAGAAAGACAATGGAATAACTACAAAACGCCCGAATCAAATCGCAAAAAGTAAAGATATTTATAAAACTTAAAAATAAGTGAATCCAAATGTGTAAAAATATACAGCGTATTCCATTAAAAATAATGAAGTAGATGGCGACTTCCGGTATAAGCAGAAGTGCTAGAAATCTAATATTATTTTCCCTGAACAGAACATAATCGACTATTTATAATTCTAAATTTTCAAATTTATATTTTGACCAGAACGCCATAAACTTCTAATGAACGGTCTCGCTGAGACACATTGTACAGTAGGTGTTTAATGAATTAGAAACTCTTATGGTTTTCACAAAATATTGCAATAAAACTCCTTGTACGTATATTATGTATTTTATTCTATACAAAACAAGTAGTAAATTGAAAATACAAGTAATGTAAATCAATATTTGGTACTACCACCTTTGACTCGATTTTAATACGGCCCAACAGTTTTCTATTGGGTTTAAATCCGGGGAGTTCCCACACCAAGGAAGCAATGCCGTACGTTGCTCTTCTAGCAACTTTCTTACAGTTTTGGCTGTATGGCATGGAGCACCGTCGTGCATAAATGTGTACGACTTGTCTTCTGTACATATACCTTGCAAATATGGCAAAAAAAAACATCCCTCAGCATCTTCAAATATTGAGTTTGGTTCATGGTTCCAGAAACAAAGTACAGGGGACCAGGACCACGTTCGGAAATGCAACTCCATATCATCACTGCTGGTGAATGTTTAACAGTTTTAACGAGCCATTTGTCCTTGTACCTTTTATAGGGTCTTCTCCTCACATACAAAGCGCCATCCGTTACGGATTCTATCCGACATTCGTCACTGAAGATCTCCTAATAAAGAACACAAAAATCAGAAATAACTAAACATCACACTGTTTACCGAAAATAATTTTTGTAACAACAAAAGAAAATACTAACTCTTTTCCAGTCGTCCACAGTATAATTCTGATACTGTTTAGCCCATTGCAATCTGGCTTTCTTCATCCTAGCAGTTAGTTTGGGCTTCTTAACCGGACGTCTACATTTTAAGCCGCCTTCGTAGTGTCTACGATGCAGTGTCATGTGTGATATTTTTATGCTATCTTGTCGCAGGTTCCGAAGTATCGTTCGTGCCGATACCCTACGGTTTAGTAAAGCCGTCGATATTATTTTTCTCTCCATTTGAGAAGTGGTTGTTCTCTTTTTGAGACAGTTCCTTCTATTTGATGTGGTAGGTGGTAAGTTCTATATTAACCGTTTCGAAATTCGCGACACAATAGCAAATGAAACTTTTACATTTTTCGCTATTTCCCGCTGGGTTAGTTTGTTTTGAATCAGTAATGAAGCAATAACGTCTTTCTTTTTGTTACTGATGTCTTTTTTACGGCCCATGCCGACAAATACACAAACACAAACTTAATATTACTAAATACATACAAAAGTGTCTTAATGTCTGTCTATACTACACTAATAACTGAAATCTATATATTTACACTATACACAAAATTACAATAATTTATTTACACTAATTCCGCAAAAAACCACTTTTCAGTAACTGTTCTCGACAACGCAATTGACGGTATCTGAGACGCGATTGCGATCTTTGGATTTCTACCTGCTAGCGAAGGGTAGTAAAAGGAAGTATTAGGATGAAAAGTGGCATTTATAAAGTAAACAATAAAGTATGTTTACCGAAATTTCTGGGAATAGAAGATATTCACAACAAAAGTAAGTTTTAAAGTACTTTTCTAGAAGTTTCTAATTCATAGAACACCTACTGTGTGTATACGTCTTTAAATCACTCTTGTTCTCAACTCAGTCACTGATGACAGTTCAATAGAAAGATGTAACAAATCCGGCTATGATGAACAAATATAAATCCATGGCAATCTATCAAATTACTAGTGGATACGTCTGGCACGTATTTAAGTAGGTTTTTCACAGACAACTCATATTACAAAGCTAGTGATTGTGTTGCATAAACCAGAGCACCCCCCTTACCGGTATTGTGATATTCCCCCCTTAAAAAGAGCTAGTGATTGCGTATAGAGTTGCGTATCCTTGTTTAAAATGGACGGGAAGTTATAATGATATTTCCATAATTGGAGGTAGAAATAAAATATGTTGCCAATTCCACAGTTTTTAAATTAATTCCGCAATAATCGACGAGACAATACGTCTGATGCACCAGTAAGAATGTCAGAACTGTGTCCAAAACCGTATTACTGGCATATTTTGTGGACAAAACCGGAGCCCTTTAAAAGTTCGAGGTTATGAAGTTCGTATTCGATGCTTGAATGCATGCTTAAGGTAAAGGACGTAAGGAATTTTTTAATATTGATCCCTTTTCTGAAGGAGAAAGTAGTTGGTTATAAGGCTAAAAAATCAAAAGTGTTAACACTGGTACAGATTAAGTTATTTTTAGAAAACGGTAATGCTGAATGACGAGGGCATATCTATTTCAGTAAGTATCTGCATATTAAGTGAAACATATCAACGTCTAAATCGTTTCATTAAGTAAATCGAAATCAAATACTTGTATTTTATCTCATTACCGCACACTTTTCTGAAGTATATTGATATAAACTACGCTGCATGTAATTTTCTTTGTATTTGCTGCTTAAGTTTAAACTATATAAATGAAAAACAATAATAAAACCGCAGCTATACGCGACATGATCATTCTGAAATTGGCTTTAGTTCCGTGTGAAAATGCACTAAAGCAGAGACTGTGCCGGCAATCGACAGAAATTTTGTAATTCCTAATTTATAGTAATCCCGCAAAGATAGGATTGCAAATGCGTTATTATTATCATTATTCTGTCCCCTAGAGGACTCGTAATATTAACCACATAGAGAAAGTAAAATTATGCATTACCATTTTGTTTCCTCTATTTAGTGGAGATAGCAAATTTCGATTACCCTTTTAGGTATATACACGCTGTGCCTGTATCGGTACATTCGCCTTATATATCATAAACGGGGATTTGCACAAGAGAATTTAATGATGGTAATACGCGAGCGTGAAATATAACACACCAATTAAACCATTAAGAGCATTCTGTGGCCTTTCACATACATCCAGATATTATTCTGTTTTCTAAATGCGGCCGGAATAGTAAATGGTCGGTTATTATCGTTTGAGTTTGGTAGGAAGGCAATATTATTCACTAATAATTGTGTCATGATCTAAGTGTTATGTTTAACATCGAAGTCCGATTTTAATTATCCAGTTTCCCAAGATTTCTTCCTTGCCAGTAATATATTAGGTGCCACTTACGGAATAAGCCGACAGTAAAATAATTTTTTATCGTTGAATATTACTATTGCCTATACAATTGTCACTACCTCCTCGATATGATATATTTTATTTCGTATCTTTAGTTTATATAACAAATACGGAAGTATGGTATAATTTCTCATTGTTGACTAACGTGGGCGACTTTAGAATTTAGAATATATCTGCTAAGTTTGGCATAATTATTAAATAAAATTATCTTCTTCCGTAAATTTGTTTCACGTCTAAATAACTATTCCTAAGAATAAACCCAAACATTATTTATTTTAGATATAGATTTTAAAATCTTACTAACTACTCCAAGCTGGTTTCTAGTTCAAAGGAATGCCGATTGCCAATGCTTCAGATTGTTGTAGCAAAGAATTAATACAAAATTTCAAAAATATAGCACAACCTATCTGTAGCAGATAATATTCCAATTCTTTTGTAGTTTTAATATCAACACTTGTATTCATGCTTGTTGTGTTATGTTGGACGTATCTTGATAAATGTTTTGATTAGAAAAGAGAAAGTGAAGAACTATAGCGGAACTTTGATTTACACCAGTTTTTGTATATAACGTTGACTAGTTGTAACACTGCTGTGATTCTTCATTTATCCCTGATTTCTGTCACCATCGCTTATACTCCATGTTTGTATTAGAACATACGTATACAAAGACATCCAGCACCTCTCATGATACAGACTCAAAAATTCTTATTGATGCCGTTACTGGAACTTGTGTAATATGTATAAAATTCCAGCTATCTATACATTCACGTATTGGTGGAAGAGTTACAAAGCCACATAATCATGTGCCTGCTATTTGTTCCCTAATATTTTTGGTACATTTTTATTAGTGCTGTTGTTGATTGTAATCATTTTGTTTAGAATGTTAAGGAATCACATTACACGTGTTCTATTGCAATTTGCTCTTCTTGTGAAGACCTCTTGTAGAGATGCAAGACTTGGTTTAGAAGGCCTCTACTTGTAGGCTTAGCTTAAGAAACACTATTTCTTTAATCCTTAAACTTTTCAAATTACTCGTGATCTGATGAAATTATTCACCTTGTTTATAGCGTGAAACTATACTGTTATCTTGTTTAAGACTACTGCATGTGTCGACAGTGGTTCCGCCAAGAAGGATCCGTGAAAATTGCTGCGGAAGGGGAATGCCATATGACCCTCAAATTTTCAGTATTTAAAAATAGTACTTTCAGAATATGCATTTTCGACGTAGCAGGGATTACTGTATAACAGTTTGTTGTTCTTCCTCGGTACAATCAGATAATTTAGATAAGTCATATTTTCAAATAGTACAGTGACTAATGTGCTTGGTCTATCAGTAATATGAATTGCAGAAGGAGGATTTTAGTCACAAAACAACAAAGTTGGTTAAATAATCGTTTTTCAGGATTACTTCGAAAACGGTAGTAACAGATTTATTAGACTTAACAGGCACCGCCACCATTTTTCGTGGTACACTGTCTAACTTACTGTGAGTACAGGTATATAAAAGAGTTCAGCCAGTCGCAATATTAGCAAGAATCTTATTAAATTAGTATCTTATATTGACGTCCATTATTCCAAGTAATAGCCATTCCTGAAATACTGGGCATCAAGTACAATACATTTGTATTATTCATATCCAGTCATTTACTACTCTTAATTCATACTATACACTAGGAACAAAACATGGTGGATACTAATTCGCGTATAACATCTAATCGTTACTTAGTTTGTACTAAGCATGATTTACTGCTGATTAGAAGGAAAGTATTCAGTCAGATTGAGTGCTCAACTATTAGTTTAATTCACTGATAGTCTGTGTACTTTATTAGCGACTCCGTTTGATGAACGTCCTTTCTTTTTCGTTTCGGTAGAGTTTTATCATTAGTATGTGCACTGTTGTAATTAGCAAGTAAAAAGGTGTGCTACAGCTGTGCGATTAAAGTTATGTCTATTGCGCGCCTATTTTATGTCCTGTTTTTAATGAGAAAGGAATCGACAATTTACGTACGTACATGCATTCCACATCGGTCTATTTGAGTTTTCCATGTCACGGAGAGAGATACTGTTATCATTGAATCATGGAATTTATAGTAAGCTTACATATTTGGTATTTGTGGTAATAACCGTAAGTCTTCTGGAATGTTTTACCAGAGACGTACCTACGTTTATGCGATGTATTACATTTGTTTTGCCAATTATTTATGATATGCATACGATTTCTTAATTGCAATGCAATTATAAAGCGGTTACTTTTAATCCGTATCTGAATGATTGCACACAATTGCGAGTGATGGATTTTGAGGACTTAAAATTTATAATAATCGGCAAACCTTGAACTTAATTTCTGATTACTCTTTGATAGATATTCAACTGCTACTAGTAGCTAGGATATATTCTTTCTTGGATATAGTACTTATATACATATAATGAAATGAGAAATAAACTATTTTGTAATTTTAACTTTGTATAATTTTTAAAAACTTATACAAACTTATATTGAATTACATAAAAGAATAAACTAATTTCCGCTATTACAGTATTGCGAACGGACCACCTTCTTGTATAGATCGCAACATTCGTCGAACCTGTGCCATCATTGTTCGGACAACAGTCATGTCTATTGATTTTATTTTGTGTTTAATACGTCTTTCTAATTGATTTGGATTATTAGCTTCCCAACCATTGTCATATACTGTCGAGACAATATTGCCCAAAAGGATGCGCTTTAGGGACGTTGGGCGGATTACAATCCTCAGACGCGTATCTTACATTATAGGCTTGAAACCATTCAACGGTTAGTTTTGCATAGTGGAAACGAGCAAGGTCGGGCCAAAAGACGTATTCCTCATTGGTATGATATTTTTCTATAAATTTGGGCATACACTCTTTTATGTACAATGTACACTTGTGAAATTATGGCTACTGCTCGCCAGTCTCGAATAACAACATCAGAAATTCCTTTAGAAGAAATAGCCAGCCAAACTAAGACTTTTTGAGGGAACTTTTCTTTTGCTTTATAGCGTACATAAGGTGAAAGTGTATTTTTATCATTCGTAAAAAAGGAGGGATCTTCTGTAATTGCTTATCCGTATATTTTGGAGCAGACTCGCGTTTGTAATGTTTCATATTAATTTTTAATTAATTACGGCGTACAGTTTCATGAGATATCTTGACCTTGATTGCTAACTTCCTTAAAGATGTACCTGTACGGTTTATCGCGTGTTTTTTTTTAATTTACTGTACTCATTTTGTTTTTTCCATGACCCCTTGCGGTAGTAAATAATTCATGGTTTTTTTCACAAAAGTGTCTATACATCGTAGAAGTAGCAAATCCTTCAGCGCGAAAATGATTAACAATATAGTTTTTACTCGTTTGTCCAAAAAGCAATTTTGTTCTTTCGAAAAGTTGTTTGTTATAACCCCTTTTCTTTTAAATGCTAGGAATCTATCGACTTACGTGTGCTACTGATAGCTACACTTTGACAACTACAGTCAATTGTTTAGCTTACGCAGATTTCTGCAGTTGCTGCGTACTTAATTCTCATTTTATGTGTGACACCCGTTACGTATATCAATAACTCATAAAATAATCTAACACTATATTTTGGCGAACGTACTTAACACAGATGACTATCAGGGTATGTCTATGCAGTCACATCACACACAAATTACACCACAAGCGTCTCTATTCGAAATATATCACTACACCTGACCTAACTCTGATGTTATCTACACATCTACCTCTCTACACCGCTGCATCTGTCGCAAGGCAAATATATTTCAAGCAAAATGAAAGCTGCTACTTTACAGATGTAGACCTCGTATTTTACAGCGAACCTTAATTGATTTATGTGCCACATCGATTCAACATTAATAAAACTGTCATCACCAATTAAATTTCCGTGTTATTATTAACTGCAGTTTGTCAAAACAGCTTCCACTTTTTGCGTGCGATCAGTACGGAAAATTGTTTTATTTATTATGGAAATGAAGAGAATGGCAAACGCATAGTTCCAGTTCCGTTCCGAATCCGAGTAAAATGCTGTAAATCTTAAAGGAGCACTTATAAACTATTATAACTGGTAATACGAGATTTTAAAGATAACTTTTTGTTTCAGGTATGTAACTATCAGCCTTCCATATAAGGATTCATTATGTAAGTGGAATTGGTTTTATTATGCTCCAGTTTGAAATTTACTACGTAGTTCGAGAAGATTGCACGTTGCCTGCAATATAAATTAGTTGTTACTTAAGTACTACGGCTACTATGTCCATGCGCCTGTGTGTATCTGCTATTTATTAAAATGAATCTGCTCCTGATGATAAAACCTGAATTGCCGATCTTTTCACAACAGTTACGGTAAGGCTTTACGCTACGCTCCCATATAAATTTCCGTGTATCAAGGTTGCTTTCTTGAAGTTACATTGTATGGGTAATTTCAAAGAAAATAAACTGAAATTCGCAAATGGATAATACTAATATACTAATTTATAGAGAATAATGTGTGAGAATGGTGATATACTCAAATACTGTAGTAATTGGAATTTATAAATTCTATGTGTTTGTGTTTAAAAAAACATGCATGAAGTGCTGGCTAGTATGAAAGATAGCTTAACGATATCAACAAAACAAAATGCTTATTTCTGAATAAACCAGAATTGTATTGGATATTAGTATTATATTAAAAAATGCACGGTTGAAATTATGAACTATCTGATTGATTAATATAGACCGCATTGTGACAGCCTTTAAATAGTTGAAATGTGCAGAAATGGATATTAAACTGCTATATTTCCAGTTGACAAATAACGCATGTACAAGATAGAAAAAATTTTTGTACGAAACCAGACTAAACAAACAAACACTAAATTACTAAATAACACTAAAAAAAACATAAAACAGTCATATCATCCCAAAACTAACAAACAGCTGCTACGATTGATACTTAAACAGACGTATTTAGGATTTAAATAACTTGAGTAAAGTCAATTGACCCTATTTAGTTTTGTTGGAAACGAAGACATTCGAGAATGTTGCTTTAGTGTATTGCCTGATATAGCAGCATATATTACTTTTTGCGCGATTGGTTGTTTTTATCAGTTTACCGTGTCTGCTTCCACGACCGACGGTAAGTTGCTTTACTGGTTGCTATGTATAACAAAACGGTAAGTAATTTACTTACCGTTCACTGAACGGTAAGTGAATTAAGCAGAACTAGAAACGACAGCATCAAAAACACAATTTGACTTGTTTGGAGCAAAACCATAGAAACCATGGAACAGCCATCCAACTTTTCACAAATTTATTTATCTAAATTATTATTATTATTCTAGAGATGCCCATCGCGCAAAAAAACGTTAGAAGCATGTCAAACGTTAAGGGTTACCGTTCTCCATACTTAATATACTAGTGATTTAAATAAATTGAAAACAATAATGGTTCCAGGTGTAAACCTTGTAGCAGCTTTCAGAGATTTTTTGAAAATCTGATATACTCGTAAATATAGTAAATCTGTAGAGATTACGCTCACGCATGTGTAACCGGTTGGCTAACTAAGAACGGGGCTCGGCCATATCTCAGGAACGGTTTTTTTTATATTTTGCCAAATAAAGGAAGGGGAGAAGATGAAACTTTGTTTTGAACAAATGTTTATATGTCAAGTTCTGTCGAACCGAATTTTACAAATTTAGTCTGGTTGAAAACAGCTCTACTCCTCCAAATCTCATCCTTGCAAATTTGAACCAATCTAATAAGCGATGTGCATGCTAGAAGACGCTGTTTACGTTTTTTATCGAAAATAGTAAATGGAAGCATAAATATTTTTTGCCATGCTTTAAAAAAGTAATCTGAATTACAGATAAATGAATGAAAATCGCATATATTATTGATATATTTCGTTAATTTATTGATAGTGGTGGTTAGTTTACTTTATGAAACAGTGGTCAAAGATGCACTTTTCCATTTAATACTCTCCATAAAAAACAAGAACTTCCGAAAAAATTTAAGCCGCGTCCTCTAGCATGCACGTCACTTATTGGATAGGTCTGAATTTGTAGGTATTAAAGTGTAGGCGTAGAACTGGTTTCAACGAGACTAAGTTCGCAAAATTCGGTTCAACAGAACCCCAGTTATAAGCGTAAATTTAAAACAAAGTTTAGTAATTTTTTTATAAAATAAGAATTTGAATTTTTGACGTTCAGTTACGCCATCTCGAGATCAACTTACAATTCCGTAAATAATTATTAAGCGATATTTTTTTCGAAACTATACTGTAAACTATTTCTGGGATATGGCCGAGCACGTAGTTGGTCAGCCCGGTAGACAAGTCTGTCTTAGCGAACGCCTGCTAGAGTTGTAAGTGGTATATGTATGCATTCATATAATATAATGCGCAATATAGTTTCACCATACTATATTTGTAACTATATTTGAGTCTATTTCTCTTCTTGTGAAAAGTACAGGTGCTTATGGTGACATGATATTCTTCAGGGAGTTAAAAAATACATTATATACTAATATTGACAGGGTTGGGAGGCAGAAAATTAGCCGATAGCTTGAGATAGAATGTAGATAGACTTCCCAAACTGCACGAAGCGGTTGTCGAACTGTTCATTATAAAAATTGCTTCAGGTTTAAAAAAGTAAGTAGAACGAGCTTAAAGCTACACGGCCAGACAAAAATGTGACCAAGAATAAATGGCGAAATAAGAGAGCCGTTAGCAAAAACTACATCAAAGTACGTAGAAAATAATTCCACAATTTTGGATCCATCTGAAGCTGAACGGCGTACCTATATCAGACAAATATTCTGAAAATTATGTGTATTTTTATAACCCTCCTATCCTTAAATATTGAACATACCACTTGACGTTAAATGGAGCGAAGCTGTCGATCTTTTGTAAAGTAGGCCAAGTGGCATTTTTTTCATAGAGCTAACCAATTAATTAGAAAAAAGTGAAAAGAAACTTGAATACTGCAAAATATGATTTTGAGTTATGTTGCCTAAAATGGTATTCCCATCATGTGCAGATTGGGGCATTCTTCTCACTAAAACCAATTTATCAAGATTTAGCAATAATATTCCAGATGGTGAATATATTTTCGGTCTTTTTCAACGTTGCCTAGAAGTAAGAATGATTTGGTCAAAATAACAGCGCGTTCTAGCTATTGTAAATTCAGTACATATTTTTGCGTACTTTAACGAGCGTATGCAAGCATTGAGTCGAACAACTTGCAGTGATTAGAAATTTTAATAAGAGAGCCGCTTCAGTTATGGTAGCAAATATAATTAACAACATTATCACTTTATATGGTTTACAACATAGTGAATTTGCAACTCACTCAAATTGAAAGTGAACCACTAGGAGCTCTATTTAGTGGATACTATAGTGCACAATCAACGAGAATAAATACAAACATTGCTTTGAAAAATTGGCTCTACCTTTTCTCACAGCTTAGTTTGCACCGTGTGCACTTTAGTAATGCAGCACTGCATGTAATTAAGGAGGGCATCATCTACGCAAGTCTTTAGAAGTAGTCCCATTCAAATGATAATGGAAAGCAAAAAATAAATGTGATTGAATCTTTATCAAATGTATTGGAAATCCTTAAATGAATCGAGAAAGAATCTTAAATAAGTCAGAATTTATCGGATCTGTTGGAAACTATGCAAGTAGGATACAAATAAAAGAGGAAAATTCAATAAAGCCAATAAGTAGGACCTGCCATCTGGTCTAATTATTCAATCGATCAATTATGTGAGATTAGTTCTCACTATTCGTCAAGAAACAGGCCACATTATGATATACTGTCTGCAGAGGAATATCTTACAGCGCCAGTTTCTCAGGTTCTATTTTTAATAATTAGTATGGAATACCATAGAGGGTGACACAATTCTTGGTTGTTCTATCACCACCTAGAAATTAAGACGCACACAACGTTGTTGCTGTGTATTATTGTTACGTTGTTTCTATCTATACGTATATACTCGGCATATTCTAGATATATCGGAAGTCATATCAAATTACGACAGCAAACACCACAGCAAAATTTCAAACTCAATGTCATAATGTTTTTGTGCTTTCTAACCTACAACTTGTTGCAACTAGCTATGCTGTCGTTAAAACGATCTCATTTCTTTACAAGTATTAATTCAAGATAAATATTACTCGGTATGAACGGCATAACTACATACAAACTAAAATTAAAGCTTTATCCGCAACACCTTTCCCTTATAGTAGCTCATGTAATAAATCATAATTTCATACGTATGTAACAAGAGAAAACAGTTGCACGTTAAAGTGAAACTAACCGCCAAATGAATCCGTTTTTAATATTGGTAGTCATTATTGTCAAAATCGAATTAAATCTTATGATTTATAGAAATTGCAATAAATAATCTTTCATGTTGTACACCATCTGTACGTGTAAAGAATGAAATTGAATTCAATCATCACGAAATAATATATTTCTTAATCATTAATCCATAATTATCTGACATTAGTATTCTGATAATTTATTCTCAAATAACTTACGCGTATATCATCGAGTTTCTCTGTAGTTGCACGAAGTAATGAGTAAATGTCCCGTCTGATTATCTTTTGATTGTTGTATAACCTGAAATAAGTAAGAGTGTTGTCGGCGGTTCCGAAATTTTATAACTTTCATGTCGTGATTTCTGGATACCCGGATAAGTACTGGCTTAGTGTATTATTGAACTAACACAGCCGTTCATCTTTACCTTTAATAATAGAAATCTTATAATGACAAAGAGCAGCAATAAATATTTCATGTAAATGCGAAGTAAAAGTGCCCCCGCAATATTGGAAGGTGTACAGATATCATAAATTCCAACCTGTTTGATATTTAAACCCACGCTAGTAAAATCACGAGATTGCAATTGCTAATCAGTACTCCTGTTAATAATTTAGCATTGTAATTTCGAAATAATTACACGTTATTAGTTATTCTGATTAAGGTTTATTAATATATTATATTGCTGTAAATTAATATCTTATAGATGTGTTTTCACTGTTTCAATACGATAATAATGGGCATCGAGGCGGCGATATACAGTTTCATTAGATACACATATGGTAATGTCAGTAATTGGTTTCCGATTTAAAATCTACATTTTTAGAATATAAATTACAGAAAGTTGTAGCTTATTTTCAGATAATAACATACGCTGATTCTCCTTCTCTTTTATATCCTCGTATGGATCCTGTATAAAATATTTTGTGTTCATTAGTGCTTACTTCTACTTTAATAAGTATTCTTCCAGCACGTAAGTCACATAAAATGTCATATTCAAGACCTAAGCGGTCTTCGTGGCTGTGTCTAGACTAAAAATTGACGACGTGTGTGGCAGAAAATTTCCTGTTCGGTGTTACAACATATGTATTCAATTTTCGTAAGTTTGAAGAATAAATTGGCTATTATATTCATTGACTTCCGCTCATAAGATAAAACGAGTATAATGAGGAATTACCGGCATAACAAATTACTGAAAAAATGTGACTGCTGCTTACTTCCTGAATTGGAAAAAGAAATATTATTTATAGTTGATTATAACTTTTATTTACATACATATATATACCTAGTGTAGATTACAAGAAATATCAGAGTGGGTGCCATTTTTTACGCTACTCTGCCCTACAAGAATAAATATTTCATTACCCAGCACTTAAAACATTTGATAGATGGTAGCACGCGCGTTGAACCACGATTTTCAGGAGTATAGTCACATCCAAAATGAGGTGAACTTGGCAAAAACTAAGAGCAACCTTATTTTCTAAATCGAAAATCACTTTTCTTTATGGTGGCTTTAGTAATGTAGAAGAAAGAATGAATATCCATTGTGAACGAATGAAAGACTGAAATAAATTAAATCAGTTTTGAAAAAATCGAGAGTCAAGTTTTACAATGTTGTAGAATAAAGGTCCTCAAATCTCAACTGAAACTTTACCAACTAACTTCAATAATTAGCCAGCTCAATTAGTTTGACAGCAGATTAAGCTGCCTCGTTTGGGCAGCCGCTTATAGTAAAATCTGAAAGTAGTACATTTAAAAACTAAATGTAAGTTTAAAATCTAACAGTAGTGCCTACGATGAAGAATGCCTAGGACAATCATCATCAATATTTTCGGCACAACACTAGTAGTGACATTCATAGACTGCCGTGGAAATCAAAATACTTACTACTAAGGATGAGCCAGTCGTCCAGAACTGGATGCCATTACTAATACAAAAACATCCAACAAAATAGTAGGTACTACTGCTAATAACAGAAGAAACATTTCAATTTCTACTCCTTTGTGTTAACATGTTAGATTAATTCAGCGTGTTTATCGGCTCTTGCTAATTGCATTTACTTCTAATTAAACTGTCACTCGTATGGATACTCAGTTAGATAATTCCGATTATCTCCCGCTGAGCTTCGAAGAACCGGATTTGAATTAATAAATTGTAATTGGTAACAGGTCGCCGATTAGTTATGTAAAGTTTTATGTAAAATCTTTCGATAGAAATGGCTGTGTTACGGTGCTTGTGTAATCTCGATGTTAGTGCCGATCGGTTTGCATAAATAAAGCGCTTCGATCAATTGTATAAGAGCTCATCTGCAGTAGTCAGTTAGTTGCTTTCAATTACGGCTTGTACTTATCGATCAATACGTAACTTATTTGCGGCATTTATTACATGTTACTGGTATATTTAGAACAAGATATGTTAATAAAACTAATTTATGTCGCTGAATAAATGTTAATATAACATTCAACTTGGCATAAATATTCAACACATGGAGTCTCAATTTATGCAAGCAACTCTATCTTAAACGGTGATAAATGTAAGCTCGTGAGACAGTTCGTTGAGTTGTCTCTGTTGTTTTCTAACGAGAATTACTACTTATACGAAGATGTTCTGGTAGTACATACGCAACGGAAGGGATAATTCAGTGAAATGGTACAGACTCAAAAGCAGCTTAAAACTTTCAGAACTTTTCGTTTACTGCCGACACTGCTTGAAACTGTGGGCCACAGTTTAAATAGTATCTCATCAACTCGAGTACCCGATTTTTGGAGCGTATGTTGAACAAGTGCTGATGCTGGCTGGAGCGTAGGTCAGTCCAGACAAATTATAACTGATTATTATATATTTAGTGAGCGTTGGTCACATGTAAAATTCTTATCGATGCCTTCATCTAGGATAATTCGGATACGTTGTAACTTGCTTAGTTCGCTATATATTAGTTACTTGGTGATTATTACGAATAGTTCATAGTATCATTTATTTTGATGGTATTTCAGAAAATTTAGAATTATGAAAACGGAAAGCGTATTGTATGGAAATAGTGAGGGTGGTACCGTTAAAAACTAAAATGGTGATTTATATGATAGGGCCGACAATTATCTTCCTACACTGCCTACCTATGCGTTTCTCAGTAGCTTATTTCGGTTCATGATAAGGATCTGCTTCAGGGTTACTTGAAATCCAAACCGGCCAAATATAGAACAAAAGTATGAACATTCTGTAACATAGAGGACTCATATAGAGGTAGAATTGGTGTAACCGAATGACAGGAGAACGCAGATATGTTTCCCCACCATTTTCTCGGCAGACACCGATATAGACGTGTGACCAGTTGACAGTGACAGTAGAACTTCGACATATGCGTCAGCCAATTTCAATTCACAATCAATGAATAATAATTTAAGGTTAATCCAAATATGATTAAGTAGCCAGGCATTTTACGCAATTATGTTAAAGAAAATATGCTATATGCTACGAGAGAAAATAAAAACTATTCTTCGATGAAATAACGATTATGCTCAATAATCGAATAATAAGTTAAAGATAGCGAATTCTCAAAAATAGAATAAAGACCTTCCTCTGGCAAATAAAAATAATTAGTCAGGATTCAAGAAAAAAAATTAAATAAATAAATAATTTCAGATGTACACCTGATTATTGTATTTGATGGGTGATGAGGCCGAGCATTGGCGAAGGTTAAGCTTGTAATGCTCAGTCATAGTAAAATAAAAAAATTAGGAAAAAACATTCTGTTTATTTATTACTTGACCTAATTATAGAAAATTACATAGGTATAAATTAAATAAATGGTTCAAAAATACTGTACTCCACTACATTAAATAAACAAAACCCTAATCTATTGTAAAATCGTTAGTTTTTACATTATAACAGCATTTCTGGTGTGATATATTATTAGAAGTATTTGTAATAGCATTTTTTAATTCCTCTATGGTATTTGGTCTGATATCTGCGTGCGCGTAAATGGACTCCTTTAAATATCCCCAATAAAAAAATCTAAGGAGACAAATCGGGCGAACGGGGTGGCCACGATATTTCTTGCGAATAGGTTCCAATCCAACGATTTTGAAATACACGATTCAAAAAAGCCCGAGTGACTGCAGCGTTGTGGGCTGGGCAACCATCTTGTTGAAAGTAAATTCTTTGATGGTTAATGTCCGGTAGTTGTTCTATGATCGGCAAAACTTCATTTTCCAATAGAGCTAAATAACTAGCGCTAGTTAAATTGCCATTGATAAATATGGGACCTATAACCCGATTATTTAACAACCCAGCCCATACATTTACTTTCTGTTGATACTATACGCGTGCTTACACTGCGAAATTCATTTCTTAAGCCCAATACCTAACTATTGACGGGTTGTGGGATCTTACAATGGGAAATGATGACTCATCCGTAAATAAAATATTATTTAAAAAATCATCGTTGAGATTCACCATTTCCATCAACCTCTCGCAAAATTCCATTCGTCTAAATGCATCGTCGTGAAATAATTGCTGATGCTTAGACACCTTAAAACTATCTGTACGCATTACTTTTTAAAATGCGACTAACAGATGATGTTGATGTTCCCACATCATTTGCAATCTGTCGTAGCGATAAATTTGAATTATTTTCAATCGACGCACATACCAATAGCAATGTATCCGCAGATATTTTGCGTGTGGGACAACTTTTTTTTTAATTTTTTACCATGCCAGTACGTTCAAATTTTCTAAGTAAGTCAAAAATCGTGAATACTGACGGAATAGACCTATCTGGATATTTAACGCTAAATAAATCGCGGACCTGCTGGAAACTATTACCAGCATAATGCCATTTTAGCAATTGCTCTGTGTATTTCGGCATTATTACATTACTATGCTAATAGAGAAACTGACAGGTAACAGACTGATGACATATATACGAGCGTATCGTTATGTATATCCATGAATATGTTTTCTACAATGGTAGTGGGAGTCGACCGCTTCCCCACCCATTTGGTTACCAGAGATTCAATCTGTAGAGTAGTTAGGTGTAAGTTGTGCCTATACAATTTTTTGATATTGTTAATAGGAAAGCAGTAATCTTCCGAGGTTCGTTAGCTGAAAAACCGCATATATTCGCAATGCGAATCTTTGGCCATTAGTTCTGCTTCTGCATATGCTGGACGTGGTAATTATCAGTACATATATTTTTCTGACAGCAATTACAAAGATTATGAACAATTCAAAACGTATAGAAGAACTGCGAAAGGAATTAGTAAAATCACTGATGTCTGTGTAATTCTAAGAACGATTACTTAGGTATTTGAGGAATGTTATTGCTATAGCTTTAGGAACTATAAACTAGCAGCAATTAAGTGTACTAAATTATACTGTAGAAATTTCTAAAAACACAATAATGTTGGATGATGCGTCTGGATGGGAAGACTGCAACAAATATTTGGGCGACTATACTCCCAATAAATTAAACATCAAAAGTTAGACCACACAACCTGTATATTTCCAAATAGCTAAACCTTAAATGTATTTGTTGAGTGAATTCTGCCGTTTATCGGTCTTTTTTAAATATTTACTTCAAGATAGTTCTATAGATATCACATTATTAATGTAACATCCCATAAAAATCGACTAGATTTTGCGTAAAAGCATTTTTTTCTAAAAAAGACTTAAAACAGACTTCTTTCACTGAATAAGGTTAATTGAATCACGTTAGTACATATACGTATCTATCCATTTACTGTACTTAACTCTACATACGTACAAGTATTAAGTAGGAACGCTGCTATAAATAATAATGAAGAATCGTAAGCATTGTACATCATAACAATCAATCCAATCGCATATGCATCCATTCTTAGTAACCTAATTCCGTTACATCATGTTCATTTGCAATTTGTCATGTATTCATGCCTGCAGATGCCGACATATTCGCAACATAACCATTATGGAGCAATATAATTATGCCCTTAGAGAGGTAGTATTTGTATTCACTTGTTTCATTAACTTTTTTGAAAATAAACAGTATGTTTTAGTGATCGGTTCGCTTGAGCTCATATACTTTATATAACATTATTAGCTTGGTTTGATTTGTCCTTATTTCTTGGCTATTCATTACGTTTCCCTGGATTTTGCTGTGATTCTCTGATGTAAAATATTTTCATAAATACAAAATTTGGAAAATCATATTTAATTATGAACCGATTTAGCAATAGAGAAGAAACGTATGCTTATTTTTAGGATTATAAATCAATAGCACAGTGAGATAGTCGTATGTCGAAAACTGCAGTTAATTACCAGAAAATATAAAACGAAATGAATAGATTATCCATTTCATAAATACGAAAAGGAATTATTAAAAAATGAGGGCGGTGGACTACCGGGTCCATATTATTAGTTGAGTTGAAACGTCGGGCCATTCTAAAGACGACCAAGGTCCGAAATCGAGCGATTCTGCAGCTAATAGAAGAAGTATTTTGGTATATCAAAATACAGTCTCTAAAATTTCGTAGAAATCGGTGGGTAGTATCTGCCGATGTTCTCTTGTTAGTATATAATACAGACTGCTGGTTATCATATAGCATATTCTTTTATATGCTTTAAAGCTACTTATAGATCATTGTATCACTAACAATGTCAACAATAAAAGTAGCACATTTAATTTTTTCATTGAACTAGTACCATTAAAGAGGAATTGATATATAATACTTGCTTTCTTTAATTGTATCTGTATACAACTTACACCATGCCTTTTCCTTGTCAATTCCGGTCTTAAAACACAAATATACAAAAGCAATTATCAAATGAAAGTCGATACTTCTTATATTCCTGTTATCTTTCAGTACTTACACTTATATATGCAGGTTAAGGAAATCCGTAAATTCCCAGATCAAATTACTTGATTATTGTGTGCTAGCAATTAACTGGCCAGATCTCGCAGTTGATGTGCATTTATATCAATGTGTATGTATGTTTGCCAGTATTTACAACTTGCAGGATAACGAGATTTTCATTAAAAGTAAGCAATTTACCGACTTTCCCTAGAACGCAGAATATCACCAACTAGGTTATTTATTGTTGAGTTCGCTATTATATTAGGTAGTAACCAATTATTTACAATGACATTTTCATAAGTTTTAATAGATTGCCGTTTCCTATTTGAACAATACATTGCTACATTGTGTGTCTTAAGCTAATAAGCGAAAAGCGAAGCAACCGACATAAGGTAAAATTTTTATTGACGTTTACCGGAATAATAATGACATAGTACATCACGACATCGTAGACTTCTTAGTGTTGAACATTCTTTGGAAAGTTTAGTATTGCCTAGGGAAATTTAGTATATACTATAGCGAAACGTTTCCCGAGTCGTAAAGTAATAACCAATAAAGTTCACTTACACGCATATTCGACAAAACATAGTTGCATGTACAAGCATCGATTTAAAGGCAAATATACTTAAGATAATATATTTTTAAGTTTCAGCTAGAATATTTTATTTATGTATATCAAGAGTGATGAAAAAAATGTGCAATTCAGCTATTCTATTTTAAGAAATTACATTTGATTGTATACCATTTTGTTGAAGATCAATTGTAATCGGATGAGGGTTCAGCAGGGGCATATAGTACATAACGCTGATTAATGTATGACCATACACTTACATAAAATAGCGTATGAGCATCAAAATGTTTCTTAGTATGGTAGTATTTTCGGCATAGTATTTTGCTTCTTCTATTTCCTATTTCCTTATTGTTTTGTTTCAAAACATTAAAAAAAACAACATAAATTATGTTTTTTGTTTCAAATGAGATGTTGTTTCTTTGATTAGGGATCAAAACAGTTAACATGCGGGAGAGGAGGTGTAGTTTAAACCAACTGATCTAAATTATGTTTTAGTGTTTCCTTTTGTGAAATGTAGCATGTTGCATGCTTCTTTCGAAGGGATAGTATAAAAGTAGCAAACTATGTTTACATGTTAAGGACGTTTCCACAATCAGAGCGAATTTAAAAAATACTGTCTACAAAACTCGTTACATGAGCTAGTGGAGTTACAAGAAGATATAATTAAAGCGGTGAATCAAATTACACACGATATGTTATTAAATGTATTCGATAATATGAAAAGAAGAGCTGCTTTATGTATTCAAGAATATGGGCAACATTTTCAACATATAAATTAATTTAAAACTCAAACAGAGTTCTATGTTATTTGTAACATTATTTCTTCTCTTCAAATAAAAATATTTTTAAAACAACCTCTTATTTTCAGTGTCTTGTTTTTCTTATTAGTAACCAAAAATTTCTGTAATGAATGTTACGCCGCTGAGAATGATGATAATGAAGTTGGATATTTAATGGCATGTTTAGGGATATACATACATAAACCAGAGCTGCCAAATGCACTCAAACAATTTCGCTTTCTCTGTATTATTATCATGCATGTTTTACGACTAAATATACTGTTTCTAATGCTCTAAACCTTTATTATGCGATTTCTGTAAGCGGAGTGGATGTCGGTATTATTTAATGTGCATTAAACGTTTTCTAAAATATTGTATAAATGTCAAGGTATAATAAACGTATAATAATACTTGAATTATACTTTATACAAATATATATTAACAGATCCTATAAGTTCGGCTGCGGACGCTCATCTTTAAAATTCAACGGTTATGTATATAGTTAGCTATAGCTTTGTTTTGGTTCGGAATTCAGGATTAGTAACAGAACTGCGCAGAACGTAAGCGCACAACATTATAATTCCAGAATGGTTCCGAACTTTTAATAACCAAAACACATTTTAGGAGCCTCTTACTGCCATCTTTTAGATACAGACTAAAATACAAACCAACGAAATATCATTAGCGAATGTTCTGGGCTAAGTCTTTCAAATCCTGTCTCTGTCTTAGGATACCATTCACTTTCCATAAATTTTATTCCCAGGACAGTAATTAACAAAAAAAAAATCAAATACAAACGGAAGAAAATCTCAAACTTTAAAAGACAACGTAAATATCAATGTCATTCATGACGAACATATCGAAATAACTCGAATTTCTGAACATATGCACCGATGACGTAATTTCGAACTAATAATTCAGAATCGGTACTCATGGAAGTGCAAGAACTGTTTGAACGGTTCCAGAATCATTCTGAATCGATTCTGTCAGTAACCAAAGCATTCGATTAAATCGGTTCGCGTTCTTAATTAACCAAAACGCTAAACTGTAAATGCGCGTGCGCAACAACTCTAGAACCATTCTGAATTCTGAACCAAAACAAAGCTTATATTTGCACTGCATGATCCAGTATCTCACAAGTATGAGGAAAGCGATTGATTAGTAGTAGGCTTGAGAACCCCATCGCCTGCCAATTGATAATGTAGTCTATCATCCAGTTTTGTTGTTTTTTATTTGCATGAATAATTATGAAATAAGGCAAGTACACATTACATATTCAGCTCCTATACCATAAACGCGTGCAAGTATTGTTTAGCAGTAAATTTACAGTCGATGATGGTGTAAAGTGATGTGTTTCGGTATTTTTATATCCGTTGCGCCGTTATTTTATAGTTAACTTAGTTAAACAGTAATTGTTACTCACATGCCATAATAATGATAATCTTTCTTAGATGCAACAGTAACTGCTTTTTCCAAGGTTTAATTCGTACTGAGTTTACGATTGCAAATGTGATTAACTTCTCTAATGAGAATGTCTTTTGACTCGTAAAAACTTAGACACTAGAATTTGATTTGATTAGGGAATCCTTCCGCGTTCTGTTAAAAACTAATTTTTCAAATAAGAAGAAAAGATAATTTCGTTTTGAAAAAACGCAAGAATTAAAAAAAACAATTCGCTATTTAGTAGCTGCGGACAACCAACAACTAGCTATGATATAATGTGTCCACCGCCATTATTAGTTTTTTGCAAAAAAAAAAGTTTTGCTTCTAGAGAAACCCCAAAAGTCAGTCATAATATATAAATAATATATTTTAAGTAATAAATTACTTAAAATATATTATTAGATATAGCACCTATTTTCATCGTAAGTTGCGGTGCACGTCATCAATGACTTGTTCAATGTTGTCAAACTGATGTAATAAATGATAAACAACTGTCAAATTTGACGTATTATAATCTATGCGTATAGCTTATGAAAACTAACTAGCCGATCGAAAGTTTTCTTAAAAATTGATGGAAAAACTAATGTATTCGATGTTCGATTTTCAATGACACTATTGTTTATTTTCAACCATGAATCTCTCGTACTGCTTTAAAAACGCCGCCTGTAGACGTAATCGTCCAGCTGCAACGACTACAGTTTGCTTTTGGTATATCTGTATGCGAAGAAGTGTCTTTTTAATTATGAAGATAACTATTAAAACTATTTAAACTATAAAATTTAATAAAGAACATATGTAAGTGAAAATATTCGACGCGCTATAATCTAAATGACAGAATAATATTTGTTAACATAGCCCTGGCTATTTTCAGCGATAACGATGTAGAAAGCGAAGTGACATTATTCGTCTGTCTTAGATTATTGATGCAGCGAAAGATGACAAATCCAATTCTTTCTTCCCCTGGTAAAAAGAGACCTCGTGCTAAGCCAAAAACTAAAGATCTGCGAGAGTCATCGAAAATGGAAGTACGAAATACTGTGTACAATATGTACAAAGAAAGTAATAATTTATAATTATGATAATACTGTTCTATTTATTTCAAAAGTATTGTTTTAGGAAAACATGTTACGTTGCACACTTTAAAAGATCAACTTAAGACCAAGGAAATTGTATCGTTATCTACAAAATCCTTAACCACTTTGTTGAAGGATATTGGGTTTAAATTTCGCAAAGATGACAACAGGCGTGCTTTAGTTGAGAGACATTATGTTGCATTAATGAGAAGTGTGTTTCTCAAAAAGTATGTGGATAATTTAGTATCAAGTACCCCACGACCGGTAGTGTTTTTGGATGAGACATGGATTTATTCGAAAGGAAATAAAGGAAAATCTTGACAAAATGATTCTGTGAAAAGTGTTCGTAAGCCAGAGGGTTATGATGGTAAACGTTTCATTATTCTTCATGCTGGAACTGAAAATGGGTTTATCACTGGTGCGAGTTTAATCTTTGCCTCAAACAATAAACTGGCAGATTACCATGCATCGATGAATAGCGCAAAATTTGAACAATGGGTAACAACACAGCTTCTTCCGAATATACCAGAAAAATCTCTTATTTTAATGGATAATGCTCCGTACCATAGCGTCGTATTAAATAAAGTGCCCACCATGTCTTCGAGAAAACAAACAATTATGGATTTGTTACATGAAAACAATGTAAATTTTTCAACCGATTTAACAAAATATCAATTGCTGGATTTGGTAAAGAGAAATAAGCCTGAAAAGAAGTATGCTATCGATGAACTAATAAAAACTCATGGCCATGATGTGTTGAGATTACCACCATATCATTGTGAATTTAATGCTATCGAACTAATTTGGGCTTCCGCAAAAGGTTATTATAACAAACATATTGGCAGGGACGGTTACCGAGATGAGAATGTTCTTACTATGTGGAGCGAAGCTTTAGATCATTGTTGCCAAAATACCTGGGAAAATTGTGTAAGGCACACAAATAAATTAATTAAGGATTGGTATCAACGGGAGAAGCATTTGGCAGATATTGAAATCGACCCCATCATTATAAATCCTGGAGAATCATCAACTTCGGAGGAAGAGTTTGAAAGCGATTAGTCCATAAGTTTAAAATATTTAGTCGTTATCTACTGTTATATTATTTGTAATATTTATCTTGCTATGCTTATTATTAGGATGTCAGTTAATAAATTCACCAGTATATGTCAGTTTGTTTTATTTAATCAAGTAAATTATTAAGATTTGTTACTCTTATATAACATGGAAATTTACACATTAAAAGTTTATAGTAATTTTCATGTCGAGAAATTGTAAATTGTTGAATATAAGTTATTTGCAATATGACATTTATATAATAGGACTTTATTAAAAAGGCGAAATTCATTTTATAGGTGCTCTTCAATATAAACGCTATAATCAAACGTAATGCGTGTTTTAGGTTAATGCTCAATTGGCAGAATTCTAACCATAGAAAAATCCTAACCTACTTTGTGTGTCTGTTTACTGTCAGAAATGTGTATTATTTTGTTTTTTAATGCATTATGAATATAGTGCTTAACTTGAACTAGAAGTACCGATTTGATTCGTACGCATAAAAATTGATGACGTGCGTCTAAAGATCGATTACACGAACTGTATTTCCGTACTATACATATGGACTATTTAATTTATTACGGTTTATTGTGTCTATTTAAAATATTTATGCTGGCATAATCTACCAGTTAGTGTATAGTTTAGTACCTCTATTATTATATGTACCCATTTGTATGTTTCGACAATAATGTAAAAACGCATTTAACGATAAATTATGTTGTATTATTCACGCACTCTGTAAGTTACTTGATACTTTGTGAAAAAAATTATAAAAGTGAACATACTGAAAAGATTTCTGTAGACGTAGCATCGGTTACGAACGTAAGCTTTGAGGAAAAAAATAATTAAAAGCTTCCACAAAGTATGGAGAGTTTCATTATAAATATTTGAGGACGTTGGACATTTTGTATGCCAAAAAATCCACTTTCTAACTGTACATAACATAACGGTGTACTTTAAAATAAGAAGGGGATTTTATAGCTTAACACTGCACACATACCGAAAGAATCCTCCACATCCAAATATAGCAAGTATCTATAAATCCCAAGACCTCAGTCATGTACCGAGTGAGTGGTACCGCATGTATACAAAGAACACTTAATTATCCGCATGCTTTCTAAAAGTTATATGCAGAAAAAAGAATAATGATCTAACCTATTTCAAAGTACCATATAAGCGTTGTTTATTGTATACACACAGTACATACGTAAGAACGTGTTACGGATTTTGTTTAAAGTCTTCGCGATGACATGGGATTGAATATATGTTATACATATCTGTTCTAAAGGTACAAGGTATGTACAACATAGTATATACATCTAATACGATTTTATTTCCTTTACATTGAAACGTTCTTAGTCAATAGATCTTTACCGATGATAAAGATATCCACGTCGGCTCTTATTAAGCGGGACAGCCGAGATGTGAATTCAATCACAATTTGATACGAACGGGAAAACGAAACCACGGACAAGAAAGACAAAAAAGAACGAAAGAAATCTCGCGTATGGACACCAGTTTTCTCTTCTCTATTCGAATGGACAAGCTTCTATTCGTTGGTGAGAGAGCGAAGTTTGTCGAAGCCAAGAAGGAAATAAATTTAATTGAGCGCTCAGGTTTCCGCTAAAAAGATTTATCAGTGTAGGTACATGTCGATTGTAAAAAAGAAAAATGAGATTTATGAAATTTATTCGAGTGACATATATATCCTATGATCGTGGAAAACCGTCAGCAGTACCATATAATATGCATAAAACGTGCATGCTTGACATCTGTTAGTGTCTTGTTCAAGTTAGTACTGTCAGTGAGGAGAATGAATTGATCAACGTGTGAATTTATTTGACGACAATTCTATGTGTGTTCGAAAATTGTTTCTTCTTGTTTATATGTATCGCGTTTGTGTAGAAATACATTGGGTGAAACGCCTGTTGCTGTACTTAATTTTTTAAATCACTTATATCGTGTTTCTATTAGTGCTGATTTGTGTAGATGTATATTTTAGTATATTCTGAGATGTCCATAATTTTTCAGGCCAGTTGCGTTTACAGTGCAGTAAAATACACCAAAGTTGTATCTGCAGTAGTTTTCAATTAAATAATCGAATGTGGAAGTAACGCGCGAGAGTTTTGTTTTTTTTTTGTTTATTTGGAATATATTAGAATTATTTTTTGTTTTATATTAGATAATATTGTGTTTGATATTTGACTTGTTTTCTATGATCTGTTCTCTATTGATACTTACTAGAAACATTTCCGAGCCCTGAAGTTAGCTATAAAATGACACGAATTTAAGTAATTACTTGCTATTTAGATACTTTAGTGAATATGAAGTCAATGCTAAAAATTTATAGTCATATCCACTACTACCAATAAGCGCTATCATACAATTTAGTATGTAGACATTGCTTTACAAAAAATGTGGATATATTGGCAATATATATACACCTGCAATAGCCATTTAATGGCACTGATACGAAGAATATCGAATAGAAACTGTATTACCCTGCCGAATAAATCTTTCTTGACTACAATTAAATCCAGAAATTTATAACCGCGTACTTTTCATGCAATACAAATACGCATTAACGTTTATATTGCGATAGTGCTGGAAGCAATAAATGACAATAACACTTGAGAAACCACCAACGTTACTAAAATTTATGTGCTGCGCATATGTGAACGTATATTGCAATAAAAACAACAATATGCCATCAACGTACTTTCGATCTCAAGAGAAAAATAATATTTATTTGATAAAATTTATCACCTCGTTTACCTGGACAGAAGCGTACATCGCACGACGCCCATTAAAGACTTAATAAGCAACAAATCAAAACCACCTCAACAATAGTAGATATACGTGCATACAAGCGCAAGTTCGTAGTGCAATAACAGAAAAGACCATCCTCACGATCCCTATATTCACATGCGTCCGCAAAGGCCAAATATAGAAAACGCATATAAATTCCGAGTTCTCAGCGTGCGCACTAAACTGTTGTGTTATTGGATGTGTAAAAAGGCCACTTAATTATCCCAGTACTTTCTAAAGCTGTTAGATCAAGAAAAAATAGGAAATGACAGGCGTGTATTTGTGAAGTGATATATATTAGTAGGTATTGTTTATTTTACTCATTATTGTTTGCAGTTATGATATTATTTATACAAATATGCATGCTATGTATCATTTGTCTGACAGCGGTGTGGGAAACAGTTCAACTATTACAGCACAATTTCAGAGACGAATTTATAAGAGTAAACTTACGTACATCTCTTCTGACTTCTATGGAAAACAATATCTATGATCAGTTCTGATGCAACTTCACTTACACGCTCGTATATTGTGTTAGTACATCTTTCGTGTCGTTATACTGCGTGCTGAAACCTCTCTTTGTGTTAACTACTTCTTGCATCATCCTAAAGATCCTCTCTACAAACTTTTATTGTTCTCATTTTGATTATACTAGTTTTGCCTAATGTTTAAAAGTATAAAAACCACTTGAAAGCCTGCATGTAAGTTGTGATATATAAGTTTATAAGAGTTTGTTAATAAACTTATGAAAAAACAGCTGAAATAATTTCAAAATCACAAAATAAATAACAGGGTTCAGTTAAAGGCAGTATAGTTATTAATTACAGCTGCATTTAATCATTTACACTGTGTTAGTAAGCGCGACCAGATTTCGTTAGAAAAAAAAGCGAGCCCATGTTACTAATATTATTATTTCTCTATATTTGAAATATTTTCCATAGATGTCCAAGATAAACGCTATCCGGGACATCTAATAAAAAAATATGTATTGAAGCCTTGCTAACCGATAAAAGATGCACGATGTAAAATTATACTCAAATATCTGAGGTGTTCATTTTCAGCACTACAATACACAATGAACGAAACTTCTTGAATGTTATGGTATTTTAGGTTTCTTCTTCTCATTCTACATCATTTCACTTTAGTATTCCCCATCTAATGTAATTGCAGAGATATCTAGAACACTAAACACTTCAACCCACAAAACACCAAAAAAGTTTTTACAAAAAAACCCACGATTTATTATCCCCTTGATAATGATAGCTTTCATGTCGAAACGCGTCGGTTTTTAGTAAAAAGTTTTTTGGTGTTTTGTGGGTTGAAGTGTTTAGTATTCTACCTCTGCACCAAGAGATCCAGTGCAAAACTAAGAGATAGCTAAGGCAATTTCTCAATTTTCTGTAATGCAGCCCTTTCGTGAAAAAAATATATTTTAATAATTGGTCATGAACGTATGTTCTTTTATCAGTTAATTCAAGTATGTCCACACGTTTTTTCTGGTACAGTAACTTAATAAATATTCGAAATTACTATAACAAAACCTGATTTTTTTTTATTTGAGCACGTCTTTATTTGTCTTGATAAATCCATCTTCTTTGACATTCTTTTACAAATATTATTTCATAAATTTACACTGTTTTTGAGTATAATTAATTTTTAGAAAATTTCTTAAATATGTAAGTAGAAATTTTTGCAATACTGGTCTATGTTTTCATGAATATCTCCATATTCAGCAAATTTCATACAAATATAAAATTTCCGGTTTAACGTAGAAGATTTAAGTAAACCCAAGTAGTTGAATACTATTTGATATAGCAAAGAAAATTGCTTGAAATGATTCACATCTTTGTTCATTATATGATTCCACAAAAATTATATCAAAATTGGTGGTATGTAATGGAATAGAGACAATAGAGAATTAGCGACATCACATCAAACATAAGCCAGAAATAATTGATTATAATTATTATTATATTATATTACCAAGAATTTCTTTCCTTAATTTGATATTTGTACGGCTAAGATGTAACATTCTTTGTATCTATATATATATATACTGTAACGACATTTAATTTAAACATAAAATGAATAGTTAAATAACTAATGACATTTAAATTGTAGTAATATGAAAAAAATCAAGTTGGCAGAATTGTATATAACTAGATTTAAGTTGTCGCCATGAATGACAGATCGGACTAAAATACGGACATCTAACCTAACTGACATTTTGATAAATTTACATTCTCAAAATGGAAAACCATCAACGACAACCCAATTACTCACGTGACATCTTCTAATACAATTTTCAAAGGTAATTTTACATTATTTCCAGGGATTTTAGAACCCTTTTCATCTGTGATAATTTCTTAGTCCAAATCGCATTTTTCTTCCAAATAACAGACAGCCATGAATCACAAAAAAATACTTTCTTGAAAAAAATATTCGAAACAGACGCGTCCGAACCATTAACGCTTCTAGACCTATGTCGAATTGATCCCTGAAACGTAAACAATAAAGTTAAAATCATTAATTCACATAAAAAATTCATAATATTTCCCTTATCCGAAATTAAATTCATATCAAACATCCATATTGAAAAGGACACGACCATTTTTTTTTATTAAACACTGCTACGAAGAATTTCCTAAATTAATCCCCGGCCATTCCGAGGCCGAATTCGCAGAGATTCCCAGGTCGAAGTCCCGGACGCCCTTCCTATTCGAAATCCCAGCCATACTCCGTAATTCCTGCCCGAAATCCCGAACCTGACGAACCTTGACTGAGACTATCCCAACGACCCTTAACAGATAAGTGGTATAAAGGCATTAGTAACAAATTTGATTAAAAAAAGAAAGTAAAGAAGTTAATTTTAAAAGTCGATAAAGATAAAATTTTAAGACAGATTCAAATGAATTAAATAAAACAACAGATCGCTTACCAGATTTAAGAGAATCCTGTAATCCCAATTTGCCAAATTTAATCCTAGAAATTATTTATGTTAGTCGTTACAAAAGAAGTTAACCTTGAAAAGACTTTAACAGACCAAAGTTCTTAATTAGATATAAGTAATTAAAAGTTAAGATTTCTTACATGTGTTAAACACCAAGTTGTTATATTATAATTTT
This sequence comes from Holotrichia oblita, assembly GCA_023690525.1. Classification (NCBI taxonomy): domain Eukaryota; kingdom Metazoa; phylum Arthropoda; class Insecta; order Coleoptera; family Scarabaeidae; genus Holotrichia; species Holotrichia oblita. Next base: position 179,164,096 of record CM043015.1, on the reverse strand, counting down.
TTTTCAAGTGTAATTCACTCAACACGTAAAATAAATTATCCCATTTATATTTAGTAAAGGCGCGAAATTTAAAAAAAGATTATAATTCAAAAAGAAAATAAAAATAAAATTGAATTCTTTAGCACCAATAATACCTGTGTTTCAATTGTGTGTGTGAGAGAAAAAGAGTCTAAGAACCCACCTGAACCCTGAGAAAAGAGTTTTGAAACCCATAACTAACAAACACATACAACAATACTAAACTTGACGTTTCGCCAGAAATGTAAGTGGCTTACTCAGAACCAAAAGCGCGTAAGGGGCGCCAGAAAATTACGGTAACTGTACATGCAAACCATCTTTCTTGTCAGAAGCTATGTAGATATAAAATTAATCATTCAATTTACCTTATAAATAAGTGTGGCGATGTGTGTGATTCAACGTTGAAGTGGTGTAAATATGTACATAAAATAATATAGCATTAATTTGACGAAATTCTTTTCTTCGCCGGTGGAAAAAAAATGCTTTAAATTACTTTAAAAACTTATGATGTGCTCTGGACGTCCTCAGCAAGGAGTCAGAAGCGTTGCTACTCGAGCATTGTTAATTTATAATAAGTTGTACATGATCATTCTAAATTCTATACAATTATGTTTAAAAATCAAGATTCGATATAACACCAATGGTTTTCTCTGTATAAATTGTCCTAAATCCACCTTAATTTTGTAGTTTCGCTGGAAAATTGGTATGAGAATTTTTCAGGATATCTGTCTGTGTGTTAGGTATTAAATGATTACTTAAACTCCGTCAAAACAAAAACTTCATATTTTAGTGTTATTACTTGAACACCTGGCAATAGTGTAATACATTATAATGTATTTTACATTCTTTGAGCACATTAAAGTAGCAACATCTTAAAAATATAGTGCTGCAAATATGCTTCATAAAAGTACATACAATACATACTTTGTTTCTCCAAAATACTTAACATTTAGAGGATCATATCTTATAATATACTTAGGTTTCTTTCTGTTGTTAATTTAACTGTATATGGCTGATGTATTGAGTTATCCGTTGGTTTAGTTTCTCCAAATTTAGGAAACGTAGACTGGGCTTGTACTTCACCAGCAACCAGCAAGGCTATTGAAGCTATCAGCTAGTTCGCTCGTAACCGATAGAAAGTTATCCAAAGTGTCATTTTAATATTTCACATAGATTCTGTAAAGTTCGCGTTAATTGCATAAGTGACAATGAGTATACGAGACTCTACAGCCCATGATTGGGCGATTAGGTATTTCTCTCTCAACATATTACCAAACATAATTCATTCTTACCCCCCTCGGTTCATCCCTCTGAAAACCTCCGTGGAAATCATTTTTAGCATAGCTTCTTAACCTTGCTTTAGTACTACTTCACTATATAGATGACGTGTCGAAGAGGTAGCTTCACCATAATTACAGTAATCAGCCATCGGTCATCTATGTATGTATTTATTACGATTGCGCAATATGGACTAAAATATATATAAAGCAACCAAGTTTTATTATTACCATGCTAATTTTTGAAGCTGTATATATATATTAGTTGTATAATTTGCTAAAATATAAATGCTCCGGGAGGCTAAGAGAAAGGATAAATAGAAGCAGTATTATTAATTTAGATATGAAATTAGCATTATTTCCTGTTAGTTCTCGTTTCTCCAACTTAACATGATTAGTTTAAAGCAAACATTTGTTTAATACTGTAATGGAAAATTCTAATTTTCTGCGATAACCGCAAAATAACCACAGGAATCCACTTAATTGTAGAAGATTGTAGGGAAAACACAAGCAAAGGAACACGTCTCGTTCAATCTATCAATTTAGAATTGATTTTCAGCAATCACGACATAAGCACTAGTTCTTTTGCAGGCAGGCAACTGTGAGAAGTGTTCGAACTGGGCTTCGAGGTAGATGTAACCCGGTTTAAAGTATTAATAATTGTACCATTATAAAGCCGAAGGCGTGGACTATTAGAATCTCATTGTACAAAGCTCCACCAGTGAAACGTTCGAATTGAAATTGATATAGGTAATTGTTGTTTTTTAAATATCTGCGACGAACATTCGAGGCCTGCTAGATTAGCGGATAAAATTATGGGTTGTCACTCTGTTTGCGCCGTCTTTCACTTCGCAGTCTTTTTTGTTTCGACCGTAAAATGTAAATGTGTATAGTTGGCATATAAAAGAGATGTTCCACTTACACATATACGAAAATGACATAGGTCACAATACTTGCGATTTTTGTAAACATATTTATGTCGGATAATGATGGGTTAAACTCGCACATCGATAATGATTTATGCCTAAATACCGTCATAGATAATAGTATGTTACGTGTTTTTGTAAGCTTAGTTGTGTATAACGTTAATATGCGGAACGTCTACGTAGATTAGAATCTGATTCCGTGAATAAAATTAAGCTACTTAAGCGTTGAATGTAAGTTCAGGATCGTTAAGAAATTTTCTTTGGCACTGCTAAAATAAACATTACCGCTATTTAACATAAATCCTAATCAAACCGTTCATTAAAACCAATCACGAAATTTGCTTTCGGTAGTGATTGTGACTAATGTTAGTTAAGCTACAAATACGACTAGATTTTATGAGAAAAACGTGACTACGTCGTTTGTCTTTCTAGTTAATCATACATGTCTTAAATCGATATCAATTATAATATAATGAAGGTATCTCCTCTATATTTAAGGTATGGATATATAATGAATTGGGAATAAACGATTTTCATTATATATGTGTAGACATCCTTTCAAATTGTTATTCATTTCAAACCTAATGAACTGATCAATAAAATTACTGCAAAGTTCGCTCTAACCTAAACTTCCGGTTGTACATTTATTTATTAAATACATATTACGAGCCGTAACTTATCCATTTAATTATTAACTGATTGTACACAACTATGCTTATCTATGCATATATAGAAATAGTGTCCAAGTGGTGGTAAATTGCTTCAAGCATTAAGTTCTGACCAGATTTTTTGTAGCATTTTTTATTTAACCAAATCTGAATGTATCCCATGTCAACATGACAACAACAAGTCTATGTAAGGTAGTAAAACGTAAAGCATATACATTTACATTACAGGCTGAAGCACAAACCAACAGTGACAGATAAATACATATCTCGAAAGATAAATATTCTTTTGCTTTAGTGTGCAGCAAAACCTTACTGGCTTTGTAGAACGAATGTTCTACTTCTGTATTTGACACAATTCTATTAAAACAGTTTATATTGATCTGACTCACCTCCTCCAGGAGCTGGTTGTGCAGCTTCCCAATAGGCCATTGACTTTTGCGTCAACGCCCAACAGTGATAGGTGGTAACGTTGGGAGATAAATCTAAATCGTATCTTAGTTCGTATAAACTTTACAGACAAAACTTAAGAAGCGCTAAGGACACAAATGGAAATTGGCATGATATACTAATTTTCCAGCGTTATGTTTGGCAAGGGATCTTGGATATGTTTTCCTATATCACTGATTGGTCTCTATTTTTAGATTAGACTGTATCTTAGGTTTGCATCTTATACCTATTATTCCATCATCGTGCTTTTAGATCTCTAACTACTGCTTTCACATAGCCAAGATCATATGCTTCCAGCATGAATGAGCGCTCTCGAAAGTACTGAAACGTCATACTTTTCCCCAACTTCTCTGACTTAAGCGCAACTGCCATGGAATTCTGGTCGACCTGTAGTATCACTGCATGTGTTGAACTTACAATAAGAATTTTTCTTGTACGTGACATGAGCTACTGTTGCTACACCTTTAGTGCAGTTCTGTAATGATGAGCAGATTGGTTTAGATTTATTTGGAAGAAATTCCCTGAAAGTTTCCCATCTATTTTTTCAACATTTCTATGCCAGTCAAAAAATTCAAACGCATTCTTTGCGATAGCCAGTTGCAAAGTGGGATGGAGGTGGTTTTCAAGGTCGTTTCTACTGGGCAATGGTAGTGTATTTTTTCATCATATTTTTCAACTGACAGAAGTATAACTATATTCGAAATGTAATATTGAAACCATAATTACATTTATTTCCAGAATTTAAACTGATTTGTATTTATAAGTTTCAGTACCCTGTTCATTTCGTATAGTCCGTTATTTTCGCCAGATGAGTTGTCTTCATTTTTACTAAAATGTTGACACCTTAGGAGTAGTATTTGTCGCAAGCTTTGACACATGCAGTCTTTTGATCAGCACATGTTAATGCACGGCAGTTGATTCACGATGGTTGTGATTATAACAGTAAAAGAGTTTCTGATTTATGTATTGTGAATATCGATCAATAACTTGATTCTAGTTTAGTAGCATCAGCTTGTAATAGACATTATGAAGCGTACCTATGCATTACTTTCATCAATTGTAAACGTTTAGCTATGGTGGCTCTTGCTCATTGCCTGCTGGAAAGTCATACCAAACACCGTAATCTAAAACTTACCTTTTTTATAAGAAATTAGTGTTATATATATATATGTTTAGTATTAATTTTATTCCATATTTTAAAGAATGATGTACACAATTGACCATTTTTCATAAATATTCGCTAGAACTCACTTAATGCTTTCAGAGATACTAAGAGAAATATAATGTTCCAAACCGTTAATACGTCACAAATACAATTGGACAATATACCATATTTACAAAACATAAAATCATAAACTCAAAATCTGTAAGTTCCTTTAAATATGTCAGACTCAAGTCAAAATCAGTATTAGAATAAGATGTTGCTTCCGAAATGAATAATTCACAAGAAGCTCTAACTTAGCAATTAAACTGCTACATGCAATTGAACAAGCCAATGTAATTAATTTCTATTGTACGCTATGTTGCCTATTATGTAATACTTTGACACCATTATTTTAACAAAATATTATATTTATGTATGTACAGTCAAAAGCAAATAAAGTGGGGTAGTAGTTTTACGTCACATACCTTCTTAAAATGATATTGCATAGTTTGGTTACAATATTTTGTAATCTTTTAAAACTCTAAGAAGACTACAAAAACATTCTTATTTTTTTAGTATTTCAGATAATCGTGGCTGATGCTAATGATATTATTAAATAATGCAAGGTTTATAAAGCATACATATTTTGCCCAGTTTTGTTTTTTTTTGACCATAAATTATATATTTATACTAAAATAATTGTGTGGTTTTTAAACTACAGAGATAATTTTGCTTTTCTTCCTCCGAATAACATTCTAATCCATTCGGCAATAATTAACGAAACAATTTCTGTGTGTTCCAACCGTCACAATAGTCCCACCAAAGTTATAAATTATAGTAAATTGCTGCCCTTATTTGTTTTCACTTTCGTTTGTTTTATACTAACCTACAATAGTCACGAAACAAACTTCGTGTTTTTATTTTATAAATAAGCTATTTACATATTTAAAATACGACTGAAAGGGAAGGTAAAGTTAAATGCTTGAATACCGCAGGCATATTACATAAAATACGGAGCTCGCCAATCCGAGCCGATAATTTCCTTATGATCATAGAGCTGAAAGCCGATTATGCCCGTAAAGCCATTTAACGTGCTCGCCGTGGTCGTAAGCCGCCCATCTTTCTTGGGTCTCCTAGCATGAGACATTGTTGTAGACCACGGTGTGAAAATGGTAAAGTTTAATAGAAACGCGGCACTGTCGGCTTTTACACAATAAAAAGATTCAGGACAAGATCTCACCCCAAGCAGAGCTAAGCTAGTGTGTAGTCTTTATTGTCGGGAATCTCGGTGTGGTATTAAAATCATCGCCTTCCTCGCTTATACGTAATTTAATATGCGTGCACAGTGCGCAATTTAATATTTGCTTTTGTGTTGCGTGACTATCTCGCTAAATGGTTCGCCGAGCATTGTATTAGAATGCATGAAATGAGCTGATTCTCTTTGGTACTGTACTGGGAATTAAGTGTTGTAGGTTAAATATTTGCTCATTCAAAAAAGTGAAATCTCAAAATTTATTTTGTTGGTGTCATTTGAGGTTTCAACGTACACTCCCTTTTCTGCAGTGATAAATAAACGAGGTAAAATAATTGATATCAGTGTTAACCACTTGCAGTATGCCAAAAATTCTCGTGTAAAATTTGAATACTAGATTATGACAAATTATCGAATATAAACAATGTCCGCTACGAGGATAGGTTATGTTAACATAAACTAACAAGTGATTAGGTATTAAGTTCGGAAACCACCAAGTCCAAGTTGATTGTTTGAAAGCTTGTAACTTTCCTGGTACATCTACCTACAAAATAATCACTACACCGACAAAATAACTAATTTGGAAAATGCTTGTGTATTGTTCTAAATAATACCATTATTGTTGTTAAAGCATGACACTTTGGTGTGTAGACCTCTAAATGATCCGCTGCAAGATTGAGAGATTTTAACATGAAAACTATTCCCTTCACATCTAACTGTAGCGAAAATTTGAGTCTCGAAAACGTTAGAGAAAGTTACATTTGTTATGTTCCCAAGTCTGGCGTTAATCATTTACAATGTCGTTCGCATTTTGTTGAAAATAATACGCTAGATAAAAGCATAAAATCACGTATTGCATTCAAACTCATGATACCAGCACAATTGCTCCAATATAGTGGATAGAATAAATCACAAGAGAAATAAAGAAAGCAGCCCTTCGAGCCATTACACTTTAATCAAAGCGATACGAACCGTATTTCCCAGTAACGTAACGCTTTCAGGAATTTAAATTTATACGACGCGGTAAAACCATGCATATGCATGCAGAGGTACTATGTCCGTTTGTCTGGCGTTCGAACAGTAAGGAATGTGTAATCAACGACAACCGTACGATATGGGAGTTAATGAATTTGCAGAACAGCTTACCATTAACCAGCGACTAACTAACCAACACCAAGGATTTTCAATGCGACGCTCAGCTGCCTATGATATAATACACATTCCCACGGAATGTGTTCATTTGCATCTGTTAGCAGAGCCGGTTAACAAATAGGACTGGTACCGTGTAAGCATCGCAGGCGACTAGATAAGGTATAAGGAAAGTGATTATTATCCCAAGGAAACGTTATAAGATACTTATAAATTTATCGCTCTTGATATTTGACCAACATTTAGAATAACATTTCATGTGTATCTAGCTATCAAATTTCGTAAATAACAATAGCCAAGTAGAAACATGTAGAACCAAAATTTAAAACTAAAAATATATTCACTTTTACAACAACATTGTCTCATTTGCTTTGATTTCAAACCCCTTATAATTCTCGCCGACGTGGCAGCTGTTTTCATATTTTGTTCATTGTAAGAAACGATATCTTTTCGTGTTAAGCGATGTTTGTTTCCTGTTAAGAGAAAAAAAAGTATTGTTGTTTCGTGTTAACCGATATTTCTTCTTAAGCGTTTTCATGTTAAACGTATTTCACTGTATATAGATATTTATTAGATCAAATTAGTTTCACTACCCTTTACTTGCGTTTGGCCGGCTTGCCATAAACTGTTTATTATGATGTAGTTACAATAATAATTCTTAAGAATCTCCGGGGAAATTTAGTCCCAGGATAGACTATATGTAATGATATTTAATTTATCATCATTAAATATCATAGTAAAATGCATAACTTATTGTCAGTTATAGTGTAGTCTTTCATCTGTTAACATCCTGAGCGAAATATCGGGAGACAATTATATAAAATGCATCCGTGAAGAGAAATTTGTAGGGAAACACGTGCTCTTATTAGGACGGATCCCATATTATAGGTTACCATAAAACTGGCATAAATAATCGGCAATTTTCCAAAAAAATGAAGATACGATCGACTATAACGTAAAAAAACTATCGGAGATCTTAATAAGACGGGGTGGGAGACCAAGAGTAACAATATCTGCAAGTGATCGTGGAATAGCAGGTCATTATAGTGAATCAGCAAACGTAATAGACGCAAAACGGCTCTAGAAATCACCCAGATTTAAATGTTGGTCGCTCAAAACCAGTTAGTATTTTCACGGTTAAACGCCACCTACAGAAAGCTGGACTCTATGGACATGTTGCGATGAGAAAGCCGTTACTACGCAAACAAAACAAACAACAGCGACTTAAATGCGCTTGCGAACACCGATATTGGACTTTAAAAGAATGGAACAACGTTTTATAGACGGATGAATCCAAATTTAAACTGTTCGGTACTCGATGACGAATGTTCGTGAGATGATCTGTATGTGAGTGTACCAGGGTAGATTATATTTTCGCTGGTGCGAAGCATGAAGGAGGTTCAGTGATGTTGTGGGGTTGTTTCACTGATATTAGTGTAGGGGACATTGCGAAAATTGACTGTATACTAACAAAAGAAGGATAGATACACCGCGACATTTTGGAGAACCATGTTGTACCTTCAGGAATTCGTCTTGTGGATCCAAATTTTATCTTCCATCAAGATAATGACCTAAAACATTCCTCTAAATTAAGTACAGCCTATTTACGCCATTTAGAGGAGGAAATAACTCATAAAATGATGCAATGGCCACCTCAGACCCCCAACTTGAATCCGATTGAATTATTATAGAAAGAACTGGACCGGAAAGTACGGAAATGAGCTCAAACATGAGCTGTTGATATGTGGAACAAACTGCAATCAACTTGGACCTCAATAACGCCAGAGATTCTGACAAAACTTATTGCGTGCATTCCCCGACTGTGTACTGCAAGTCAAGAGGGAGAGAGATAACGTTTTAAACCTATTTGTGGGAAAACCCAGCTGTGGGACGTATTTTGAAAATCTTCCTCTTTACTTTTTAAACTGGGATTCAGAACAATTCAAAATAAGCGTCCAACAATAGTCAATCAGCATGTCGTTGTCCTGTTTGGCCTGCCAGCGCCTTTCGATGGTTGGAATGTCTCGATCAAATCTTTCGCCATGCTCATTATTAATATCACTACGATTTTGCTGAAAGAAGTCTAAATTAGAACAGTGTAGTTTGAGGCTCATCTTACTAGCAATTTCCTCGTGTTTTGTTATTTCCGAAAAAATTGTTTGTCATGTTCTAGGGTCCTATATAAATTCCCAATATCACTTTAGCATCAGTTATGTCTCGACCTAATTTTATATGTAATAGTAGTAAAAGTATTATATACGAGTCCACCAGATAATTATGGATTATATTCTTTATGGTAAGAGTATGACATATCCTAATTAGCCATCGTTTACGAGTATAATAAAGCTGTCACACGTAACTGTCGTGTTTAAAAGGGAAATAACAATGTCTTGTGAATTCAGGTTGTTGATCTAGTATAATTGCATTGAGATGAACGCTGACGTACCATTTACAGGCCAGTGATTTTATAAAGAGGGTGGTCTCTTTTTTCACATATATCCTATATGTAAAAGGACGGATTTTAAGCTCAACTTCGATACATCTATGAAAAGACGCCATTCTTCTGCTTTATACTTGTAACCTCATGCTAGCTTTAAATTGTCAGCTTTATTGCTTCGGTTGCAAAATACTGCGATAATGCTCTCTAGAGATTTTAATAGGCAGACATATGTATGCACATCTGCAGCGAACAACTTCCACCCCTTGCATTCTTAATCAATCTATTTCCGCTTGAGACGGCGAATTAGGGGCTTAAATTACAATTGAATTGTTAGGTGGGACGTCCCTCAAAAAATGGCAAAGTAATTTAATTTATATTTTCACAAATAATAAAACGCATTATATCATAGCAGATTTTTAAGTTGTTTGGACAAAATGTCTTACATAGACGCTATCATACAGTTGTCAATTTCTATAATAAGTTAAAAGTTGCAAATGATGTAATCCTGTAATGTTTATAGCACCACAAAATTACCCACAAAGTCAAATGTACATCTTATGAATGTATAGGTGTATGGGTCTTCTAATGTACGAACCTACATACATATATCGATCTAGTTTTACATGGAAACAGCTATTCATTAGATTTAAAGGCAATAAGTAATGATTAAAATAATATAACAAATAGCTGTGGTAAAAGCAACAAAACTTTTATATGGCTTCTTAACAGTATTATATTGTACTTTCTTGGCAAAGATCATTACCAAGTTTTGGACACCCACACTTAGGAAAAGTTCTTAATACATTATCGATATGTACTGAGAGATAATAAAACGCCATATGTTAAAAAGCATGTACTACTTAAAATACAATTTTGCAATAGATAAACGCAATCATTACATAAGACATTTATACTTTAAGTAAGAACAAATAAGAACTTGTTATAAACCTCATTCAAATTTTTATGCCTGCTACCAGCTGTTAGAATGGCACTGATGAGCTCTTAATGAGAACTAAACGCGTATATGAATTTCTATACATTTCAATAACTGTTTCAAATAGTAACTAATAATAATATCCTTGTTTTCAATCTAATATATTATTTTTTAGTAAACTATGGTACAATATTTGAATGTAAGGTTTGAATAGCATCTATTTAGAAAAGGGAGGAGAATACATTGAATGAGAAAACATTCCGGCGTTCTCTTTTAGCAAGGCTGTGATTATTCAAGCAAGGTGGAATAGCTTGTCGTGTTGTAAATAAATTTCCGATCAATAGCTGCATTTTTTCATGTTGTAAGGTTCTACTTATGCAACACCAGCATATGTGTACCTTTTGTAACGATCGTATCATATTTCTCAAGCAAAATGTTTGTGTACCCCTTGCTTTCTTTATGTATTCGAGTTTTTTCGTTAACATATATAATTTTAGTGGGACATGGATAACTTTTTGTTGAAATTATAAATGTATGTTGAAGTTTAAATTATATGTATATACATATACTAGATACATATATGGCAAATAGTACGCGGTAATTTATACTTGTATGAGCTACTTTAAAAATTAATCGCCTGTAATTTTTCACCTACAATAATTTACTCAACAAGCACTGACTACCTTATGTGAAATATGTATTAAGCCTTTAAGCTAAAATTGCGTACTATTCCATGTTATTTAATACAGAAAGCAAATTAACAGAAGCGCCCACTCAGTTGCTTAGTAACAATCTGCAGTCTATAAAAACATACACTGCAGAACATAAGATGTGAATGTGATAAGATTGGAATGGTGTAGGCATCTAAATTCTAGAAAAATATAGGGCTTGAAGTTCAATTCCGTTGAAAAAAAGATGTGTATGATCTCGTGATGCATATAAGAAATATAGAGAACTCTAGGAACTGTATCATATGAATCAGTGCTCAGACAAAGATTCTTAAGGTTCGTGTAAGGAAATTGGCTGTAGTTCTAACTGTATTGGTTATACATACAAGACTCACAAAACTAGAAGAAAGCAGGATACTTGTAGTACTCTAAAGTGCTCCTTTTGCTTTCCAGGCAAGTTTTGTACTTCTTATTTGCCTACTCGTACGAATTCAAATAGTACTTTAAATCTAGTTGGATGGTCAGTTATATATTTTACAACCTTAGAGCAAAAATTGGACTACCAGTAAGAAATCACATATATCTAAAGTTTCAGGTAAAGAAACGGTCGTTTTATATTCTATATCAGAATATATCAGAACTTAAAATGAGTGCTTTTCCGGCAAATCTTGCTACAGTTGCTTTCCATTAACACGAAGAAAGAAAATTATACATTTCCTTGGCTGTATCAAAAAATCTAAGGACTTTCACTTTCGCTTCTGCCCTGAAGACAAAAGTATAATAATATGTCTGGTATAAATTGCCTCAGGAGCTAATCCCCTTGTAAACGCGAACAAAATCAAATAAAGTGATGAAAATCTCGTTTACATATTTCCATTTCTAGTATGTGGATCCTGCAAAGGAAATCAAAACCAGGTGCTTATTATCTTCTACATTAGAAAATGGAAAGCTTAGCCCATAGCTAGCATATCCCCGGAGTAACATGCGTAGCGTAAAATTAGTATTTATTTTACTGCGGTAAAATATACGTTTATGTAAATCATATAATATTATTATATATCCTGAAGCTACGGTAAAATACGGTTTTAGTAGGAAAACAGCATGTTAAACAAACAGAACATCACAGGCTAAATAAATTCTCGTTACATTACTATCTTTCTCCTTTCTCGTTTTCCGTAACGTCACTATCATCGTTCCTCTAGTCGTGCCAAGTCGTCCGTTCGCAAATTAATCCCTCCAGGAGCGGTAAACATCACAAACGGTCGACGCAGAGATTTACGGTAATGATCGCACTATATCGTGCTTTGGTAACCCGGTACCCGGTACTGAAACACGAGCAACTGAAACATCATTCGTTATAAGCAAAGCCGACTTTGAATTAGATTTGAATGTCGTTTGTAAATGCATTTTTTATCTGGATCCGATAAAATCGGTAACGTTACTAATTGTTTTAGTGCCAAGCTGACCAATATTACATTAAAATTGAGTTCCACATCTTTAATTTTTCAAATAAATAATATAGTACGTAGGCGGACCTACTGTAGCTAGGGTAGCTATGTATTTGATGTATAGGAGCCAATCAATCTCAATTCTAAATTGATGTAGGACGTCCATGAATTGGCAATATCTGTTATGTGGGTACACTTACCTCTCCCGTTATGTATTTTAATCTCATTCAATATGAATGACTTTGAGCAAATTTATTTTTTACCAAGCACATTGTTCTTTCTTGCTGAGAAAGTATCTGAAAGGGAAAATTGGGATGACGGTAAATACAATTGCATTTTTTATTAATGTTAATAGAGCCGGTAACGTCACATTATACACTTTCGTGTATTCGCAGTCGTTGAATTCAGTCTTTTATTTTTACGAAATAGTTATCTACTATTGTCAATGCACTTTTGGACATAGATTTTGTGTCGGTGACAATCTGAATAGGTAAAGTTTTCAATATTTTTGGTATATATGTATGTTGAAAATGTTCTTTTATTATTGGCTTGGCAATCTAAATATAAGATTAATTTTATAACTCCCAACCAAAATTCTGTTGATACTACGGACGAGGTATTTTAGAACACTTACATATGTCGAAATATGAATGGACATGAATCTATCAGCACTGGTTACTTTGAAACTATATCACTTTCTTTTCTTGACAGCTATGTGAACATATAATAAAATGACTTAAAGTACTGATATATAAGATGCAGATATTCCTAGTGTAATGAGTGAAATTTTAAAAGAGGAAAAGTACAATAGAATGTAGATTAAAAGCTTGGAAAACTCGTCACCTTAACTGTGATGATAACGGTGTTCAACGCACACTATAGATTGCGTTTGAAAGCACAAGGTAAATTAGCGCCCCAGTTTACTCATTAATTGGAGAAGAAATATTCTGAATCCTGGGAAACTGAACAAGCTGTTGGAAAAGACTGGATGACATCATTTTTCAAAATAATTCCTATCCTGTAGTTAAGATACCCAGAAAACATTAGTTTGGCCAACATTTTTTCGAAAACTACAGAAACATTTTTGAGAAAAACATATTTACTGCCAACGGAATATGAAGTAGTGACGAATTTGTCATTTCCACAGTTCTCCGAACACCAAAAGTAATACACCAACAAAGAAAACAGTTCATTGGAATCATATCAGATAGTGGAGTAGCACATCCATCAGTTTATGTATTTCTAGGAAAGAGAATAAATAATAAATACAGTCATAACTAGATCTTTATTTTGTGACTTAGAATCACGTTGGAGAATCCTTGAGATACATATTTCTAGATGTATTAAAACACCTAACGCTCGATAGGCGCAGTGGTTAGGCGGCTGACTGTCGTTGTGGCGAAACGATACGAGCCGGCTTTCAATTCTCCGAAAAGATGACGGAGAATTGAAATTCGATCGACTTTCCATTTGCTGTTGGGAACAAAGTAATTAACACCGCGGCATTATAAAAGACGGTACAATGTTGTCGCAAAGCTATTTTAACATAATTATACACGCAGAAACTATACCGTGAGAGTTGCAGTGATAGCCATACAGCTTACAGAGTCACTGAAACTAAGCACCCACCACACATTACAGGTAAAAAGAAACGTTCCTATTGTTTTAGATTAGATTAAATCCTAATAAACAGTCGTGAGAGTTACATAAAATTTCCTCCTATCCTCCAAATTGCACATACTTAATGCAGCCACTAGACACTGGCACCTTTGGTCCGTTCCAGTCACGACAAAAAACAGTACTTGAGCAGTTGACGTGATATGCCGACCAACGTAAGATCCACCATAATATTAGATCTAATTCCTCATCCCTCATGACAACCTGTTTCTCTTTCATTTACTCCCATAAATAGTATAAAAACTTAAAAAAAATAAGTGTGTTGGAACAGTAAATTATCAAGTTTATAGCGAAGAACATATTAAAGAGTTGCACTCAATTAAGTATCTTCACGATTCAAGAAATATAGAAACTGTTGGAGTCATTAAAGACAGCGAAAGAATGGGAGTGCTGACTTTAGAGAATTAATTAATACCCATATGTCATATAAAAGTAAACTCCTAGATATCTGTCACTTGCTAATAACACCCCCTACACAGAACAAGAGGCAAGTGGAACGCAGTTTTCATGTATTTACCCAGCCACTCCAGATAAACAGAGAATGAATGAAAAACAGTAACAGAAGCTCTCCGACGAAAGAGAACAAAAAAGAGTTAAAAACAAAAAGTTTCTCCATCTACTAAAAAAAACAAACGTTTGCAAAAGAAACTAACCAGACAAATTATAGCTTCGGTGTTGAAACCTGATGACGTTAAGCAACGGTCGAAAGCTTTTGAAGAAGAAAATGGAACATTGAGGAAGAAAGCAAAAGATATAGGCAAGTAGAATAATTGGTTATCCTTATCTGAAGAATTGAATGACTCGAAAATGATTTCTGAAATTCATACCTCAGATTCTGATATATGTCTAGATATACTTATCGATATATCGAAGAAGAATAATTTTTATTCTTTAAACTAGATACCATCCTTCAACCGGAAGATTACGTATTGACAAATTTTCCAACAATGAAAACTATTAACCATTATTACACCAACTGTTTCACCATTTCCAACGGCAGCATTATAAATGAATATGAAATTAGTTTCTTTAGAAACAGTCGACGTAATTGATTTGTTGTGCATCGTTTTGGTCAACAAAGAAGATATTCTGCTAAAATTACTCCAACCAATGAACATTGCGAGAGTTTCAAGAATCCAAACTGATATTTAGGTTAATATACAATAAAACTATTTTTTAATTTCGATTGCCAAACTTCCGTTTCTATTTTTTTCCTTTAAAAGTATTCAACGTTTGAAATAGATCATTTAGTTTGCTTGATTTTTAGTTTTTGTTTGTATATTCTCGTACCTCGAGCCTCTCCCAAAGTATTGCAAGTCGGGGTACAACAGGACAAATGGGACGATTTTCCAAAGTCCAAAAACTTATTTTATCCTAGAGACACTCTAGTTCTTTACAATCGATTACAGATCAAAAGAGGCACATGCTGTAATGGGGGTAAATCGAATTTAAATATTGACGTAGATACTGCAAATTAAGAAATTGTCCTAATCTTTCTCTATCTCCGCTATATTATATACATATATTATAAATTCACTATTACAATAAATGTATTTTACAAGAAAGCAAGTTTAACCTACATACAAACTTAATAATTAAAATTTGCATTAGCAATATCATATTCGTATTTTCTTTTAAGCGTAAGTATTCATCATGGAAATTAAACACAAATATATAGATTCAACGAATAACTAGACTGAACATGTTGCAGGTAGTAACACTTTTGTAAATTACAGGAGTCTAGTCTAGACACGCTATTGCGTGACAGATGTAAGTTGTCCCCAGAGGTGGAACTTCAAGACATTAAAAGAGATGCGTGGCTTTTACGATGTCGTATAACATAAATCTTATAAAAAATTACAAACAAAGTACGAGGAGTTTTTATTTCTTACATATAATTTAATTAGTTAGAAAGTTAGTTCTCTTTCGATTTAATAAGTATGTAACTACCTTCTAAATCTATATTGGACGACAAAACTGTTCTGTATTTCCTACCACGGTAGGCAATTCAGTGACAACTACCAAGCAATATATGTATGTCAGTGATGACAGCAAAATGTAGATGTATGATTTGCATATACTAATTTATGTAAAAATTACAACTAACATATTGCTTATCAAGCACGTATTAACTCGTAACAGTGCATTGGCATAGTGAGAAGGTAAAACGTTAAAATGTTGAGAAATATGGAAACCACTTGATTGTCGGAAGAAAACGGTATAATCAGTAAGGATGCTCCTGGCAGAGAGATTGTATATGCATAATATAGCGCAATTTATAATAGTTCCGAGTAAGCGGGCAATATATCTTCGTCCTCTGATAGCCGTTCTGTGGCTCGGTGTGTTTGTAGCATCATCTCGTATTTTCTACTAATTATACGCCAACACGTAGAGTTATTACATCTCTCAAACGCGATATACGAAAAGAAACAGAAACAGAAGGTAGTTTATTTTATGTATTAAGTAATTATTGGAATAATTTACGCAGATATTAGTTAGTTAGTCGTCACTTCCACTGACGTCAAGTTGCCAACGCTTAATTATAGTTTCAATTAATTTAGGATCGCCGGTTTACACTAATACACGGTAATATAACAGATTTTCTGCTTATGTAAACATTCGTGTGTTTTATACCTGTAAATTATGTATGGTTTAACGATTCTCACTATTTGATTTATGTTATTTTACTAAAAAGTTCAAGTCGCTATAAAAGCCACGTGTTATTCTTAGAAACTCAATATAATACTCGCAATATTGCCGAGGTCGATTTTTTTATAATGCCGATAAAACTGCATTTTATAAATATTTATAATCGCCCTTAATTAAATGCACATACCAGTGATGCAAACATAGCGAAATATTTTGTGTTGTATCATCAATTTACGTTAATCAACAGTGCAGTGCATTTCCTAGTAAGGTGGCAACACTGGTAGTCTACTTCAATGTAAATTTATTTGGTTTTCTATCTTTAGTTGCGACATAAATGGTACTTCAGCTTTATAGTATTAAGTAATAAGGTATCTTTTGAGAATTGCATATTATTGATGTATTTTTTTTTGTATGCCGGTAATATTAATGATCCCCTAGACCGATTACATAATGTTAATGGCTAAAATTTGCAACTGGATCGAAATGGTTCATACTAGTTCATACATAATAATATAGTGAGTCAGATATTTCCTTCCCCGGTGACAGGCTCACAGCAGTATAATTTGTGGCTGATAGAATGTTGCGATTAGTTACAAATGTACAAAGATGACTTCATTTCATGTGTTTGATTGAATCAATAAATTAAATTTAGCAGTAAGAGGATGTGTTACAAACAAAAATAAAGTTTTCTGCTAAATGATTATAAATAAATCAGATCTAATTTAGAATTAGCGTACCCTCTTTTCCAAATTAAATGCGAATTTTTCAACTAGGAGCTTCCATTTTTTTAAGTAATTAAATTTGCTTGAAGTCTAAATCTTTATTTAGTAAATACACACTACTATCTGAAAGATATTCCATTTAGTTTTAAAAACATAGTACATATAAGGCAATGGATAAAATTATGGCAAAAGGATCGATGAAATGGTGGTAATAGAAAATTGTATTATTATACTACGATTTGAGTTCTATTAGCATAATTTCAAGGACTGTGGGCTCATAAATTACAGATAAAACATCGATAACACCAACACCACAACGTTTGATTACTCGAGACACGTGTTTCGGAAGCGCATGGGCTCTCATTATCACCGCAATACTAAACACGTGTTTCGAGTAGTCAAGCGTTGTGGTGTTACCCATCTGTAAAGAGTTCTATTAGTTTTAAATTGTATAACTTTAGAAGTAGTTCCTCACTTTGCTGCTACTATCACAAACAGAGTTTCAAGATTTTTCAGTTTTGATCAGACAACACTTTTTTCAAACGTTTTACGTAATTGAGGGCAAGGTTTAAACTAAATACCGTAACAATTTATTCTTTGAATGTTTATATCTTTTTGAATGTATCTAGCAATTTTGATTTGCATTATATATGTATATCGAAAAATCCATAATGCTGATGGTATACTCCTATAAATAGCGAATACAATACGACCAATTGTATTTCTCTGCTACCACTGAGTGTGGAAAGTGTTCTCCACAATACAGCTATAGTCATATTATTTGATGTATAGAATATATTTATTTATTATCTCCATCAACTTTCTGTACGTTTGTATGGCATAGCTGTATTTGTCAAATTTGACGTTTCCATTTCTTCTTTTTATCTATGGTAGGTGCTGCTGCAGCGACTTCTTAAACTATATTGCTTGTCTGACTACTGCTGCAACTCCTGCTGTGTAGTTTGTGTAAATGTGTTCAGTGCCTTTATTACAGCATTATATTGCCTATCTTGCTGCGCTGTTAATCACTTTGCTCCTAGCAGCGAATGGTAGATCGACCGGGAAACAATTCTCCGAGAAAACTGTCACCGTCTTCGCTAGAATTGGACCCCGCCTTCCAGCGTTCTCTCACAACACTGAGCTGTCTCCAAACGATTGCGGCTATCGACCCTTTTTGGCACCTTAATTAATAGCAATACTAACTATCTCTTTTGATTCCTGAGCCAAACCGTAATTTACAAAAGTCTGTAACTATTTTTTTTTTCCGTATTCACCGCCGAAGTCGTAACACATATGTACATACATACATAGCTTATATATTTTATTAAATAACGTTGTAGATCAAAATACACTTTTATGTATATACACTAAACAATAATTGCTTTTGCAATAGGTTGGTTAATTTTTCGTGAGGTACATTTATTAAAATGAACCATTACACGTGAGTATAAGCTACCGATGTAGGTTAATACAAATCATGCATTTTCGAAACGTTCATCTACAAAGGAGTATTCCATCACTATAATTATTAATAACATCGATCCAACTCTTTATAATTGCCCAGCAATTTTCGGTAGTAGGTTTGGTTCTATATTAAACCACATACATATAGACGGGTAGCTACTGCAGTAATATCGACAGTAGTAGTTTGGCCTGAGGACATAGCCCGACTGTGACGGGTCATTAGAAGGTTATTACGATAACAATGCTAGCGATTAGGCTGGATTTTAATCGAGCGTGTTTTCAGAACGCGGAGAAATTATGTCGTTGACGAGAAAATTAGGAACGTCAAAATTAATTAATACAGAATTGACTATGGCAAAAACAATTTCTGTAGCGCGTTCATCGAAGATAATATCATTAATTTTCCTTGAATTAGATTTTAACAGGGCTGACTGCTTGTTTTATCTGGCTGTTAGGTAACTTTGCAGGAGAAAACAACTGCCAATATTAATTTAGAAATGTGTAGGGAACGTTGTTACTAATTGTAACAACCAGGGCTGTTCGAGTAAATACAGTTTTTATCATTTCTAACGAAACATTAATCAATACATCTCATTGTGTTTATATAACTGTCGTACTGTGGATGTAATTTAAGCCACTGGAATAGTAGTATTATGTTAATAAATGAAATGAAAACGTCATGAACAATAGAAATATTACAGATTCATGTTAAAATTCAATTTCTCTTGTTCAATCAATTGCTTTCTTGAAAAACTTACAATTATCACTATTATAGTCAAACGTACACTTTTACATCTATCGTAATCAAATCGTTATCAGAAAAAACAACAGAATATTTATTCTAACTGAACTGTGAACTTGAAAGTAAGAGCAGGAAAACAGTTTAGGAAAATCAGCTTGAAAAAGGCACATTATGAATTCTGTTACGATAAATAGCACAAACCTTATTTTTGAAAAATACAACTGCGCTAATCTCAAACAAAAGTAGAAATTCAAGGCATACGTGGAAGACGTAGAAGTAATAAGAATAATATTCAAAGTTTTCTAAATTCAATCTGAATTCAAACAAAATAATCTGTTTTAGTTAGATATTGATCTTGCAGGGTATTGTCATAACTAACTTGAAATCTTTCCTCGTCTACTTTGTGTACGTTCAACCACCTGTACTGAAAGCTTCTTTTGTGAAAAACACGCTTAAAATTCCATATCGGTTTAGCGATACTTCTCTCAATACCTGTTCTATTTATGATGAAGCGCTATGTGCGACGTCGTTTTGTTACTAAGAAATACACGAGAAGCACTATTTCACAATACCTATCCGCGCCAAGTGTTAGCTTACATAGCACGTTTATTCAAACAACTACATTGAAAATAGTGCTGTAATTCATAAGTATGAAAGGATTTAAAACAAAATAGGTATCGTATACATGTCTACATGGCAAGAATGTATATTCAAATATACTTCGATAATTCATAATATGCGTGTGCGTATTGAAAACAAATTACGCAAATGAAATCGTTTATCTTAATACCTATGTTTTAGAGTTGAGACCATAAAACGATCTTGCTCAGTTTGGATGCGAGTTCGCGTTAATCGGAAAATTAACGTCTATCACGGTGAGCATTTTATACAAATTAGATTCATAACACACATATACATAAATTAGAGAATGCCTTTCTTGCGCTAGAAGCGAGGATTTACGAGAGCGAACAGAATTACTGGTTTGCCTGTAATATGGTAGAAGCAGCCTTCAAGCATACCGACCAACCATATCAAATTTATTAGCTTGAACGGTGCTGCAAAATTTAAATAGCTGAATTATTTGATCCGATATTATAGGTAAGCAGTTATGGCTTAATAAATTTACTTGAACGTATTTACAAATAAAGATCCTCTGCCTAAGGTTGACTATTAGGAATTCTGGTCATGTTAGAACTCTTCCGGCTTTTGCTTACTAGTGTTTTATAGTTAAATTGAAAGATGATGTTATAAAACAGAGGAATGATTTTATCTTGCCTCTAGTCTGCAAATAAGTAAAAAAAATACTATCCGCTTAGATGCGGTTTAAAACATTATATTCCTGAGCACATAATAATATCTGGAAGGAGTATTATTTGCTCAAAGATGTTCAAACTTACGGCTGGCAAAGATCTCCAAAGTAAAATTAAGATTTATGCTCTAAAGACGTCAGACGTAATGCTATATCTTCCCCGGCCTCAAACGCTGTTTGATCTGTTTCTATTACATGTTACTACTAGAAAATTTAAAACAGTAGAGAGTAATCCTACTGTGCTCAAAAGAATACATGGTGATGTGTTGAATATAGCACCCGGTTCGCCTAGCATTGAAAATTGACTGAAGGCCTTTCTAACAATGTATTATTATTATGTATTGGAATTTGCTCTCTCTCACGACAAAAATGTGGATCGTACAAATTATTGTTTCCAATATAGAGACCAATACTTTTGAACTTTTGGAATCGGCATGGTATATAAATTGCTCAAAGCCCGGTGCGCAACGCCAAATTGATGAGGAATGGTTTCTTTTTAACAGAGAGCATTACAATGATGACTCTTTCTACTTCTTCCAGAAACAAGTACTATTCTTTATTATTCTTAATTATATTTTAGGAGATACTGGTGGGTATTTAGCTGTTGATATTTACTGAATATTATAACGAGTTTAGGCCAAATTTTTGGTTACATTGTTATTACTTGATATATAAATCTAGTACAGTATATATCCTCCCATGGTAGCCTATTCTATAGAAAATACGACTAGATAACATGATAGTATTAGGTAGTTAAAAATAAGATACTGCAATGATGTCGACGAAAAGAATTTGTTTTATAAGCAAGCTGCAAAAAATGCCTTGTCTATATTTATTAGTTTCTCATTCTGTGAATTCTAATAAGATAGAAAAATCAACAAATTTTAAAACTTTCACGTATCATATTCGATAAACATAGATTATAATGGGACTAAGTATACACAAGTACTTATTCTATACCATTTTTTATGAGTTAAGAGAGACACTTTGGATTAATAGATAGCATATACATCGTCTATGTATTGCGTCGCTGTTGACAATATATATATCGGTTTGTTGACTCTTCAAATAGGGGCTCAATATCATATCTCTTTTCCAATATTTGGTCTGTATTTATCACGTATAAAATCTTTAAACGAGTGCTTTGCTTCTGCCTCACAATTTCGTAACGACGCTTTCAGGTCAACAAACTCATATGACATTAAGGTAACTGCGTTGATAAAAGCATGATAATGATCCTAAATTATCAGACTATAATCCTAGTTGTGGTGCCTAAATATTACTGTTAATCTCGTTCTCGTTGCTGCAATATTAGGGGGTCTGATTTATATGATGTGCCAGTGAAACGTGTTTGTAAGAATTACGTTTTATATCACTAAATACAGAGCCACTTTAGATAAGTCTTAGTAGTATATAAAAGATAACAACATTTCAGCATGTGACTGTGATACACTAATATTATTTCATTTGTGTTCTTTTACTACTTTATTTATATACGTTAAGTATATATCTCTATTCTTATTTAAATACTCTTAACTCAACGTCCTTTGATCCGATAGATTCTAGCGAGGTCATTTCAAAACTAGTTCTAAAGTGTCATGAGATATTGGCGGTCATGCCGGTGTAAAAGTAAAATGTTGTTAAATTGCTCCATAATTTTGGCAAATCAATTTTAGAGTAAATCCACAAAGTAAGCCCTCTGTGACAAAACAGTAGCCGTTACAGAAATGTAATATGCTTTGTGTAATTATCACGCTAATAAACGGGATGCCACACAAAATAAGGAAGATACCAAATCCATACACCAAAAAGAGAAATTGCTCGACGTGTTATTGTATTTCATCAATATTTGACGTTCTTATATTAAATCCGGCTATGTAAAATAATAATAATAATCCATCCCTTTAGCATTATCCAACGGCTTGAATTAATTTCAGAAGGCAACGGCTGGCTGCATTAGTTAACATACTCATATTACCTTCCACATCTGTCACAGAGTTTAGAAAACCATAAAAACTAAAGAGTAGATACCCCATTCAGTGAATAATGAATTTTAGTGTAGAATGACGTACGTATGGAGTGAGTACGAAGATAGTGGTACCAACAATTCTAAAACTGGGGAGGGAGCTGATGAGGTAACTTTACAAAAAACTGTGAGTTTAGGATCCAATGTTTGGCCTAAATTGCCAAATGATCTATTGAAATTTATAACGTTTGTGCTTAGGATATGATGATTGAATGATTCGCTTTCGAAAATATATTCTACATATCTACTTAAATTGCACA
Organism: Holotrichia oblita; assembly: GCA_023690525.1. Lineage (NCBI taxonomy): Eukaryota > Metazoa > Arthropoda > Insecta > Coleoptera > Scarabaeidae > Holotrichia > Holotrichia oblita. The sequence goes on along the minus strand of CM043015.1, from coordinate 179,140,876 downwards.
TGTCAATACTAACATTATGAAACTATCCTGATCCTATCCATCAACTTTATGGGTTTTGTTCGCCGACTACCAACTGTTTTAAATTCTTAATAATTGTATAAGAAGTGATTTTGACCTGAAAAGAAAGTATTGTTTTTGATTTCGCTTTTCAGAAAAACTAAAGATTTTGAATTTTTTTCAAAAATTCATAAATTTGTGCATATGATTAATTTTCCTTGTACTTTAAAATGTGTAGATAGGTACCTGATATCGCGCTTTCCCCAACCAATAGTGAATTTAACATAGTATGTTTATTTTTCGTTTATAGATTGCTTTTATAGCTCCACAGAAAAAGAGTATTTTCTTTACTTCATTGAAATGGGCGACAATAGTGACACAAGAAATAGAGACGATTAATTCTTTAGTGAAGTCCGAAGTGTGAAACAGAATCCGTTCGCTTTAGCTCTAAAGCATTTCCGGTCGATACATTTCATTAAAAACCATATCATGTTGTGTTTCTAAACAGTTCCACAGGCTAAACACAAAGAACAGACCTTGTAAGCGAAAATAAAAGGATGGTCGAATAAATGAAAATAAAGAAGAGACACAACGACAAAGCTATACCTTAGGGTGATAAGGTTTCGTCAAATCTCCATGGTTGTAGATAACTTTACACATTTTTTAGACATTTCTCTCGGACCAAACAAAATCTGCTTATACGACATTATAAACGAGACAGCTCTAACTAAATCAGTGATGTATCGTCGTAGTTTAAGCATTATGTTCATTAAATTGTTAACAAGTATCCTAGTCTATTAGTGTCATCTTATGTCTTTACATCAAACGTCGAAATTGACAAAGAAAAACTGAATCCACACAGATCATATAGGTGATGCCTAACAAAATTCAACAATATGCAATGACGTAAAATTTTGAAGAAACCGATAGTATAGTATAAAACAGCCACGGGAAAATTACATTGATTCGTAAGTATTTCCAGACTGCTAAAGGAAAGGAGACCGAGCGGAAATACTCAGACGTCTCACGAAATGCTTTTCAACCAGGATCAGATGATACAATGCACGAGAATTACTACAGACACTAAAAATAGGACCATATAAGAGAAAACGTTTGGAATAAACTAAATTGACATAGAAATAGTTTCAGATATGTGATATATTTAATATTCTCTGCTTGTTGTCACTGTAAAACCAAAATATTCTATATCTCACAACTATATCCTGTTATCAGATTTTCTCCCTTTACAGTACGAAATTCTATCGGAATCAATAAATGCTATTTAAGACAATATTCTACCTACACCAAATATATTGGGTATGCGTCTGTTTGTAATTCTTTTAATTGGCACTGGTATATAGAGCATATCTATGTTTAGATCTCCGTGTATGTTTTTCCAAGTAGGTAGTATTTATTTAGTCTAGTCTGTTTTGTGTAAATGGAGCCAGTATGAATTTTATTTATGTAATTTAGATCACTAATTCACATACATCGAACATATCCTGGTTCAACGAAATGTAATTACCCAAATATAAGAGATTCCATGCCTATATAAATATAATTTTGTGTATATACCTTTGTAATGCCACAATTGAATTCTTATATCGCCAATTAGTACGTTCGAAATATTATTAGATACCTTGACCCGATTTCAATTCATTGTGATGATCTGTGTTCCAATGAATAACTCGGCGAATGAATACTTTATTACAATGAATGCATATGTTTAATAGCGACCCACCGTTAGTAATGGTGACATCAGCTGATGATCATGATCTGAAATTATTGTTTTCCTTTTATGTTAGATGCCAACTAAAATAATGTTGTGTTCGTATTTGTTTTAATTTCAGATCTGCGTTTCCTTATGATATTGATATAGGTTTCAGTAATCTGAAATTTCTACTTGCACAAATTAATTACTTTTTCGGCCTTGTATTTGTCTTTTTGGGAAAGCGAAGTTCATTAATCACAAAATGAACAATAAAGAGCAAACACCGTAATGCTTTTGTTCATTATAGAAGTTAAGTAAAATTGTGATACAGGTAAGGAAAAGTTAGTGTTCGTGTGGTGAATTATCACAATGGATCAAACATCTACGAGAGCAGTCTGACAAGTTTCCAATCTAACAAAGACATAGAACATTTTTTTACAGACACCTTGTAAGTGTACACACTTCTCCGAGCGATACTGCCATCGATTCCATCCGTCCAAATAGTACTCGGTGTGCAAAATAACTGTTTACTGAGGTGGTAGCTTCCTCACTTGATGAAAATCACTATGCTTCGAACGCAATTTTTAGATTAGGGAACAAAAACAAGTCGCTTGGGGCTTCACGTGGTAAGTAAGGACGGTGGTTAAGCAGTTCTGACGTACGTTTGCCCTGGAAACTGCTGAAGTGTGCGACATCACATTGCCCTGGTGAAAAAATTCTTTTTTTCGCCAAATGTGGCAATTTTTCGGCAATTTCTGCCTTTAGCTTGCCAAGTAATGATCCGTAGTATATTCCTCTAATAGTTTTCCTCTATTTGAAACTAATCGATTAAGGTAATTCCACCTAAAAAAACAATCGACACACTTTTTCAGTTGAAAAAGCAGTTTTTGCGTTCTTTGGAGCCGAGATCCTCTTCACAGTACACTGTTTTGACCGTATTTTTGTTTCGAGCGTACAATGGTGTATCCAAGTTTCATCTGCAGTAAATAATCGGCGCCAAAACTCTGATTTATTGCGCCTAAACTGCGCCAACAGAGCGTTGGAACTGTTAATTCGAATACAATTTTGGTCTAACGTGAGTAAGCGCGGCACTCAACGCGCGGACAGCTTTCTCATATCTCAATCTTGATTCAATATGGGACAAACATGTTCTTTGGACATGTTCATAACCTCTGCTGTCTCTCTTACTTTAATTCGGCAGTCGTTTAGCACTATTTGATGAACTTTAGCGATGTTATCATCAGTCGTTACAGTTTTTGGACGTCCCGAACGCTCATTGTCCCCCAAGCTTATATGACCGCACTTAAATTCTGCTGCCCAAAATTTCACTGTAGTAAATGATGGTGCAGAGTACCCTGTATATAGTGTCCAACTCATCCTTAAATTGCGTTGGCGTATTGCCTTTCAAAATTTATAATATTAAATATTTAATGACTGCTCGATACTCGATTTTGTCCATTTTCACAGAAACATTCACATCGATTGATTTAAACGATTGTCATACATCTGTGAGTACCTGTCAATAGATGCGCAACCACATTACTCAGCTTTTATTGGCGAGTGCTGCCCTCTTCACGTTGAGGTCAGAAATATTTCAAACCATCCTCGTATACATATGTAGAAATGCCTTCTCTTTTGAATAGTTCTGAGAGTGACCACTATCTCTGACACAACAATTCTAAAGCCAATCCTTCTCACTAGAGGTCCCGTATCTTGAAGTAAAATTTGGGATGATACAAGGCAAGTACTTTATGGAATAATTGTATAGAGGTAGCAAATTAAACTTAATAAATAAAATTCTCCATATTCGAGAGGACTTGCTAGCTATTATTTTGCTCAAAAAAAAACAATTCATGAAGAATAGACCATGGTATCACAACTATTCTATGAAAACGATGGCCAAAATTATTTTATCTGTATTAGGTGGACTCAACAACTATGATATCCAGGCAGACTGGCTCTACATATCTTAACCAACAGAAGAAGCCACTTATATAAGTAGCTTTTTCAGGTGCCAAAAGTGAATAGGAGATACTAGAAGGTCACGGTAACTGGACGTAAACTTCTAGCTGTCCTTATACTTACTGTATGCTCCTGAAGAAACTACTTACATTAATAGCGAAACGTTGTGTTAGTAGCTTCTTTATTTTTCTTTATTTATTTTATTATCATAAAAGAGACTCGGGTCGTGGAAACTTTCAATATCATTCATGATTCGTCATAAAATTTAGTGGAGTGATTTCAAGGACTGTGCGCTCGTAATAACAATAAACATCGGTATCACCTCACACCACAACTTTGATAAATTTTTCGGGACACGTGTTTCGAAAACGCATGGGTTTTCGAAACACGTGTCCCGAATAATTAATCAAAGTTGTGGTGTGAGGTGATACCGACGTTTATTGTTATAAAATTTAGTGCAAATAAACTGTACCCACAACATTCCTTTATACCAATTATTTTTTTAATGAAAATAATATTAACTCACAATACAACATACAGGAAAACGCAACAAACTTGATACTGGTGAATAACATCCTATCAAACATTCATACGAACCATCACATGTTGACGAATAAAAAGTTTACGAAAGTTATAAAATTTCCAACTCTATATTTTCTCTTTGTAAATTTATGGGAGCACGAATGTTACGTCATCGAGGGATCTAGCCTCAACTTAATTTTTCATGAGTGCGTTTAATAAATTTCAGCCCGAAGGCTTTTTCCACCGGAACTTTCATCACACTCCCGTTTTCTAAATGATAGTACTTATACTGATGTAAACTATACAGGGTTGTCACCTCGCATTTTGTTTTATTACGATAAGATTGGGACTTGATGTAAAATAGTAAATATCTCCCAGCAACTGCCTCGCTTTTTCAGTTGATCAAAAATGTAATAGGGTATTATGATTTGAGGTCATATTATACGTAATATCCAGCTGAACAGAAATGAAAATGGTACTGCAACTGTATCGTTAGGTTTGGTATTATACTGTTATTCTGACAATGTCCAAATGTCCAGCTTATTCTGTTTAAAATAAGAAATGTGGTAATACCTACATACCTAAAAGTTTTGGTGGAGGAGCCGGATATTAATGGTATTAGTTGAAATATTTGATATAAATTATTATATATTATCTTTATATCTTTGTTAGCACAGAATTTAATCACTAATATCGCAAACAGCATAATAAATTTCTTCATAAGTTGTACTATGATGTACTATGATAGGGTAACCAGTAGTACATCTATAGGAAGTAAATTTTAATTTAAACTATACATACATTGCTTAATACATTTCTATTGGAAATAATATCGTTACGGTTGTAATTGCGAGAATACGAATCTGATAACAAAGTCTGCTAATCCAATAACGAGTTCTCGCTACGCTTGTTACATTTAACGCAAATATTTGCCGTTAAATGTGATGTATCTCTGTTGCTAGCAGGAGGTAGTTAGAAATACTATTAAATTATGTTTGTTAGGAGCTAATAAGATTACTTGACGTACCAGTTGGGCTCTGATTAACTTGAGATCTTCAATAAGTCAAAACACATAACTAAAAATACTTCTGTAGTAAACTACCTACATAATTCGAAAAGCATGCCGTGCTTTGCAACTCTATCAACGGCTGTGAGGCGCTGTTGCACTTCTCGGTATAGTGACTGATTGATTACTTGATTTAAATCTATCCGACCGCTTGTTGCTTGTCTAGCAATGAATACAAACGCAAATAATTATGAACTACGGGTTTCTTCCTTTAATGATAAAGAAATTGCGGAAGAGCAGCTCTTACCGTCAAGGAAATTAATGTCAGTTAGAAACTATACCACTTTCGTGGGATAATAGTTTTATTGAATCTCATGTTACCATTTTGTATGTATATCACACGTAGGCTATTCCTTATTTCACTTTAAACCTGAATGGGATAATTATTTTATTCCGTGAAAGACTGCACAACATATTTAGAGCTTTATTTCATTGTTTGCTAATGTGGTTTAGACAGTTTTGTGACCAACCAATAAAACGCAAATACTGGATCGATACATTCAAGTTTATCAGGATTATGGTCGTAATAGTAATAATTATACTGTTATACATTGATATAAATCATCTTGAGCAATAAGTAAAAATTATCAAAAACCATTACTAACAGCTCTAAATTAGTCAACGTATACAATTTAAAGGATACTATACAAAAAGTTACATATATGTATTTTTTTACAAAAACTACATATGAAACACACTATTAAGATACAAAGGTCTTCAGCAGAGCGTGTTTATCATATAATGAATATTTTATTAGCAAAACTCAAATTAAAAAACAAACTTATACACACAACATGGTTCGTTATTAATTCATATTTTAATTTCAGGATGAGAATGCAGAAAACAAATCTTCCCCAAAGGGATGGCCGCTGTGCCTTGGAGACTCAGGTATAATCGTCCACTTAGGACCGCTTGACCCTACCGTCGTACGAAACCGTGATTGCTATGTGTGCGTGAGGAACCGTAGCTTACTCGGTTTAGAGTTGGCTCTTATCTGGCGGAGATCCGGACAAATGAGCTGCCATACGCTGGCCAAATTCACGCATCCCTTTAGTAAAGACGACGACCGCGAGATAGAGATCATGTGCTCGAAGATTAATACCACCATCGATTTAGAATCGTACTCGATGGACGACTCGGATGGAAGCGAGCTACCGGAGCTCTTGCAAAATCTACTCGTCTCTATCGAACATGTGATACAAAGAGTGCCTCTGGACGAACTAACGTTTCCGTGTCCGCAGTGCTTTCAATACATACCGCTGGACAGACAAGAAGATAACATTGATTGCGTCGCGTGCAGTTGTCAGTGTTCCTGTCGGTTGCCGGATACCGTTGTCCTCAAGAAAGACACATCAATTCAAACTAGTCCGATGTTCGAGTATGCAGGTTCCATACCCCACATAGATAGCGATGAAGACGAAGACAAGGCCTCCTACAAGTCTGGTAAGCATCTTTTTTTATCTTAAACACCTACATACGCAATATCTACAACAGCAACATTGAAAAGTTGCAATCTTGAGAGCAGCTAGAGTTTCTTGAAATGGCATCTCTTTTTACTGCTAACAGTGCAAAATTCCTACATTAAATTAGACACTCTATATTACCACCTAACTAGTATCACCCATTTGTCGATTTTTGTTGCCAAGAAAACGGTAAACCATCATATGACTTGAATGGTCCTATTCTAGTCAGCAAACAGCTGACTCTATATTTTGTTTTTACTAATTTTGTGCGCTTATAAGAGACAATTTCAATTATTACCGACCGGTGTGCTGGCATAAATAACTTGCACACTTTCAAAAATCTATCAATTAAACGAAGAAATATATCATTATCTAATTCTGTGACGTCGCTGTTTGCGTCGTGAAGTTTTTACCGTTTGGCATTCCGTTCCTATCTAGTAAGCAATGGAGAAATAGTTTTTGTTAGTGATTTTATCCAACTTATTTTGGTGATTATGGAAACTGAATCAAATACAACTGATATATGGTGGGGATAGACCTTGAAAGCGGTAGCGCTATACCTATTGGTACTGATGCTATCAATATCCGTCTTTTAAAACGCTGCTGTCCCCATGTTTTACTCTTCCATGTATACATATACAGGATGTCCAGACCATGCGAGGACGGAAGATTACGGCTTTATTATTAAAGTTAGAGAAAAGTATTTTAGACAAAAGCTGTAGCCACTCCTAAAATACACATTCTAAAATTATCTCCAACTATACAGAGTGTTGTGTAAATGAGTGACGATACAAACTTATGTTTTTTTTAATGGAACACCCCGTATATTTTAGCATATTTTGATGGTACTCTTAAAAAGAAAGACATTTATATCAACATGTGTAGGCGTATCTCTTACCGCTGTCGTGTTATTTGCAATTGTGTGTCTCAACATGTCCAACTTTGTGGAGACACCGAGACGAAACCTGAAATAAATTTTGAGATCTGTTTGGACAAGAAGTTTTCTACTTTCGTCAAGTTTAATAATCCATAATCATTTTATTTATTTTTAAATAACTGAAATAGGAGCAATAACAAACGCAAAATTAACATTTCCGCTTTTTTTTTAATAGAACACCCTGTATATTTTTCCTCTAAAGTAAAGTATTTTTTATAAGATTTTTAATAATACCATGTTCTCCCTATCTACACTTAGTAGTTTATGACTTACTAACTGTTATTATTAATAGATTGAAAATTTAAACGAAAAAAGTCGTAGTCACCTATGAATTTTTAATTAAAATAAAATCTGCATTTTATATCTGTCATTAGCTACGTTGCATTTACAAAATAGCGCCGATAATTGTATTTACTTTTGCGATGAATTTCACAAAAGAAGAAATGGTAAATATGATTTATGCATTGTGTGAGAGTGAAAGAAACTGTTTATTAGCCAGTAGGATTTACTGTCAACGTTATCCAAATGCAAGACCTCCTAGAATCGAATTATTTCAAAAATTAAAAGAACGTTTTGAAGCATCTGGAAATATTGGTTATTCGAAAAAGGAGATTAAAAATCGAAGGGTTACTAGTGAGGAAAATGAATTAAATGTTTTGCTATCGTTGGAAGAAAATCCTCAAGTAAGTACTCGAAATTTGAATATCCAGACTGGAATATGCAAGAGTACTATCAATTGCATCATAAAGAAAAATAAGTACCATCCCTACCATATGTCATTACATCAGGTGCTTCGTGGAAATGATTTTGTAAATCGTTTAAGTTTTTGCAACATTATGTTAAACAAAATGAATTTGGACCGGAATTTTCAATCCTCGATTTTATTTAGTGACGAAGCTACTTTCAAAAGTACCGGTTTAGTTAATAGACATAATATGCATTATTATGCAACAAAAAATCCCCATTGGGTCAGACAAATTGACTTTCAACATCAATGGTCAATTAATGTAAGGGGGGGCATAATTAATTTGCAAGTTGTTGGCTCTTATTTCTTTGAAGGAACGGTAACAGGAGTTACATACGAACATTTTTTAAGACATCAGTTACCTAATTTATTGGAAAATCTCGATCTCCATACATGAAGAATAATGTGGTATCAACATGATGGAGCTCCTCCAGATTTTCATAGAAGTATAAGAAATTTTTTAAATAAAGAACGGTGTGGTGTGAAGAACGATGGATTGGTCGGGAGGGTCCTATTGCTTGGCTTTCAACGTCTCCTGATTTAACTCCTATTGATTTTTTTCTTTGGAGACATGTTAAAGAACAGGTTTATCGAAACATTCCAACCACACCTAACGACGTGAAACCACGTATAAAAGCCATTTTTGAAAATATTGGACCGCAAACGCTTACTGATGTTAAAAACAATTTTCGCCGCCGCCTCGAATTGTGCATTAAACAAGACGGTGGCATTTTTGAGCATCTGCTATAAATATGTTAACTTTTGCATTCTATTTATTTATTTATTTAAGATTTTGCATTAATCTAATAAATTTTATTTTTGAATATGTTGTAGTAATTTTTTATTATTAATAATTAAGGCTGACAGCAATTTAAATTAATTTTTTTCATTTAAATTTAGAATCTATTAATCATAACAATTAATAAGTTACAAAATACTAAGTGTAGATAGGGAAAACATGTTATCATTAAAAAGCTTTTAAAAAATACTTTACTTTAGAAGAAACATATACAGGGTGTTCTATTAAAAAAAACAGCGTAAATGTTAATTTTGCGTTTGTTATTGCTGCAATTTCAGTTATTTAAAAATAAATAAATTGATTATAGATTATTAAACTTGACGAAAGTGGAAAACTTCTTGTCTAAACAGATCTCAAAAATTCTTTCAGGTTTCGTCTTTTTCGGTGTCTCCACAAAGTTTCCCTAACTGTAATAATAAAGCCGTAATCTTCCATCCTCGCATGGTCTGGACTGTTGTTTTACCAACAAACGAATCGAGATTTTTTTTTATTAAATTAGTGCTGTGCCTTTGAAACGATTAGTATAGACTCAATTTTGTCTTTGACTGGATTTGATATGGATGCGGTTGCCCAGCTCATAGAATATCTATTTAATAAAGGCATAAAATTATGAACTAAATGACAACTTTCTTCCAGTTCTACACAGCATACAAAACTACACCGGTTTTCTATGATAATAGCCGTAACTTCCAAGTATACATTACGAGTCTGTGCAAAACATTAAATAACTACATTTTTGAATATCAATTTGAAAAATCACAAATCGAATCATCTACAAATAAAGATTAACCGTTATTTTGCAACTAAATGACTGTGAATGAGCTATTCTTCCAGTTCTCAGAGCATACCTCAATGACGTATACTCGGTCCTGTCCCCTTCATTATTTAGATTAGTGTGTATACATTACCCACATGTAATTTCTATGGGATAATGCACAGGTTTAAAGACGGGGCACTTATCAATATAAATGCAATTATAATTGTTTTTACATTGTAGTCCTTTTTTAGTTAATAATCATATTAATGAATACCTTAAAAATTTAGTTAAGTTATATGGGATACATTTCTTGAATATCAATTCTGAAAAAATCACAAATCGACATCATCTACAAATCAAGATTAACCGTATGATTTTGCAATCTTCAGGGCATTTTTGAAAACTGACATCAATTTTCGTTTTAGGCAAACTATTGCATTTTGCAGCAAGGCTTATCCTAATTCAGTCCCACGCTTTGATTTTTGTGATTATGTCTACGACTCATATTTAGACAAAAATGACAATAAACAAGATTCAAAAGTTACAGAATTACCATATTAGGTTCAATTATAACCTCAGACGTCAACAGCATGTGTCACATAAGTTTATCAAACTTGGCTGGGTGAATATTTAGTCGAAGTGAAGATTGCAAACATTATTTACTACACATGTAAAGAAGCTAAATTATCTGTTAATATGCACAATTTAGTGCTAATGTTAGAGGTACTTTCTGTGGTAAAAAGACGCATGGCTATATATAAACAGAGACACTCTTGGAACTACTGTATTATTTGCTGGCAAAACAATTTTCCATCAATTGTACGTCCAAGCGAATTTGAAAGTTGAATTTTTGGATGTAGGGTCTAAACAAAGAGGCAACTGTATGACTGTTACAGATTATCGTGGCGAAATTCTAATGCGATACTTCAATCTTTTCTTACAGACAAAAGTAGTAGTACAGACGAAGGAAAAAGAATATCCTAATCCTATATCGCACCTACTACACAGATTAAAATACCTAGAAGAGAAAACGTCTTCCTTGAAAATTTAAAACGGTGGCGCTCAATTACTTTATCCCAAAACTTCTGGTTATACGAACAAATCTCGATCTCTTTCGATATCGTTAAATTTTTCGAACACTATAAGGACAAGAAGCTTTTTCCACTGTTTTGAACAGCTACCAGCAAAGCATGAATCACTACGTATACCAATTAGTTTGAGAATTAGTTCATCGCCGAACTTAAAACTCTTATCATATATAATTTTTAAATTTCGAGCAGTAGCAAATAGGTTAATCTACAATCACGACGTAGACCTACAACAGATTCTGTGACTGCTACATTTCATTTCTTATCTAATACATATGTTGTGGTTGTAATATTTATTCTATTGAAATTTATCCCTACATTTTAACCAAATTTAACAATGGTAGTTTTGACTTGTATTTTCTAGTATCCGATCTAAGAACTATTTTAACTATGGTACTACTCTATGATAACAGTTTTTAAGTTGTGCAGTTATCGGATACGAACATATCCTTTAACACAAAATATATGTGTCAGTAAATCTGGGAGGTCTTAAATACATAAAACGAAAAGCTACTTTTTACGTAATATCTGGTTATGGCATCTAGACACATTTCACTTTTTAACTTAAACGGTTCATGATGGATTCGGACATGTACACAGCGTAAAAGTTGTATTGAAGCGTTATACCGCATGTATATACTACCTAATTTGACAAAGGAAACGCTACAAATGTCAAGTGTAAGCTTTCTTTATCGAAGAAGAACGGCAAGATTGGAAGAATTCAGAACTCATTATTATTCCTGCTCACGAATCAGTTGTCATCCGTTGTGTGACCGATTACTACTGTGATATCCATTTTTTTTTCTTTCACTTCACTGGAACGCTTCGCTTCCTTCGAAACACATGCAGTACACGAAAAGAAGAATTCATTTCGGCAATGTATGTTGTACTTGTACGCTGTGCCAGTTAAATTGTAGTAGTTCCGATGAACTTTTATGTCCATATCAGAGAGTGAGTCTTCGATCTCGATTTCTTACGACCTTGTTTCGTCTATGGTAAAAAATCGAAGATCTGAGACTCACGATCTTTATAAAGAATAACGCACGCATTTCCCATTATGTTCAGATGAGCAGACGGTGACTTTCTTTCATCTACGTATGGAATAAGAAGAGCCGTCTACCCTTCCTTGTTCGAACTTAGTGGCGCTCGGCGAATGTCTCTTTAACAATTTTAATTAAACTCTTTCTTCTTGATCGAATTAACTCTTGTTCAAATTTTTGTTGTAACTTAATATTCTTATTATATATCTTACTATGGTATATCAATTCAGGCACATTAGTATATCATTATATTAATTAATGCGGAGATAAACTAAACAGAAAGCGATATAATTGTCGGCGCCTTGTACGACTTTTGTAAGACTTGTTTTCGCGACCGGCTTAACATGTGTTAGTCCTCATTTCCTGTATTGTTAAAGCATACAACGCTGAATCCAATTATGCCACTGAAGATAAATAATTCTTACTTGACGTAAAAGTAAACACTTTTATTATTTTAGAAGGCATACAATTATATTATGAAACCAGTATTACAATAACATAAACATTAAGAGAATATGTAGAAGTTTTCCTACAATAAACAATGCCTATAATATTTTCTAATCATTACAATTATATGTTCGAAAACCGTTTAACACCTAGTCTAACGTCACACGCTTTATTATTATTTGCTTAATATGGAATAATACTTTCTATTCTAATTGCTAGGAAGTAAATTGGCTTCGCGTTTGAAGCCAGTATAAAGCTAGTGACACACATTTTCATACTCATTCTAAATATGCATTTAGGACCTCTTTAAATGATTACCACCACGTAGTAAAATTTCCATATGCGGCAAAATTTGAATTGGTTTATCCTTCTACTATCAGCTTTAATTAAACGCCACTATTCAGTTACGTCCTTTAAAATGTACACTTCTTAGTTCGTATGGATGATGTTTTGTCGATTATTATAGGTTTCTGGAAAGCAACATTCTCGATAAATATAGGTGATTTATATTTTATCAAATATGTAAAGTGTAGTAGAGTTAGGAAAATCGCAAAAGCGGCATGAACTGCAAAATATTCAAAATCCATACGCGGTATCCACTTATAGGAGCAGTAATCTCTGATAGCAGTGTGAATGCGTACATAGTATAACGAAGTTCGAGAACGTAGAAAAGGGCTTAATGCTAAAATTTTATTTCGATATCTAAGTACATGTCTACTCTACATACCCAAGACTTATTTTCTCAAGTAATATTATTATTATTCCAAGGGTTGTCTCGTTAAATTGTGCTCCCGATGCAGCTACTGGGTAACTCTTTTATATTTACTACGACTCCTTTAAGTGTCCAGTCTTGTGCAAGAATCGTTGTATGTTTTTCAAGTGAGTAACCTCATCAGAGTTGAAGGATTTTCTTGGTGCTAAAGCTATTGTTCCCGATTTTGTAGACGTAATGATATAAGCGAAATCAGATGAAATTATCTAGAAATCTAAAAATCGGAGAACTCTGCTATGCAGCTACTTTCTTTGGACTCGTCATAAAAAGCTGGAAACAAGGACTAAATCTGTAGTTGGTATGAAATGCTACTAAGACTACTGGGCAGGGGAACAATATCGTTTTATCGGAACAACAATTCATCTCAAACTAATTCGAATAAAGTGGTAGAATGGTACACGATGGTCTGGATATGTTTCTAAAATACCCGCGAAGAAAATTTTGATCATGAAATCTGAAATTACCACTTACAGTGAAAGCATCATAAACGCATTAGAGTTACGTATCACTTACGAACTACTAATTGAAAAAGCTAATTATATAACTATACCATTGAAAGGAAAGCCATAAAGAATATGAATGGTCTAGAAATTTTGGTATCCTGCATTACTGCGTATGATTTTTGCCACAATGATGTGGCGAAACAGGACGTAGAAGATACTCCTTCATGGAATCTGCAAATCTGCTTGGGAATAATCGATAATAGACCAGAAGGATAACATGGGGAGAGAGTTGTTGGTAACAGGTGACAGGACTTCTCTCATGTTATGATTTTACCACAACTGAAGAAATACAGGAAAACCGAAGATTGCGTCAAAATCGAAGTGAAGTCTTTCAAGAATTCCCTAATAATAAAAAATTTATAGTAAGGTGTAGTTACACTCTCGACCCAGCATTTGTATTTAGACGCCATCAGATGAAACAAACGATTTCAAACCGCAGACCAAACTTGATTACAACAAGTGTGCAGGAGCTATAAATCGCTTGTGTCATAAAAGAGATGAATTTATATGTCCGCCCAACACCGAGTGTGGATGATTGGGTTTGATATTCCTTAGTGTGGCAAAAGAAACTATCAACTAATGCATTTATGTAATTTGTCAACCATCAAATGCGAGGATTATGAACAAGACATAGCACACAGAAGACAGGTTTTCTTAGACCAGTTAGGAATGGAATCGGTAAAACTACCGATGGCGATACGACGCCAAGAATGATTAGGTAGATACTTGAGGAACGCTATCTCTATATAATTTCAAAAGTTACTAGCGACAAACAAGAATCAAGTCTATCAACAAGCTCGTGTTATCGCAATATGTCAACAGTATGTTATAAAATCCTTTCTTCACTAATTCACAGTAATATCAAACCAGACAATTAGATCATCAATTTTAAATAAAAATTGTCTCAATGGAAGGGCATTTTAATAATTTAAAGAAGCATATACTAAAATTTCTACATTTTCCAGATGTTTGCTATGTCATAGTTACTTATGGAATAAGTCTAATTCAATGACCAAATTGATCGGATTCTGGGAAAATCATTGAAATTGAAGACGTTGTAGTAGAATTAAACTGGTATCAGAAAAGATAAACTAATAAAACAGTAAAAAGATATAGAACATACCCAATAATACCACTTGAGTATGTTCGTAACGTCATTACTGTAAATTGCTATTTTGTTACAAACATTACTTCCAGTATAGAAATTCAAAAAGATATTACGTTTGTTCTTCTGATTGACCTACATTTTTCACGTTCAATTAAGATAAGCAATCACTTCCTAAAATATTATTAAAAAGCTTTTAAAGCAATAATCTCCTCAATGACATTTTTAATTTAATGAAAATTAATTTCCCTTAATTTTTAAATATGACAGGTCAATATTTAGCCTATCGTAACTTTCGTTGTGCGTCACGACCAAAATTATTAAGTAGTTCGTTAGCTGCTGTTCGCATTACGAAAGTAAAAGAGAACGTATGTTTATAACACAATTAATCATATCTCCATAATAAATATAATTACGTGGTATATTAAGGTTAGTGAAAAATTGCAGTCATTTATTATCATTATATATTAGATGTGTTTGTTTTCAGAAATTTAGTTGATTAATTTTCGAGCTTCGACTTTTTAAGTAACGATCATCGCAGTAGGCGGCGGCGCATTTTTTTGTATTTCCGGGTGAAAATTCGCGTGAAGGTTGATAGCCGGCGGTCAATCGTGAACACCGATGGCATGTTACGCGGCCGTATCGACTTTTAACTACGTTTTAGATTACTATTTGCTCTACTTAACTTACGTAGTCTGTGATTTTTTTCTCCTTTTAAGTAAGTTAATTTGCAACAAGGTTGTGAATGGGTGCATAACGTATGGCCACCATTCATGCATGCTGGATATTTCGCAATTCGATCCGGAAAAAACAGAAATAAATCGAATTTTGCAAGAATCCGTGCGGGATTGTGGAACTAAAGCGTAAAATAGGTGCAAACCATATATTATTGAATAACAGGTAAGTCAAGAAGCAGTTATTCTCATATGCCCGCTAAAATCAGTTGTAAAATGTAATACTTTGAAAAACGTTTTATGTTTAGTTGTGAACAGTAAGAAAGTCCAACAAAATGACGCAAGCATAACGAAGTCATTTTACCCAAAAAACTACTATTTGGTATTTTATTTTCAACGGGATTCTTAAGATATCCTTACGTCTGGAAATTCACTTGTGCATATCCTTTCTAAACATAGAACAACACAGTTATCGTTTTATCTATCGCCGTACGTAGGCGTACAACTTACTCAACTAATGTCCAGCTTAAACGACAAAATGGATAACAAGTTCATGTACTAACCACCACGCAATTTCCAGATCGCATGCAAATTACCTATGTCCATTCACATTTCGTTTGACTTAGATTTACACCTGCTCATTGTTCTAAATCTTAGATAAACACACGTTCACCTTATTATACACTGTTGGCAGAAAATCTTATCGAACGTAGATAGTTAGCATGGTATACTAGGTTGGCCTTTATTAACATTTATAGTTCTAATCTACACTTTTGACGGTATTCACAGTGCGAATTGCAATCTGGTTTCTGACCAACAATTGCGAAATACATTTGGTAATATCCAATAAAACAGGAATGAATTAAAAGTAAATTTATAAAATAAATAAATAAATTGATTTATAATTCATATCTGTTTTATTGACCTACAAATGGAATAATATCTAGGATTAAGAAAAGTTAGTACTTACAGGTCATAATATTTATAGATAAATTGATTTATTGCTGAAAATAAGAAGAGAAATCTTCACCACTAATATAACGATTACTATTATAACCTGCGACTATAAGAGAAATTTATATTTTTATAAACAAATCAGTGCAATTACATGGATATGCGAGAGCTAAGTAATTCCACATAAATTGATTTAGGTGAACTGCTACGACTACGTGAGGATTTAATTACATTTATCAATTTTATGGTCATTGTGAATTGTTTTTGTTCTCTGTACACCTGCAGAACTTTATACATGTCTTGAATAGAAGCGCAGTAAAGTCAATGACTTTTACCAAAATATATTACCACATGGTAAGTAATAGACCACACTTGGAAATCGTAAGAACTGACGCAAAGTTCAAGGACAAAAAATTGTTATAACTTAAAAACTTCTTATCTTGGTAGTTACAGTTCAGCAGTCAAACACGAATAATATGTTTAAAACCTATAACAGCTTTGTCGTTACCTATGTTAGATGTAAACTACATGTTTCGAATCGTATCACCAATAACACAGAACAACAAATTTTCCTTTTTTTATTTTTCTTTGTGAATTATATACAAACTTATTTTGTTTTATATTCCTAATCATTATTATAAAAACAAACATCTTCTATCACGTCTGGTATTATAAACAAATGAAATTCATATTGATCATACAATAGTAACACTAACGGGTCGATGGCCGCAGTGGTTAGGCGGCTGACTATTGTTGTGAGAGGACGATAGGTGCCGGGGTTCAATTCTCTGGAGGGACGGTGACATTTTTTCAGAGAGTTTAATCCCGGATCGACTTGCCATTCGCTGTTGGGAGCAAAGTGATTAACAGCGCGGCATCATAAAAGGCGATATGATGCTGTCACAAAACCATTTAAACACAACTTACACACACTAAACTACACCGCAAGAGTTGCAGTGATAGCCAGACAAGTAATAAAGCTTACGGAGTCACTGCAACTAAGCACCCACCACACATAAAAAAAAACTAAGTATATATGCTATTAATAATAATAATTAGAAAATTTATTATGCTTTTTCAATAGTGAAAATATCCTGATGAAATCTTTCCTTTCTCGTCACTAACATCGCCAAGATTCAAAAGACGTTACATGATAAAAACATTAAAATTAAAATACATTAAATAATTTGAGAATAAAAATAGGAATTCAGTTTGCTAACAATCATGTTAATGTTTTATGTACGTCACTCCAAAAATTCATTGACTGAATAATAGCCACCACGAACAAATAATCCTTAGTTATTTTTGAAAATTTATTGATGGATTGTATTATCATCTCAATATTAGCTTGTTATAAATTTTGAAATTATAATATGGAGACTTTTCTTATAACTGAGAGCAGTGGGCATCTGTTTAATAACATTCATTGAATTGTAGTCCCCATTCTTCATAAATTGGTTTGCATTTTGTTTAACAAAGATCTTCCGTGCATGCTTAAAGAATTGTCACTCTTCATCTTTTTACAAAGTGCTGTTTGCAAGAATGTTAAGATAACCTTTTCGCGTGGCTGATCACCACATAATTAGGCATCGAGTTTGGATTCAATACAAGCCCGGTAAAAGGTGATGAGTAATTGAACATCGACATTGCGCATAATACTCCACAGCAAACGTTAAGGAGTTGAGAGCATTACTAATTTCAATTATATTTGTTCCCATGACAAATGTCTGTCCAAGGGTCATTCCGATAACTTACTAAAAGTATATTCTGGTATTTGATGTTCTACACGAATTAAAACCAACAATCAGACCGTTTATGTTGGATCAAAGACTTTATCTTAGATTTAGATTTTTTAGTTACATTTGATTGGTCCACTCGGTATTTTAAAAGATATCTTTGCCAGTAAAATCTTCATCCGATAGTTAATTCCATACACAGTAGTTGTTTATCATCCGCAAATTGACAAATTTTTTTCAAATTTTCTACACTAATTTCAGTAGATCATTGTACATAAACCACATTTATCGGATCATAAAACGCAGTTACTAAATATCAGATAGATTGCAAATTGACAAATGTCTTTCAAATTTTCTACGCTATTTTGTAGATCATTTACATAACACCCATATATACAATTTATTCACAATAGTACTAGTTACGTTTTGTTTGGCGTCGTAAATATTTGAGCTGCGCTTATCTAAATTCTGAAGCTATCCAATCAAACATGCTCCACGAACACCATTATTATACAACTTTTGCAACAGCACAGTATGGTCAACAAGATTAATAAGCTTTTGACAGATCAAACGTCACGAATCCAACTCTAAATTTATTTTCTATCAAGTCGTAAATGTTTTGTAAGTCCCAAATAATGCATCAAATTGATTTTTCCTTAATGTAACCGAACTTGACTCCTTGAAAAAAACGAAAAGCCTTGGAGAAAGTTATACAACCGGATACATGACTTTTTCAAATACTTTTTAAAAATGACAAGATGGATATAGGTCGATAGTTGGATATAATGACACCTTATCCCCCTTCTTGTAAACTGGAATTAATTTAGCAATTTACATTTTGGAAATGCTACTAATGAAAATTTATCAAATGTGTTAAAGGATAAACATTAATTGGACGGAACATGGCCCAAAATAAAGATGCCCGTCTTCCCGAACATCCAAATAGCATGGATAAACTCACTGATTTATCAAATGACCAGCAGATGTGATAATTTTAATACCTATTTTGTATCTCACCCGTATGCGTCACTAGTTATTTACAAATTGACCATCGTTAGAAGTCGACGGACCAATACATTGGAAGTGCTAGAAAATTTCTGAGCTAGTCGAACTGGATCGTCTTCCTTGGTCCTGCCTCTGGTCAGTTGATATAACATGTTCCTGCTTAAGCAAGTTAAAATCATTTACAATATTCCATACATTCAACGATTCTTATTTGAAGATGTAGTATCAATTCGTTATTATGTCTAACTTTAGCTTCTTTAATCAAATTATCCTTCCTGCTTTTTAAATTTATTATAATCATCCCTTGCGCACTGACCATTTTTTTGCAATTTATTTAAGAATCTTAAATTTGCAGATGGATAACTATAGACCTAAGTATGTTATCTGATTGCGACAAATATATGAAATAAAAGTTGCCCAAAGCTTGTTCAATTCCTTGACAAAAATAGTATCCTATATACTAATCAACACGGTTTCTGTAAAAATAGATCCACTGACGTTACTATTTATTATTCACAGCATTATTCAACATAATTAAGTTCATCTTCGCCTCCTTTGATTCTGGTATACCTTGTTTGGGTATGTTTATTGAAATAACTTATCTAGGGCATTTGATTGCACGTAAATCATGACATCTTAGCTAGAAAAGTTAAACGTAATGACGGAGTGAACGGTGTAGCTGACGGATGACGTTTAAATCCATCTACGTTGGTGAATAGGAAACAGATAGAGTTCCATTAAAGATAGAAAATCAACTTCGGCTAAATGTTCAGATGGGAATACATCGGACAGGGCTCAATTCTGATGAACTCTTTTATTCCTAATTTTATTAAAATGACCTTCCCAGAAAGACTCTCTGTGCTCCAATATCGTCTTTATCCAACTGATCACATTAATTTAGTTATTTCACATCCTGCATTTGACTGCCTGTTGGAACTTTAAATCTGAAACCATATTGTCTAATATTAGTAATCTGGATGTCCAAAACAAATTAATATTAAATAGCGAGAAAACTAAATGTATTTTGTTTCAAAATCAGTCATCATAGATTTGATTTTAAGTTCCTTAGATACAGCTTCACAGGAGTTTCTTACAAATATAGCAACTAAGTTAGTAATACATGAAGAAATGTGGTTCAAAATTATTCAAACCTAAAAATAGTAAATTCAAAATGTTCGTAAATTTTAGGAGTGATTATTGATTAAAATGAATCAACTGGAAAACTACAAGATCATTTGAGTTGAACCTGAGCTTAAAATTATGGAAAAAACTTATCACAATTGGTTTTAAGGAAATACAATCGTGTCAAATTGTCAAAATTAACATAACTACCGGTTGAGTGATAGTGCAGTAATTTGGTCGGATATTCAACATTTGTAACGTAAGTTATTCCGTTAGCTATAGCTTTAAACAGACAATATTTTCATCTTTCGAAAGATGTAGAGTCGCGCTTTGCCCATTTCATCGCAAACAACTTGTTAACATCGAGAAAATGAATGCTTCCATATACAATTCTGTGTTTTGTGAAAACACCGCATCCTTTTATATCGTGCGTCGATTACGGCACTCGGGGATGTGATCTCTTATTGCCACCGATGTCGATTTCAAATTATACTATTCATGGGCAGTAAACTATTTAACTGTTTGCCAGATACTGTAACAAACATTACTAATGATATGACAGTTTACTAGATTCAAAAGGATTTTCTGGAAAATCGTTACCTTGCAAACAGTCATTAATGATTTTACAATCCAGTCATTCTTGCCAAAACTTCTGCAAGTTGAGGGCTATCTTTAACGACGTTATCCAGGCTAGCATTTGGTTTTATATGCTATTCTGGGACGTATTTAGAAAATATCGTTTTTCAATAGTGAAAATATCCTGATGAAATTTTCTAACTGTCAAACATCGACAAGATTCGGGGGAACGACGTTATTATTAATATTAAATTATTATTAGTCATTTTAGTAATAACGTGTCTGTAGGGTCTCATATTTACTCACATATGCACAGATCTATTAATTCCTTGATTTGATTGGTTCTAGAGAAAAAAGGGAGTGGTTTAACGACTATGACGTGCAAATGAAGCCCAAACATGGTAAATCCTGTTCAGATATGCCCGTTAGCATGATAGTAACTTGATAGTTTCTTTTAACTTATTTATAAAAAATATCATTAGACATACAGTACATTTAATGCATTTGTATATGTATAAAAAAAAACATTTCACAAACACCCGACGTGATAGCCAATTTTTGAAAATATTTTCAGAATTACAATGAAAAAGTCCATAACGTACACGTATCAGAGTGTAAGAAAAAAAAACCCTGTTGACCGGTGTAAGTTATGTCGGCTGCCTAAGATTCATAAACCTCGCAGGCCGGTGAGGCCTATTGTTTCGACAATAGAGGTGCATAAGATAGCAAGTCTTAACTGTTTGATTCACAGTCACAGTTCAAAATTATTAAAACAAATGTGGACAAATTGTTTTAAGCTAAATCGTATCACTAAGTTAGCTAGGAAATTTAATCACAGACAATTTTTAAAGAATCCACAAAAAATTTTCAGTAAAATAAAGTTTAAAATGATTTAAGTTTAATGATAGTATTTACATGGAAACATGCTTCTGAAATAGATCACAAAATCAATCAGTGAAACGGATGTGAAACTAATTATATTCCTTAGTGATTATAAATTCTTAGAAGGTGTTCTTAAAAGTTTAACAGGGTACAAAAGCAAGTCGCGATTAGTGAGCTTCGACAACTGTTCGATTCCACATAGCTCATAATGCAGCGGTAGCTATACAAGATAGTACACCCAAGCCTGTTATAATGAAAAAGTACGAAATTTGAAAACACGTGTTTTGCATTTGATTTTTTTGATACATTTTAAAAATATTTTTTTATACAGACTAATCGTAGAATTGGTGCTTACCACTACTAAAGTCAAGCGTTTGTTACTCAGGAATTTAGTACATTTCAAAATTGTCGGGTTTTTGAAAAATGGCCGCCATTGGAACGGTTTTTCAACTTTAATCACTACTTTTTACGTAGTTATGAGTTTTAGGTTCAACATTAAATTTTTAGTTGATAATAGAATCGATTCCAATAGTTTTGGTTCGTCACAGACTTATCTGGTTTCGCTATATAAAGAAAATACTTATAAAACTTTGCCCACCCAAGCCTTAAACAAATCCCAGAAAGGTTTCTAGAAAGTTCTCACCGTTTAACTATAACGATCTATCCCATCTTGGTTGGATGGTTGGTATATAAAGCATGTAATATCATGTAGCATATGCATTTGTAGCTCTGCTGATCACTTCTGTTATGCCCAAGTCTACCACCAATATATTAATTTGCTTATTCCCTGTGATAGTGTCGAATTGAACCCAACAGTTCTTCTATGCCTTCATAAAACTTGTATACTTTTATAGACTATGTTCATCGGATGTGATCGTTACTAGCGTTCTGCGTTCTGCCAAGAATTCTTCGCCGATATTTTGCAACAAACACCAACCTTAGATAGCATTAATTTTATATGGAGCTTATTTATTTTGAACTTTTTCATTTCCACACCACGTTTGGACTGATGACTTGATCTTAAAGCAACTTGCGTCCTCTAGAAAACGGTGCCCTCAAACTTAACCGGTTACTACAATTGTTATGATATCAGCATATCTAAGCTTGAGCATATTATAAATCCGTCGACTTAGAACTGGATGACAGAAAGGGGTAGTATAGTCCAAAATATACAGAAAGGTCGTCACGTACCCTTCCCACTCTCTCCCACGCCCCAAATGAATGCTTTCAGAAATACGGAAAATTGCTATTTTTTGTAGTATTTGTATACTTTTTGGCTAACCTCATCCTTGATTGACCAAAACTTATATTTTCTTACCCTAATAGGCACATGTTATGTTTACTACACTGTCTGTTGTTCAAATTTAGTGTAAAATTTGCAAAACTTTATACCTATTTACTGAAAAAATTAAGTTAACAGAACGTTCAGAGAAGCCCTATACCTTTACGTTTTTGTAAGACTGTACTAAGAAATTTTTCTATTATCCTGAGACAGCAAGATCGATCTTCAACTGTATCCAGGTCCCAGAAGAGAAAATATTAACGCTGGTAGAGCACAATATGAAAACGTGTTCACGCAAAATATTAATCTTTTTAATTTGCTATCATATAATCATAAATTCATCATCATAAATTACTCAGTTTTTACATCATAGTTGTTCATGTTTCATAATGCTAGCACTCATCATTATGAGTCGTTACTACACCAGGTCACAATAAATTAATTATAGAGATAAATTAATCGCAGTGGCGATATAAAGTATTGCATTTAAATGTTTATAATTGTGTTCTTCATTTGCGTCTGTCCTAAGAGATGGTGGTCTATTTCATCACATCATAAAGTGTAATTATTGTAACGGAGCGTAGCATAACATTCCTACTAGTATCATATTCTGTAGCACATGTTTATCAAGTCATATACCCACAATTGGTTGAATAGTTATCGCATATCCCACATACAATGGACATATAAACGCTTAGATATATTTGTTTACAACTGCGAAACGCAATGCATAACTCCGCTTACTTTTGAAATTGTACTCGTGCTGGTTTTCAAAATAAAAACATACACCTGCGTAGCTTCGACAAAAAATCAAAAGTTTATGTATTGGTAAAAAAGTGTGGTCGCGAAACTGCAATAGGACGTGGGAAGAGAATTGCACAGTGATTTCCATCTCGGCCGTTTGGAATACATTAAGTGCGCTTAATATGATGAAAGTGTAACGTATAACAGCAGGCACTTGTCGTGTTCGCGGGAATTTTTTGCACGAACGGCCTCTGGGTACGCTTGAGCGCGGAAAAAACGATATTCGCGTGTGGGATCTCGTTATTAGGGGCACACGCTCTTTAGAACGAAATAAGTACCGAGCCGACCGAAAAATTTAAAATCGTAGGATTCAAAACAGTCTAGAAAGTGAAACAACAAAGTTTCAAATACTACGTAAATAAGTAATGACGTATTGTTTACTTAAGATGATATGTGTAAGTAGCTCTTACCAAAATTAATATTCATAGATATACTGGAAATAGGCATATAGTCTTTTATGTACAGTTAGCAACATATGCTAAGCATGCTATATTTTCTCAAAATAGAATAAAAGATTATATTACAACTACCTAACATACACAGTACTATTTGATTGGCTTTTTATTATACTAGAGAAGAAAACACAAGAAACCTTTGTTACTTTCATTAACAAAACTTTTGATATACAGCGAACCATAACAATAATCATCATAATAGAGAATTACATACTTACATACGTATGTGTCAAATGGGACGAATCTAACTGCAATTGAACGTAAGGTTTACGTAATTTATAGCTTTGTTTTTGCAGCCGTTTCCAACGGTTGGAAGTGGTTGGAAGTATCAGGAGCATGCGCATTACAATAAAACCGAACGCTTTTATTGTAATGGGCATGCTCCTGATACTTCCAACCGTTGGAAACGGCTGTAGAAACAAAGCTTATATTATGCAATCTAAAGCAAAAAACTATGAGTGGTTAACTTTTGTACTACTTTTATATAAATATTTGTATGCACCGATTTCATACGTTGACATTATGTGGTAATCCAGATAGCATTAAATCTAACTGAGACTGAGACTCCAAAATGTCTATGGTATACTATGGACATTAAACAAATAAGGTTAACTTACATTGTGCAGTATCTAACCAATGGCAATTGCATTTTCTTATTCTTTTTACCATGGATCTTGTTAAGAGCGCTGCATTCTTAATGTTTCAGAGGTTTATTATTTAGACGAGATTTCTCGATCCTCGACGTTAAGGTTATCGCTTCATTAAATATGGGTTTTATAACCGAAGCGAATAGGTTAAGGTAGATGGAGCTTAATTATTCGTTTGTATGTGCATATGGCTTTCAAAACGTTATCTGCACTACTGGCATAAGTTATTCAAAATGCATGTTTCTTTATTAGGCCAAGCTTTCAATTAAGTCCTTGTGCTTGTTATTATATAAAATAATAATTACACGAACCATTTTGTCTACGATACTGTTACCATTGACTAGGTACTAGACATGCCATCCCAATACGTAAATGTAGCATCAGTTTCAGAGATTCTATTTAATACTACGATTATATCAGTCTCACAGTCTGTTTCTCATAGCCTAGGCTGTAGGTAAATAAGAGATGGTATTCTATAAGCTAGGAAACTCATCGCACTTTTGCGTATTAAAATGATATTTCTACGAGTAATACAATAACTGAATGCGTACTGAAACAAAAACAATAAGAGAATGCAAAATTCTAGAAATGTTACCTCACTAAATGCATTCGTGCCAAAATATTATCTGCAACAAATTATCTCATCAGAAAGTGAATTGACATCTTAAAATATCATTGTACAGATAATACAAGAACTTAGTTCCATATTGACAACCAAATGGTGACTCCAGCATTGGAAAAGAATTTTTTGAAATAGTGATACAATACAGTTTTGCTAAGGTTTTGCTCTATTATGAAATACTGTCAATACTGGCAGTAAAAATTTGATATGTACCTACATTTTATCGATAGCGTTTATCAAAGAGTTAATAGTTGGTTAAAAATTATGTGATATTAGAATATTGTCATAGAATTTAGTATGTATATTGTTAGTATCATGGCAACAATGTTATTTCGTTTAAGTTGGGCTTTATACGAGGGAGCGTTTTTATATTCGCGGAATGAGCGGGTTGTACGGGGGTGATTAGGCGCATTGGGGGCGTGGCCTGTGCAGCGACTCATAATTAGTATAAATACGAAGTTTCATTGTTATTAGACAGTTAGTCTTTGAGCTATCGTCAGCCAAGTAACATAATCAGGAATGAAAAGTGAAATATGGAAAAATCGAATATCGTGCCGTTATAAAGTTCCTTACCAGGCAAAGAAAATCAGTCGCGACCATAATGAATGAGATGTCAGTGGTTTACGGCGACTCTTGTGCAGGAAAAACCATGGTGTACAAGTGGCATAGTTTATTTAAACAAGGAAGGGAATCCCTTGAAGACGACCCGAGGCCGGGCAGGAGCATTGAGGTGACCACGCCAGCACGTATCCAAAAAGTTGAAAAAATTGTACTCGAAGATGCTCGACTATAACCGGAGAATATTACGCTTCAATATTAGAGTGACTAAAAGAAGCCATTAAAGAGAAAAGACGGGGAAAATTGACGAAAGGTGTGCTGCTTTCGCACGACAACGCGCCCGTCCACAAGAGCCGCGTTGCGTTAGCTGCCCTGCATAAGTTGGGCTTCGAAATTGTGAATCACCCACCCTAAAGCCCAGACCTGGCCCCGAGTGATTATTACCTGTTTCCGAAAATGAAAAAAGAGCTGCGGGTTAAAAAATTTACTGCCGATGATGAAGTCAAGGAGGCAGTTTCGGCGTATTTTGCAGATAAAGAGAAATCATTTTTTATGAGGGTATAAATAAATTAATTGAAAGATGTGAAAAATGTATCCGTCTTGCAGGTGAAATATTGAAAGAGAAAAATAATTTGGTTTTTTTATTTACACCCCTTATCCCCCATTCCGCGAATATAAAAACGCTCCCTCGTATAGAGTCCCAATATCGAATACTTTAATTCTGATTTCCAATAACCAACATCAATTTCATTCACTTTTTTGTCTGTGGTGAGTATCCCTGGAATGGCTTCCAGCCTGTATTGCTTATCGGCCTACCATGAAGCTCTTGCTGTATGTTTTTGTTTGTGTTTTTTAGAAGATATTGACAATAGGACTCAAAATACTGAGAATAAGTAACATTGTGGAACAAATGTACATTCGCATTTTGCTTTTTAAAAATACACATACATTCCAAACCCTGGATAAGATGCAAATCTCAAACATTTAAATTTTATACTTGCAGTTATATATTGGATTCAATTGAAAAGGTACAACATACTTCGTATTTTTTAAGTATTATATTACTATTACAATTTAGACATGAAAGGTGTCCTGCACAGGCGTTGTGAAGTTTGCAGAATCGTCCCAATAAATTCTGCTTTTCTTCCATTCATATGCATACCCGTATTGTGCTTGGTAGCTGCTAAAAATTAACAATCAATCAATCTAATTCTTTACTAAAAATAACGGCGCATTTAATTTATTGAAAGTTCGTTTTTCCTGCCTCCCGAAAATAAAATGTTGAAACACCGGTCTAGTGGAGTTACTCGTGCACAGGGACATAACTTGTTTAATCACTAGTACATTCTTTCTAAACTTACTTTCCCAAATTCCTCAAAAAAGTGCGGAAAGGCAATATCTGCAGTTGATCTAAAGGCTTAGGCTTAAAAATAACTCATATTAAATCGATGCTCCTTCTAATTGGCGCAAGCTGTTGGAGATACTAAAGCATGAATATTTAAAGCATAATTTCTGCATCATATTGCCGATATACTGACGCAACATTACCTTTTTTGCTAATGAGATTTCCAATTAACTTCTTTGTCATTTACATTTCAATCTAATATTAACTAACATAAATTTTCTTGCATGCATAAAATTTCTTTTTAAATAAGTAGGTGTATAATAGAACATATTGCATTATATGAGTTATATTTGTCTTATGTGCTTAAAATGATAATTCTTTTTTTTACATTTTATATTATAAACATTATTTAATCACATTTAATAAAAAATATTAAAAATTATCCTGCCATGTTAAATTTTCGAAAGCGCGTTTAAATCTTCTCTCTTGCATTGATAAATCACTCTAAAAATGGTGGCTTTCGATTTCACTAACCTCATGCACCTCTAGTTTGATGTAATGATGTGTGAACAATGCTTTTTTCACATAATTATATCTTCTTTAGTTTCATACAATATAATCACTTACAATAGACGGAGTTTAACTCATAATAGAAAAATGTAATTTTGCGAGAAATGGTTCATTAAAATCTGTAATTAAATGGATTACCTATAGTACATGGCTGCTTACTATAAATGCAAAGTGCATGCTTAGTTATTTGAAATAGGTATTACAGATCAAACCAATTGATTTTACGATTTTTCATTGCACAGGGGTCCTGTTTGTACTGAATTTCAGTCACACGTTTTACCTGTAGGGTTGTTAAAATCGCGTAAATGCGGTGCTAGTTGGAATTGTAAATGTTGCAATCATTCGATGGCGTATTACACGCTATATTTGCAATAACCCCGCATAAAGATAGTCTACGGAATTAGGTCTGGTGCCCTCGTCAACCACAATACCGGCCACCGATTTCCATTGCAACAAAGATATTTTCATTTAAATGGTCTGAACCAACAAATAAATTATGTACTGGTACACCATTATGGTGAAAACTTATATTAGGGCGAAATTCTATCGGTAAATGTTTCAAATCATCTTGTAAAATCACTAAAATGCGGTCCTATAATGAAATTGTTGAATACACTCTATATCACAAGTGATATGAAAAAATCTTATCAACAATATGGATTATCACAATCTTCTGCTCAACACAAAACTATTTCTTCATTGTATGATCTGACACGCGTGTTGCTGCTTCTTGTTTAAATAATGCGCTAAAGGAAGCAAACATTGAAGCATAGCTAAAAGAATTATACATGAAAAGCTGTTTGGTAAATTATATATATTTCGATGACTTGCCTGGTTTCGTAAGTTCATCATTTAGTACAATTGTGTGCTCTAAAGGTGTCTGCCCCAAATTGACTGTATAAAAAAAAACTATATCGGTAGCTGACATCTTCTACATAAGTCTTAATTAAGAACGTAATTGCTATTTCCATCTACAAATTTAAAAATCATATGCACGTAGGTTATAACTTTCAAACGCATAATTGTGCTTTATGGTAAATTATGGATTTCCTCTCCGTCATCAATCAGCAAATCGTATACAAAATATAATTAATCACAGTCATTCCTTATTACAACACTATTCTCGTGAGCAGGATCTAATTAACACCGTTATAATTGGATCTAGATTACTTGCAGATTAGGAGCACTTAAGAAGTTTCCTGATTAGCAAGACCGATAACAAGGAAGAGTTTAGCTGTCGTTACCAAGACCTATTGTTTAACTTAACGCCCATTCCTATTATCTGTCTTTCAGGAACTCCACATACATTAATCACATACCCATCACAAAGTATTTTCCTTCGCATGCAATGTCGAGCATTTAGCCCCTAGATCAATTTCGCAATAGCAGCGAGATGCTGTTTTGTCGATAGAGCCGTATAAAAAATGAAAATCACTAAGGGTTACATTTGTAATTCCTTTTAGAGTGCAACGAACTTTCCACTATCACTTTGATTAATATTTTGGCAGTAATTGTTAATAATTGTGACTTACTCAGGTCACTGTTACATATAAATTATGTTTAATTATAACTTTCTACCTTACGGTTTAGTTGGCGAAGCATCATTAACAGTAATTCACCCAAATCCCACAGATAAAAATCTAAACGAAGTCGGAATCGTTTTAGAAACTTCTAAATTGGCTGACACGAAAGGTGCTTACCAATTACAATTAATTAGCGTCTAAACAAGTAATTTATTAGTGTATACTGAACTATGTACTACTTCTAGAAAACATATCAATTTCTTTAATTGAGAAAAGAAATGTCTTACGATAGCTATTGAGATGTTTCCACGCGAGAATTCGAATTATTGAAGAAGGAGAAATTTGGCATACTAACAGTTTACAGTAGTCGACAGTTACAATTGATGATTTATTTACTTTTCCTACTTTCGAAAAAATATTGCTTACTACTAGGAATTCCCTAGTTACACCAATACCTTTTAACACTTAAAGTTCCGTTCTGTATTATAAAACGGTTTCAATTCTTTTAGCACTTTATATATAAGGTTATCTTCATTAAATCTGTTATTCCTGAAAAGTGTAGGTAAATGCCTAATGGTCAGCTTTCTCTATGAACGTAAAGACATTGTTTTTTTCTGTTTGTGTTGGGAACGCTTTTTCTAGCCATCATTTTTAAATTAATGGATTGATTCGTCTGTAGTAGTTTATAATGTACTGCTGAAATTCCGCTGTATATTCTTAGCATTACAACTTCAGCTTTTAAGATGCAGTTGAGTTTAGTTAAATTTGTTCCTGGAATTCGATCCCCTTCGTCGCATATTCGTTTGTTTAATATGTGTACCATCAGTGATGGTATATTTAAACCACATACGTGGACCGAGCGTTATCAGGTTTGCAATTGCCCAGCGAGTCGTGCGAAAGCAAGCTTGAAGTGTAAATTAGTATGCAGTCGTGTTGTGTATAAATATGCCATGATCGGGGACCTTGCTTAGCCGTCCAGTGTGGATTTTATCATTATAATTTAAGTTAAAGGCATAATTGTACGTGTAGATTGTGTGAATGTGTATTAGAGTTTGCCATGTCTAATTGTCTAAATGTCTAAATCTGCAATAGCCTTATTCACACAAGAATAAATTTAATATTCACACTTTGTATAAGCACTGCTCTAAAATTCTGGAGCAAAGCATGTAACGAATCGCAGCACATTTAATCTTTACTTTGCTTATACCTTTGCAGTTACTTTTACAATTAGTAATAACTTTGTATTATGTATGACGTTCTAAAACATCTTTCTTTCGAAATTTGACTTGCTGATCAATTTAGTGGTGTTTGATTTTAGCAACAAAATAAATAAACACGTAGAATTTGAAACATAACCTCAGTACCTATGAATGTAATGCGAAATTAATACCGCAAAGAAAGATACAACCAATCTATGATCCTCTTGTACTTTCCATTTAAACAATTAATATGCTTTCTTGCGAATCACATTGTGAATTGTAACTAGAAGCAATATTACCGTGGTCTGATGTAATAACAGAAAGAAACTCACTATTTTCACTGTTGTTTGAGTTATGAAATACAATAATAGGTTACACTGTAGTTCTTGAGTAAATAAGATCAAAATTCACCTATATCCTACCACAGGTTGATTCCAGTAAAGCATCCAGTCCTAAAGTAGAAGACCATACTTATGTACGTAATACATAATACCTACACTACTAAAAGAGAAGTTTATCAAATCTCTACCGTGTTTATATAACCCAATCTAATTACATAAAATAACATAATTCATCTAAAGCTAAAAAGTCTGATCTCGTTTTGTAACTTACTATATTCAAAAGGATAGTTTCCTCAAACCATCAAAGTGAAATATCAATGGATTATCAGTGTTTGTGAAGCGACATTGTCTTTCAATATAAATGATTTATGAGACATAGTAAGTTGTTTACTGCTCACAAACTACTGTATACTACCTACGAATCTTATTCACACAGGCATTGTGTCGTGCTAGATATCCACTCACTATGGCAAAGTGACATCTATTTGTTAATATCCGTTCATAAAACCAGTAATGCTAAACTTGTACCTTACTTGCGACAAGAGCAATAACCACAACATATCCGTTTCTTTAGCCTTCTATCTTCTCGCAATGGTGCCAAGACGACAACATTTTGAAAGTATACTTTTACGTAATTTAATTTAGATTTTACTTTATTAATCCTACAGAAGCTAATCTGCTAATTTTGGTAGGTATATGAAACATACATTCTCTACACGATGGTATGTACTTCTTATGACCGGTGTTTAGTGCTGAGAATGTTATCCAGTCAATAGTTGTACTGCAGAGAAGAACATTCTTCAATAACTACTTATGTTGTGTAATTAATATTACGTTTGGATAGAGAGTGTGAAACTGCAGTATGTTTGCCCTCTTTTATACTGCATGAATAGGAAAAAATATAAGAATTATTTTAGGGTTATTTAAATAAACTGCTCTACCTAAATGACTGCTTATATGTATTATGGAGCTATATGAGCGAATGTATGTTTAGTTTATGACAGCTAATATAGTTACCTGAATAATATCAAATTTAATTATATCTTTGCCACTATTGATAAAATGAGTGATCACCACCAATGTAGTTAGTTATCACAAGTAGAATGAAAAATGTATTCAACTACTCTAGTTATGACCTCAAATGGTACTGATAAGGTACAGTCCTTGCTATGTGAATTCTAATCTAATTCATCTTTTTCTCTTTGCACATCCAGGCTTTGAAGGCTTGAAAGTTAATTAGATGTTTGAGATGTTCTATTATATGAATTTAACTTCCTAATGAAATGCTGCTCATGGAACCAAAACATTCATCCTTCTACATTGTGTTCAGAAGTTGAAGAATAATGAAAGTTTTAGGAAATCTAATTGCCTCAGTACTTGCTTAATCACACCTTTAACTATCAACGATTATAATCTGTACTGTACTGAAAGATATTAGCAAGGCCATCTTGATTTCGAAATGACATACCTACCTTGTAGTATGTATAGATAATGAACTAATTGCATGAATGAAATTAAATAAAATGTCATTTTTATTATTAAAGAGCTGTCAACCTGTACCACATTCTCGTATATAAAACTAAGTAAAATGAAATCCTTCACTTAATTTTACTTTATTGGAACTACTGATACCACAATGATAATAATGCTTGTAAAAAGCTGGTATGTCTTCTTTTGTAAATATTTAGCTTTCCATTTATTGTTAAGGTCAGCAGACAAAATTTATTAGAGACCTCAGAAAGGAAGTTACGACGGCTACATTTTATAATTTGTGAGATTTTCTCTAGAACAATACGTATTTAAATGACTGTCTTTTTTGCATCGACGCCCGTTTAATGAATATTATCGTTTACCATATGGCTTTATTATTTATTATATACCAAGAAATTATTATTAATGTTGTGAACTTTATTGCTAGAAAGCTAAGTGGATTAACACAATTTCTTCACATTATTGGAATTAAAAATATTCGTGCACACATTGCTCACTTCTACTATATTTGCAATAAGCCCCGGTTATTTTTATTTTAACACTTTATGTAATTTATCATCTTGGGTTTGATCTAGATTTCGGTTCATTAACGTGCAACGCCTTTCACTCAAATATCCGCAAAAGACAATAAAATTATCACGAATTGCCGATTCGAATTTTACGTTGATTGATTGAGTCGGGATATATGTATATATGTATGTACATACATACATCATATGTAGCTGTTGCCATACACGTAACTTGCCTTGCGTGTAAAGATTGCTATACATATGTAGTTTTCAGATAGATGAATATTGGGCTCAAATGACTAAAGTATCACACGCTAAAAGTCGTTTTTAATCTTAACAGGCCTTTTAGAGACTATTGCCCTGTTTCTATCAATACGAAATATAAACATGCACACATACATAAGTAGATAATTCAGTGGGAATAGACAGTAAAAGACATTTTTGAGCAGTTTTTTCCTAAAGTTAATAAGGGCTAGCAGAGACAGAAAAATATGCTGTAGCATTGCAAAGTCTGTTTGGAAAAGCATGCAAAACTACTACAATATTCCAAGAGAAGCAGTTCGGTAGTCGTATATTTTGCAACTTGTCACCTAAATATTTCCTTCAATTCTTGTATCCATACAGTGCCGACTACCTATTAGATTTTTTAAAATAATTTTCTGATTCAACGCTATGTCTAGTAACCGATAACTAAATGCATTACAAAATAGATAATTAGAATTTATTAGAGTACCTGCAGCAAAATTCGAAAAGCATGTATGTATGTGTCGGTACCGTACAAAACAGTTGCAGACAGAGAAGCATGCAGCGAAGACTCGACGAGAAAAAGAGCATACCGAATGCAATCAATTACGTAAGTATATGTATGTGCAAGTAACGCCAACGTACACATTTGAGGAATGAAATTCTGTGTTAAATATCGACTGCTTGGTCGTCCCACGTGCGACTTCCAATGTAGCCGTGTTTATGAGCTTAAATTATAACGTCGTGTGGGCACTGTACAAAATACTTTCGCTACTGCCAATGAATGACTTAATGAATGAACGAACGCTGTTGTCCCATTTTTTTTCCTTCTGCTAAGCGTTTTCTTTTTCTTGTCCTCTTATTTATGTGTTCCTTGTCGCGTTCCATTCCATAGGTGTACGCAATCCTTATCATATCTGCATGCTATGCATAGCGATACACGTAGTTTAACCGCAAGTACAAATGATTACAATACTGGAACAGGTGGGCTTCACGGGTACAGTTAATTTTAGCTTATCGTAAAGGAACGTATTAGACGTAAGAGGCACTCCTGATATGGGCGTAAGTTGCTATTGGTAAATGTTAATGTTGTTGAATTTAATCGGGAAGAATTAGAATGGAATCTTTAACGTTGCTTAATTTCACAAGGCGATGTTATCATTTAAATTGTTTTGTAAAGGTGTACTTTAGTTTGCCCTCAAATCGTTTTCTGCATTTAATAAATCAAAGATATTAATTATTATATAATTTATGACGCATAATTATAGTTACCCTAATATTCTCTTATCACACAAAATTGTCATCGGAAAAATTCTTTCTCGTCTTCAATAATAACTAATAAAATGTAGATAGATAAACCTATACATAACAGCACCATTAGTGTTTATATATTCTATAGCTTCGGAAAAATCTTGCTTCAAAACTGTAGGTAGAACCATTGTAGAACGAATGGATACATGTATGTACAGTGACGGGCTTTAGTACTGACTCAATGTACCATAAAACTTTATAAATATAACCCTTATGTACGTGTATATTATGTAGATATAAAGAACGGGCCACTTCAAATGATGCATTAGAATTACGGCCAAGCTAAATAAAAATTCCAAAATCCAATCAGGTAGACCCATAGAGGTCGATGAGGGGCACATTTTAATAAGAATGTAAATTTTATGACATTAATAATGACGTCACGCCAAAATCAATTTGCATTCTATTAAATAGCACATTTATGTTTCCTGTCACTGTATTGTAAGAAGGTGGTATTTCTAACACATCACAATCACTTATTAAATATTTTATCCAACTATGTTCGCAATTACAAAGAATGAAATTTAATTATTTAAATTTCGCGGTATCAAAGTTTCAGGCTACGTCCCCATGGGTCCGTATTTACGGATCCGTATTGGACAGCAACCAATCAAAATACGAATATTGAACCTATGACATCCGACGCTATTCAATATTCGTGTTTTGATTAGTTGCTGTCCAATACGGATCCGTAAATACGGACACATGGGGACGTAGCCTCAGGCTTAGTTTACCGATATTTGCTAATGTGTATTTGTCAGATTTCACTTAAATAAATGTTCTGCCATTTGCTTATCTCAAAGTCTAACTTCCTAAATTTAAAATATGAAGTGTAAACTATGCATTCTATAAAAGCTACAAAACGAATAATTAATTTTGAACATTTGTCAGTCGCCAACTGACATTTAATGACATATATCTAGAGCCCAATTCAAATTTTGCGTTTTACGCAAATATGCATCAAATAAATAACAATATTTGCCCGCTTTAAAATTTGAAATATCGGCGGCAATTTCAAGTTGTTGATTTCAGCTCTTATTAAAATCGGTCATATTTTATACTGTTATTAAAATTAAATTAGCTAACTTAGCTTATTTAGAAATTTACAATAAAAATACCACATTCCATTTAAATAAATGCAAATTGACTTCGCTATGACGTTATGATGAATGGTATAAAATCGCCATTTTTATTAAAATGTCTTCCCTTAGAACTCTATAACTTTACCTGGTCCGATTTTAAATTTCTTATTTAGTTTGACCATAATTTTAATGCACCATTTTAAGTGGCCCAGCCTGTATAGCGGACTGCCCTCGAGAGGTGAGTCAGTACTGAAGCACATCACTGTACATACATACATCAAACTTATAACTGAATTTCCTAAAGAGTAATTTCCTATTAGTAAACTAACAGTCCATCTTAGTTTTAAGAATAACCCTAGTGTACAACCATTCTGTAGTGATACGTCAAACAGTTGTCTTATAATATAAAAAAGGATGCTATGATAGATATATACCTATACAGATATACTTATTTCTGCTTTTATTTTCACTACTAACCACAAATATTAAGTGAAAAGGAAACTTTTTACTACAAAAAGGAGATGCCAGGTTCATACATCTGCCGAATACAGTTTGCACCTATAAGCTAATTGACGTGTTAGTAATCAAGGCATGGCTGTTTAACCGCGTTGAATAGATTTCGACAACTACTTACACTTACAGCAACCTGAATTCGAAGTGTAGTTACGGAAGCCGCGCTTTTATTGACCCGTGAAACCGATCCCATCTCTATGGACGGAAATACATCGTTCAAAGCGATGACATTCCATTTATTTAGCGCAAAACACTTTTCCCACGTTCGTTGTATTGTAGTGTGTATTTAGGACGAGTGAATCGGGTAAATAATGTATTCTTTGCGAAAAACGTAAAAAGTAGAACCTAAAATGCAAGTAAATATTTACTGTATGTTAGTATACGATACTTGTGATGTCGAGTTTTAGAATACCGGCTCTTACGTCCATTTCACTGGATTGTTCACCTTTCCTCAATTTAAATTCATATTTAAGTGAAGTTAATACAATCGAAGTCATTCCTACTAAATCGATACCGCGAATGAACTAAATGAAGTAGTTACGATCAAATGACTTGTATATTAATAGGACCACTACTGCATTCCATATGTTTAATGCTTCGAGACGCGTTATAAAACGATTGTTGTAGGTGCGCTTGAATAATGAAACAATACATACCTTGTCTGCTGCTAAATTTCTAGTTTATGATTACATTGATGTACCATTATGCGGCAGCTGTTCTCTACAAACAAAGAATTGCATATTCTGCACGGCCACATTCATAATGATAAATTTTGTCCTACTTTTTTCCATAGCTTAGCTTACCTTTCTGATACACGATAAGTAAACAAAAGCATAATTGTACTAGAAACATTTTACTAGAAAGAGCACTTAGAAAGCAAATGGTGTCAACATCGTTGTACATACCCTATACAGCGTAATCAACGCGTTTTTAGCCTATACCATAAATTAACTCGATGCGTTTCCTATTCCCGCGCCAAATAAGAACAAAAATATGAAAGAGTAGGTATTGAGGCTGAGGCTGTTTCAGATTTGGACTTTTTGTTAGAAAAATTGTTGAAATGGTTGCCATCTTGAATTATACTTTATGACATACACGTTTCTTCTACATTGTGAGACAAAGAAGAAATCGGACACTACTCTACACTAATGTAAAAATCGAAATTTCAACGTTAAAATATTTTATTATTCAACATACTCTCCTCTTAATTGGATACATTTATCGCAACGAATCTGCAACGCCCCTAGACCCTTCAAAAAGAAACTTTTATCTTGCTCTGCAAACCAGGCTTCCACAACTTCACCTCTTCGTTGGAAGAAAATTTACAACCTTTTAAATTTTTTTTCAGTTGAGAAAAAACACGATAGTCGGCTGGAGCAAGATCTGGTGAATGAGGAGAGTGGTCGGAGTAATTCGTACCATAAATCACCAACTGTTTGCGTGGTAACATGGAATTTAGAGGCGAAGTTAAAAAGCAACTTTGAACTTTACGCGTCTTTTCTCCATAATTTTGTTCCATCATTATTCGAATATAAATTATGACTACTCCGTGGGAATCCCAAAACACTGAAACAAGAACTTCACCAGCAAATTTTTGAATACGAAATTTCGTAGGTTTTGGAGAACCAGAGTGTCTCCATTCCATCAATTGTTGCTTTGTTTCTGAATCGTAGAAATGTACCCAACTTTTATTCATAGTAACAGTACGGCATAAGAAGTCTACATCATTTTTCAGTCGAGCACAGACCTAATGTACCTACACGTACAAGCTAGATTGACTGAACAATTGTCCATCTACCATATATTATATGTACAATAACGATATCACTCGTGAATGTACCCAAATCGTCGCATTGGTTCTGCTATCTTGGTAGATAACAAAATAATCCGCCAAACCATTTGTACTAGATAATAAGAAACTTTTGACTCCTCATGATGTTGATTTAGATTTCACTTTCATTTTATCTATGGCGAATGCTTTTGCGGTGGCTTCTTATGATACATTGCTTGTCTGACTACCGCGTAAGTTGTGCGTTCGAGCTAATAAATGTTTGAGAGGTACAACATGACTAATCACTTTCTTCCAACAACGAATGCTGGATCAGTTGGGACACAATTCCTCGAAAAAATATCTCGGTACCCTCAAAGAATTGAACCTTAGCTCCCAGCGTTCTCTCACAACGTAAACAACCAGTTAAACGGGTTCATTAATTCTTCTTAAAAACATCTTTTACGAACCATCTGCAAAGTACATGTAATATATTATCCTTTAATATCGTTCCTATCTACTCAACGCATGCCAAATTGCGAAGAAGATATCGCTGCAATCACTTAGTATCATTAAATTATCTGCAAAGTATATGTAACAACGTAACATAAAATTTGTTGACTGTTTCTTTTGTTTGTCCTTTAAAATGATACGCTGCGTTTATGCATTATACTCATTAAAATACCTAATCTCTCCCACTTTTTTTCAGTCTTATGTTATGTAAGAAAACTACGATCTTAAAAACATTACTACTACTTGATGTATTTTATTACTAAAAATATATGATTGCCAATGAGTATAACTTGCATAATATTTCTTTAGTCACTTGTACATAACAGTGTGCTTACGTTCTCTTATTTTTTTTTGCCAGACATGACATTCGAAGAAGCAAAAATAATGCTCTTGAAGTGTTTACACAGGATGCACCTAAGTAAACTGATCGGAGCAGGTTAAACTTTAACAAAACCGTGAATGAATCGATTCTCGTTTCAAACTAACCCACATCTCCATACAACAACTTAAGTATTATCGTATGACAAGGCAATTAATCGTGAATGGCAAGAGAAAAATGCGCTTTTATAGCGGAGTGAAATCATCGCGGCCACCCGGTAAGCAGAAAACACATCGATATCCAAAAGTGTCATTCACAACAGCTTGTATTTCTATTTCCGCGGAAATGAAAGAACGGAGAGGAGAGAAAAACAATCTCTAATATGTACATATAATTATGTTCTTACGGAATACGAAAGTAATTTTTATAAGAAGTTAGCTTTCTTTATACATCCAATTCTAACAAAAATATAATAGAAATATGATGCATGTAAGCGTCAAATGGAGATAAAATACGATGAAAAATATAGCAAAAATATTTAGAGACAAACTGAAAAGTAATTAGTGGAATTAGATACTTAAGCATAGAGTAATCCTACTTATAACAACAACTTGTACAATCGTTTCTCCCTTACACAATGTGACTGCGTTTCTCAAGAAATCACACTTAAAATGTTTCTTACCTCGACAAGGTTTTATAAACATTACTTAACCGTAATTAACTAGTATAATTGTTTGCACTACAGGCTATGATATTACAAAAAGGTGATATATTTAAATAGACATATTAGTCGCCGTAAATGTAGACACTATTGAAACACAAATGTACTGCAAGATGTATGGTGCAGACTATTTTATAGTAAAGTAGCCACTAAGGAAAGATCTTCTATGTGAACTGTACAGTGACCTAATCTGACCATCTAACAAGTGTGGATTAAAAGTTGTTATTACAAGAAATCATGTCACTTTAATATTGTTAACGTAATACAAATTAATCACCCATTAAATTATATGACACTTTGCTAGAATAAAATACAAGGAGATATATGAAACAGACACAATAACGGGTATAACATATTACACTAGCCATATGTTAAAGCCCGCTGGCATATTAAACTTTTCGAACGCATACTTTCAGTTCTATAGTGGGTTATTTTTATTCTCTAGTAACTCTAAATATGTAGTAACATATACCAAAAAATAGTTTAATAGTGGGTTATTTTTATTCTCTAGTAACTCTAAATATGTTGTAATATCCCCCAAAAAAATAAAATTAACTTGATTTTCTAGCATAGTTTTCTTGTGTAAGTCATCATGGCTGGAATGGATCTTAAAATATTTGGAAAACCGTCAGTATCACTTTGACGAATAGCCTCTTTACCTCTGCAAGCATTAATTGGTCAACGTCCCTAATTCCATTGAATACCTTACAATGGAATAGTACATCCATTTCATGTACTATGTAGTAAGCCGGTAATCTGCATTCGATTTTTTCTGCAATAAGTAAGCACATTTCTAAGTTTGCTGCTGAATACTTATCCCAGGAACCAC
This sequence comes from Holotrichia oblita, assembly GCA_023690525.1. Taxonomy (NCBI): domain Eukaryota; kingdom Metazoa; phylum Arthropoda; class Insecta; order Coleoptera; family Scarabaeidae; genus Holotrichia; species Holotrichia oblita. Next base: position 179,100,368 of record CM043015.1, on the reverse strand, counting down.
CTAGCAATTTCCTTTCTGATATTTTTTTTCTGATATTTTTCTACCAGCAGCCATAATCGTTTTGTCGTAACATTGTACTGATCGTTTGATTGATAACATTTCCTAACCTATTGCGGCGCTATGAATGATATAGTTTTCTTGTATACTAGAATGTCCAGAATAGGAGGCTAAACCACTTTGACTATATTATTTATAGCCAGTTCTTGCAGTATCCTGAAACTCAAGCCTGAGTCCTGAAGTGATCTCCTGCGCTGCCAGTGCAGCAAGAGCTGGTTTACTCTGACTCGCTATGAAAGATCTTCTATTGGTATGATTCTTCTGCAATAGCAAATGTAATTGACGTAAGTAAGATTAGGCGTGCTTGGTGGCGTAAGGTCAAAGGTTATCATGCCATAAGTAAGGTACGCTGCTAGATAATGATTGCTTTGAAAAAGTTTTGCTGGCGTTTGGTTCTATGCCTTCAAGGGTTCTATACTAGTCTATATTGTTGCTAGTTATTCTTTCATTTGGGATTTTAAATCTAACATATTGCCTATGTTTAAGTTCGCTATCAGCTGTGGACCTCAAACCTTGTTGTTCCACCCCTCGGAGATCAAAAATTCGACAAATGCCCGGCTAGATTTTTTTCGTTCTTTTGAAATATCTCGGCTAGTAAGAGAGATAGGACCGAAATATTTTCGGTACAACACTCAGGGCGATGAGTACAACCTTTTCCACCCCTTGGAGATCGAATATTCGACAAATGCCCGGCTAGATTTTTTTCGTTTCTTTAAATATCTCGGCTATTAAAAAGATAGGACCGAAATCTCTTCGGTACAACACTCAGGGCGATGAGTACAATCTTTTCCACCCCTCGGAGATCGAAAATTCGACAATTACCCGGCTAGATTTTTTTCGTATTTTATAAATATCTCGGCTATCAAGCAAGATAGGACCGACATCTCTTCGGTACAACACTTAGGGCAATGAGTACCATCTTTTCCACCCCTCGGAGATCGAAAATTCGACAAATGTCCGGCTAGAAATCTTTCGGTTTTTTTAAATATCTCGGCCATTAAGCGAGATTAGACCGAAATCAAAGGCGTCAATGTGCCTTGGTGGGAGTTTGCCCCCTCGTTTAGATTAACAAGGTGAACCTACTTGCCGAGGAGGAAGCAGATACATCAAACGGTTATCAAGCTAGGTAATATTTATATGATGAAAATGTTGTCCAGAAAAATGTATGAAAATTTAACGGTCACAGCGCTCAAACGAGTTAATGTGCCTTCCTGAGAGTTTGTCCTCTCGTTTAGATTAACAAGATGAACCAACTTGCCCAGAGCCAAGCAGATTCATCAAACGGTTCTCGAGAAAATATCGATGAAAATTTAGCCCTATAAGGCGCTAATGTGCCCAGCTGTGCGTTTGGCCTCTCGTTTAGATTAACATTTACATTAACAAGGTGAACCTACTTGCCGAGGAGAAAGCAGATCCATCAAACGGTTATTGAGCTAGGGAACATTTATATGATGAAAATGTTGTCCAGAAAAATTTATGAAAGTGTAACGGTTACAGCGCTCAAAGGCGTTAATGGGCCTTCCTGGTAGTTTGTCCTCTCGTTTAGGTTAACAAGATGAACCAACTTGCCCAACACTCAAGGCGATGAGTACAATCTTTTCCACTCCTCGGAGATCGAAAATTCGACAAATGCCCGACTAGAAATTTTTCGGTTTTTTTAAATATCTCGGCTATTAAAAGAGATAGGACCGAAATCTCTTCGGTACAACACTCAGGGCGATGAGTACAATCTTTTCCACCCCTCAAGATCTAAAATTCGACAAATGCCCGGCTAGATTTTTTTCGTTGTAGTGTTTGACAGAGTGACTACTTTCTCTATATTTGTGGACAATGTAATTTAACATTAAACTAGTCACTTCCTTAAAACTGTATTCAGATGAGTAACATATGTAGCGTTTTGTAACAGGATACCTCTAATATAGGTCACAAAGTGTTAATTTCATACTAGATTGTTATTAGATTAATACATTAAGGTAATCCAATCATACTTTACTTATGCTATATAAATTAGAAAATGCGGTTTACGATACTTCTCTAATGATAATAATGATGATCACCATCGTAATAATGTTTTAGAAAGACTTTCTCATGAACTATTCTCGCCAATAAGTATCATTTGCACGTACGGATTAAGTTGCGAATGTTTTCAGATTAATCTAAATGTCTTGGAGGCGAATCGCTTGATTTCAGAATAATTTCCCTGTCAAGGAGGTATAATTACAGCAGAGCGATATAATTAAGGTTTTCCAGCGCGTGTGTTGTATGGGTAGTGAACTCATTCGTGCTGCCGTTCGCAATGGTTTGTAACCAACGAGATTGCGAGAAACCCTAGCGGCAGAGATAAGCATCCGTTAAAGAAACGCAAACGAACTACTTAAACTTGCTTGAGATCTAATAGAAAGGATACTCTGCGACGGCAAATACTTGCAATTTTACCGAAGATAGTGCTTGAGTGTCTACCATACATTACTTTTATCATAGCATTTGCTTTGTACGGTTTAAACAGCTGCGTTTGTTGTTATATAAACAAAATTCTAATATACGAACGTTTAATTCATGGGCAATAAGGAGCGAAGCAAGCGTAGTGAGCAGTACTTTTATCTTGCAATCCAGTTTATTTGATTAGTTATAACTATGTGCGATAATATACGAAAGTAATGTATTGCCTACTTTGGACGATGGTGGTTTGAGTAAGTAGATACTACTGTCGACATACTAAAATTAATCCCAGTTGGAGCTATGTATGAAGAAGACACTAAGAGACGACATATGACTTGCCAATAGTATGCCACCTGTATGACTGTATTCAGTGTATTCAAAGAATACCTTTTTCAAACAAAATGCATACAACCCACAAAAGGAATCTAGCTACAATTTGCTGTATTTATTTGTTTTGCTGCTACTAGAAATTACAGGTAAAAGATTTAATAATAATCATATTCGTAGCAATGTTGATTCGTTTTTTCGTCAGGCGTCTAGTGCGTATAATTCAGTTCACACAAACATAGTGAATTAATAGTGTGTTCATTGTACGCTGCTGGTTAGATGCAATAGATAAAGGATAGAAACTTTTACAACTATCTGTATGCAGGTTCTCTATCCTTTTCTACAAAATACTTGTGTTTGTTTATGATGAGCGTCAGATTTGTATATCTATGCATGCAACCCATGTTTGTGTATTTGATTTTGCAAAGCGAGGACTGGGATTTATGCCATGAGATGTACTATGCGTGCTACCGCTGATATACCATTAGTATGAATTTGTCTCGGTCTTTGGTCACGATTTGTCGTCTCTCGTCGTCCACGTCTCCGTGGTCGTCGTTGCGGCCGTACAGGAAAGGAATTTGGGTGTGTTTGCATTGAATTAGCTGACTTTTACTCTCCCACATTGGATAAGGAAAGAATTGTGTGAGTTTTTTGGTTTTATTCTCGGACAAATGTTAATTAACTCTGTACGTGACTTTTACTTAAAACGAACCTTAGGTACACCGTATTATAAGTATTCGTGTATGTGAGTATTTGTAGAGATGTGAATAGAATTTTAGTGTCCAGCACGTCTCCTACATCTTTGTGCTTCATGTGAACCATAAAGTCATGAATGCATGCATATTCATGTTTGAAGTTTTGTAAATGTCGGGGCATTGAAAAAGCAACAAAAATGAAATCGTGAGAAAAATCAGATACATCGATACTATATCATGTTTTTAGTTCTTGATATATTCAGGATGTCGTTTACAATATCAGCAATTTGATAAATTCCTCGTATTCAGCTATTCCTTATGACAAGGTTTGTGGGTATAAATTTTTCACTAAAATATGAGTTTAATGAATTACAAACTTCTCTGACACGCATATGTGAGGCATTGAATTTTTAATAGGAATAGGTCTATCACCAGGTTCACCTTGATTTCTAAATATATCCTATCTGGATCTGTAAGTATTTCGATGTTGTCTAACAAGATTAGGAACATGGCATTCAGTCAATGCCAGGTTTTACACAAAGGTATCTTGTATGTTCCAGAAATAAGCAATTAATAAGATTAGGCCCATCCAGAATCTTCAAGATCTAAAAGTTTCGCGATCAAAAACCTAATGCAAATATTCAAGGTTTTTAAAATACGTATCCAAGAAACTCGTTATTACATTTACGTAAACAATATTGAAATAACTCTTTCATCTAGGCATCAACTAAGACAACTTCCTAGTTATCAGTGCAGGTTTAGCGTTAGTAATCGTTTTATGTATTTTATTAATGACATATTTACATTAAGGACTGCATTCAGAACTTCTAATTTGTCTTGTCTTACTACATAGTCCAGCCGTCTCGAGCAAGTGGATCCTGAATGGATCTCCACGAACCTTTTTAAAATCTGTTCGAAATCAAATCAAGCGTTCTTTTTAAAAGCTGGAGATCTAATTAGACAAATAAAGATTACATTTCCGATAAATTGCTTCCTTTTTGGTCAAATACATCCTATTGTATGCGGAATGACATTAAAACTAAATGTAGGTACTGGCGCTATAATAAATGCCTCTAGTATGGTGGGCTAGGTTAGGAATTTTCGAGTTATACGGCCTTTTGACCTTATATTTACTCCATTGACTTTAAACGCTCCCAAGTGAGGGATCCGTGCCAAATCCTCTCTTGACTACACATGGAAAAATAATAACTGGCGATGATATTGTCCAAGTTGATCTCTTATTACCGTTTCGACGGATTTGCATATTTTACATATCAGACGATGATCCACTAGGTCACTCTTACCATGCGAAAAACTAGTAGTCCTCGTTTTTTTGATCCAGTATCATCAATAAATAGCACCGCGTAAAATGGCAATCGAAGCAAAAATTTCTATACAGTATCTACACAGCTGACATGAGATATTTGAAAAATAGTTACGGAGGCAATGCTGTTGTCATTTTCGATAGCTACCATAAAGATAGAACGCAAGAAGTCGCCGTCTCCTAGAAAATCCTTTTTACTTTATTTTTGTGAAGAATATGCCGTTGAAGATAAAAAATGTAAAGTTTTGGTTAACAATAATCACAAATTTCGTCTCATTTTGATGTTGAGGAAGTTGCTTGTGGAAAATATCATATTGAGTTATCAGGCGAAAATATAGACTAATTGTTACTATGGCTATTGATATCGGCGAGGATGATGTAGTTGCTGTAACCGAGGATATTGATGTCCTTATTTTGCTTATCGTATTAGCGCCGGCCAAAGAAAAAAATGAGCAGAAATTATTTTCTTCATAGAATTTGCAGACAAAACTACCCAAATCTCCTTTTTTGAACACATTGACATGCTGTGGCACCATTTCTACATTCTACAATAAAGGGAAGAATATGTTTCCTAAATCTTCGACGACAACCAAAATATTGAAATATTCAAAACTGGTAAATGCTGTGTTCGAACACATTCTTGCTTTATACGAGACGCCGAAAATAAAAAGTCATTCAATGAATTCAATTATGTGTTTATTTCGGAGTCTGACTATATCATGTCTTTTCTTGTGTGTCAATGTATTGTTCGAGAGTTTTATTAAAGCAACACAACTGTTCAATTAGCTGCTCTGCTCACTACCGATGATAATATATTTCCAACTGCAATTATGGTATGGTAAAACCATTTCTACTGGAGAGAAGTTGGAAAAATGATCACAATTAACCCATAACCAGCTGTAGAGAATGTTCCCCAAACAATGTTTGTAAGTGCTAAAACGGACGTGGCTCAGTTTGTACGTTTAGAAAGAGTGCGCTGAACTGCACTCAAATCTGTGGTTTGTGTAATGGACTTAGTTGCCTCAATTCTGCATATGATTGTACGGACAGAAGATTCGGATGACAAAGATGAAATTGATGATGACATCTATGGATAAAATTGCAATAATAAATTGCGATGCCATCTTAACCATTTATTATTCCGTATTCCCTTCAGTAATCAGTTTCCTTAAAAAACTCTTACAAAGCAATTCTTGTGTTTTAATTGCAATTTTTCTGGAAGCACTCCCCAATAGCTTGCGCTTGGGCCATCGGCTAGTGTACTAACCACTAGATCACTAGCCCGATTTTGATGATTTAACAAAGAACATGTGGTAGACTTTAGTCATATTCGCATTATGAAGCAATTTAAAACGGTTACACACAGTTACTGACAGAGTTTATTTGCAGTTAGAACTTCGTTTAATTATTTCATTAAAATGAATTATAATTTACCAACAGAGAAATTACAAACAAGTAGATGTTCGTGTGGCGAAAATTATGTACCTAATAAAGTAATAAGATTTACATACCTTAACATCCAATCTATTTAGAGAAGCTGAATCAGCCAATTGTATTTCTAGGCAAAGTATTTATATACAAGTCCTTTCTTTTATTCAAAAGTTCTTGCAATGTATCGGTAAAATGGTGTCTATTTATCAGATTGCATAATATTATGTATTTTCCAATGTAATTCTAAAACAATAGCAACCCACTTTCCGCTACTCGCAATCTCTAATGTAAAAATATATGTATGTATGTTTCTTCATTTAATATTATAGGTTTGAGCAATTTCAACTGTTTTCTACTTCAGAAAACCGCTAGTATAACTGCTATGTGTTCCTAAACTCAACTTTCAATTTTATCCGCGCAATGAAAACGCACATAAAGCCAACCGTAATAACAATACAACAATTGTCGGTGCAGTGTATACCAGAATACCAACAACCTTACCGTGAGGCACTTAGCAGCGGTCATCGGTCCGAGTGCTTCGAAATAATTGCGAAAATGCCTTTCCGGGGACGGAACTTAATGGAGTGCCATAAACAACGAGATCTGCTCTTTGCAAAACGTTCTCATAAAATAATCGTCCAGATGCGTATACGATTGCGTATGTAGACGACGTCTTTGTATTGTTCGCTCCTGATTTACAATGAGATCTCCTGATGCGATAAGATGATGGAACATATAGCGTGCCATTGAAACGCCTACGCGTTGACGTTGCCGCGAAAACAGTTAAAAACGATAACGATCTCCCTGACCGGATAATTTACAATTAGTGTTTGGTAGCTGTGGAATGGTGACTGCGAGACATTTATATATCAAATTGTAAATTGGATTTGAAGCATTTTTGTTAAGAACTGGCGAACCTTAACAATATATCACAACTGTACATACACGCACAGAGACGTTGGATAGATCCTATGAGGCAGCGAGTACAACAAGGATCTAATTACCACCAATATATTATAGTGGAGCCCGGCATGTTATAATAACACTAACCATCGCTGGATGCAATAAATTACAATTGAATTCAATTTAAACGTAGTCTTAGAAGATCTTTCAACTAAATAAAGTCATCAAACTGCACCTGCTTAAAGTATTCTATCCCATATTAGTCACAATTTAGTATTATAGAATTCATAATTGAACCTAAATTGTTACAAAGTCACGAAACGATAAAGGGGCACTGCATATTTGTGAATCTTTGCATAATCAATTAACTAGAAGTTCTGTAGATGAACGTCATCTAGTGACAGTATTCGGACAGTTCATGTTATTGGTCGAATGAAGAAGTAATTTTCAAGTTCCGTCTATTAGCAAGCTGGTCTGGAAGATTGTGGAAATTATTAACATAATTCGATTAGACTTATTGATAATGTACGCAGAATTAAATCAATCGCAACGATTCTAATTGCAGTTTTATAACTGACAGTAGCCGGACGGCAACGCATTCCTACCTTTGTTATACACGGAACATGTATATGCAACTGTAGCTTCTATAAAATCTGCAGTTTTCTTCCTTTAGAAAAAAATAGTAAACACAGTTAAAACATTTTTGGATGAAAAAGTGGCCACTATGAGGTAGGGAGTAGGTCGATACAGCGCTGGTCTAAAAATGATCTGGGATTCCAGATCTGAAATTTGCTGGTATGTGTACAGAAATTAACTTCAAATTTCGATACCAGCAGTTCCGGATTGCAAACGGGTGGTGCGCGAGTTGCTAGGTCAGAAAATATTCATCAAGACGGATACGCTGATGATAATAATAATTCATATCTTAGTTCTCCCAACAGCTTGTCTCACTTACAGATGCATTAGCTGATCAGGAATTATTATTACGCCTCGGGACCGATTTAAGATGTTGTCTTTTGCATTTGCCAAAGAATTTGGGAAGCTGTAGATAATAATTTAGCAAGAACATACTAGGGTAAGAGTGCAGTACCCCCGTACTGCCCTAATACACAAGACAACCCCTTTATAGACTGACAGTTAATGATCTTTTAGATACACCATAACAAATCATTGTCTTACGGTAATATGTAAATATCCTTTGTGGACTTATTCATGGCATCAGGTTATAATTTATCTTTGTACAGCAATATTCCCTTTCAACACTTTTTCATGGAATCTATCATACTTATTGCCTAGCAATGCATTTCTCCCTTACTCAGATTGACTTTCTGTATATTCCAAGCGTTGCAGTCCAGATAGTCTTTTAATATATTCCATGTTTGGATACGGGTGCAAGTCAATGAACTATGAATCAACAGTAAACCAAGAAATGTTAAAATTGAATGAAATTCTCCCTTATTACAATGTACTAATTTATATTCATAAAGCAATATACCATTAACTACGTTATTGTCAAATCGTAATATTTCTATTCTTTGGTTGAAACGTGAATTGAGATATAATGTCGTATATTAAGCCACAACAAAGCCGTTTATACAAGTATTGATGTGCAGATGCGGCTTGTGCATAAATCTCCTACGTCAATAGATGTTTACATAAATAAAAAAAAAGGAATTTTGCGGTACTCGTGGACCTTTATCAAATATTTCATTAAGGAAATAATTCAGTAGAGTAGAACAAAATCATAGCCGTTGCAGAAAATCTCAAACATATGTAGATGTTTAATGCGATTAGTTGGCAAATTTGTAAACCGAAGTTTTATCTGAAAACGAACCCTAGAATCTTTCACCACCTAAAGTCAAATTAATTTGTATTGTAATAATATTGTAAATAATATTGGTTTTTGAGCATACAATCCAATATAAATTATTATTTTTATTCAATAAACATTTGTATATATATTACATAACAACAATTTCGTTTAAATCTTATTTGTTTCTCTTTCATTTCCAGGCATGTCATCGAGACGATCGCCCGAATTAGTGAAACCAAAAAGGATAGCCGACCTACCAGAAAAATTGCTAATGAGCGGTATTAATTTACCAGGTAAGTCAGGAGTTTATATTTCTAATATCTATTTAATTCGCCTAGTACAACGATAATAGGTGATAAATCGTTTCTGTTGATTACTTTTTACCTTCTTGTAAATTTAGTATTAATATCTTTAAAAGCGAACATGAAAACGATAGAAAGAATATAAATTTTACTACTACCTAAACCATTTTAAATCGCAGTTTGGTACCCATTTTCTTCTTTCTATGTGTTAAATAATCACCTGAATTTCTTCAAAGTAAGCCAATCAATGCCCTTATTACCATCTCGTACGGATTCTCATGAACTAAAGAGACGTGCTACTAACTTCTGCAATGTATTCACCGAGTTCGAACAGCATTACGAGTCAAGCGCGGACCACACAATATATGTTGACCGCGAGATCTGAAGAAACTAACTATTTACGAGTACTGCCGCATTTGCGTATCTGATGAAGGGACGCGTACATATCAAACGCGGAATGTTTCTTATGCAGATTACGAATGTAATTTATAATTAACTACTTGAATGCCGCCGCTATAGATACAGTGACATCACTTTTAATGATATGCTACATCAAGGATCAGTTTTGTTCACACTTTCGCTCTGTATTTATACTTACCAACAACATATGTGTATCTAAATGTCATTAGACAAGAAATATAACATACCTACACTATGCAAAATCTTATTAATATCAGCATTGAGTACTCATATAAGTATTCTAAGTAGGTATGTGTCTAAGGCTCACATGAAAAAGCTTCAAAATATCAGCGCGAGATTATTTAATCTAACCTTATAGCTCTTTTCCCTAAATAGCCCGGCGCCTCCACCAAATTGTCATTTTATTTCATGTCACCAATAAGGTTGTTATATTAAACAGTATTCTTTTCTTCTTTGCTTGACGTAAGTAAAGTTTAACTGAAAGATTTTTTTAGAAAATAACTAGCAATATAATCATTTCTGCGGTGCCATTATTAACTTTTTTTAAATGGTAAGAATGCGTGAATGACACTTCATTTGAAACCTGCTTCAAATTGCTACTCACCTGTATATTTAATTTAGACGTTTGTCGTTTGGTCGCTTAATGTGTCGAAGAAGAAAATTAGCAAAGAGTGTCGAGTAACTTCAATTGGCGAAAAGTTAAAACTGAACATTTTGAGTAGTTGCTTTAAAAGTAGTATGTAGTGTTTTTACAATTATCAATTTGACTAACTTTTAATTGTGAGGTTGTTAAATTATACTTTTAAAGCAATTGTTCATAAAACGAATGATAGATGTGGAAATAAAAATACAGGTGGGTGGTAATTTGAAGCAGTTTTTAAATGAGGTGTCTCTCTGGACATAATTGCATTAAAAAAGGTTTCAACGGGGCTGTAGCGCTATACTTGATGATTATATCACTACTTATATGTAGGCGAAATAATAATGCAATGTATACATATACTTTTTAGCTACATACATACATTTTGTTTCTTTTTTTATTTTATTAACTTTGGGTATATAACAATTTCAGTTAATGCTTTCCTAAAAATTAAATTTGATTAATTCCTTCTGAGAGACGTTTAAGATAATAAATTGAAGACATGTGTTGAGTTAATCCTCTCACGATGTGACGTAGCAGATCCATCTGGTGTCCGAGGTTCAATTCTCCCAGCGGACGGTAATATTTTTCTCGGAAAATTGTGTTCCGATCGATTTACCATTTGCCTTTGTGAGCACAATGGTTAACAGGGCAGCGTTAAAAACGGCAAAATGAAGTAACAAGGCCATTCGACATAATTACACGCACACAAACTGCACAGCAGGAGTTACGGCGGTAGTCAAGCGATACAGCTTAAGAAGCTTGTAACAATTCCTTCTTGGAATTACTACAAGAATAGAACGGAAAAGAAGGAAAAAATGGACTAATGTGGTAAGAGATAAGAGGTAAGGAACAGTATCTCACACTAGAAGACACAATACCAAAATTAATAAACATCATCTTGTTTGTATCGCAATCTGTTAGATCTAGATCTACAAACAGCAGCTCAACTTAAACTAACCTTCCAGTCACTATTTCGAAAGTGAATAATGTTGCTGTTTGGATTGTATTCGTTACTCTGAGATAATGTAAGTGAATGCGTGTATTATTATGTTTATTGTGGGCGATCGTATACATTCGTCTACACAGTGATTGCGTATTTTTCGCGATCGGATTGTATTTATCAAACCGCACATCACATCATCATCAGTTAGTATATGATTAAGCTTTATTGCAGAAAACTTTCATCTGTAGAGTTAGAGCCACATCGTCACATTTACGTTAAATTTGAATCCTAACAGTATAGACATCCGCAGATTCCCATTCTCCTTCTAGTATTCTACGCAAAGATATACAACGCTAATGTTACGACTGATGCTATAAAAGTAAGTCGTGTGCGTTAATCTTACATAAACGGAATGATTTATAATCGGCTAGTGATTCTGGGAAAGCGATCTCGTTGGATAGTCTGGCATAAACCACCCGTGTGTACTTCTCTTACCATTTATCAATCACGGTCGCGCGCTTCTCCTGCACATACCGACAAGCGTTAGCGCGATTCGCATTTAAACAACGAACGGCAAGATGAATTGCAAGTCGAGGTGACACACACGACCCACAATGGCACCAGTATCGCCCGTTGTGTATCTATCAATGGTGATGTCCGCTATGCGGAAGCGACGTTGTCGTGTCAGAGTTCATCCGCACCTTCTTCGTGCTCATCCCATTCAATGACCGGATGCTAGGAGGATGGATTCTACCATCGACTACGGTGGAAACCTCTAGTGTGAACAATTACATAAAAATAAAATAGATAGTATATTTTGACACGCAGATATACACACAGCGAAATTTCTGTAGTGCCATATGAACTTTTGAACAGATCATTTGGTTTTTGTAATATCATCTGCAAATTATGCGTGGAAGCTAATGCTGAACTACAAAGAAACAGAAATGCAAGGGAAAATTATATTAACAAGATTTATTACATTTTATACAGAGAATATCTACATTAATAGTACTTCAACACGCGAATGTTCTATAGGTATATTAACACAACATTAATGAATAAAATAAATACATGAAAATATTATAATTCTTTCATAGTGTCTATCAATTTGGTCAATATTGAAATAGGAGTAGTATTCCAACACCTAATTATCGCAGGTTTTGGATCTTTGACGATATCGTATTGTTTATTATTGGCATACACCTCTCTTGCCAATATTTTCCAAAGATTTTCGATGATGTTCAGGTCGGGCGAGTGAGCCGATCAAACCACTCCTTTGTTTATTTGAAAAACATTTACTATCGGATGAAATTTGTTATGCACGTCTGTTAGTTTCGTGGATATTCTTTTATCTATTAATTACATGTCTTATCTATTAAAATGTACAGAAATTTTGAACTATTGACCTTCCTGGTTTTACATATTATAGACGATTCTATTAAACGAAAACTTTTACTGTACCTATCATTTTTAAACAGCCATAGTGCCGGTTGGGTCTTTATTGTAAAAAAGTATTTCTTTGCTTCCTCGCGCTACTTCACATGAATGTCTTTGCAAGTGGCAGCCTAATTGTGTAGGATCCAATCTAATATGCGCTTGGTGTTCTACAGTTAAGTGATGCAAAAGCCATTTGTATTGTAAGCATTCCTATAACTATTAAAGTGCGTATCTAGATTTTGGTGCTGACAGTACAAGGCTTATGCATGATCTGCTCCAGTATGCAACCTCTTCGCTGTTTTCTTTTGATTATTACTTTTTTTGGTTTAGTTGTAGTATTCTTTTGTTATACCTTCAATCTGTATTTCTAGAGGGGCTGTGTTATGGGGTTACGCGTTGGCGGTTTCTTATATGGGAGCTGCGGCCGGATGATTGGCGCGATACAAGCTCTCGAGAGAGGAACCTTTGGGTTGCCCAATCGTGTCTTCTGTACGAGAGGGTTACCTGGATCAAAGTAGAGTATGTGGAGGATTAATATCTTTATTTAAAAAAGTGTTTGCTTGGCTTTGTTGCAACATAATCTCAACTAAATCCCAATAGGGAATTATAGCTCAACTATAGTACCTATCTAGACGTGGCACAAGATTCAAAGCTTGGACTCTAGGCTATGCGCTACTTGTGGCCGGCCACTACTACTGTCTGACTAAAGAGCTATGTTATTCAATTTTTAGCTAAAATAAACGTTGTTAAAGGAAAGTTAAGCATTCGTCATTACTAAATTCTAAATATGTGTATATGTAATGCACATTATTTACCTAGAAGAGGTAGTATTCGCTTAACCCTGCGTCAACTTATGCTAATAGTTTAAAAAATTCCAATAAATAAGCATAAACCATAAACAATATTATATAAGCACAACTCGTGAGACAGAGCCGAAGAAAATTCGTCTTTTAAAACCTACGAAAGAATTGTGTAATTATACGCTTAATGCCTATTATATTAATGAAATGCACTTTCTGCAATTAGAAACTGATTATTAGTGTTTTCTCGCTAATAAAATACTTAACGGTATATTACTCAGTCACTTTATTCTTAATGCGAGAAAGGTCGTGTTCATTGATGCCTGTAATTATTTTTCGAACTGCGGTGTACTGGTGTTCGTGTCCTCGCTTAACTAAGGCGCCGCCAATTCATACCGAACCAAGTTATTTCTGATGGTTTATTGACCCGCAATTATTTTTTACGTAATAGAAGCCTCACCTATTTGCGTACGCTGAAAATCCCTCTATTCATAAGAAAATAGTACTTTCTTCGAGAAAAGAGGTATGTATGTCTCACCCATGCGCACTTTATTATTATAGTGACTTGCTATACGTACAAAGAGCAAAGAACCTAACATTGCTTCTATGTTTCACATTGAATGCAAAAGTTTCAACATATTTCTGCAATTAAGTTCTATTTGGAATCACCATTCACAAAGCATGAATTTCTATTCATTTTGACGCTCAAACTGTTTCCCAATAAAAAGGTGGTGTCACATGTGTGGGCATCACAAAGCAGCTAATATTCGCTTTGCAAAGGCGAATGTGTATTATCGGTTATTTAATGTCAACGATGATGTCAACGTGTGTTAGGATGTTGTTACAAGCATTTTTTTTATACCTGCAGAGTTACATATGTCCACGTTGACTGCATTTTATGACATCCTTTATAATACCCCGTCATGCGCAAATTAATCAACAAAAACCAACCAGGAAAGGTGGCGACTAACATGACGAGAACATTAAAGTATCGATAAAAAGTGGATCGATTTGTCGATCTAACGTACCGCAAATAATGCACAACTGTTCCTATCCATTAGCGTACGCATAACTTTTAGCCCGCGTCGATACCTGAGAGGGAAAAAGCTGGTGAAAGCAAGTCTCACACGCCTGAGAAAGAATCACGTTGTATACAACGTATATACGATGTAATTCGAACTTTTAATGTATAATATGGATTACATACATCTTTGTTTTGTTATTCGCAGCGACTTTCACGACGCTGAAATCCAAGAGTGCGCAGAAAGTGTAAACTAATGCTTAATAATGGATTCATTACGTACAAATACTCAGCGGTAATTAATTATCTCAATTCGGTCGTAAGTCCATCATTATATGTATGCGGCATACGTTTATGTATTTACACTTTCTTGATTCGTATCGCAAGACAAAAACACATTTCGTTCACTTATTATGATGATTTGCATTTCTCCCTGAAGACAAATACATACATACTTAACATTGCATGTCCTCCTGTTGAAAGAGTAGGCTAATACTAACAATAGAACATTTTACTTTAAACAAGATATTGCTGGTCGTATCACCGCATGTTCGGATTATAGAGGTTACACTACTGTAGCTATGCAAGATTTCTATGGAGCTGCATACATATTAAACAAGCGGGATGTTATATTCACCTTATTTTTAAATAGATGGCATTGATACCTTTAATTCTCCAAATACCATAACATTTAATTTATGTAAGATCGCATTTACAAATCAAAGATTTCTAGCCATATCAAGGACCATCATCGTCAAAAATACCCACACGCAAACCAAAGTTCCCCATCAACCTAATTTTGCATAAAAAGCAGAGAATATGGTAAAACAATCGCACCCAATAGAGTGGGAAGTAATGAAAAACTGTATCGTTAATGGTGTCTACTATCCTACCTCAGCACTCATCACAATATGGTAATGCAATAGCGTACGAGAAAGCAACGTCAGTGCCCCTAACAGGATTTTAAATACATCAAGGACGATTAAGTTAAGCAACGCAACAGCTGACCGGTGACAATGAACCGCAACAAGAAATTGCGGAGAAGTATTCTAAGTTTGATTTCGAACAATTTCAATGACATATAATTACGAACTCAATAATTTGAATAATTGGCAAAGAAGCAAGATCAGAATGAAAACAAATGTTGAACAGAATTTATCAAATAGGAGGCTTAAAATTTTAAGATTCTTTACTGAATCGTAGTTGCAAACGACGATTTTCATAAAAGCGTATGTGAAATAACCTACGTTAAGCAGATTTTGGTACGTGAACCAGCTTCCCTGAGCTGACGTGTTATCCAGATCACTCTTCGCGAATATCTGGATCATCCTAAGCACAGAATAACCAGAAGGGACACGACCCGATCATGGAATTTATGCGCATGACCGTAAATCGCCATGTTGAAAACTCACAATGTTTATGTTTACGTATCGTCTGTCGACTAAGGCTACAGTTATTTTTAATTTATTCTAAATTTCTATAAAATCTTATCGCCGGTGGTGTAGTGTTCGCTCCTGCAAAAACAATACGACATTAACAGAGGGATATAGCTTCTTCCTGTACCCTAAAAATGATAAACTGTAAGTGTTTTGTTACGTTGGACAACTATTTCAATTTTTGGTCTTTTGCAGTGCTTTGGAATGGCTAAAAATATGTAAGCGCGAAGATTTGTTAGAAAGAGGTGTTAATTGGAGAGCTATATAATACCTATGTATGTGGAAAACATTTTGAAGATAGAATGTTTTTAAATTTCACGTAAAATCGTTTGAAACCCCGCATGCTATACCAACATTATTTATTTGTAATCCAGTAAAACCATTAACAGCTATAAAATTAGGTGTGAATTATAAATAATAACTTTTGACCAATTTATGCTTAATGTTACTGAGCGATGAAAGTATACCAATTTATTGTAAAATATTACAGTCGATGCATCACCGACAAAGTATATTGTAGAGATGGATGAGACTGTACCTATTAGAGCACTTATAATGTTTTCAGGTTGTTGTAATAAATATGTTACATAAAAAGCCTTTGTTTTATTATAAAGAACTAAGAATTTTCAAGTGTGCATTATAAGTTCAAGTAGTTTTCATCTATCCGTTCTTACAAGTTACAATAGTTATAATATCCACGTACATATGTAAATACATACGAATTTACTAATTCATATTCCATTTTCTTTCGCTTATTCTTAATTTGAAATACAAAGCAGTTAAATGCAATGCGTTGGACATTGGACGTTAAAAAAACTAAAAATTGTTTCGTATATTTGCCTATAAAAAACTTGAATACACCATTTTTATGGTAACTGTCAACTATCAAAACATAAACATTGTGAGTTTACAATATGGCGGATTCGAATACAATGAATTCAAGGTCCTCAAACGACGCACCCTCGATAACAATAGAAAAATCAGCTGTTGTCCTTTCTGGTTATTCTGTGTCCTAAGTCACCTAGCAAGTCGAATAACCATAGCATTGCTTTCGGCTTACAAATGAGTATGTCGCTTAGATATTCCCGAGTCAAATCTTAGATATATTCATCAGTCACTTTCGGGTTAAGGTTCTACATTCACAATCTTAAAGTTTCTGTCTCCGCGCGGAGTGTGGGAGGAGGTAGCTTCTAATACTATTGAGGCCAGAACCATAATGCAATCAATCCTAAGAAGCATCCATATCTATTTAAATTTCCTTGAATTAATATGAAATACAAGTTTATTAATACATACATGATCATTTTCATTTTCAGCATTCGTCATAAAACAAATACATTGCTTTTCTGATTGACACTGCTGTATTTGATTTTTTGTATAATTGTTTCTTTTGTCGTTTTCCTCAGTTTCACCTCTTCTGTGTCGTCCCTTTCCTCAGCCTCGACTGTATCTACTTCGATGACTACAACATGCGCCTCTTATAAATCTTCGTTGAAAACTAGCAGCCCCATGACGTTTGTTCTTTGTGCAAATTTTCTACAATCTCTCTTATAATGTCTTTTTCCATTGGTCACATAACATACTCCAAAGTGATTTGTTGAAAAGGCAGCAAGTTTCACATTATCACCGTCATCTGATTCTTTGTTTCGCTTCAGTGCTTCCCATTTTTCAACATTACAATCTTACTTTTTTCACAACATCTAACCTTCCCTATGATAGTAACTATTGTCTCAAACAATGGTGGCAGCGCAAGCAATAAGCTACGTACTAAATCCTTTTTTTCAGTTCCGCAGCTGTCACTTTCAACTAACTTATTACCTCGTCATATGGAGTAAGAGCACTTCTAGATGATGAATGAGTATCTTACTCGCCTGTACTGGGTTGTATGTACAGATAAACCAATTCCCAAACATACTTTACTTGAAACAGATAAGTAGCTATTGTTTGTATAGTCACAATTACCTTTTCTAATTTCAACATAATATAACTGACACTTTAAAGTTCTTTCGAAAACAAATATTTCCTAAAGGCATACTTTCCACCTGTTTTACTGTACATCTACTCTGCATAAAGAAATGATTCCGAAAAAGACAAAAACATCGCCTCAAAAATGTATTTATTCGTATTATTATGGTATCAATTAAGGGATTAAACGTAACTTGACAATAATTGTGGCTATTTCCTCTCTAACGGAATTAACATGTAAGAGAGAAATCTTCAGCACTCAATGTTAGGCAAAATTACAATCGAATACGGAAAAACATTCTATGATTAGAGTTTGAGTGTAATACTTTCCTAGAATTAAATTACTCTAAAAGGCAGGCCCGTATTTTTTTAAACAAATACACTTTAGGCCTTATCCATGTCATTAAATAATATAAGTGTAAGAGTGATTCTTTCAAGTAATGGTATAACAAACTGCAGGACGCATTATGTTAAATTAACGTAAGCGCGTTTTCAGTGTAGGCTGTAGTAGATTGTCAAATATAGGCCCCACCAATATGTAAGAAATTGAAACATAAATTCTCATATCGATATAACATCACGCGATGCGAACATGTACATACATGCACTTAACATAAAAATATATTTATGAATACAGCTAAAGTTTTATGCGCAATAATATTTCATTACTATTGTAGTCAAGCTTTTTATAGATTATAGTTTATCGTATATTTACAATTTCAACGTGCATCTTCTCGAGTATGTGTGTCAAATTTTCAAGGTTAAATACGCTTTGGTAAAATATTATAGGTTTGTAGGCTTACCTACATCTCTTTTAAATACAGTTAAATACAGTGCATAGATATTGAAGACCATCATTTCATTTGAGCCTTGATAATTATCCGGATGTTCCATAAATTGCTACCTTTCTGTCGATTAAAAATCCGCATAGAGCAATATATAATATAACTGTAAGTTAAACGCCTTTTCATTAAGCTTTGATTCGCCGCCTTCGTTAAGCGAAAACGTTTTTAATTAGCATTGTCGTTTAATACAATTTTACGATGCCGTAGCCATAAATCGATTTATTATTTGCGAATGAAGACGAAATCTATTAGTAAAGCTGTAAATTTCGCCGCCTACAGTTAACTTCCAATTAAAGATAATTATTACATTTGTTGAATGAACACTGCTTCTTATATTTAAACCTATTAGCTAATTAAATTAGATTTTTTGGATCGATAACGCAGTGATATCTTGAATCTACCGAGAAGAATGTAATTGAATTTGTAAGATAGACGCCGCTGGTGTTTTTATTATTTCTTGTGCCACAAAATTAAGTTGTGTATCTCACCATGTTGATATAATATTATTATTAGAAGAGCAGAAAGATTGGTATCCAATTGAGTTAATATTTGAGTACTTAAAACGGACAAAGATAAATCGCGTTTATGTGAAAACTATTTTAGATCTAAATAAAATAAAAAACTAATACCTCTTAGCTTAGATCTACGGTGAGTTACTTTGATATAGTGTCTTAAGCAATTGTGTACAGGGGAGTGCAAAATAACAGCGGTAAACGGGAAAATGATAATATTGGAGCGGATTTGTACCATTATACGCCTCGTCAAAAAGTTAATAGAATTAAAAGAAGAATTAGCATCGAGTTATTGCCTTACCTTAATGGTGGTGAGTACAGTATCAATAGCTAGATAGTAACGATAGTATATATAGGTGATTAACTAGAATTACCTAGAGTCGGAGAGTGAGTACTCAATTATGAAATTATTGTTTATTCAAATTCTCAAACAGTTGCAGCTAAAGCTCACCTAGTGCTTCTCTATTTTTGAAACAGTTGATAGATGTTATATCTTGTGTAATGAGCTTTTTACCAGCTGAGATATGGAAAATAAAAGAGAATAGTATCAAGGTATCGTGTTCTATCCACTCTTTATTAACTTTGAACTTAACTTAAAATATGCTTGCGCTTATCTCTTCATGTTTTTGCCATAACAATTATTCTATAAATCTTTTTCAACTGAATAACGTCTTGAAAAATGTCTGTAACTATTAGTAAGAAGGCGATAGAAAGGTCCAATCTACCTGTAACCCACAAATTTCTTCCTCATAATTATTTTTAAATATTGAAATTTTATCATGCCGAATGTTCCAGAGCAACAATGCTTAAGTTACCAGATATGTAAGCTTGTTTTAATAGTATAAATTTGTTAATTATTAGCATATTGTTATTGATTTAAAGGGCAGAATTTATTCAAATTTACTAGTTAACAACGCACAACGCCCAACAAATCTTTGATAAAGTAATGAATACATACGCATTCGCACACCTCTTCATCTCAACATAGCATAAACATCAACTCGGACACTGCTTGTATTATTGTCGGCACCTTCAGAAAATCCCCCTAGGCTCTTTTACGCAAAAATGGCGAACTCGATTAGTTCTAAAGTATACACATAAAATTCTCTATTATAGTAGAAACCGCCAATGCATATTCATTAGGATTTACTCTTATTACGTGCAAAGATTATCTCTTGAATATACAAACAGTGCAAAATGAGTAAAACTCACACGCGTATGTTGTGCAACCACGGGATAATTTATACCATACTAAAAGTAGATTTCTGAGAAAATGCTATCGATAAATTGTAAGCTAAGAACGTAATGACGTAACACATGTGAAATGTATTGAATTTTCTGTGAATGCATAAATATTAAACTCAAGAAATTGACGCTATATAAGCTTCAGTGATTATGAGGTGTAAACACAATTTGTTTAAATTTATTGCTAATTGGTTGCTGCAGCCACAGGTTGACAGAATTAATAGTTTTCCATTGAATAGCTAATCTCAGGATATATTTCGTACTGTATGGAAGTAAAACTGCAACGGAGTTTTATTAAATATGTACATGTGGCACATTTTAGGTCTCATTCTACGCATATGAAAAAACATATCTTTCCCAAAATTAATAGAGTTTCAATTTGTTCTCTCAAGTTTTAAACATTACTTAGTTTTGCCAAACTAAAGAACATTGAGTTGTGTAAGTTAGACTTTTATGACAATGAAAGGAACTGTACCTTAATCGTATTGTGTATATGTTATCGCATTGCAACAATTATATTGGAACTCCGTTAGTATAAATATGAAACTGAATTGTTCTAGGGAAACCTTCACTGCTTTTATAAATCTCTATCAATATTATAGTGTCCGAAGAAACAAGCTTTCTGATCAACCAACTCGGAGAGCCTGTGTTAATAGCGTCTGCTATTTTGTTACCGACACACTCATTTGTTCTTACGAACGTATTTGCCTGCCCATTACTCCCACCACTTCATAAAGAACCTTATTTGGATCAATAAAATAGGATTGATGTCTTTAGTTTGTCAACAAATAAGAGTAATATCAAAACTTGTAAAAAATCTAAAGGCTAGGTTTGCTGATACAATTCACTGTAGAGCACAGAAAAATTGTTAGTGATTTTTGGTACATGCCTTTCTTTCTCCGTTTTACAAATCATCCAATCGTTCTAGTATGTGCATCAGCTTATTCACGTAATAACTATTTGAGTAATGTATCTATGCTACGATTTATTGCAGTCGTCTCAGACGGGTCGATACTGCACCTACTACTAGTAGTTACTAATTGTTGTTAGGATACATTAAACAGTGCTACAATACTTAATAATGCAGCAACAAGGTCATGGAACACTTTACATGCACCATAATTACACAGAAGCAGCTGTAGCGGTAATCTTGATAAGCAATATGAAGTTGCACAGTTGCATCCACCACAAATAAAAAAAGCAACTATACACTTTTCTTAGAGTCAAATCAAATACCTATTGTAGTCTACGTAATACTGGTCTTTTTTTGATTCGCTTACTGGTCCAAAAATATCAGGAATCTCTCGTATTTGCGACATCCCATTTCAGGTATCTGACGAAGCGTTTGTTCATCAGGGAGAGAATGGAATAAACAATGTATTAAGTGCCTTCAAAAATAACAATCTAATGGATTGAAGTTCGCGGAAGGAACAGGCCACACTGTTGGTCCACAGCCGCCTATCCATTTATCCAGGTATGTTTCATGAAGATATTATCTTAATTGTCGCCTAAAGTGGACTTGGGCTATCATAGACAAACCACATGCAGTGATATGTTTCAACAAATGTTTCTTCTAATAAACGTTGAAATCCACTTTGAAGAAAATTCTGATATGGTACCTAGGTGTCTAATCTATTTAGTGCTATTACAGGACCAATAAAAAATCGCCAATTGTTCCAACCTAAACATTAATAGAAAATCATTGCTGGTACCGAAATTAAATTATTCTATGAGAGTCAACACATAGGAGGTTATTATTGAAATTAATTATATTATATTTTTATAATTATTTATTTGTAAATCTAGCTTCTGGGCTAAAGAAAACAGATGCGCGAAATGAAACGTTCTGATTACGCTTACCTAAAGAGGAAAGATGCAATGGATAAACGTCGGTAGAAGATGCCTGTACTCCTTGTGAGACATCACAGAGTCTTTAACATTCCAATATATTCTTCAAAATATCGTTCAATTCAAACATGATTCTTATTAATCAAATCACTTTCTCATTCTACTTTGTATTTAAAGTAGTTCTATGAGTAACGGCAATTGATGAAAACATCAGAAAAGGGAAAATTTAATCAAACATTAAAAATTATTCGTATTATCTATGTCTACCAATTTATTACATTCAAATGATACAAATGTTCAAAAGGCAATGTGCGTCAGTGAACACATAAGGTTACTCGTGATGATTATCTTATTTCTCCGTGCTTGTGGGTGCAACACGCAATCTCAGCTAGTATTTGTATTACCCGCTACCTTCTCTAATCTTGCTTATTGAACTAAACGAATTACGTCCACACAATGACTTAATGTCCGCATCGATGATGATGTATGAGCGCATACGCTTGCTTCACTTTCGGTTTCTTTTGATATAAAATAGAGAGCAACACGATTTCCTCACGAAGCGGTACCTCACGGACCATATTACACGAACATGCTATGTTCATTTGACAATTGAGAGGTGGACGTTGACTGACATAATACCTTGCACCGTCAAAATGGACAATATCTAGCGATGTTATAGAAAGCGCGGTGCTTCTTTATATCGTTAATCATGTGTAAGTCCTATTTTATTTACATACGATGTATTCATTGTATGAATAGATGCTTCTGTACAGAGTAGTTGCCTTTCAGAACTGGTCCAGCATAATTGTTAGTAACGCAGTTGCTTCTATGCATATAAATCAGAATTTGAAAAATCTGTGGGAGGTGGTGCTATAGTTTTTCTCGATTGCTTCTCATATTCGAAGAATAAAAATATTGACACCTAAAGCACTTTCACCCTATTTCTGATAAGATACAATGCAATCAGTGACAGTCGAATATTACGTTTATGTGTATGCATTTACTAATAAAATTGAATTTATGCAATGTATAATTTGTAAACTGTCTAAGCTGTAATAAATTACTACCCAAGACATTAAAGTAATTTATGCATCGAATAAATGTAAAGTATGTAAAAATAATAACAAATGAATTTAAATAACAGGTTGGTGTATTAAAATGTGCCCACCAGTTATCTTATTGCATAGAGTAATATTCAATTAAAATTATATTGTGAAATAAATCATTATCATGGAACATATGCTTGTAGGTTGTCGACGTAACAGCTACTGGAGTTATATCCATGATAAATTGGTAGTTGATTATGATCGTTGTTCTACATGTTTTAAGATTTATAACTAATTGTAAAATTCTGATTAGGGTACTGATTCTGACACTATCACACACGCGAGCTGATGACAAAAATATGGTAGCGTACTAATCCTCTTCACATACTAGAAAAATTGACTTTGCAAAACTACTTACGTATGTATTTGTGTCATTAAATGTTTAGTACATCTCAGAATTAATGTCTCCTGTTACCACATTTTATCATAAACATACATACATACATACAAAGATGTAGAATTAGAACAGAATTAAATTTCTCTTTCTAAACTATAATTCTGTTTTGTTGTGAAGGTTATATTTTGCAATATGTTGCAATGTTTTTAGTCACATAAACTTGCAATTGAAGCGATTCATCAACTTGCATTCGATGTTCAAATATCAAGATGTAGAGAGAATATATTATTATTCCGTAGTAACTAACATTTTCGAAGCAATAATCCTTAAGGATTCTTATAGGCGGGATGGGATAAAACTTGAAATGTCGGCGAAACAAATTATCCCAAATAAAGAGCTAAGATATCTTGGTATCGTGTTAGAGCACAAGCTAACTTTTAGGGCGTACGTGAAGTGGGTCGTTGAAACGGCGGACTACAAACTGACAGTCTTACTAGCAATCTACTAAACGCAGAGAAATACTTTACAAGGTATTACAGCCCCAGACTCGGTACGCAATTCCAACTTGGGCCACTGCGCTGGATAGCAAAAAAAACGTGCTCGAAAACTTGCAGAGAAGAATATTTCGTAGAGTTATAAGTGGATATAGAACTTTGTCTACTAAGATAGCTGAGGTCATAACAGGAGTACCACCAATTTCCTTTTTGGTGGAGAAATAGCGGAGAATCCTGCTCATTTAGAATGATAACCACGCACGACCGCACTCACAAAAGATAGCAGAGGAAATGGGAGAACCTCGAGTTCACAGCCTCCTGGAGTAAATATCTAATAAGTGTAGCTCTAGGAAGGTGGACTATTACCCAAGTCAGTTTTTGCCAGGACACGACAACTTTGATAGTTACTTAAAAACGATTTAAGCTGACAGAAAATGACAATTATCAAGATTGTGGAATGGCAGGTACACCTGAAAACATGATTCTTTATTGCTAAAAAATCGAACCGAGCTTGGGATTCAGTTAAGCTTAACTATGCCAACTATACCAATTATATCAGACATGCTTTGAAGGCAAGGGAGAATAGAATTTTTAGTGGCTATGCCAAATCTGGTGAGCCTCAACCTATTGGCCAATATCATTCCGGTATGATGTCCATAAATGATTTTCCCCATCATATTGGACATAGCATATACAGAAGGATTTAGATTAGCAAGCAAATTTGATTATAGGGTGTCGTCAGCGGACAGTCGCCGCCATTATGACTGCTGGTGGATGATTTGGACCTTGTAGCTGATTCTATTTGGCAAGGATGTTAGGAAAATGAAAGAGCACTTCTGTACGTTCTATACCATTGTCATATAATCCACGACCCTTGTAACCCACGTTTTTGATTTTCGCAAAAATTAAGTGAGGCTGTCCATTAAAGAAATATTGTTATTCTTGTCCAGGACAGGACTTTGTAAGAAGTTGTAAGACTAGAGAGAACAACAGGCCTGCGGTTGCAGTATAAGCACAACCTGGTAGTCCCCTATGGAGCAATGTTAATAATGCTTAATATTAATATTTTTACTTACTTACTTTTTATGTATGGCGGGTGCTTAATTGCTGTTACTCCGTAATCTGTATCGCTTGTATGGCTATCACTGTCACTCTCGAGGTGTAGTATTACGTACTTTTGGGTGTATATTGTGTACACAAAGTAAGTATTTAAAATGTTCTGATTGGTATGTAATTGAACGAAATTATAAGTCTTGAAAACGTGGAAACTGGCATCCGCATATGTCAGTATGAGTGCTTTCTCCGGTTGCAATTCTTTTGTGCGTGTTAATAAAATATCTAGCGACTGTACAAATCATTTGGATTGTAATTTAGTGGCTTTATTCTGAATTAACTTTGCAATCATTATATAATATATGTACTACCTTTAAAACATTTCTAGTATTTTGCTGGACACTCCATACATATGCAAATACTCATTTACAAATATAAACATTTATTACACGGGAAAACATTTCTGAACAACTTCGTTCACGCCTAGCTACTAGACTAGTTGATAACATCTTAAAGCTAGCCGTTGTATTATGCAGCATCCACTGGCTGGGTTATTGGAAAATTGCTGTTTCTTTTTCAGCGAAAACGAAAACGAAAGCACGGCAAAGTTCAAATCTCTTTCTCACGCTCCAGAAGCGGCAGACCTGTCCTTATTACCATAGATTAATCTCTTTTTACTTCCAGTGCACCTACGCCGCCTGCACTCGATTTTTTCTTTACAAAGAGCGGTCAAGAGAACGGAGCGAATATTGCATAGTATACCTAAGTATATCGATCCCATTGCGATCGTTTCCTTCTTACCGTTTTTACTGTTATCGCGTTGAGATATTTGTTATTATCTTAATATGTACAAATTCAGCTAAAATATGTCTTTAATTACAGTTGCGTGGCTCCATTTAAGAACTAGTAAAAGTAATTAATTCTCAAGGATAGCCAGCTATTTATTCCTGCAGCATATTCTAAATACAAGAAGAAAACTAGATCCATAATTCACAATTTCAGACAAAAACATTCATTGAATATTTCTATATTATTGTTAGTGAGGATGTCCTCTAATATCCCATATAATAATCCCAGAAATATCGACGACTATTTTAATATGGAATGATCTATTTTTATAAATTTTCAATGAAATTACTGATGGAACATCTTTATACAAAAACTTTTTTATAGCCACGTAACATACGTTAGAATCAAAAGGCATGACGAGTTCTCGACCCCCAGTGTTATACGTGCAGGTGTTCCCCAAGGCTCCCTTTTGGAACCTGCACTCTTTATTCATGTCCGATATTCCACGTTCACCGTATACTAGGTTAGCAATATATTATTATGTATGTATGCGGATGACACCGCGTTATTTACAACCTTGCGCAATGATGCATTGGTCTGCCGGCGGCTACAAAGTTGTCACATATTCGTCAATTATACGTTAGAATACCGACACGGAATTGTATCCATAACATTGAGTAAACTTAAGACATCAATTAGTAAAGACATAACAGTGGAAGTACTGAGTACAACCACGTACTTAAAGGAACAACGAAAATAATAACGCTTCCCACTTTATCACGCGTAACAGTGTTTCAATATGTAGAACGCGAATACTGTAACAGTTAACCTGTTTGTAGAAAATTTCATACTCTATAAAAAGGTCTTACAAATTTGTTGATATGTTATCGTGTTACAGCTTAATGAGCTTTAGCAGAACAAGATATTAAATAATTTGTAAGACTTTTCTAATACTATTCTAATAGAACTGAGAACGTATAAAAAATTATTAAGCATAAACCTGAAATCTAGTACACATTCTCTGTAGACTAATCCTGCTTTCACCACCCTTCTCCCTTTCGCATTTCCATTTCAATATTCAAAAAGTTTTAATATATTTGAAAATATATTACGACTATATGTTGAGTGGGAACTTTACCCTAATATTTCATTTTACAAGGCAGCTTATTACGTTACCATTTTATAACAACGTTCAGCTCTAATAATAGATTCAAATTAATCATATGTGGCAATGTTTCCATGTCCCATTGAAAAACAAAAATCAATTTTGCCCCAGTTCCTTTTACACACAACTACATGAACCCAGTCCGGCTAAGGATTCAATTAAAATTTCCGAGATTATGCAATTACGGCTGGTAAAACTTTTGAACACGTTAAAACAGAAGCTATTAATCACTTGCATTACTTGACGTATATCAAGGTAGAAGAGTAGCGGGTTCATAATGAAGAATATGTGCGGAACCGTAATAAATTGCAATATTGCATGGTTAATAAGGCGAAGATATTCCGATCGATCAAATGCCGTGTCCACTTTTATTTCGCACATCGTTCGGTGTACATTTATGCAAATTTCGTTGTTTATAATTTGCTCTTCTCTCCTACTAATATTAAACTAGAACACTTGATAATAGATGAGTTTCATTAACAGTTAATAATTAACAGTTTCAGCGTCGTTTTCAAATATACATACGTACCCGAAAATGCCACATATAAATATTTATTTAAAAAATAGAGTGGAAGATAAGTAACTGGAAATGAATCCACGGTGAAGTTTTTAAATACATAATTAATTAATTTAGAATTATTTTGCAACCCAGAGTCTTATGAATATTTCTATGGAAGCTTTTGAATTTGAAATATGAGCTTAATAGGTAATGTAGATCCAGTTCCGAACGAAAGATATTAACGAGAACTTATGGCATCCTATCTATTCTCAAACAGTCGACCTACTCGAATTGGATTGTATCTCGCGGTTTACATAAATTCTTATATTCTTCTGCATATATAATTAAATATTTGCACCTAGGCCTGCAGTTTAATTATGTTCTCTTTTGTTTCAGGGACCACAGACATGCATGGTAGGCCTATCATACTTTGCTACGCCGAATGTATTACCAGAGCGAATTTGAATAAATACGAAATAGCGAAATTATTACTGTATTACGCATCGATTACGAGGTAAGTGCGATAGTATCGGATTCCAGCAATAAATTACCCTGTGAATAAATTTTCTGTGAAACTTCAATGTTATCGAAATCAATGACGCATCTAATATCTCTGCATTTCAAATTATAATTAGTTTTGTTTATGTATAACGTGGATTTTTCTGTTACAATACACTTGACGTATTTTGAGATATCTCACTTAAAATTACTAATTTTGTTGCAAACTGTTGTGATAAGATATTTATAATTACTTGTTGCTTATATACAAATTATCCCTTTATACTTATGTCTTCACGAGTTTCCCAGTACCTCAAAGTAACATAATTTGCGTATATAGTCTGTAAGTACATACTTTCTTATATAACTTGGAAATAATGCGACAGTCTTCAACTTTCGCATGTAATCCAAGAAGACCCGGAAGTGCATATAATTCATTTTCAGACAGTCCCATTAATATAGAATGAATGATGAGCTATACACTCGTAGAACCATGTAATTTACGACCAATTAAGGTGAAACACACTAAGCTCTACTATATTACACGGGCTTGTTAAAGAGGTACACTGCATCTCAAAGATAATCGCTAAATTTATTTTCTATATACATATGTACATAGATAGTTTTCCATCGTTTGAAGAAAGATTTTGAAATTAAACTTAATTCGTTACATGTGAGTAATAATTCCTGTGCATTTTTGATAAAATTCCTAAATAAACTATGGTATTATTTATTCGAATGAAAATCAAAAAATGTATGAAATTCCTATATTCAGAGTCCGCCACCCGTCCGGGATTGTCATATTACGGCTTTAATATTGAAAATTCGAAAAGTTATGTAATGTAGCTGGTAGCGGACTAGTAGGAGCACAAAATAAAATTATTGGTAATTATACAGGGTGTTCAGGAAAGGAGTGTGATGTCAAAGTTTTTTTTTAATGGAATACCCGGTATATTATGTGATTTTTTGAACTGCGCAATTAAAAATATTGGGATTTGATATGGGATTGTATTGGAAAAAATGCTATAATCTAGCAGGATGTGGATTGGTTAGTATAGTGTTTATAAATATCGTGCTTATCATGAAGTTTTCCACGTTAGTACCTATACTTTTATTCCGAGGTATTAATTTTAAGCTTCATCGATCTGTTATACAGGGTGATCAATGTATCTAACCCAGTGGAGATTTTCGGCGGCATAATAATGCATATTGTGCCTGTTAAGCGAACCATTGTGTCGAAATGATCATCACTAAACATAATACAGTCTAACATTTCTGGGTGGATTTGGAGCCCTTGTCTCATTTCTTGGCAAACATTTTTGCGAAATTCAAAAATCATATAATATACCGCGTGTTTCATTAAAAAAAATACAACTTTGACATCACACTCCTTTTCTGAACACCCTGTATAATTACCAATAATTTTATTTTGTGCTCCTACTAGTCCGCTACCACCTACATTACATAACTTTTCAAATTTTGTAATATTAAAGCCGTTATATGACAATCCCAGACGGATGGCGGACCCTGTATATTTTTTCTTTCAATAAACTGCTTACGGCTTACGACTGAAATTTTCAACACGAAAAGCCAAGGCCGCGCTAAATTAATTAGCAGTGGTCTCGTGAAGAGTAATACATGGAATCCCTAACCATTTTACATAGGTACTATTGAATATTCAAATCGTAAGTGGTTTCCGTAGTCCAAAAAAAACATACTTTCCTAATATGCTTGTTCTAATAATAATTAATTTCTAGTATTGACTGTTCTATTCGCTAAATAAATTGTCTTTTATACTATATATTTTTACATAACTTCTATATTCTTCTTCTTCCTTGAGGTAAGTAAGTCTAGAAAGCATGCCATCTATTAGATGAGACCTATACCACTTTACAAAATTCGACGTACAGTCGCTTGCAATAAATCTGCGTACAGGTCCTATGCCAATTTCCATGTTTTTTCGATGTATTGAAATGTACTTTTCAAAGTGAGGTTAAAAAATGTCAACTTGAGAGTATAATACATGTTTAATAGCAGGGAGGTAGATTGACAACTATCTAGCAACAATATTATAGATGACAGATTATATCCAAATCACATAGGCATAATAAAGCGTACGCAATTTTATTGCAAGCGAGTGTACCTACTACAGACGTATCTTGCAAAACGACCCGTACTGCTTGCTGTTAGTTTAAGTAGAATATTGTCTTGTAGATTATAATTACCTCCGTATTTCCTTCCAGACTTTAAATTGTTAAGAGTAACTGAGTCAAATATTGTTTTGTCGATATCACCATATCTACGGCTAATTTTAAATGGTTTATAATATCTTAATCAATATGACGACAAAAAAAATGGATCAACTTTAATAACTATTTTTTGTAGAGAACAGTATTATTACATACATATATCTATGTATACCTGACGCATATACTATATTCATGTATTTATATATAAAAATATTTCTAAATGAGCAAAATTTTGTATGATAAATTTAGGGTAGGGATTTAATTGAGTAGCTTATATTATGGCAAAAGGGGATGTTTATGAAACCACTGGCGTTACATCTAAAGTTGACACTTGTACAGCACATTTTGAGCGAATGTATATAACTCGGAAAACCGTTATAAACAATTAACACTCAATAATGAGACATATAAAAATTTATAATAAATGATAGCCGACGGATATAACAAACCATCAAGTGAATTTTGCATCGCAATCAACCTTGGACATAAGATATATATCTGAGATTATTACTAAATATGTTATCTCATTATTTTTTGGGTAGCTTACTTAAATGTCAAATCGTAATACTGTCGCCGAATGAAATATTTTTATTGATAATTTTTTACAAAAACTGTTGAAAATTACTAGTTCAAGACATTTCTAACATCTTTTTCTTATACTACGTTGGAACACAGCATCAATTTCGTTAATATCTCTATAATTCTATTATGAAGATGTGCGATATCAGCTATTTGAACTTTATAAATTTAATTTTGTTTTAAACGATCATAAGAAGAAATCGCAAACTGTAATATCACATGATGGTGGAAATTCATTTTCAGTGTCTAAGCATATGCGTCTTATTGAAAATAACCATGAGTAATTTCTCGTTAATTTAGTTGATTAATAAAAGGAAATACAATTTCTTCTCGATACCTGTTCGCTGTTACGGTAACAATGATTCTCCTACGATACATATATATAGTACACCAACTACCAATTTTCTGTGGCTCAAGAGATGTTTCTACTTAAAAATTATCTAATTTTTCACATTCTGTGAATTGACATAACCATTTAGATAAAACCATACTTCATTGCAAAAGAATGTTTTTCCATGCAAGTTATTGTCGAAATTATTTAAGAACCATTGGCAAAATGTTATTCTTTGAGGATAATCAACTTACAAAATTTCATGAAAACAGGTCATTGGACTGAAAACATGCAACAGAGAATACTGTTACAATATACCATCAGTTTTGTGACAAGATCTAGCCGTATCAGTATTCATAATGTTTGATTCGCAGATTCCAATTTAGCCTCTTGCTCTTATGGTTAGATGTATAGTTCATGCTTGAGGTTGTGCCGATGTTTGAGCACGCAATTTTGACATATGTGTAATGATATTTATGTCAAAATGGCATGGTTATGCATTGCGACAACCGTTGAGTTATCTCTGTTGCATATTTTCAGTCCAATATAATTCGAAGGAGTATTCCATATCAGAAACGAAAATGAGACGGTGTTGACTAGAAAATAAATCAATGAACAAAATTTCGTCAGTTCAATTACTAGAGCAGGTTTCTGCTTCATCCACAAACTTACTTGAAGCATGGTTACTATCTGACTTTTTAGTTGTTTCTGCTTTTTATATAATTATTTGGAACGCATTCCACTTTGATTGTTATGCATAAACATAATCGTTGCTAATAAATTGCTGATTGGAGAATTCTATTATGGATAAACCTATATCTCAGTACGATTTAATATGATGCTTAATACACATATTGATATTTGAAATTTATGATAGGAACTATAAATATCTAACTGCTTGAGATAATAACTATAAACATTTCTTACAGAATGATATGCAATATACGTATGTAAATGAATAAATAGTGTAACCGTTACTTTCACATATAGCCTTTTATATTTTTTTAAATTGGAAGAGAACTGTACATGTAGAGCTTTTCAATAGCGTATCTACATTATGTATGTTTCTGTGTTTTTGTACACTATTGATTTATTTTATTACCGAAAGAAGATAGGCTCTTGAGCAAAGCACACAGTAGTAAATCAGGATTATAACGTAAGATTATGTTCGTGTGCTGTCTTCTAACTCTCTAATACAATGGCACTTTTTGTGTACCGATCTACCAGATGCAATTATTGTTCGTAGAGGTAGACCTAAACGTTTTCCCGCATCAAATACTAAAGAATGCTACATGTGAGGGCAGGCTTACGCATATAACTTTCATTAAATTAGGTTTATTAGAAAATGGAAATTGTTAATAATATGTCACTTTTATTAACGGATTTCTAACGAATGTTTTCTTTGTTTCAGTGTTAAAACTATATCGAAAGGCTTCATAGTACTAATCCTTTCTGAAACGGAAGACTACAACAAAGTTCTTGAAGTGTTGGATAAGGCTGCTATACTTTTAGGAAACCAAGTTAGGATAACTCAAATATTAATATGGAGGCCCGGAATTAATTCGAGTAGGGTTTCTTCTAGTCGAAATCAGGTGAGAATTAAGTTTTTAAAGTATAAAACATATGAAATGGTTACAGACTTTCTGAAATTTGTAACATGTATGGTTACAGACTTTTAGCTTCTATAATTCGATTAACTTTCCTTTTATTCTGGTATCAAGAAAACAAACCAAATCTCCACTAGTGTCTATCTTTTGATTTAAGAGTGCTTAGGAGGTCTATCATATGGATTATCAATCTTCACTGTCGCATTGCAAGATAATATACAATTGAAATTTGCATAAAAATAACCTTCGAAACATAAGGACTGGTTCACGATGTTTCGTTAAACGTTAAAATGATTGGATACATTTTTTGACCACGACTTAAACATTCGTGAAAGTTCACTCCATCTTTTGTTAGATTGTATACTAGTTTAGATACATTGTTGGACACAATTTCTGACCAGAGTGTCGTAACCCTAACACTTGAACCTAATAAATAAAAGTTGGTACAGAAGTAGTTCCAAACAAGTATAGTATACGCTTAGAAAGAATGTGATACAGGCCTGCTAAGTGGAGGTGCATTAATACCTTCAGCACTCTTTCGTTTTTGTATAGTCCTTGCAAATAGTAATAATATGAAGAATGTACCAAAAAAAGTGAAAAAAGGAAACAAATTTTAGGCAAAAGCTCAATTAAGTATCAAAATTCAACACCTATATATTTTTTCGTGTTGAATTTGATGTGTATTAGAGATCAAAATTAGTGTGTATTTTAATGTTATTTATAACAATAGCTAAATTTTCATTTTAATTTATTAAAACTCTAGAGAAAATCACAAGTTTCAAATTAAAAAACAATTAAGCTGTTATAATCTCAATAGGACACAAAACAACAAAACTGTTTCATAGAAGTCTATTCTTTTAGAAGATTACAAATTCATTAGGGCACATCATCATTGTTAAAGTGACACGCTTTTCGCAGGGCGTGACGGGAAACAAACGATCTGATAAAGATGCACAATACGTTCACAAGACATCAGGCGCCAACCATACATCCGATACGCAACGAGATTCAATAGCGTTTTCACTGTGATAGTCGGCTCATTGAAACACGACCGTAATTGCAATCATTTACTATCAGATTTATTCGCGGTTGCTATTATCGTGTGACGGGAATGCGACTAAGCACAGGGGCGTCCGCGACCAGCAGGTCTACGTAGTTAATTTCGTTCTAATTGAAATCTTCGCTCGCAAATGTCAGCCGAGCTGACGAGGAAATTCAAAGGATGTCTTGAAATCGCAAAGGTTCGGCGTTCCGGAATAATGACCATTTCGCATTGTACCGGCGGTAGTTGCATACCAGCTCTGACAATCTTTTGCCAATGCAATTTCAATAATGCTCGTTAACTTAATATGTTATCCACACTTAAATTGTAATTGGAAATAGAGACTCGTTGAAAACACATCAATGGAGAGAAATGCCGCATTCCAATACAATTGAAGCAGTTTTCTTTCTAATTAATTTACATACACATTAATCTTATTTCTTTGAGAGGATAAGCGATTTGATGTCACAAATGTAGTTGTTACTATTACCGCTGTGCAGCGTTTTCTAAAGCTATCGACTGGTTGTGTCTAACAAACTTATTGACATATACTGGTTGTGGTCCTGTTATATTATTCAATTTTCTATTACATCATTATTTATGCATACATTGCGAACCTTTCGTTAGCACATACCTCGAAATAATAATACAAAGGAGCTTAACAACGTTTCAACAAACCATTATCGATAATTTGTCACGTTCACATGGAAAGGAAGAAAATATTTGCTTGTTTGATTTGCACTAGCTTAAATAAATTTGCAATTTGAAATGAACAGCTAGGTATATAAATATCATTCTAAATTGCGTTCTTTAGCACTCTATTTCATATACAAATATATAGAGCCTATCACTTCGATGTTTTACATTTTGCGAATTAGTGTTGAAAGATTCCCGTGTTACATTTAGATTTTCACGAAACTCGATGGGTAAGTATAGCATATTATTAACGTCAAAAATTATTTCACTTTGCATACCTTCTATGTTTTCATATTTTTCAGAGAAATCAGTCTTTGGTATATACAGTACAGTTCCATTTGATACACTTTAGATAGCTTAATTTCTTTTTTATTTATCAATCAATACAGTGGATACATTGCGAACATTAATAATGAATAAATACTTTTGACTTTTATAGAAAACAGATGTATGCAATACATAAATAGTTTTATTTTGTAAGATCGGTAGGTGTTTAAGAGGGCTATGCGTTTTCTTTCTAGTGACGGTAGTTAGCATTGTGTTAACTAACTTCCATCAAAGCTTAAAACTACATTCCTTGAGAATGAAATTACTGCATAAACTACGAAACTAGCCACTAGTGACTTCGATCTCTTCATGAATATGTTTTTTTACCTAGATCAAATTTGCTGGTGTGTTAGTATACACTAAAATCTCAAGGTAGCCGCACAAAGATAATTGTTTGGACGCAAGTTTGAGCTTCTCGATGTCCAGTTGATGTCGCCTCTCCTTAATATCAATTTATCTGAAAGTAATTTATCTCTTGCAGCTTGTAAAGTGGTTTGTGATGTGACAAGAAACAATTATTATCCTGCTTGAAATTGCAAGATTTTGCTGCAATACATACCTGGTAAATAAGGGATTAAATAAATATATCATATGGATTACTATTAATCTTTTCTGAAGCTTGAAATTGTATCTCCAAAACCAAGATTGGTCGGGAAAGCTCGAACACAATTTTCATTTTTCTCGCTGTAGTATAAATTACTCTCTATAAGTATATGCAGGCACGTTTAACAGGATCTTACTGAAGGCAGAATACGAGCCAAGATCAGTTTCGATACACGAAGAAGCATCCTTGTTTGCAAAAGCTCACGCTAAGTAGCTATAAGTGGTTAAAACTCCCTACTATATAAATACAATTATGTACACATGTAGCCAAACATTTACCTAATAACCTCTATACTCCAGTAAAATACAACAATTATCCGATGATTCTGTGTTGCTCTAAATTGAAATGTACCTGTTAATAAGTCGCGCTTCGATGCTTGACTAATTTGAAAGAAAATTGACTCCAGTCATCAAATCTGCAACACTTAACTTACAGGATCTATATTCTATAAGCTTTCATTGCAACAATTAATTTGTTCTTGTGTTCTTCTAATGCCACCAGGTTTCAAGTCGTGCCTTTCTGCTATTTCCTATTTTGACAGACCTTTCTAGTAGTTCCTAGTAGCTAAAATCGACACAGTTTGACAATCAAATATTTACAATAACTGGTTCATAGCAATATAAGTTTAGTACTAGAGATTGTAACTAATTCGTAGCAGACTTGAATAAATCTTAACTTGTTATACAAAGACAATTTCGTCGCTTCGTATTACATGCATTGTAAATACTTGCTGCATTTAGTTTATGTAGTATGTAGCATTTAGTTTATATATAAAGCATCTCCTGGCTTGTTGATACTTTCTTCAACAAATAAGTACTAGATTGATGTGCCACATCACATTTCCTACTTTTTAAAATTTTCTTCTGTAAAAGTGACCTTAGAAATTATAATAAAGTATGACGATGAATTACTAGTAAAACGTAATAAAATTTATTCTTCTTGCTTATATTATATTGGCCAATAAATGGAAATTATGTTTACAATTTATGTGATTTATTATTGCAATTGTACAAGCATTATAATAGACGTCTTACATATGGCATTCTATGCGCGTTTACTACCCATACCATACGAGCAATGAACAAAACAATATCACCTCTATAGCCAAATATAATTAAATTTCAAAGCCGGTAATAACTTATTCTGAATCGTAAACTATTGTTGTAGTCACGACATTCTTTACCATCCACGCTAAATGTCTACTAGGCAATAAAACGTCGATAACCAGAGACGCATCGCTGATCATACTTAAAAACTCTATTGTATTCTGGGTTATAGGTACCGGTGAAAAAATAAACAATTAGAATGCGTTATTTTTCCACTTAAATCTAAAAAAAATAAAAGCGAATATAATGTAAACTAGAAATGAAGCCATAAAATTTATTTTATTTTATGTTGTTTTGTTAGGCATGACTACCACCAATATATTCCTTGGGTACTTTAGCATAACCTTATATCTCATACAGTAACTAGCGGGTTGATAGTTAAACGGTTCGCTAGCCGCAGTGCTTAGGCTATCTATCTACTATCGTTGAGGCAGGACGATAAGAGCGGGATTTCTATTCGCTGGGGGGACGGTGACATTTTTCAGAGAGTTGAAATCCGGATCGACTTACCATTCGCTGTAGGGAGCAAAGCGATTAACAGCGCAGCATTATAAATGGCGGTATGATGCTGTCACATAGCCATTTGAACACAATTTACACACATAAAACTACACCGCGATAGTTGCATGATAGTCAGCCAAATAATATAGCTTACGGAGTCACTGCAAGTCGCCACATGTTTACTAGTAAATAATGCCACTTACCACACCATAGTCGTCAGATTTATTACTTCATAAAAGTTCAAATAAGAGTAATTATTACAGGTAAGAAACTAGTAGTAAGGTGAAAAGGTATAATTTATAAATAAACTGGTGCATTGTCACCTTTTGACGCTATGAAACTGGACAACAGGCAAGAGATACAATCTATGTATGTGTACTCCTCACTTTTGTCGATTATATAAACTAACCTAAAAGTTAAAGTCAAGAATTACTACACTATTCAGCTACCCATCACCACCTAATACGATCTCACGCAACCACTGCTGAGCAAAGATGAAAGCTTAAACAAAATGTTTAGTTATACCGTAACAAAAAACAAAAAAGTTGCTTTTTAAAATTGTGTGTGCAAACAATATTCTTGAAGGATAACCATTTCACAATTCTTCTTTACATAATACTGAAATTAAATTCACATAAAGGGCAGACCTATTTCTGCCGACAATATATGTATTGTCTAGAGATACAGCAGTATCATTTAATACGTCTCCATTACGCAATCTGAATCAACAGTATATTAACCGTTAACCTATCTTAAGTAATATTAAAGCATTAATGGATAATAACTCATAAGAAGCGTAATACATATAAAATATTCTTATGCACCATGTCGTTTTGTTACAGGTGGTCGTCATATCAGACGAATCGAGCCTGGCGAATTTCATAACGAAGGATCAAGCGCCTGCAAGTTGTGGTGGCAATTGCAATCACGACCAACTGGAATGGGTGGAATTCTTCAAGCAATTGGAACCGTTCTTGGCCACCTGCAGAGCCGCGGGCAGAGCACTTCTGTCCGCCTTGTCCCAGCTCAGGAATGAAGACATCCCAACTCAGGTCACGAGGAGATTTCTTAATCACCAATGCAGGTTTGTCTGAAACAAAAATCACTTCGCGCGCACGCATAAATCACCAACGCCCAAGCGATCGCAGTCTATGGCGTATGAGGACTTAATGAAATGGACACACGTTCTTACGTGCAGTACTCTTTTAGCGGTTTACAGTTTGAAGTAAGCGCTGTTAGCGATGGGCATTCCACCTGAACCGGGTACGCTTATATCGAATGACAGGTCTCTCATGTTGTACATGCGTCGGATTATGTAAACTATCCTTTCTAATATTATTTGCTTAGTTCAGTTTTTTACGGTTCCGAGTGAAGGACTGTACGTTTCTCTAACCTTTTAACTGACACCTGTCTGTTCAGGTATAAATCATGCTGTGGGAATTTGCAAAATTTATTGCTGCAAGAACGTTATTGAACTCTATTTTGAAAGCAAAGACTTATATTGTGTGAAATTACGTAATTTCATTGAATTCTAACTAAATCGTTTAAAAAGCTCGGCCAACTCCCACAATTTCTGCCCCTTTAGAAAGTCGAAATCTTTCTTGTAGCTACATACATATATTTAATATATTATGAAACCACAGGGCACGATTTTACATTATGTTTTGCATCAGAATTTGCAATAATTGTTAATAATTTGTAAGAAATAATACAAACTGAGTAATTACATAATTAGTGGCATAAATTACAAATAACGGCTACGATGACAATAAAAATAAAAATGACATGCATAAAAATAATGAGATATAGCAGTAGAGAAAGAGACAGATAAATTAAATCACTACCAAATATATTAATTTCTAAATTGATGGGATCTTTACTGCTTTAACACAACGTCTCCAGGTTAACTTTAGTAGATAATACAGATAACTCTAGATTGTATGTGTTCCGAATATATGGATTAAGTTTAAATTTGGAAAAGGTATTGCAAAAGTCCTATTAGCACTTTTTGGATTAGATAGAAATTGTTGTATGAAATTATGTATCATTTTATTGAAGCTCTTAAACCAATGAAAACGGTGTAATAGTTAGATTACTTACGCACTGTATGCTTTCTTATATCTGCTTGATCAACGGCTTACATAATCAACACCGCAGAAGCACTTACAAATAGGAACACTCGGTAGGACTTAATCTTCGAACGATTTTAATAAGGTAACTCATTGAAATCGTTCGAAGATTAAGTCGTACCGAGTGAACGTTGATATGACAAAAATGAGAACAGGATAAAGATTAGAAAGCTTTCTCTTGGTCAAAATATACTTATCGAAGACGAGTCCTCGACATGCTTCAGATATTAACTTCTATTCACCATTGCTCTCTACACCATCTATAGAGTAAACCACGCTGTTCAAATTTGCAATAGTGCTTCCCTCTTTGTAATATAATTGTATATATTTCAAAGTGCTCTTAATTAAATTTATTGTTTCGCCAAAAGACAAATGATGGGATATTTCCTTTGCAAATTTTAGGTTTTTTTTTTTTTTGAATGTGGTGGGTGCTTAGTTGCAGTGCCTCCGTAAACTGTATCGCTTGTGTGGCTATCACTGCAACTCTCGCGGTGTAGTTTTTGTGTGTGTATGTTGTGTTCAATTGGCTTTGTGACAGCATCATATCGCCTTTTATGATACCGCGCTGTTAATCACTTTGCTCCCAACAGCGAATGGCAAGTCGATCCGGATTAAATTCTCTGAAAAAATGTCACCGTCCCTCTAGAGAATTGAACCCCGGCGCCTATCGTCCTCTCACAACAATAGTCAGCCGCCTAACCACTGCGGCCATCGACCCGTTAAATCGTTGATGTCATTTTTGGCAAAATCGAAAGTGGCAGAAATATGCTTCATAGTCTTAATATCTCATCGTGGAAACTATTTTTTTTCTCGGCATTTTCATCAAGCTTCTACAGAAAATATAATTATTATCAGCTAAGGCTCGAAAATATGGCGAAAGCACTTTCTTCTTGGCAAAATGTGGTAGTTTTGTCTTTAATTGGCCGTTAAACCGATCCAATAAGTTGCTGTAATCTTTACTGCTGATACTTTCCCCTTTGAAGGTAATCGATGTAGCTTTTGCCACGCGCCAGAAGACTATCAGCATAACCTTATTTACCGACAGTCGGATCTTGACCATCTTCAGTGCAAATTTCCCCGGAAAACTCACTGTTCCAATTACCAGTTAGTCACGGATGCGTTGTGGTGAATCTTTATCTTCTCTGCCGTTGTCGTACGATACACAAACTCGTCCAAACACTCTCTAGATGTTGCCACACGATCGCATTTGTAATCCATGTTTCTTCAATCTCGCCGGATTTAAATTTCCGACAGCCAATACCATTAGCTTTTTTCAATTGTTCTGGATTTTTTCAATTGCTTCGGAGGTAGTGAGCTTAATTTTGCGTCTAGAATGTTCGACGTCGCTCTTTCTTGTGCGGGTGCAACTGCATTTAGTAAATCACATCCCCACCGTTGATTTTGCTGGTGTAAAGTCCACCAGAGTTTTGTGTCGAAAAAAATAATGGTTGTTGAACACACGAAATTCACCTTTTTCGTCAGTGGTCACAAACTGGCACAAATATGGATGCTCCTATTACATCAATAGGACAAATAAATGATAAGATTTCATTAATGGCATCGAGCGGCGAATGTATTATCTATACTTATGCTACAGATGTACTAGGAACATCCATATTTGTGCTAGTTTGTAATCATTGATGGTGAAATAAATTAATTTTAAAGTAATTTTAAGTGTCTTGATTTCTCCGTTATTTCGTTTCCCCTAAAATATTGTGGTATCGACCTGTCTTCCTAAATATACAGACATATCTAGTAATAGTTATCGTTATTAATGCATCCTTCAGATGAATTTGAAAATATATGCATATGTATGCAACACTGATAATTCACTGTAATAATCACTACAAAACGAAACACACTACAGGTTCTCCCTCAATAGTCCACTTAAATGGACTAGCCTATACTTATTTTTTCTGCAAACTTTAAATCGCTCCTCTTTTATACGAGTACATACGTATTGCAAATCGTTTATCTGTAAACAGAACTGAACTGGACATTGATTTAAAATTTACTTTTATAATTCACAGGATAAAGAATATATCCATTTGTAGATATACACATATGTCATCATGACCTATATGTAGAGATTTATCATAAACAAATTATATTATCTAAACACATTGCAATATTGCACGGGATCTTCTGCGCCATATTTCAGATTAAGTGATCAGCATTTACAGAGACTAGATCAGATAGCGTTTCCTGTAATGTAAACTAGTACGAGTTCATATTCAATATAGTGGATTAAAGTTAGTGTTTTGTTACAGACAAATAGCAAAAGCGATACAATTGGATGTGGTACAAAAGTTAAGAAAAGAAGGACACGCTACGCTTACCAGTTTGGAGGAAAGGACGCAATGGTTGAGTGGTAGTAAGGATGTTAAAATGGCATCCTTGTTTGCAGCTGAATCCTTCTCCAGTGTGAATAGGGTAGCTAAAAGGCTGGAGCAATTAGCCCAGGAGAGAAAAGAAAGACTTAAAGAATTGGCGAGGTTGAGATCTTTACAGGATGAAGTTCAAGAGGTATGTAATTAAATATGTAACCCTGACTACAAAAAATTAAGTGATACTAAAGTAATGTTCATAGGCATTAAATTCAGTTCTAATAGTTTTCCACTTCTACGAAACAAAGAGAAGGTGACCTCCAACAATTCTATTTTATCTTAACTTTCAACGTTTTTAATAATAATAATATATGTATATACATACATAGGTTACATGTAACGAAATATTCCTTATATGTTCTAGAGGAACACATACATACGTACATTTTTTCATACCTTTAGCCATTTCAATTTTAGGAAAGTAAAATTTTACCTTGAAAATTTCTCTATAAGGCACCGCTAATATAAATCTATTATATTTGTTAACTTTTAAAGGTCACCTTTATCAAATTTAGCTAATATGATTACTGACGTGTAGTAGAAAACACCGTTTTGAAAGTAAAATTTGGTGTTACAGGAAGTGTGAAGTACTAAAGTAGTGCAATAATTAATCGTAAATACAATAATAAGTCTAAAGAAAGATATTAAATAGCAAATACCAGCTCTTAGAATGCTAAAGATTATAATTAGTTGCGCTCTAGCCGTCAGTTTAAATTGAATACACTACTCTCAATAGAAGTATAATTATAGCACATTGTAGCATATAAAGAAAATAACTACTATCGTAAAATATAATGTAAAAGCGGACAATAATGCGAGTTCTCTAGTATTGTTTCTTATTGATTCTACATTTAGTCTCATTAAATCTATCTGCTAATTAAGACATTCATTACTAAGAAAATCAGCGGAGTATATA
This sequence comes from Holotrichia oblita, assembly GCA_023690525.1. Classification (NCBI taxonomy): domain Eukaryota; kingdom Metazoa; phylum Arthropoda; class Insecta; order Coleoptera; family Scarabaeidae; genus Holotrichia; species Holotrichia oblita. The sequence goes on along the minus strand of CM043015.1, from coordinate 179,057,544 downwards.
ATTATAATTGCCCAGATATTCAATTGAATGAATCATGAATGAATAGCGATCCGTAAACTCTTCGAAAGCCTATTGTTTGAATGTTTATCTAAAGTGAGAAGACGATACAATTGGAACTCCTCGTAAGGATATCTTATAGAACAAACATTAACTATTTAATGAAATGGAAGAGTTATCGTCTCTACTATTTACTACCGGCTTTTCACTTAGTAGATAAGACGAATGGGAAGTTTATGTTAATTTTTCTATTTTCATTCTCAGTTCATTCATCAAACGCGCTAGTTCGATGAACTTTGTTTCACTAAGAGCATTGATATACATAGATTATCTGCAATATTATCGCTTTAGGGCGTAATTGTAAACTAACCTAGAATAAACCTTCATTTAATCAGATGAAATTTACTACTACAGGAGTAATGCTACTTACTAAAGGTAATCAAATGTTATAAAACGTAATCAACTTCACTTCTGAATATAAATATTTATTTATTTATCTATTTACTAAATTACAGTCACATTTTATCATTTGAACTGTAATGGTTGCCCATTAGAGAAGGAAATAAGACTTTCGAATAGAATTCTCTTGAATTGGCTCTCACAATTCAGTGTAGTAAATACGTAGCATGTTGACAGATGTCGACCAATCATTAAACGTACTACTTTCAGATCAGGGTATCCTAAAGCACATCGACTATAATACTGGAATACTTTATTTTGGCCTCTTCTAAAAAATGTCATGTTAATCAATGTGCCTAGAAAGCTGTTTCGTACTCCATATCTCTTATGGTTGTGTAAATATCGATGATTGATCATGTAGAACGCCTGGTTTTTGAAGTAAATTTTTAGTTATAGAAGTACCATAAGTACACTTATTATGTACATTGCTGTAGCAGGAGTTAGGCATCTAACAAACGGCTTAAGGATCAAGTGACTAAAAGAGCCAGTTAATAGTGGCAGTGGTAGTCACATCAAGCAATACAGTTTTTGTCAGCATGCCAGCTGTACGTACTACATGTAAGACGAAAAACATAGCCCGCTTTCTAACTTTTTGCAAGATTTGTCTGAAGTAGAACTGAAGAGCTTGATGCAAAAGACGTCGACTACATTTCGAACGTTGCAGGGAAACATAAAAGTTGCTTTTGCTCCATAAGATCAAACATCAGTTCACTACGGACGAAAAGATTTCTAAAAATGCTACATGTAGTTTTTAATATCGATATTAATTCACATAGAAGCCTCTCATTCAATTTTCTCCTCTGCAAATCTGGGGAAACCAATTTATATGCGAGTCCTGTTACAAGTTTAGTCCAGAAATTTGTTTACTTTGGGGTAGAGCGTTGGAAATAATATAAAAATGATATTTTCATGCGACCACTTGTGGCTCGACGAGTGATAGAATATGTGGCAAATTTTTGATCCAATCTGTCTCTTTAGTGTTGTTGTAAAAATCGATTATCTTTGTGTGATGTCCTAGATTCGCACATTTATGGTGCATAAAAGATGCCAGGACAGCTTTAGATGTTTGTAGAGCAAATAGCAATAAAGTCACTTTGGGAAGAAATTCCTTGCGGATCTCGTTTTTATTTTTGCTACATATGTCAACCCATGTTTCTACAAAGTATTTACAACTTCAAGAGGGCTGCATTTCCTTCATATGTACTATTTTGAGAGCCTCAGAACAGATTGCGAAGGAATCGTAAACTAAAGTTTCCCGTTATTTAAAGTTTTATCGCCACTGCTTCTCTACGGCATAAATATACACAGAACAGAATCATTTCTTCAAACTAGCTACAAACTAATTTATTTATTTGGTTTATTAGCTCTAAATATCTGAAAAGAACAGTGTCCTCTCAAGCCTACAAACATTTCGTCAATACATAGGTAATTACCAGAACTATAAAATTTTTATGAATTATCTACTGTGTTATTGAATAAATATGCTATTGATGTGAATTGTTGCTCATTCTTCTGATAATTCTATCCTCTACATCATCATGTAAGTAATATACAAAGGACAAGTATCTTTTCAGACATGCGGTGCATCTGAAAATGTGTCTTCCTGTATTATTAGTGGATAAACAAGCATCTAGGTCCTTGTGGTTTGATTTAAAATTGAGGTGAAATATAATATAATAGGCTCAATAAAGCTATTTCTTCAATCACATCATTATCTACTACTTCTGTTGCATTCTTATTTGTATAATTCTGCCTTTCAAATTTTTCATTCATGCCTAGGACTACTTCGTTTGGTGTAGTTTCCATGAACAAGCAGTATTTCCGGAATATGATTTTTCTGTTTTCTTATTTAAAGTTTCATTATCGCTGTTAGTTGTTGCTCTTACTACTTTGTTTTCGCATAATAAGAAGGTAAAGAAGTCTGAAATATGACTTATTGCCACTATATCCTACTACAATTGGGTTGTAGAAAAACGAACTAAATATTTATATTGTGCTTATAGTAAACAACTTCTTTTCCTTAAGCAATCATATTTCTTCCCATAGAAATATTAATGCAATTATTAAAGGTGCCACTATAAACAACTTTAATTTGGCATGTAATTATCCAAACATATTTATACGACTAGTCGAACAAAGCAACCGGTTTGTATAGTATTGCTTTCGTACTTACCAATTCCAAATAAGGCGTAAATGTATTATTGTAGATCGCTTAATAATTCAATTAACGAACAGTCTGAACTGTTCGTACATCTCCACTATTACATCTGCAGATGGTACGATAAAAATAAAACGAAACAGACGGCCGCAATGGGAACTATAGTGAGATAATTAATTCAATGAGGATTTTGTACTTATCTGATCTATTAATCTATTTTATCATTGTCATTAGTGCTTATTACAAGGACGGCCGCAATGGCAATTAAGTCATTAATCTGGAAGTGACTTTATTATTAGTGTGGTCTTTAAACTGAGTACAAACTTTTTCAACATTTTCTCCGTATTCTTCATAAATCGATTGTATAATAATATTGAATAGAGTTGGTTGCTGAATACGATTCTATTTGACCAGAATAGCAAATTTCTAGAAACACGTATGCCTTCGAACATGAAACTTTTGCAACAACAATTTTTTAATTTTACCTGATTCTACATAAATATAATTCTTATAGGACTGTCCTACATTAAAGTAAATCTTTTCGTATTACACAATTAGGCAATTCCGTCCAGTAATTTTCTCAAGCTTAATCATACACGCGTAGTGATGATTCTAGCAATTACAATTTATTAGTTAGAGTAAGTGCATTTATTACATGGATATAGTTGGTGTAACAATGAAATGCTTATACGTTTCCTCATCTTATGAAGTTGAGAATTATATCGTTTGTACAAATACTTATACAAATCTATTTCTCGTTTCTGCGACTTTATTTTTGCTTTGAATTGAATCTGATGTATTGCTGAAATTGGTAGGTCTAAACCAAGAACGAACATCGTACAATTCCCGAATTTTGCATTCAAAATTACGAAAACATGAAATTTGGCGCTCTATGCAAGCTTTATATAACATGTGATGCACGTGTTATAGTTTTGCATAATACATAATACGTATCACTATGAGCATTTTAGTTTTAAGCGAACTCTGGTCTTAACATGTCTAGGTCTGACTCGCACACGGAGATGTACTAAACCTTAAAAAACTTGCATCAAAGAGAGCAAAAATCTTCAATAGTTCACCATAGATAAAACAAGGAATAATGTAAAATGAAACTTTGTAGTGCTAATAAAATTAATCTAAACGTCAATCATCTTCTATTACACATTTACTGAAATGCAGTTAATCTATTTTTCAATAGTTAACTCTTTACACCAACTCTTACAACCAATTTTGAAGCTAATCCAATGAATGTAACACTACAAGTAGCTGATTCTGCAGCTGGCTTGTTATCCACAGAGGGTACACTTAATATTATGAAGGTAAGCATGCTAATGTAAGGAAGTTACAGTATATGTTAATCTCAGTACAGTACACAAATACTAGTAAATTCATTTCACGCCTTACTGTCAGCTATCATTACACATGCCTCTTTTTCTGAGCATGTCTGTAGGTATTGCAGAACCTTGATGCCTAGACTCCAGATGCTATTATTTGCAAATTTTTAACAACTGCAATGAAGTTACTGGTATTATTGCTTTCTAAAAAAGTGATAGATTTATTGCGAAAGCTCAAGCTACATTAAAGGCAATTACTCACTGCTACTCCCAAATACTAAGTTAAGATCTCAACTCTAACTGGTACAATCGTACTTCCACCACGGAGCACCCTACTGTTTCCTCAAGAAATATTTTGCATTGTATAAGAAGTATTCAATCTTCGAGTAATTAGTGCTCGTTAATCAACCGTTATAGCTATGCCATGTTTGTGTAACTTGTAACCTCTATCGTAGTTCACTGCTAGCCCCTACACCTGCATCTGGTTCTGGATTAATCATCAATTTGTTCCCTGGAAGCTGATCTATCAAACCATAACTCAACCAACCCATCTTTGCAAAATTCAAATTGAGCGCTATAAGTGTAGTCAACGCAAACAAGCAAAACAAAATAAGCTCGGCTATGTAAACAACATTTTGATAGCAATAAGAATGCTCGTTTATCTACGTAGGTTAGGTAACGAACATGGGATGAAATTTTTTTATAACCATACAGGAGCACTGATTTCAGAGAGTAGTTTCGGAGATATCTTGTCCACTTAATTTGAGATTGATTAATAAAAAGGGAAAAGGGTGAAATCTTAAAAGAGGTACAAACTTGATAAATCCCTCAAGCTTACAAGTTTGAAAATTAATCCGAAACTTTAGTAATATACTCTGAAAGAGAAAAAAAGAGTACTATAATTATTTAACTTCTTTATCGTATCATTCATGATCATAATTTTGAAAGAAATTACAAAATGATAAATTTACAATGAACTAACACAACAATAAAGTTGAAATGAACTAAAACAATTTAAATATGTCATGCAGTTTAGAAATATACAATTAAATTATAAAACAAGCTTACATGAGGCTTTTATTTTTTACACTTTATTTTATGACATTTTTGGCAAAAATGAGTTAATTGTTGGACAGTTTCCGTTCAAAACGAATTATCTACAGATCCATTATTCGCCTACTAATTTATATTACAGTAATGGTTTCTTGGTTGTAATTATTCTTAACAAAAATAAAAGAGAATAAAGTGTTAATCCACTACTACGACAACAGCCTAAGAAATGTAAAGATAGCGAAGCAAATGTATGAACTCGCATTGAGTACCTGTTATTCGAAATTAAGTAAGACAAACATCGTAATGGTAGTTGTAATTTACAATTACATGTTTAGTTTGGGGAGTGAGCCCTTCCGAGCCACCCAGCAAAAATGTTGACTCCAGAAGGAGTTGTGGAAATAGGAAATTAATATTGACACGAAATATGTAGTCGGTGTCATACATATACTTCGCCTATAAAGGGTTCTTCATAATTTAACAGCTAATCAACGATGATGAAGGTGTAAGATAATATCAAGACAACGAAAAATTGTTACAGCAAACTATATACTGTAACATCTTTGCATTAAGTATACCTTGTTTAGTATGCCCTGCAGAAAATAAAATGTACTTATATATAAATTGTATCCAAAATATTGGCCGCTTCTGATTATGCTACCGTCAATTACCGTAACTTTAAAGAAGTGCTGATGATATTCTATCTACAGCGACGTTATTTCCATTTTGTTTAATGGTACTTATGGTCGTCATTTTGAAAGAAATAGATCAGTTCAGCAATCAAACCTCAATATTACCAGCTGTGTTGTTCCATATATTTAGGGAAAAATTCTTAACATTGTCGATACTTCCTATAGTAGTCGTTAAATGTTGTAGGTTTTACAGAAACTATTGGTAGTAGATCTATATTCGTTTCTAAAATAGAATTCAAATAATCTGTATTTCCTGATCTGTTACTTACTGTGAATTGCATAAACATTAAACGCTATACTTAAGATTTGAGGTAATTCTTTTTTTATCATTATCCAGTCGAAAACCGTGGTATATATTTGGACTATAATGTTGTAATAAGTAAATATACTCGAAGAAAGTCGGCATAAGAGAAGTTTTAATTACTGTTATAAAACAAACAAATTAATATGTAACACACCTAAAAAAATTAAACCAACTAATCTTATCAGATCGAGGAAATAACACTTAGCGCTCTACTAGCATTACGTAAGTTATTCTTCTAATAACATTCTAGTCCGACATACACAAGCTAGTTTCTTAGCTCATATCATTGTCAATATTTGTGGAAAAAATTAACGTTTAAACCTTCGTAGTCGGTAAATTTTCTACGTCGTTTTTGACTGTGTACAGTTTTACGGTTAGTAATTGAACAACATATACCGGTGTCACATGCAGATTAAGCATTATTCAACGGAATTCTATTGGACATGTACTTCCTCTTCTGGATACCAGAATAATTAATAAGACAAGCTACTGCTGGGAACTTTTAAACACAATATTTCTGTATTGTCACGCTTACTGGTACAAACGAAAGCTTTCAAGGGATACACAAGGACATTAAATATATTGTATTTCGAACGTATCTAAAAATAGGTGTATTGTTTATTCATGTGAATCCAGAGTTGCACTATGTACAGTTTTTTGTGTGGTGCGCCAGAGTATGGATACCTATCGCGGTAACTGTACCTAATTCTGTGTGTTTTTTCTCCTCGGAAAGTGATGCTCTTTCACCGACACAAGACCAGGTGAGCCTGCCTTGAAAATATAATTCTTGTTGCGGAAGTCATTTATATGGTATTATATAATTTATATAACATTAATGTTGCTAGTCTATCATAGAATCTAATCGTCATAATATACATACATAGTTCTGAACTACAATGCATAATGATAGCAGAAAGTGACTCTAAATAATATGTAATATAATCATGCAAGCTGGACGTGCAAATGTTTCCTAACCTTATAATAGCTATTATTATTTATGGCTACCGGTCAGTTTAAGTTATATTAACATTTATCCAGCTCTCTCTAATACTGTTGTATATATCCGTAATTACATACTAGGTGATAATAATTCTTGCAAACTAACTAGCAATAAGGTAATTTATATATTAAGTACAATTATTGCAATTAATACTTTTGTAAGTTTAATTTATAATTGCACCATATTCTCTATAATTATTTACTGAGAAATTTATCAGATTAGTTGAAATAAACTTGTATATTATATACCGATACACACGAGCTTTTGTCTATACTGTTTAAATAGAAACATTTAAAACAATTTGTTAGTGATATGAATATTGTATTAAGAGTCATTATTTATGGTTAATTTAACATTATATTTTGCTATAATTTCAATTTATATTATATTTTCAAAATTATTACACAATAACATAACACGTGATGTGTTTCTGCCACTTTTACTTATTATTATATTATACTTTAATCATGTTAACATTAAAATGCATTTTCCGAAAAGACTTCAATCCATTGCCAAGTCGGCGAAGTAAAACTTTGTGAATATTTCAAAAAGGTGTAACTTAACTCTTACTGGAGCCAGGAATTGAGCTAAAACTAACCCTACGAGAAAACAAAATTGCTTCTTTAAAAAGAAAGATGTTTTTAGCAATAAATATTTTTGTTTAGATCTAAAGAAATGCTATTAAAATGGCTAATTTATTCTTTAGCTTTTGATAGACTTTTTGGTATGTCCTTCCACTCGATTTACTAAAAATATTCTAAATATTTTTAAAACGTGTAGTGCGTACCGAATTAAAATACAAATTGTATGAAGTGAGGTTTTTATTTTTCCGAACCACACACAATCCGTACCGCTTCTGTGCTATAGAATGCACAGCTTGTTTTCGTGCTTCTCTGAAAATGGTGGTCTAAAGAAGTTAATTCAATATTTTGTGTTGACTTTCATCTTTTTGATTCTGACTTCCTTATCGTAGGTATTACGGCAAGTTAACTCACTAATAAGTTTTATTCTAGAACCTTTCCCGGATATTTCTGGTAAATTTAGTAATTTCCTCAAGCAATAGGTACTCACAAATACAGCATCCAAAAAATAAAAAAAAATACGATGGACAATGCCTTGGCTAATTGGTCAAATTTATCGACATGATTTGTATGTTTAATTGTAGTCTGTAATTGGTCAAGGCCAATTCTTTGTTCAAGAACAAAAGATCTTAATTATGATACCGGTTCTGCCCTGTGTTACGCCTTCGGAATCAGAGAAATTAGACAAAAATGGTCATATCTCTTATCTTCCTTTTTAGTAATGTTTATTAATGCTGGTTTCTTTCAGCATATTTACTTACTATACACGCTACTTTCGATTAAGTTAGTTAGGCACCTGTTTTATAAACTGAAATTTGCTATGCTTTCATAGTCGTTAGGAATCCATTCTACATAAAATGTTTCTATTCATCGAGCTATACAGAATGTTCCAAAAGGTGGTACCAACTTTTTATTTTAAATAGAAACCTACAGCTTTTGTCACTTGGTTGGATTACCCTTCTCATTTTAAGTTTAAATAATCTACCAACAAGTTATGTTGACTTATCTATTACAGTTTTTCACATATGTCGATCATTTTTTGAAAATTACCGCCAAAGTAGTTTACAAAAAACATACACATATATCCCAACTGGTTCAAAATTGCGGAACGAAATTTATGAAGCAGTGAAGTCCAAGCTAACTTCTTATAGTCTGTCGATGTTTTCATTTTATACGAGATATGTAGGTGCATATGCAAATGCCGCATTCAAGAATGCTCAGAATCTTAACTGGAAATTGAAAATTAATGCACAGCCACCTTAAATCACCCTTATAAAATCATCGACATATACATGACCCATTAGTAAAACTATTAATCACTATGACGAAACAAATGCATTAGATTATTATCAGCTTACCTACATAATTAAAATAATAATGTTATTGAATATCTTAACTGTATCCTGGGCAGCATTAAATCGTAACCTAAGTAGTGTCAAATGAAATTAAACTTTTATGTACAAATATGCAGGCTTAGGTATAACATAAACAAGTAGGTAATTGGATATACACATTATTTATTGATCCACCTGCTGCTCGCACGTATCTCGCCAAAGTTATGAACGGCTATTCTGCGATTATGTCGATTACACGGGTCAATCTGTCACATAATAGGTTGGATGGATCAATTATGAATCGGTGGCCCATTCTTGGGATACTTCTGAACGTTATAGAAGGGAGCTATTTCTTTACTTTAAATACGATTAAGTGTTGTGTAAGTGGGGATAACCATAGAATCGCTACGTAAAAAGTTAGTTACAACAAAGTATACAGGATGACAATTTTAAGCCTTACCATGCTTATCTCGTGGAAACTTTACTGGCATTTTTCTTCCGATATTTTCGTGTATGTCGAGTCACCATTCGCTACTAGGATAGAATTAACAACGGTACCGCATTTTTGGCGATGTGGTGTATGTACAAAGCCTTGAAAAGCTTGGCACACCCAACTTCACCTAGCAGATTCGTCTGTGGTAGCCACATAGTAATACAATAAATCTGCTGTAGCTTGATGCACTACAAAAAAGGATTGCTGGATTGTAACTGAATACTTCCGATTACATTATAGACGCGTATTTAATCTAGATATGTGTGTTGACCTTAAAGCGCAGTAACTATTATAAAATCATAGCTTTACTGCTGAAGAAATATTTATCTTTAATTCCTGAAGTCACCATTGTCAGCTTTACAATCAAGTTATTGATAATTTATATACTATTTTCTACGACGGTGCTTGTAGTTTATTACTTCCAATAGATAATATATCATATTAATGTATCGTCTTATTGTTGCAAGCGAGTGGAAATACCGCGCAATTATAAATTGATTTTATAATAGAATTTATGTTCCATTCATAGCAAACGGACGCTAATTCGAGTGTCAGTTACATGGTCGAATGGAGGAACAATTTGAGCGGCAGTGAACTACGAGAAGCGGTTTGCATTTATTCCAGGTTACAAATAGGTTTGCGAACGGAATCCAGCGAAGAGATAGCCAGCTATAAAAAAGGCGTTACGGATTATGACTTAACAGAATAATGCTCGCTTTTATCGTATATCAAGTATACACGATACAGAATAAATAACATAACTCAATTTTGTTTTTATGTGTTATGTCCATGTCTTGGCAAATCATATAACGTGGTAAAAAGCTCATATGGTGAGTGAAACTGTATGTCTAGCGACATATACAGGCAAAAATAGAAAAAAAACTGTCGATCTTTTCGATATTCAAGGTGACGTTTCTGCTAGTCATTCTATTAAACGTTCTTGCCAATAAATATTACAATGTCAGGGTGATATGCGTCAAAGCAATTGTTTACAAGAAGTATCTTCTACTCGCAGGTTTTGAGGAATGCAAATGAACGTTTAAGCAACGTAGCAATGAATAATAAATTTTTAACATTCCCGCTATTATAGCCGTTGTATATTGTGCTCATTTAATAAAGCAATGGGGGCATTTGGCCAATCCAGTAGACTCGTAATGTATAATAGCGTACATTTTAGAATTTATTATATTACGATTACGGAATATTGATATGGTATTCCCTAAACTAACTTGACTAATTTATTATTTATTAATTAATTTTTTACATGCCCTTGCCTCAGGTATATAGGTTCGGACTTGGTTTTTATTAAAAAATCTTTTATCCTCTACACTTTATATACATAGTTTTTTGTTTACAAGAAAACAAAATGCCTTATAAATGTCCGTCAAGCTTGAAATTTAATTCAATCAAATTTGTGTTCTACTGTTTGTTTATTGTAAAGTACCAATTTGAATTTTATTCATGAAACAATGAGTGATCATACAAACCAAGAAAGGGCTTTTATGGTGGACACATATTATAGTGGTGTAGTTTGCGACGAGTTTGCGATCTATTTGCAGTTAATTTTGACAATATGTAAAACTGTACCATCTGCAAGTACTATTAAAAAATATTTGCAAAATTTTGAATCATTTGCAAATATTTCTGCGCTGTTAGAATGTTGCGGTGGTGAGTAGTCATGGGTATGGAAGCTATTAAAAAATACAAATATCACCCCTATAAACCAATATGCAATCAAAAAATGTTGCAATTGATGAAGGACGAAGGAGTGCGTTGTGTTGCGAAATGCAAGAGCGCGCAAACAATAATCTTCATCTTCGTTCATCGCTATGCTTCACTGTGTACCTCTCTATGTGTACTTTCTTCCTCAACAATTAGCCCAATGTCCAGAATACGAAATATTGTGCTAAACAAAACCCCAGAACTAATTTATTATTTTTATTATCTTATTACAGAACTCAGTGTCCTCAAAAAATTAATATCTGGACCGTAATTTTTAATAACATTATTGAACATTTTGAAATTGTAGGCAATTTAAATACAAAGACACATTTGGAACTTTTAATAACGGAAGTAGGACATGCATTGGAAAAACTTTAAAAAGAAAATCAGAAGCTCAGGTTTCAACAAGTTAGTTGTCCCGCGCATTTTAATTTGAAAATTTCTTAAATAATCAATTTCCAAATCACACTGGGTTGAGAGGTGGTGCTATAAATTGGCCAGCAAGATCAAAATCTGCACCCAGATATTATTCTTTAAAGGAGGCAATAGTAGCTGAATGCGCGTTATTTGAGTATTTACTATCATTTATTTTTAGTTCTTTCGTTTTTAATAAATATTACTTCAGGACGTAGTACTTATTTCCTATTTTAGTATAGAAAAAATTGCAAAAGTAACAATAATTGAATATACTGTTACTGCCTATGTTTAACTTTAAGAGTCAACATCCGGTATATGAATATTAAACAAATGGGCATGTGTCCATAATATATAATTAAAATGTTTTTTATTGTCTTATTTCATCAACACTTATTAACTACCCATTATTATATTACTTTCTTCTACTTCTTCTATTCAGTTAGGGTTGGACACCTATAGTCCAGGCACTTGAGCTGGGTGCTCTTTGTACCATCCCTATTGAAACCCCCATTTCCAGTTGAGAAGTTTACTGTCCTCTAGACAGTCCAGTAACTTGCCCACTGGAAACTTGAGTACCTTCGAAGGCTCCAGTAGATCCTTTCCGAAATGTTTCTGCCTAAGTAGCTTCAATTCCTCACATGTGCAGATTATAATATGTAAACTTGTTTCTTCCTGTAACTCGCATCTCCTGCACCGGAGTTCGCTCACCCGACCCGTGTTGTATAGATGCTTCCATAAGGGATAGTGTCCAGTTATCAACCCAATAACGGTCTTAACTTATAGGAGTATTATATTACTTTTTCGAAAACCATAACAATACGTTTATATTGAGGTAACTAAAAATAACAAATTATTTTAGTTGTCACACGTAAGTAATTCATTTTGAGAAAGGATTAAGAATTCAAATAGTCTTGCTGAGAAGGCGGCACTGATAGCAATTGTATTGAGTTTACTCTTATCATATCTCACAGTACCTAGACTATCTGATACAGTGTACATGTCATTTGTGGATACTAATGATGCGATGTATTACAGTTAGATAGCAGACGTCAATACAAAATATTATTTTGTCACAAAGATATATTTGTAATTGAACGTTTTTCATTATGCCTTAATATTTTCTTAAAAAAAAATATCTTTAATTTAGAAAAAAAAGAAGAACGAGTCTGTATGTTTAAGTTTATTCTGTATGTCAGTAAGGTAAGCTCAGTCATATTTATCTAGCGGTGCCAAAGCCTACGCCAGCAGTACTCTAAAAGAGTCAAAACTGTGGCCACTATTTTTGCCGTACTTCACGAGGCACTTTTATTACACGCTTCGTTTTCTACAATCATTTGAAGTGTCCTCAGTTGGCCATATTGATTTTAATATGGTAATACTGTGTAATTGGCGAACATTTATTTATTTTGGGGGTTAAGTTAACTATTTACATTTTACTGATGACAAATGACAATGAAGTAAGGTTAGTTTTAAGTTGTAGAAATGTATGAATAAATTTTTGTAAAAATATAATAATTGCACCTTATTTTTTATCATAAACTGTAATAAATTGGATGCATATTCCATTAGAAATTGCTGAAAACACGATCCAAAAAATATTTCCATGGTCAATCCTCGTATAATATTCCAGTGTTCAAAATGCGACGTTACGATAAACCTATCCTGTTGTATCGTAAAAGACGTTGAATATACTGCAGATATTGTCTTGAAAGAGTCAGAAAATACTTACACTACAACAATACAATACGCACAAATAATGACAGCTAACACATGTATCTTGAACTACATATTTCTCAAAATACGAATGATGAAAGTTATTTTTTGAGTACAACTATGACATAACATACATGCCATATACAGCGTGTCCCAGAATTGATGTTACAAAAGGTGTGCGGAACTAAAAATCTTTGAATCTCAATTTGATCTTTTGTAAGTAAGCCCTGCTTGATTTGAATCTTATCTCTAGTATACTTTCGAGTTTGTAAAATCATGTAGGCCTTGACAGCTGAGCAAGTTCTATTTCCGTTTCAAGTAAAGTATATTACTAAGAAATGTTGTTTAGAATGACGAATTGTGGCTCTATGCAAAATTTCAGGAAGATCTACCTACTTTGATTAAATTGCTTTTTTAGGTCCAACAAAAGTGTATGTATAAAAAAATTATTCGTAGAACGGTTCAACGGAACAAAAAGTATTTATTTATTTATTTTAATTGTAGAGCAATATTATTATTACATTTTGTACACTTAATTTGTGAATAAGTATAATTTTATTTTATTGAATCTAAAAGATAATGATTTAATCAAAGTAGGTAGATCATCCTCAAATTTTGTATAGGTCCATAGTTTGAACAACTTTTCATAGTAATATTTTAGCATACTGTGAACGAGAAAGGTACTTTAGCTGAAACAGAAATAGATCTTGCTCAACTGTCAAGGCCTACGTGATTTTATAAACTCGAAAATATACTAAAAATAAGTTTCAAACCAAGCAGACCTTACTTACAAAAGGTCAAATTGAGATTCAAAGATTTTCAGCAAAACATTTATTGTTTTTTTCAAGAAAAATGATGGTAATTAGATATATTCAGCACACCTCTTGTAACATCAATCCTGATTTTCAGTTCAGCACACCTCTTATAACATCAATCCTGGGACACGATGTACATACTGCACTTTATAATTTTACATATATGCTCGTCTTCTTTTCCACAGGATTTAATCTCAGGCTACTAGAGAGATACATTTTATTAACCTGTTGTTATTACATGTTCATAAACAAAGATATTCAAAAGGGCGAATTAAGAATATATCTGCACACTTGAATACAATTATAAATACAAACATAACTATTAACTAAATAAATCGATTAGCAAAACTGCTTCGATGAACAGTTTACTATCTTGTTAATTGAATAATAAAAGTCGAATGTTTACATAGAGCGTTATGTAATCTCTATTGTTTTGTCAGATAATGTAAAGATCATTTTCAAGTAACTTAGAATAGAGCTATTTATGATAATTCTAAATACATTAGTCAGAGCTTGTAGTATCGATGATGCAGGTGTTACAGTTAATTAGTGTAGCTACCAATGTGGTTTGCTATGCACATTGGTAATTTACAGTACACACTGCACAAATAACAATTAATTATTTAATTCTTCCCAGACCGTTTGATTAGTGTAGGTTTGTGGTCGAATTTACGATTGAGGATAATAGCAAATATAGGACCTGAAATGTTAACTAATGTATTTAACAATTTATCACGACGTATTCTTACCTTATTTAGTACTAAACTCATCACAATCTAGCATATAGCGACTTTTCATACCACACATACCGCTTCACATTGAGTTCATTATATCACGTACTTAGCCAGTTTTTCTAATAAGAAGAAAGGACAAAAATGTATCATCTACTAACAAAATATATGTATATATATAGTATATATGTGTAGTTTCTAATCTTCTAGTAACAGATTTCTATTACTCTCTAAAGATTATTATCTTTATTTCTTTTTTTCAGCGTTGGCACACACTCCCAATAACTGAAAGCTTTTATAGTTTATATCTCTATATCCCTATTGTTTAAAAGCGTTTCTCTCAATCGGAAATATATTTACCATAATACCTACACGTATTTCTATTCACTATGATTGTTATTATAGTTAATTTGAGAACATTACGTCAATTAGTAGATATAGGTGCCGATAAGAGTTGATTGCTGTGGTTAAACACGAATACCGCTTGTTAATTTAAATGATATTCTGTTTTATTGACATACTAACACAGTGTATTGTAAAGGATACTACCATCGAAATCCATTTGATGTATCGAAACTGCTGGTACTTTGACGAACACAGATTACTGATTGTTGATTGCAATGTAAAGATAATGACATCAAGTGATATAATAGACATAAAAGCGTGCTACTTCTAATTTTTTTCTATGTAATTTTTATTACCATTTAATTCTTTTTAATTTTTATCAGTAATGCTTACTCATTGTCATTTTCCATATGTAGGTTTATGCTATTTTTTCAGATTAAAGTTGCATTGAAGTATTATTTTGATTTAATGAAGTTATTAAAGTGTTTACTTGACCTGAAACGTTTCGTTTCCTAATGCATCACTATATTGCTAACTATATTATGCGGATTCATTGCAAATTATCTGAATTATACTAAAATCAACGAAAAAGATTTCAAAGAAACTTAGTTTGTATTACATACAAATCTGTTTATACGTGTTTTCTGCAATTGCATTTCCCAACACTCTCTATGTTGGATTTAACCTCAAATTTATTGTTGTAGAACTAGTTACAACTTAAAATATGGTAAATAAGATAGCTCTGTATGATCAAATTTGTTCCTAGTATATTAAATGCAGCAATCCAAAAAAGACCCCATCGACTTATAGAACCTAGAGAAATCTGTATTGCCTTTTTATGCCTTTGAAGCTCTTCCTATATATAAATCGTATAAAGCTTGCACCTGCTACAACCATTTTGGTTATTAGCCCAATCTAGAAATTGTTTATAAATGCCAATTCTCGGACTAACAAATAATTATAAGTCTAAGATATTTTGAAAATTGTCTTGATATTTCTTAATAATATACATTTGTTACCAATTATATTTTTCTGTTTGTTTCATTTATATTTTCCAACACTCTCTAACTGTCTTTATTAGGACAAAGTCCATGTAGGTAATTATAAAATGCATGTTACGCATATTTGTTTCAAGTATAGTTTACAAATGAGCTAACAGCTGATTTGGTCTTTTACATACACACAATTGCAGTTTCTGCGAATGGTTTCTTTGAAAGTTACGGTAAACTCTTTTATGTAAATGAATAATAACAGAGTGCAAAGTAAGCTTCACAACACTTCCACACATCTAAATATACGCATATAACTATGTAATTACAATCAATCAATCACTTACTTGTATTAGCGGTGGTATTAATAGCTATGTATTGGTAAGGAAACTCTTGTTAGAGGCATGTACAATTGCATTCCTATAATCTGTGCAATTGTAACAAATCGTCCACAAAACAGTTTTGATTTCTCTTTCTATTACTTTGTACTTTCTCATATCCAAATACGACAAAAATACTAATAGCATAATTGTACCTTTTCCGCTGCTCTGATCGATATTTCGAATCTGTTACGTTTTGAAAGTATATGTCCTGCGGGATGGAATCAGAAACTAGAGATAATAGATAACAGCCACAGGTTCCTCTTTACGAATAGAAATTGCACGTTTACTGACACAGACAAGTGGTAGGAAATCTGATTGCATGACAAAAATTTCTTTAGTATATTCACTTCCACTTGTTGTATAATCAGATTTATAATAACATTCTAGCTGTCATTAGGAACAAAACAGGGGAGGACGCAATACAATAGGTCCAAAACTGCAGAGTGTGCTTATACCCGAGTTTCTTTTTTTATTTTTTCAATTAAATAAAATAAGGATTCTTTAAAGGTATAACTTATTACACAGCACTGAGATTCTCTTCTGAAACTTTTAAGTTTAAAACGGAATTAGTTAGCAAAATCAGACAAATTTAATTAAGCGAACCTAAAAGCTCTGGTAACTATAAACCATGTATTGGAGAATTTAATACATAATGCAAAATAAAACTTAGACAATGAATGTACATGATTCATATTACATATTATACAAACATCAGATTGAAGTTCAGAAAAATGAATGCGTTCTTATTTATTTTATAGAGTATTATCGTAGTTCTTGGTACATTTCCAAACTAGTCGTTTAAATTCCAGTTCGCACCTTTACCATTTTTAGCGAGCCTCTTTCACTAAAAATACACCTGATAAGCGAACATCTCCGTGTCTTGTTTTCCGCACGCGTAAGCAAAATTCCGTCCACGTATTGGGGACATGTCACCTTCGAACACACTGCACGACAAAAGTAGTCAAAACCCCTGACATTCATAATGAGTTTTTTTCGTCTTACTCGTACCTGACGTTCGAACTGTTTATCCGTCACGTACAGCGATTGAAACGCTTAAGAGATGATTAAATATTTTATCGTTGATATCGCTATGAACTGCCGTCATTGCACAAGATTACAAGCAAATACATCTGATTAATTATATTAGATAACTTTTTCATTCTGTTTGTGTCAAATCTATTCTATAGGAGACGAAGCGATGTCCCATCTAAAGTAATATATGTGGATGACTTTCGAATGTTGTTCTTATTTCAATTATCCCTGAGGGTTCAATATTGGCATACTAATTGTAAGTAGTTTAATGATATGAAATAATGAGTTGAATTAATATTGGTAGCAGCAGGTGTGTGGCAAGGAATTTTTGTCTACTACTGAAAAATCAGTGAAGGGAGATAAGCTAAATTTCGAAAACTTTCTTCAATGGCAAATTAAATTGAAAAAAGGTTTTTTAATCGAAAAGAAAGTAAACGAATGGTATTTATACGTTTCCAATAATTCAGTTCTTGCCGTTACAGAATTAATAAGTTTTGCTGACATACATATTATATAGATACCACTTAATGGGTATGCCTGTATTAAATTATTATAATTCATGAATATGTGCTAAATTATTTAAACAAAAAGAAAAGATGATTGAACTGCACAATTAAACATCAGAGACTTAAAGGATCATCCATTTGCGTTTTCTTAGTGTAATACAAGTGCGTTGTTGCTAAAAAAACATCTATATATTTTTACATTGTTAAGGTAGATGTTAAACAGTTTTCCAGTAGAACCAAAGTGAAGGAATACAAGTCCCGAAGATAGCTTTCGTAGCTATTGTCTGTTGTGGAATACAAATTCATAGTTGCTTCATGCTTTTTAATAGTGCTGAACTATGGCAAGATATCTAGAAGCAATGTGAGAAGGACAACAACAGGGATAGCAGGTGAAACGCTAATCAATATGGATAAGTAAAACAGATGACAAAGAAATAGCTGCTAAAAAAATTAACAATGTGTTGGTAGTGTATCATCCTGGAAGATATATTACTCTTTTTTGATTTAGACTACATTCATATAATACAGTTGGTATAACTGGCTAGACACGTTGTTCTAATATTCATTCAATCAACACTACAAGATCTAATCTCGAATCAAGGTTCTATTAGAATCATATATTGGGCAACGCTACTGTATGGTAGCAAACTAAGAGTGGACGTTATAACACATCGATCTCATTTTTGGCTGAAAACTCATGCTGACTTATTTTTCTAAAATTGAGATTGTAGTCTTTGTACTCGTTCCCAACGGGTAGCTAGGACTACAGTTTAGAAGTTCTGGTTTATAATTGACATTTAGATACTCACCCATATACACGCCATGGATCTAAAGGAAAGCAATCATTATCGTTTGCCATCCACTTTTAATACCTGCTTGAACCGCTTGAACTAAAAAATCTCAGTACTTGATAATCACTTGTCTCCATTTGCTCCT
The DNA here is from genome assembly GCA_023690525.1 of Holotrichia oblita. Classification (NCBI taxonomy): domain Eukaryota; kingdom Metazoa; phylum Arthropoda; class Insecta; order Coleoptera; family Scarabaeidae; genus Holotrichia; species Holotrichia oblita. The sequence goes on along the minus strand of CM043015.1, from coordinate 179,038,553 downwards.
TTCATTAAAACATAAGTTTCTACAGCGCATTTTTCTAGTTTCACAAGAAAATCGCATTGATAGATTCGTCAGCCTGAAGACTGAAATTTTGTGGTGTGTTTGTAACTATGTCGACGAATGATATACCCAATCAGGAAACTTTAGAAATCTTGACAATAAAAACGTTTGTTTAATATTATGTGTGTGTGATTACACTACGCATGAGCCTTTTTTAAGTAAAATATACTATTTATTGTGTATGGTATGGTGTTTGTAATTAATGTTAATTAAATATGCCACAAGGAAGCATTTTTGTACACTTAGATTTTTAAAATAAGCGATAAAGCGAGAAAGAGACCCAAATTTTTAAATATAAAATTATGAAAGAATTAGTTTGATTGATGAAACTAAAGATGACTCTAATTTCATCACTAATACGTGGAAATTGCGTCATTGTCATTCACACTATGTATATTATCTTTATTCGCGTGTACTAAAAATATTATGGGAATAAAATTGCGTCATTTTCTGTTTGATTTAATTGTTAAATTGTTCATTCTTCCGTCAGTATTCACCTTTATCGTCATTTATTCTTACTATGCCTACTCTATCAGACCGAATAAGAATACTTATTTTCGCAAAATATAGCTTCAAACGTACATAGTATATGTAATATTGAATGAAAGTATTTTGAAAAGAGAATTGTACAGCTTTGTATACATTATTTACGTGCAATCAGTTTTGGTTCTTTTGTTACGTTACGCGTGATATTAGCATTCGTTACGTTTAGGGTAAGTGGAAACAACTTCCTTCCGTCTCTAGCCGCTACCTTGGCTAAAAGTGTCTCGAGTATGGCAACTCAAAAACTTGATAAATTCAATTTTACTGAAGTGGTGAATTTTTCACACCTACTGTTATTAATTTGAATAACACTTTCTCTTTGATTTAGTAATCACTTTACGAATTATTCAGCAAGATTTTACAAACATGGCATTTAAAATATCTCAAAAATGAAATACTTACATACTTCAGAAACTACAGATTCTACAAAAAAAAATCTAAATTAACTGTTTATCTTATTGCAGGTTGAAAATACATAGTACTAATGATAAATTTCTTGATGAGCAAACTTCGAGAACTAAGAACGAATGAAGTGCAAATATCCTAATACTGAATCGTGAAAGCTTTAACTGACTGTTTTTCATCTACAAAGGCGGATATATATGACACACTCAAGTAGATGCTCTTCGTTTTTTTTTGAGTTGCCCTCAATTGTGCTTTAGTTGCTTTAGTTATAAGGAAATTGTCATTTTGGAAGCCACCACTAACCAAACTCAGAAATAACGTACCAGAGTACCAGTACCCTTGGACTATCAAGCATTTCATCTTTAATTCAGTTTTCATCGAAAAAATCTTCAATTTGAATATCTGCCTGTATTAGAGCCTCAGCGCTTGGGTAGCAACAAAAATCGTAGTTGAATATATTATGCATGGAGAGCCCCAACGATCTTTAGGGCACTTCGGGGCTAGATCACCTGGCTCTAGATATTGTTCTTTCTAATTTAACCTGGAGGAACTATCATGGAAGAAACTGTTTAACAATTTTATTAAACGCTGCCGTTTTAAGCGTTAGTTCATCAAGTATAACAATGCGATGTGCTTTTTTCTATGCATCTTTTATTTCAATGCATCAGATCATTGTTTCGTTGGTGATACTAATTCCGATTCTAAATCCTAATTGCTGGTATGGATATGAATATGCAGGAGAAGGTGAAGCTTTTGAACTAGCCGAGATTTGTGACCTGAATGACTGTGGCCTTTTTCCAGTACCGAAACCAGTACCAAATCTCTGAAATAGCATTCACAATCTAGGTCAAATGCACAACTGCCTTACAGCAATTATGGATGCCGTTTTACCTAGAAGTGTGCATTAGGAAAACATACATAACTCAATTGTGTCCAAACATATTAAGAACGGATAACTATAAGTAGAACAGAAGCAGTTGTTGCTTGGAGGTCGTCTAGAAAGTGTACTAACCACTGAACTAGTAAGTCATACTGGTTCTTAAGAAAATTGTTCACTCTATTAGAAACTACATCCGGGATGAAAACGAAAGTAACAAATCTAGAATTGGATTAGGATGGGTTTTGAAGACAAACGAATAATAAATAGCATGAAAATTTATCTAAATATGCGATGCTTGATTCAAACTAGAAAGAAATCTTAACAGATGAGGTACAAGTGAAATAATAGAGGTACATTTTTTTATTGTTGCCGCTAATGGCCAAATATGAACACCCGTAGCATCAAGAAGTTGTTCTAGTCATTAAAACGTCGATAACGATAAATGACGACAATCTTATTTCACACTTTTCAATAAGTGGCCCATGGAAGTTCAAAATATGTTGAAAATGTTGGAATGAAAACATTGGAATAAGAAGAATGAAAACAGTAAAATCAAGCAGAAGTTAATGACATACTCGAATCAAACAAAACGAATCAAAATAGATCATTTCTAGGAGATAGCAGAAACACGTGTAACAAGGAAGTTTTAAGTGAAGGGTCATTGTGTGAAACTGAAAAATGCTAAGCAAATTCTGATACAAAGTTCATTTAAAACCACACAAATTATAGTCGTGCAGATCAGAAACAACGTAAGTATCTCAGATTTAAATATTCCTTCGACAGCATGTCAACATGTATTTATTATAACTATTGTAATAAATTCAAATGACTTCACACGGTGCAAACCAGGACGGAAGTAATAGATATGAAAATCAAGTTTGGATCGAAATGAATTTGAGGTTTATGGATGCCTACATTACCGTTAAAGTAAGATTCTAATTTTCTAAAGTTTAAGTACACTGATCAAATAGGTGCTATAACGAATCGCTGTTGCTTTCCCACAGTGTCACCCATATGAGTATTTCTTAAGGCAAACCGTTCTTCACGATATTTTCACATAATTAGACGAAATTGCAAATTGTGTACCAACTACTGTCAGCATCGTACTAGCAATATAACGTATATCGATTCTTGCCTGTTTCGAAAGAAAATATTGTCGGCGATGTGTCTAAGATCTTAGACGAAATAGTGCCGAGTTAGGCTGATTTATGATTGCATCAGGTAGACAGTTGACAGACCGACACTATATTACCGACATATTATACCTTTATAAAGGATGTGATATATCCTTATACGGTCGACGGTAACATGCTCCCAATATACTAATTTGTAGTCTGGGTCTTTTTTCCTATTCAATTCGTGACTCATTCTACTTTTCTTATCTACCGCAAGAACTCTAATGATACCTACCGGATTAAAGGTCACAGTGTTCTTAACGAACGGGAAACCATAAACCGGAGTCAATCGCATAAATTTCGCGCGGTTAACTAATAAATACGGGCATTTAGCAACGGAAATAATTAAAGTTTACGTCAAAATGGTTAACCTTTACTCGAACAATTAAATTATGCTGTATGAAGCATACAAGTTTGTATTATGCAATGGATACAATACTTATTGTGAGGTAATATTTCCAATGCGTCTATCTGGATCTGGTTACTCTTTCATTTTGCCAGTAATTACCTTAATTAAAAGGAAAAAAAACATGTTCCTTACTTGTCGCACGCAAGACCGCTCTATAATGCTAGTTGAATTAATTCTTTTAATAATTACCTGAGATTGTTTATGTACTCTGCAGAATCACGTCAAGGTGACGACAACGTCGTTGTTTGAAGCACGATTTTCGTAATTTGGAATGAGAGTAGTCATTGTTTGGAGTCTAATGGTGATTTCCATTAGGAACTTTTGAAAGTAAAATAGTTGTCATTGAAATCAAGGCCAGAAGAATGTTTCCAGCCCTCACGTGATATATCTGCCTACTTTACTAACTATAGCTTAACCGCAGGTAACCTAGTAGCTCCACAGACACCTTATTCAGCAAACCTGTGCGGCAATTTCTTACGTCTGAGTTGATATCGGGGACTAACCTATAGCTTTCAAGATTCATTGATCATTCAGCCTGGGAATGTCCAACACGTAATTGCTTAACAGTAGGGGAGACTTGTGTCAGTTGTAACAAAAAATAAATGAAAGGTCCTATTGACGGTTTATTGACACCAATTGACCTTCACCGGAAAATCATACTTTAGACTTTAAATTTGACTAAGTTCTCTAAATATCAAAGTTTAATGCTTTTTATGTAAACCCTCATTTTGTTGAAATGTACATGTACTAGTGCCATGGTCGACGTCAATTAGAATACTACTTCAAAAAATTGTTTTCAGGAATTTGGTACGTAATCAATACTGTGGTTGTAGATTAAGTTTGTTGTTATCGTGGAGAGGTAACATTCTCTTCTATCGATAGACCTGATTTATCTTCTGTTAGTTAAATAGGGTTTTAGTTAATAATTTAATCATTGTCCTATTTCATTTTGAGCATATTTAGTTCACTTGGAAATTCTAGAAAATTATCTTTTACGCCTGTAATTCTCATTTTCTATGTCTTTCTGAATTTTTATTTTTTCGAAGTCTGCTGTTACAGTTGAAGGAACAAAATCGTTATTTGGAAATGTTTCTAGATTGAAAAGCCATATATCTGTGCAAAAGAACTTAGCAATCTACACCTGTTTGGTGTAGTAACCCACAGAAAGAACACACAGGATCACAATGGATGGTAAATGATAGATAGTCATCCGTTTTTCTGGCTCGTTTTTTATTGGTTTATCTGCAGTATTCTTCAAATATTTTTAAAGGAACCATATACACTCTAGAAGTTAACGTCGGTGGGATGCGGGGAAAAGAAACAGCTTCAAGATAGTGAGGCTAGATTGGCAAAAATCAAACACCTTGCTAGCTTCGCTGGGTTAACATTTTCTAATAAATGTTTCATAAAACTAACTCGATTTACATATTTCCACAATCAGTGTACCATACAGGTACATCTTTTACAGAATGGCTCTTCTTGGCCCTCCTAATACATACGAAGAGATATAAACAGTAGAGGTACAATATTACGAACTGTCAATAGTCAAACATACAGTAACATGTATGCCTTGTTCTTGCGATGTTATCGAATCCACCCGTTTTATTTCCTTCTCGATCAACTCGGGCGGTTTTTGAACCCTAGACATATCGATCGCATCAATATCGTAAATATTTTACGGTTTCCAAAACCCTATAGACACTTTATTATACAATGTGTCGAGATTTTCTCTGTGGAAGTTGATGGTTCGTACAAGATGTATTGCTTGGGGGGTGGGCGGTACTAAAAGTTAGGATTTTATCTTAAAATACAAATTCCGTTTAATTCCATTTGATTGAAAATTTCAGCTTACTTTCAATAGCACATCGGTAGACCAATTTACGAAGATATTTTGTTTGTGTTGGCAGTCCGTAATATAAAGGCTGTAGCATGTTAAGAAGAAAGAAAGAAAATGCCTTTGCGTGTTATATGCGATGGATATTAAATCTATGTAAAATATTAGCTTCCAAGATATGGTCATACTCGAAAAAAAAAGATTTACAAAGAGATTTTCTTTTCTTGTAAACTACTAACTGTATTGATTTTACATTTTTATATGTTAAAAATATACTCCAAATACTATCATGTACTTTTACTCTAACATAATTGTTTCAAATCTGTCGATATACCAGAAGTCTTACAAAAATATTTAAGAAATTGACAAGCAACACCGTTTGTGAGATGTAAGTTGCAAAGCTATCCACACTATGAACACTGATGGCAAACATAAATTGAAATGACCCTGTATGGTGGCTAGTAAAATACGAAACTAACCAAAAGTTCCACTACTAAGGACTGCAACGATAATGGCCCAGACAGTTATTTGGTTTGACAATGTGTGCTCTCTCTCATCAACTAACGTATCTTTAGTGTCATCTGTAATCTGTTTCTTTTCAGTATCTAAGGGACCCTGTCCAGATTTTGGATTGGCTTCAATGTTCTCTTTAAGACGGTTATATTCCATCTGCACTAGATGATATTTTGTGCACCATATTTTGTTCTGAATCTGTTTAATATCTTGATCTTGTCCATTATTTCCCTCGGTAGAATCTCTATTTCAAGGTAGGATCCTCCGGAACTATATTCATCTGAATACTATTAATAGTTTCCTGAGTACTTTTGTACAGGTGCCAGTTATGTTTCCTTTGGAGGTTACCTGTGATGTCCGAATTCCTGTTATGGTCGACACATCAGAGAGAACGACCAGTTTTTGGGAATAGGGATCTGTAGCATGTACAATCAATGACCATGTAGTGGTTTGAACGATGATTGGCTAGATGTAACTACGGCTCGAACTCATCGTCCAGGTCTAACCATGTTGACACATTTTCCTTGGATTCGGCTCAGATTGTAATTCCTTAACTCACTTATCAAAGTTAAAAATCTAATTATATAGGTCTTGTAGTTTTTCAGGTAAAGAAAGTGAAAGAAACGCTTTTCTACCATCAATTTCTGTGTCATGTGTATCATAAATAAGTAGGTCGTCAAACTTGTCATTTTCATCGAGACAAGTTTAATTTCCTTAACTTACATAATTATAAATTATCTTCGCCTAAGGTATCGCTAGCACACAGCATGGTTAACGAGAATGTCGTAATAACATCTTATTTTTCTTTATAATTAGTATAAGATATGAACATCGTTGATGCCGTTTATTGTTATTAATTTTTTATAAACGCTGAAGAATGTTATTATTAAAATGCCGCTAAGATTAGACTTAAAACCGTTTTAATAATTGGTTTAATATGTGACTTAGACACTCCTTAATTTCTCATTTCCTATTAGTGATTGGTCTGCTAACAACGCAATAATCGATTAAAAAATTCAAAAAATATACCTAGTCATTCTAGAAATTATTATGTATATTAAACTAATATTTCCTCAAATTGATGACTACTTTATACGTTTCCTTCATTCTACAGACTAGTATTCTTTTATTAAATATATAGATTTTTTTGTCTTATTTGTCCAATAATAATTACATGTCTTAGAAACAAAAAAAGTATTAATTAGGAAGTCGGTTTTGTTCACTTTACTTTCATGTTGAGGTTTAGAACTCTCCAACTTTAAAATACCTTATCAATGTGATCTGTGACCACTTTATTTTTAAGATACTGAGAGTTAAACCTATTTTGTTCTAACTCTGTGCTTCTGTCGTAGTACAAATGATTTCTTTAACTTCTTTAGATCCGATGACTAGAGTTCCAGAAAAAAATAAAGGGTTTATATCGCATTAGGCATGATTACCTAAATGCGCAATTTTGTATGTAATTAAATAACAAAACAATATGATCAATTTAACAAGTCAATATTTCTGTAAAGTTTAAACAAAGATTTAGATGTATAATTGCATATAGAATTTGATGAAACATAAGCGAAAATATTAACATATGTAGTTAGTTAGAGTAGTAATCGAACATGCACTAGTTTCATTAAGGTATCTGATTAAATGAAGGGACGCCTTCGTTTGCTTAAAGCAATAATTTAGTCTACACTGGCTGCATCCTAAAATTAGTATAATAAACGTGTACGTCTGTTACTTCTGTCGTACGAGACAGACACCTCCCAGGGCATTAAAGTGTAATTAAAACTAATTAACCAAGTTTGACGTACATCTTTCTCACAAAGAAAGAATTCTTAAAACCCATTATACATAGAAACGTATGACTTGCAGACGCCTTCTTACGAAATTAGATTATAATTCACTCCAGGGAAAAAAAGCACATTACTTTAAACGATGTAATTTTTTACCAACACGTTTTTACTGGTCTCATTCCTCAACATCACGATCACACAGAACTAAAGCGGGCAACCAGAATAGAAAACGTGTTTGTTTTCTTCTTGCGTGAATAGGCGCTACTTCTTCTCACCAAATACTGCGAAAAATAGCAGTTGTTTGCACAAAAACCGCTTAATTAAAATTATAACACGGCCGTCATATCTGCGCTTACAACTTAATTAGCAATAGTTGTAATCTGCATGACTGAACAAATTTCGCATCAAACGAGTTGGATTTTTAAAAGGATTTTTAGGAATTTTAATCTTCTCTGACGAATGACTAGTAGTCCAGTTGAAATTATAGGAACGAAACTGGTAATAAGCTTTGTATTCTCATTTGTTGCTATAGTACCGTGTATATGGAGTTCAATTCTAATGTTTTATTGCTACATTCCTCTCATATTAAAAAAAACTGGTCACACTATATGTTGATTGGAGTGTCGACTCCATTTAGAAATATGTTATTCTGTTCCTATTGATTAGTAATTTTAATCGCCGGGATTGTGATAAAATAGTTATTTGTATTCCTAGATCGGTATCGTATGCCTTAATCACAGCTAAATTTTCTCCATTTTTATTATGCAGTGGACGCACATTGACCATAGTATCAAGAATACCAACCCTTTTTTCCCGCACCGACAGTAAGAATTAGTTTTAGTTTCGATTAAGTAACTTACATACCTTTGAAAATGATTGTAGAAATAACTCTCCACACAGAAGAACAGCAATGACACTTATGCTTAATACCGATGCAGACAGCTTATCGCAACCAGTTCCCAATCTAGTGCCAGCACTAATAGTTTCTTGGTAGTATTCAGACAGAATACCAAAGAGATTTAAAATTAGTTCAACACTATTCGGACTGTTCTCGATAAATCTTCATCTCTGCAATTCTTGGCTTCTTAAACGCAAGAAATCAATTTTCCTGAAACTTTTTACAGATAAATAACAACTTTATTCTAGTAATTCAGATTGAATACGGCTGTGATAGCTTTATTCAAATACAGAAGCCTCAAGAATCAATACTTCGCAGGTAGTAATTCCGAATTCGAACATACTACTTCAGAGAAGTCCAAAAACATATTGGGATATGCTCATTTATGTAATAGCATGCCTGAACATTTCCTTTTCAACAACATTTCCATATATTTACATTAGGTATTGTCTTGGTTTTACAGAGTAGTTATAAATGTTAAATCTCAAATATTACATTTGGGCTGGATATTCTATGGTAGAATACTCCCTTCCCAAGTGAGTAGCTCGGAACAGACTTTCTGCCCAGATTTAAAAGCTTACAGCAAACCAAGGCACATCTATGATTCTTTTAGAAGTACAAAGCTTCTCAGATATTATACTGCTAACGTATCGTACGACTGAAGCACTGATTTTCTTTTCAGATTTAGAATTGGCCATTTGGTCCATTAGGCTATTAAAATTTTAAATGATTTCAATCATGAACTTTATATCCAAATATTACTTTTGTAGTTTTCGAATGATTTTCATTTTTTACAAGCACAAATGGTACCAGTAGTGATAGGTGTTGTGTAGGATGGACCACTAAGTGAAGTAAGCGGTTGTAAAACTATATCTTTTGAATGAATACATTGCTGAAAATTATTTTCAGGCATTTACTATTTATCAGATTTAGAATTGGCCATTGCTTGCTATAAAACAAGAACTTTTGAAGAAAAGTGTGAAAATATATCTAATGCATACATAGGCAATTACTATGTTATCACATTTTTTGACAGCCACGGCCTACGCTTTATTAATGTTAAAAGATTAAGTTTCGTTATTGTTAAGTAAAATAATAAAATATCTCAAAACTGGCTAGGGTATAGGGAATGCTAGTATCAATTAAATGGGAATGAAGATAGCAATTAAAATCTGATATAATATACAGGGTGTTGTATTTAAAATAACCGAGTTATAAGTATTTGAAATTGTTGGAATTGAGTGGTATGTGCATAAAAAATTTACATTTCAAAGGACGAAGCACTTTAGTGATGTCTTGCAATTCGCCATGTCAAATTTTAAGTCAGTAGCGTGTTTCTTTGCAGCAATATCGTGATTTATTTAGGACTGGGTTTTTTTAGAAAAATTAAAAAAAATTGAAGTATCTCAAAAACTGTTAATTTTTAGTATAGGACATGGTACATGAAATATACTCAAAATTGAATAGAGAATAGAAAAATAAAATAAAAAATACTATGTTCTATTTAAAATAAGTGAGTTGGAATGTACGATGTATCGGAATAATCCTATAAGTTTACATTTCGCCTATTACTACATTCCCAAAAACTTCAAATCAAAACTCTTCGCGACACACTCTGTATATATGTTGCAGAGATTAGTTTGAAATAGATAAACTAGAGATTGCTACCATTGCGTTAGCGGGGGCTTGAGCAGCTGAAAACAGCATCTCAATATATCTATCCGTGCTCAACTTATCGCAAAAAAAAACAAAAAGTAGCAAAACAAAATTACTCAACCATCGATATCGGAAATCGAATAACGTCACTTCTTCAAATGAATTAGTATAAGGAGGATGACACAAATTCTTTCCTCGAAATGTGGCTCTCCTCAAATATTCATATTATTGATACATTGCTCGAGATGTTCAAGGCTAGAAGAAACGGGAACTTTTACTTCCGCTGGCACTAAGCCGCGATTGGAATTTCGAATTCTGTCTTGTATATTTTAGCGTGTTGTAGGTGTCGTTTGAAAGACAAGATCTTTTATGGCCCCTCTTCGCACCGCCCCGAACCAACTCTAATAAAAATAGATAATCAAGTCGGGTGACCTTGTCAGCCAGGTAAAAGGGCTCTGCCTTTTTAGTCGTCGGATATATTTCATCTAAGTGTCGCCAAACACAAATTGAAAGATATGATGGCTGACCGTCAAGCTGAAAGAACATATTTTGGCTAGTTGGAAGGGGCATATCTCCCAATAAGACTGGTAACTCATTGTACAAGATCTCCAGAAATAGATTACGACAGAGCAGTTGGTAGAAAAGATAGGGTGCAATGATTGTATTTCCTAATATACTGCAACAGTTATTGACACCTTAGCATTCTCCATGTTGCACTTCCTGCATCTAGTGGGGATTTTAAGCAGTGCAATAACATAAATTATGTTAATTTACTTTATCGTTACTGTGAAAGTTGCCTCCTCTGTCCAAACAATTGGCGATAAAAATTAATAGCTTTCGTTGAACATTTCCAAAAGCCAATGGTCGAAATAACTGCAATACTGTATTCTGATATCACATGGACAGTCTCATCATTCGCAAAACGCATTTCGAATGCTAAAAGTCAACATCAGACTAGAATGAAATAATAAAAACATATTTTTATTCCGATATATCTTATACCGAAAATTTCAAAAAAATTCTCCTGATGTCTCCTTTAACATTTTCGATCATCCAAAATAAATTTCTTGAAATCAGCCGATAGTACGTTCTTTCATTCATTATCTCATGATTTATTACCCATCGGAAACATTTATTACTAGAACCCACCAAAAGTTCGAAATGGTGCTCTCTCGTCACAAAACTATACAAAATCATGACAATCAATTTTATTTTCGATTTCTCTTTAAATCCAAATACTTATCTCGGAACCATAGGAAGGTTTAACGTTTAACTGTTAGCAATTTTGACTAAATCATACTGGATTATGCAAACAATCATAAATTTAAGTCATATATCTTTATACTTCGAATAAAACTAGAGAACGTTGTGTAGTGAAACTGTTTCGGTAGCTCGAAATCAGTTTCGCAGAAATTAAAATAAAACCATATGGTTAAATACTTCTTGAAATGAGGCCATCGCGTGTGTCAATTATAATTTTGTCTTAGTTCATTTATAGTAATATTTATAATCTTCTTTACAGAGGGGAAACGGATTCCATTTTCGTATCCAAATTTCTATTTGTGGGAAAACGATTTTTGATGTGATTAATAGGTTCTACCTAGTTATTAGCTTATTTAAGTTAACTCGAAAATTAATATAATCTTAAACCAATATTTGGATACATAATTATAGCGTAAGCCTAACTGCTTAGAAAGCTATAATACCGAATTTTATATAGATACATAAAAAATTTGAAAGTGTTCTTATTTTATTCAAATGATAGTGTCAGACACGTATTGTAGCTATTAATAACAGTGCTTAATTATTTTTCAGAAAATATGTAAACTGAAATCGACATCACGTTGTTACAGGTACTAATGTGGATCCGCTCGACGGGAGAAGAATCGCTCAAATCCCAGTGCATTGCGCTCAGATCGACTATAGACGTACCCAGTGTCAAGGCCGTCGAGAAAGAGTTCGAAAAATTCTACTTCAATGCGATGGTAAGTAAAGAATGAACCGCATCTTGAAGCGGTCTAGCTTTAAAATCAGCTCATGTGGAATAACTTACTCTTAATAGGTTGGAAAATATAGATACGTGCGAATAAAAATGTTTTGGTACACATATAAACTTATTAACTGTAGTAATTACAATATGTTGGTTGATTAATTTCTTTAATAACAGTAGTTGAAAATCAAGTTTCCAATTTAAAATTAATATCTTTTAGTTTGTTGCAATGGGATTGGATATGATAACGTTAAGGTGAACTAAAACAAAATTCTGTAATTTATTCTTCGTCAGAACTTTCATTTTTTCATCAACGTTCTCGTTTTCATAAATTTAAGATTGATTTTTAGCTTATTTCATTCATTAAATAACTAAAGATGGACTAGAATATAATCAAATTCTACATCGCTAATGTCAATTCTCCTTTGATAACATTTCTCGTTTTTTTAACGGCATTGTATACAATTTGTAGTTCCCAACGCCAACAACGTCTTCATTGAGGTGTCTTCAAGGAATCGTCAACTCCTGTTCACTAATCCGTCGAGTTTAATTTTAGTACGACAGATCCGTTGAAATATTTCTCGGGAACGGTTGTCTATAGTGCTGTTTAGAAACAGGTGTTTCGTTTTAAAGAACCGAAAAGTCCACCATTACCGAGCATTAGATACACTAGATTTATTAAATAAATGGCTTTTGCTTTACGCGTTTGTTAGATATATGGGATGTAGTGATGACTGAAAGCTGAGTAAATACTACTAAAATGTTCACAGATGCGACATGTCATTAAAAGAGGCTTATCTATTTCTGTGTAATTGAGGGTCTGTGTTCATCTACTTGAAGCGTTTTCAAAATACAACGCCACGTATTTATTTAAATTCGTTAATATGTGTTGTAAGACTTGATCCAAAGTGGCCTAATGAGGATTTGCTTATAGCGCATGATTTATATACGATGCCGTCTGTTTAATGTTGTAAAAATAACTTAAACCTCCATCGATAAGCATACCTTATACTTTAATAATTTAAATTAACGTTTAGATTACGTATGTAAATGCGTATAATACCAAGATTTTATTTTCCAGAGACAAATTGACAAAGGCAATGACTTAATCGAAGAAGCAAGTACTATTCCAGATGTTAAAGGGAAAACCCTCAAAGAATCCGCTAACGGTCTGAAAGTTCAGATTAAAGCTTTCAGTGAACGTCTTGAAGAAACCAGAGAGAGTTTAGAAGATAGTTCTCGATGCTTCCAGCTATTAGAATCTTGTTCGGATATTTTAGAGGATGACAACAAGGAGCAGGAGGAATTTAAGAGGCTAGCGTTCAAATCTGGCAATGAGAGACTTATACAGATTTGCAAGGTGCGTACTTATTTGCTCATCTATGTTTTAAATCAAAGAATTTTTGAGACTGTTTCAGAATAAGCGTACTAGGGTTGATTTTTCTTTTGGATAGATCTGCTTCAAAAAAGTATGTTCTTGTATGTGATATTATCACATACCAAATATAAGGTATAGTTGTAGTCACGAAAGATGATCCCTGCGTCATTTGTATAAATCAAATCAGTACTTCGGCGTCATGCTAAATACTGTAAAGATCAAAATGAATAAGCTGCCATATTTTTCATGTTTGGGTTAGGTACGTGGGTATTTATTAACAGACCGTAAAAATTTAAAACAAGTTGTTGCAATTGTACATACCATAATGTTCTACTATGTATTGCCATTATAGTTAAAAAAACGACTTAAAAAAATTGTTAAACGAATACGTAATTGTAAAGATGAAATCAATGATAATTCCATCAAATATCTACGGAGATGCATTGTCAAATGTATGTTAAATTTTTAAGTGAAGAAGCGAAAATATATAGCTTAAGCGCAGACTACCACTAATCTCGTCTTTGTCTTATTCAAATGTATTGCACGAGCCGTACGTCTGTGCTAGGCACAGTTTCGAAGTACAAACTGTCGTCCAGACTGTCCTTGCCATACAAGTAGGTATTTTGATATGAAAAGTATTCCTTAAATGTCGTTGATAGAATTATATGTAAGTAACGTAGGGATCATCTTTGGCGAATTCAACTCCATATATACAATTTTAATCAAAGTTACAATAAAAATGTCAATAGTACAATAGACAACAAAATGTTTATAGAACTAGGCACATTCAGAGCAGTTCGCCCGTTTTCTAGAACAGTTCTGGAAGTGGTTGCCCGTTTTAGATGTCCTCGACTACTTCAAACTATTCCCCACTCAGCATCATTTTTGCCAATGCAGGAAAATCAGAAGTCTAGTGGTACTAAATCTGCAAACAAATGTGGATATCTGTGCAGGAAAATATTTGTCCAACAGAAATTACCATGTCAAAAAAGATGTACGATACAGAGAATTGTCTTTATAAAGAATTTAAATTTTCGATATCAAGCGCTTATATTATGCACCAGCACGCGATTGATAATTGATTGATCGATATTCTTTTTGTTCTGAAAAATCTTAGTCACATATTTGACAGAATTGTAGTTGTTACTAGGTTACTATTCGATCAATTTTGGACGTTGAAGAACCTATAAATATAATTTTATAACTTATTGTCGCAAACTAGCATTAACACAATTTGTACTGCTAACGCTAATATACAATAAGTATGTAAATAAATATTTTTGAAGCATTTTGTACGATTTACAGAAACCAATTCTAGCAGCTCTTTGATGAATTGATGAAATGGTAAAAATTGCAGCATTCGATTGTTCGATTGTTGACAGCATCGAATTGTTGGAAATTGTGTGTATGAAACTATCTATTGTTTATTATATCGTGTCTATTGTTAGTACGCAATCGTATGTAATGCTGTGATTTGGAAATAATCTAAATAAGAACGCGTTTTTCTCCTAGAATGTCTTAAGTATTCAAGGTATATGAAACATCGAAAGACGTTTATTTCGCATTTGACATACACAAAAATCAAAATAATTAACAAACCAAAAATGAGATGATATATCGGATATTCCATTTAAAATAAGGAAGTTGTGCGATCTTGAAAATATTTAAAACCAAAAATGAATATTGACTAACCCTTGCGTCTAAAAATTCAGAATTCTGTGTTTTCTAACCACGGAAACTTCTAACGAACGGCTACTGTGGGAAACCCTTATGATAAAGCTCAAAATTATATCATAAACACGTGTACTACGTCACCCTCAGCAAATGATACTGAATACACGCTCAAATATTATAAATCTTGATCTCTTGTCAATCGATAGGATGAATTACAGTGACGTTATACATGCATTACGAAGAAAGTAATACAACGTAAAAAGGAGTGACATCAATCAAATGAGATTTATTGCAACAAAATTAATATTGGGGAAAAAAGCGAACCGCCAATCATCTCAATTCTGGTCAGCGAGCAGCTACAGTTGAGGTGAAGTAGGTGTACCTCTTTTTCTTGTCTCGAAGGTTTATTTCTGACTGAAGAATTAATTACAGAGAAATGCATCAAAAATGGGTGACTTTTAATGTTTTTTACTGACATCTCTCCAATAAGAGTTAGAAAGCAGGACATAGAAAGAAGTATATTAGTCCTAGAAGTAAATTAACTCATCGTACTGATTAATTCACAAAACAGAGTACTAATTGTTAGAAAGAATAGCCGATATTCTCGAACAAATTTCGCGTGGACCGAAAATAAAGATGTTAAACAATTTTTTAAGATTTCCCTAAACACATATTACACTTTCAAAATCCTTTCTGAATAGAGTAGACTGTCTTTTAAGTATTTTCTAAATTAGACAAGCTTGCATTAGATTATTTATTTATTAATATGAAAGTTACGTTAGAACTGGTCCAAAATTAGATAATAGAGAATGGGTTTATTCCATTAATCTGCTTGCAGGATTTCCGGCAACAATTTCCTAATCTGCTAGTTACTTATGCACAGCTGCTAAGTCATGTTTATGTTTATATTGATCAATTTCGTGAAACGAGTGCAATAACTGGTAAATCTGGCGGAGAAGCGCCTAAAAAACAAACCGCAGGTTGCAGAGAGGATATTCGACTTCGAATGGATAATTGTTAATACCTCCTATATAGTATAAATAATAATATTTTCAACAAATGCTTTTGTTTGTGATGAGGTTTGTTTCCGTCTTTCTGTCTATTTAAATAAACAACATGTAAAAATGTGGTCGGCAGAACACCCTCACGAATGTATAGAAACTTTATTATATCCACAAAAAATAGGCGTTTGGCTAGTAGTTTCAAGGATACAATTTATTGGGCAGATACATTTTAACCAAACAGCCTTTACAGACTTTTCTTAATGAATTTTGTGATAAAGAATTTACAGAAAGATTGTCACACAAATTTCGAAAACCAATAGCATTTTTGGAACAATTTTTATTTATAAGAAATATGAATTTTATTACAAGATCTCAGCATATGACAACCTTAATTTATTTTATTTTTCCATTATAAGGAATAGCATTTTTAAGACTAGAGATCACACAATCGCATAGTTTCGCAATGCCATTAGGGAATTCCTGTACTGATATAACTCCACAACTTTTGTAGATGGTTTTGAAACCATGAAGCGTAGGGTGCGAATTTGCCTTCAAAATATTGTATAACATTAATTTAATTGTTATACAGGGCGTCTCAGCGGGACCGTTCATTAGAAGTTTATGGCATTCTGGTAAAATATAAATTTGAAAATTTATAATTATATATATATATATATATTATAATTATTATATAATTCATGTTCTCTTCAATGAAAATATTATTAGATTTCTAGCGCTTTCGGCTATACCGGAAGTCGCTATCTACTTTATTATTTTTAATGGAACACCCAGTATATTTTTTACATATTTGGATTCCTCTATTTATAAGCTTTATGAATATCTTTACTTTTTGCAATTTGATTGGTAAGTTTTGTAGTTATTCGATTTTTTCTGAAAAAATTTGCACTAGCAGACATTTATTCAAAAAATCAGAGAACACTCGATTTTTCGGATATCAACTTAAAATTTATAATATACTTAAACAGCATGTCGGAGTCTAGTTTAGCGCCGAGAACACCTGTCTACATAGCGTGGTTGCTTTACTATGGCACGTTAACTCTTCGAAATTTTGAAGAACCATAACTTCATTTTTTCAAATGGCACCCCCATATTGTATTACTTAATCGTCTTCGGGGTCCAATTCTACATCTTTTATGTCCCACATGTCCTATACCTAAAATTAATAGTTTAGGAGCTAATTAGTTTTTTTGTAAAATTGCACACATAACTCATCGATACTTATGCAGTTATTGTCTAACGTCAAAATCACTCTTCGTCGTTTTATACTGGTCAGTTAATAATTATCCGTTAAATGCCTTTACACTATTGCTATACTTAAAAATGTATAACAATAACAAAACCAATGTTTACACAAATCAAGAATATTCTTAATTTATTTTTTAAGAAATGGGTGTAAAAAGCTAGAAGTAAATCATAATAATTGTTCAAAATGGTGGCCATTCGCATAAAAGCAAAGTATTAAACGTGAAGAAATACTTTCAAGTCTTACTCTTTGTAGATCTTGAGAAGCGGGTCTATCGAATGCTGCTGGCACACATGGTCCTCAAAAGAAAAAGTCCACACGTGTCATATCTGAAGATCTTACAGGCCAATTCCTAACCGCCTTACTCACCTGTTTTCGAATATTAAGGTGTAAATATTGTTTTTGTTATTGTTATCTATTGTAACTCCTTATTGCAATAATGTAATGGTATATTTAACGCGTAATTGTTAATTCACAAGCATCAACCGACGAAGTGTGATTTTGACGCTACATAGACTTTGACAATAAAACTTTGAGAACGCTTATTTTCCATGGCACACTGCATAAGTATCGATGAGCTATGTGTGTATTTTTCAAAAAATCTAATTATCTCCTAAATTATTAATTTTAGTTAGAGTACATGTGGAATATGAAAGGTGTAGAATTGGACGCCGAAGACGACCAAGTAATAAAATATAGGGAGTGCAATTTGAAAAATTGAAGTTATGGTTCTTCAAAATTTCGATGAGTTAACGTGCCATAGTAAAGTAACCACGCAATGTACACAGGTGTTCTTAGCGCTAAAATATACTCCAACATGTTGTTTAAGTATATTATGAATTTTAAATTAATATCCGAAAAATCGAGTGTTCTCGGATTTTTTGAATAAATCTCTGGTATAGCAAATTTTTTCAAAAAAAATCGAATAACTACAAAACTTCCCAATAAAATTGCAAAAAGTAAAGATATTCATAAAGCTTATAAATACGTGAATCCAAATGTGTAAAAATATATACGGCGTTCCATTAAAAATAATGAAGTAGATTGCGACTTCCGGTATAACCGGAAGTACTAGAAATCTAATAATATTTTTATTGAAGAGAACATAATCGACTATATAGAATTGTAAATTTTCAAATTCATATTTTGCCCAGAACGCCATAAACTACTAATGAACGGTCTCGCTGAGACACACTGCATGCTTTAAATGTGTCCATTCATGCTTTGTAAGGAATTGCCAGAATTTATCCATTACTACTACTACACTAAGAACTGTTTTGTTTTAATATGTTAACTTGAATATCTAACTTTCTAGTATAATCCAAAAAAAATGAGTAATATTGATTAAGTGTCGCAGTATATAACGTGCTAATTATATAATTGTTTCTCATTTGGTTGTTAACTAGTTGGGTGCTTTGTTTAACGTTTACAAGCACAGTATAACGACTCTCTGTTGACAAACATCTAAGGAAGATTGCAAATAATTAGGCAATTAGTATGCTTTTCTGTTTCTTTGAAGTCAAAAGACGAAGCCAAGAGGACACATCCGCTCGTTTTCCACCCTTCTTCGTACTCATTACTGCAATCTAATAGATATCGTCGTACTAATTATAAAGTAATTTAACATTTACATATATATTGTAGGTAGCTACTACAAAAACTATGTTCTATCCTTACAGGAAGTGAAAACCTGTCGACAGTCGGAATCATCTCAACCGCCGGATAGAGATAAAGACGATCCCAATATCTACTCACCTACGGAAGCGAATGCCACAAGCACCCCTATAAAGTCACAGAACACGCAAATTCGACGTCGTTCGGTGAGTTCCCTCGCCTTCATTTACAAGTGTAACCACCACGCGGCCGGTGTTTCTTGTAATTGTTGCGAATCGGACACTGAAAATACCGTATCGTATAAATTAAAGAAGAAATACATGCAGACCTTGCAGAACTGTCCTTGCGCAAACGTGCTCAAAGACACTATCGAGCGCAAGAACAGTGTCACACTGGACGGTATTAAGGAAGTGCGCGAAAGTGTCGAAAACTTGTTAGAGAAATTGGATAAGAACGATGATAGATGCGGCCGTTGTGACAGTGGCGTTTCGACGGCTGAAAATTCCGTCGGGGACGATAGTATTTACAGTAAGAAGAAACTGGAGAGAACATGCTCTTGTCAATTCTATAGAGAAACGTGCGCCCTCTGCAGTGCTAACAGCTCAAGTACGGGGTCGAATCAAGACCATACGGAAAATCAGCAGGATAGCATCATTGAAGAGGGAAGCGACTTCATTAAGAGGTAATTTGTTTATTGTTTTTGTTATTTTTAGAGCCTATCATATTGTATTAAATATGGTTTCTTATACCTGTATGTACTACTGCGTTAACGGAAAAAGGTAGTTCCGGCAGATTTTATAGTTAGTTAACATTAAGCAATATTAATATTGTTTTACATTTAAAATGTAGCGTATGAGGCAACCTGCTCCATATTTGAAAGCATGTCAATAATTTTAGTAGTCGATAAAGAACATCAGGAAGAGTATAGGACATTTGCAAGTACATTTTTATATGTATAATGGATTCAGAATTATAACGAAATAGCTCCTAACGTGTTTACAACTACTGTTACACCCTCCGGCCAATTAAAAAATACAGAGTGGCAGTAAGATTAATACGTTATATGAAATGTAGTATGATTTAGATTTAATCGAGGGTGATATTGTACAGCGACCTGTTGATCTATTATACCCCCTTGCATGAGCTGTAAGCTGCAGGGATTAGTCTAGGACCTATAGTAAACTGCAAGAACTGTGATGGTTTCAGAGAAGGTACTTCTTCTTCGTCTAGAACGTTTCTGCCGAGATAATTGACTCGGGTTTCCGCAATAGCGCTGCAGGTAGATATCAGGTGTTCCGGATTAGCATCTTATGCCCCGCAGAACCTGCAGTCGCTATTCTATTGCCCTATAAGAAAACCTGTGAGGATGTGTAATCTGTTTCTACTTAGTTCTACAAAGGTCTTTGCTCGATACTTGTTGTAATTTCCAAGAAATGTCTTGGAGTGTCCCAAAACAGAGAGATTCTCCCACAGAGATACTATGAGCCTCTTCTTTGAGTTTTTCTTTGTAGGTGCTTATCCCTATACCGCAAAACTGTTCCTACTCCACAAAGTTGAGGCGGCCTTCCTTCCTAATAGGTTTGCTTCTTCGTTGCCGCTGGTTCCAGTATGTGCTTGTACTCAGCATAATGCAACTCTGTTTTCTTTGCCGAGGTTTTTTTGACTGCTAAGGCATTCCCACTCTAATTTCGAGCTGATGGTGTTAGCTTTCAGCGCCATTATGACTGCTTTACAATCAGAGCAAATTGCAATGCTTTGCTTTCGATAGTCCAGTTCAAATATGTGTCCGATAGACGTGCCTATTTTAAGAGAGCAAGGAAATATTATTTGTCATACTGGCTCAGAGAAAGGATGGACCTGGCTCAGAGAAAGGATGGACCGGGCAGTGTCTATTATCAGCAAAAAATGTAAAATCATGAAGTTTAAATTGTGATGAAGATATGACCTCATTTATTTGAAGAATGGTTTTGTGATTCTTTGTTACTTAACAAGGGAACACCGGCAACTGTCACACCCCGATTTCGATGAAACTTTACAGATCGAAATAGTACCTTAATATAAGAAACAGGTATTTTTTTGTTTCGGCGGAAACGCCTGATTTTGGGGTACAGCTCCCTCTAAAGTTTGGACGATTTTTTTATTTTTGCAAAAAAAAAAGAAAAATAACAATAAGGCTTCAAAATCAATACACTTGACTACTAACATAAGTCAAACTACAACAAATATAATTTTTTTCTTCCATACAATTTGCACCATGTAACACGGCCCCAAGGATGACGCCGTCCATTTGCGTAAAAAGTTCATAACGGGGACGGGGGGAGCATTCCTAGCACTCAACAACACATAGTTACACAATTTCGCCAATCATTTCAGCAGATGGACGCTTACTTTCACCGCTATGTTTAGTATTAAAGGAATCTACCAATACATTTGGCCCTCGAATCATCATACATCACCGTTTTCTATGTAAAAGAGACCTTTTGCTGATGAAGAGACAAGTTAATTGATTTCGCAGACCTATTATTATTTTTCTATTAATTTTCGAAATTTGTTATACATCATCGTTTTCTATGTAAAAGCGGGCTTTTTTTGATGATTAAGAAAATAAGAAATTAAAAAAAGGGGGGTATGGGTACCCCGTCCCCCGTTATGAACTGTTTGTGGGGGGCGTGTAATATGCTGCGAATTATATTCAGAAGAAAATTTAATATCTCTTATAGTTTATGAAATATTTGCAAAAATTAAAAAATCGTGCAAACTTTGGAGGGGGCTGCACCCCAAAATCGGACGTTTCCGCCGAAACAGAAAAATAAGTGTTTGTTATATTAAGGAACTCTTGTGATCTGTAAAGTTTCACCGAAATCGGAGTGTGATAGTTGCCGGTGTTACCTTGTAAGTTTGCCAAAACGTAGTATGATTGTGATGGACAACGCTCCATATCATTAGCGACAACAAAGTAAGGATCCTACAAAATGTAGTGCTAAGAAAGGTATTCAAACATTTCTACAAGGCAATGATTTATATTATGTAGAAGTTAGCCTGGCTGCTAATTACAAGTTCTTGATCAAATTTAAATCAACCTCCACTCGCAAATAGTTGATTTGGAAAAACAATCTTAATATTAATATATCTATGCGAACGAGATGTTATAATGACGTAGGATAGGCAACATTTTTGACACCGAAGTGTATTATTTTCTTGGCGTATGTAAATACAATAATGCAATTTTTTTTTTCCCAAACGCCAATTATTTAAACATATTTTTATATAAAAATATGCCGTCCCGAAGTGGAGTCGAACCACCTTGTAGGGCTATCGCGGCTCTACCGCAAACCGTTGCGACCACCGGGGGCTTCGACTACACAAGTTTACTTGTGTAGTCGCAACGGTTTGCGGTAGAGCCGCGATAGCCCTACAAGGTGGTTCGACTCCAACGGCATATTTTTATATAAAAATATGTTTAAATAATTGGCGTTTGGGAAAAATTGCATTATTGTATTTACATACGCCAAGAAAATAATACACTTCGGTGTCAAAAATGTTGCCTATTAATATATCTATTTTCTGACTTTCAGGTACTTATCATTCAATTCCTGAAATACTTCCACTTGTAGGTCAATAAAACAACAATTAATTAATTAATATTGTATAACAGAAATTGACAGTTGATAAGTCGAATACTAATTAAGAATATTTCAATTGTTATCTAAGTTTTGCACAAAGATTAAAATCTTTCAATTCCTGAAATATTTCCACTTATAGGTCAATAAAACAACAATTAATTAAATACCAATTTATTCCAGAACATATAATATTATGTTTTCGTTAAAAAGCCTTCTTCAGTGGAAGAAATTAACTTTTAATAAATTATATCTAAGTTTTATTGACCTATAAGTGGAAATATGTCAGGAATTGAAAGATAAGTACATAAAGGTCACAAAATAGATATATTAAAAACCTAGAGAAGTATGTTGTAAAACTGATACTAAACTGTAAAAATTGAGCTAAAATTTCTATGAACGGAATTAGATTCAGATTCAGAAATCCAAAGTTCACCACAACCACTCCAATTTTTCATCATCTTTGCTTAATCATCTAGATTATTTCGGAAAATTCTGAGTGTTTCTCATGCTACACTTTCTCCTACCATTGGATAAAATAGTTTATTTCAGAGTCTGAGTTGTCTTCGGTATTAACTACAAGCCAACTTGATCATTATAAAATCCAATTTAGAGCGTTACATAACATAGATCTAATACAAACGAAAGTATATATAACGTACTAGCATGTGTGGAAGTATGTATTTTATAGTTACATTGACCTGATCAGTATTATATTAAATCATTCTTCAAAAATTATCTGTGAGTATTTGTAACAGTAAATCATATATTTTAGTCACAGCTGTCGCTGTAAATCTAGTAGAGAACGCGTGACATTTACACGGTGGTAAATCATATTCCTAATTGGACAACGCTAATGCAATATACATTTACGGAGTAGACATCACTAGGTACAAGATATTTATTATAGACTGGTTTCAAAAATTCAACTCCATATCCTTGCTAGGTTATTAAATTATATTATAGCTTCGTTGCTCAGTTAAGATACCTATGCATATCAATCAGCCGTGAAAGCTGAATCCTTTGAAACGTTTCGATGTACATTACTTCAAGTGAAAGCATTATATCTCTCTCTACGATTACAATTTAATATTTTCTAAATTTAAAGAGGAATTAAAACCAACAGATTTATCATTACGTGTATGTCGTAATAAAATAAGTAGTTAATTTAGATGAAACATTCGCTGCAAATTATCGAAGTTTAACACTTGAGGAATTTGTAACCCACAAAGTGCTTGTGGTTTAGCTCTCACGAATTAATTTAGAATTCCTATTATTGCATATCTACTATCAAAATATGCTTAAGATTGAAAATTACTACAAAATAATGAATTACTAATTGTGGGGTAGTGAATTTACAAGTTTTTTTTTAATAATTGACTTACTTTTTCAACGTAAGAATGGTTCTTATGTCAACGTTTTAATTATACAGACTACCAATATACAGGGTTTTCACTTAATTTTTCGATAAAATGAGATGTCTTCATATGCTTTTTAAGTAACAAAATAATAGTGATTTTATGTACCTACTCCGCAATTGTGCAGAAGTAAAGGCTTCTGAATATAATTCTGCGGCCTTTTTACTAATTGTATCTTTGCCTTCTCGTCTACACGATTTTTGTTCGGGATTGAGCAACCTAGGGACACTTTACTCGGAAAATCGGAAATATAGAATTAACGAAAGTCAGGTGTATGTCTTTTTAAATCTCCTCCCTCTCCTAAATGATTTAGCTTATTTTCTCGATTCGGTTAATATACGACTGTATAGGAATATTAGTAATTTTATGAGATTCTTATGTCTACTCATACAGTACGTTTCATTGATTTTTTCTGTAAAAACTCATTTATTTACCTTGTAAGCCTGTGATTTTTCGCTGTATATTGATAAAAACTTTTCAAATTTAATTCTTCGTATTTCCTTTTGAACACACTTTGACTCAATGTATCAAAGTGTGTTCAAAGTTTTTTTTTGTGTATACGAAAAGCTCCGATCTGAGATTTCTTATTTAAAAATTCTCTTTGTTCTTAGTTGATAATTCTGCAATGGGTTCTGTGGTTTTTACATTAACATTTTCTTGCATATTACCTCAGTCAGTAAGGTCACGTCATTTTCGCTTAATATTTCAGGAATCCGTTACGTCGATTGAACATATTGACATTGTTTTGACCAAAATACACAATAATATGTCACTGTGAAATTATGTCATTAGATGACTCAACACGTGACGTCTTTTAGCTGTTAGTTTTCTTTTGGGCGGTGACATTTACCAACTCAAGTAGTACACTGAGGTTTTTTTTTCTCTCCTAAAACTAGACCCGTCCGACCAATGGTAACCGGTAAGGTACCGCAGCCTTCAGGTTTATTGTGACATGTCTGTGTATTCAAGTCACCCACTCTAACACGGTAGTCCCCTCCACTAATCTGTACAGGTCCCTACCCGAGTGGGTCTCTGGGTCTCCTTTCGTTCTCCCAAATAGGTTTTGCCAGCAAATGATGCTTAAACACGTCAATTTTTAATTTTAAAGATACAGCTTCTAAATGAAATTTGAAGTATACAAGGTGATTCATACAAATGCAGCTCAAAGTAGATGCTCTTTTTGAAAATGAACAGCCTATATTTTGAACGCTGTAATAATATTGATTATATGTTAGCTACCATTTCTGCTCAAGGCAATTAGAAACAGAAAAAGCTGCGAACAGTAATAATTTGCTCGATCTTAATAACAAATCTAGATTGCTTTACCGCGTTCACTAATTCGACATCAAATAATAACATTATTTGTTTTCTTATAGTGGAAGCGATGACATAGATGAAGAACAATTCGCAGAGAGTAGAAGAAAAGTTCCACCGGTGCCATCAAACAGTCATCTACATTGTCATTCATCCACCTTACACCTGCCAATAGATGCCTTTGACCAAACTACAGATCCGAAAACACAAAAGTAAGTACAGTTATGCGTTTCGACATTTTTGATCAGAAATATTGGAACGTGGGATTGTTATAATGTGTTTAAAGAAAATAGTTCTAAGTTTCAGAGGAATATTAGAAATCATGATGTTGTTAAAGTTTATGAAATAAAAATAGTTTAAGATAATTTTTGAGTTTGATTTACTTATTGACGTAGAAAATGTCAAAATTCAGGTAACGAGTGTGGTTTTTCTCTAACATCTCAAGACTGAGATAAAATATGCCGACATACAATAAAATACTTAAAATAACAGCATGTCTAAATAACTTTCAAAAAATTGTTTTCTATTCTAACTACGCATTTCTATATAAATTTTCTATTACTAAATCGGTGATTTATTTTCCAGAACTCTTTTATATATCATGAGAGAGATGATACAAACTGAAAGAGACTATGTCAAGTCATTAGACTACGTAATCGAGAATTATATACCGGAATTACTTCGAGAAGATATACCTCAAACACTGCGAGGTCAACGGAATGTAGTGTTCGGAAATATCGAAAAAATTTACGAATTCCACAGTCAACACTTCTTGAGAGAGTTGGAACAGTGTGAGCATCATCCATTGAATGTTGGACAGATATTTTTAAAATACGACAAAAAATTCTATTTATACGCCCTTTATAACAAGAATAAGCCCAAATCAGATACATTGATGTCTGAATATGGAACAATATTCTTTAAGGTAAACTATGCATAGATGATAATCATAATACACTTGATATACATATTACTTTTATATTATCTTTAAATGTTCCAGAGTAAACAACTTCAATTGGAAGACAAAATGGATTTAGCTAGTTACCTATTGAAACCTGTGCAGCGTATGGGAAAATATGCCTTATTACTACAGCAGCTGATGAAAGCATGTCCTATATTACCCCCGGGTGCTTCTGAAAGAGCAATTTCGGAACAAGATGACCTAAAACAAGCTGAGCAAATGGTTCGTTTCCAATTAAGGCATGGTAATGACTTACTAGCCATGGATTCTATTCGTGAATGTGATGTAAGCAATAACTAGGCCTCTCTTTAAACGTATTCAATCTGTGTAACGATTTAAATTTAACAGGTAAACCTTAAGGAACAAGGCAGACTTATGAGACAAAACGAATTTTTAGTGTGTGAAGGCAAAACTGGCAAAAAATGCCTCAGGCAAGTATTCCTCTTCGAAGAATTGATACTGTTTAGTAAGGCTAGAAGGTTCCCAGACAGAAAGGTAACGTATTGCATGTGTAATTGACCTGTTTTGTAATAAATTTAGCTGTTTCAGAATCTAGATTTATATATTTACAAAAACAGCATCAAGATGACAGATATTGGTTTAACGGCAAAAATTGGAGATAGCCCCACTAAATTTGAAATTTGGTTCCGAAAACGAAAACCGAACGATACATACATTCTTCAATCTATGTCCGAAGATATTAAAAAAGCTTGGTCTGAAGAGCTTTCACAATTACTTTGGAAGCAAGCTATTAAAAATAGAGGTACTTCTTATGACAGACAATTCGGTATCAGTTCTTAATATTACTTTTTCTATTGTGTTGCAGAGGTTAGAATGGCTGAAATGTCCTCAATGGGTATAGGCAATAAACCGTGTTTAGATATAAGACCTAGTGCTGACCAAATCAACGATAGATCAATTAGTGTTGCACAATTGTATAGAAGTAAGTAACAAATTGATATAGTTGGCTTTGATTATTAACACGCGACTTTATTTTAGCTGCACCAAGATTTAGAAATTCTGTCGCTGGTCCAGTTACTGAACAATGCAGAACTACCAAACGACCACATTCGGTTATATCCATGTCGAGCGTGTCTTCCGGTAGTACGAGTTCAGGTAGTTCTGGTGCTTCTAGCAGCACTGCTATCGGAACAAGTCCTTTGATTAGTGTCGGATTTGAGCCAACATGCCACAGTCCAAAAGCTTATCATAGATCGGGAACACTTAATAGTCAATGTTCAACAGGTGAGACATAGCGGTAATTTATTTAAATTGTGTATTAATCAAGCGGTTATAATCAAGCGGGCTCTCACTTTTATTAAACTCATCATTTTTGAAGTGAAAATAGTGCTTTTTCTTGATTCATAGAGGATTTTCTGAAATTTTATTCAGCAATAACATTTTGCAGAACAGCAACTGCTAGTATTCCTCAAGTATGTAAATACCTGTTTCGTATCTGTGACATTTTTATCATATTGCGTAAATCCGTTAATAAAGTACAAATTTTGCATAGGCAGTGATCCAATGATATTCACTCTCATTACATCATTTGCTTACCTATTCTTGGTAGAAGTTACTAATACAGATACGAATGATGTGGTTTGAATTATCGTTCTTTTTTGCTAACCAACTTTTGCAGTGTTTTTAAGAGTGCGCTTTTGTTTTGATTTGCCATACAGAGAGCGGAATCATCGCCGACATTTCCCTAGGTTCTGACGACTGCCCTGATAATCAGCACAACATTCACTGGCCACTAGAGAAGTCAAACTCGCAGCACTCCAGCATGTCCCAAAAGTCAACGCTAACACAATCCGATGACACTCAGATCACCAGCTACCATGTGTCAGACGATATATCCATTAATATTTAGGAAATATGTAAATTTTGTTTTTTTTTTTAATTAGGTGTATATTATATGATTGCATGCGTATAATTGTATCGTGCACTTTTGCATATAATAAATGGATAAAATCGTATTGAAAAATATTCATCAATGTCGCAGGAGTGTTCATATCTAAACTACAGATACATACATACCTAAATAGTAAAACTGTTGTAAATATTCACAAAAAGAGAAATATGTGGCTTTGCCTATGTAATAATTTATTTTTTTCACATATTTATATCAACTCAACTGGCATTGTAATAAAACACTTATACATATATACTACACAGTAAACAGAGAAAAAAATTATTTTGAAACTGGAGCTGAGATATATTTTTAACATAACTCACTTTTAACAGGTTTTGTATGTGTTAGAGTCATTTATATTTGAGTACCTATTTTACCTTTATTTAAGTAAAATAAAATTTCCGCCATATGTAAAAATAATATTTATGTTTTATTTTTCTATATTATATACATATAAATAACGTATGTTACTTATGTTTTATTAGTACGTTTTCGGTACTTAATTTGCAGCTTTAACTGTGAATTATTTTTCTCTGTAGTTGTAAATCAGGGACACAATGTATAAAGGCAAATATAATAAATCAAAATTCGCCTACAGTATTTGTAATAAGTACTTCGGGGAAATGATTAATATAGAGCATGTTGTTCTTTAACTGCAGTAGTTACTACTAATAATGTTTTAATATATTATTATATTATATCTATAACAGAATCTATTGTAATAGCATGTATGATTTTTATATTACTATATCGTATAGTCAAAAATATAAATATGTATAAAACCAAAGCTTGCTTTTATTTCAATAGATTTCACTAATACTATTTCGTTTCATTTTGCTTAAAGAGCAAAAAAACAAGGAAATGATTTGGGCAATACAAACATACTATTTGAAGCACTGTAAAACCTACTTGATAAATTTTGTCGCACCTTATATTTAATTTCCTCATTAACAAAATTTGAGAATACGGTTTGCTCAAGGACGTTGACTTATTTATACCCAGTGGAACCCCAATGGAA
Source organism: Holotrichia oblita (assembly GCA_023690525.1). NCBI lineage: Eukaryota > Metazoa > Arthropoda > Insecta > Coleoptera > Scarabaeidae > Holotrichia > Holotrichia oblita. Next base: position 179,009,229 of record CM043015.1, on the reverse strand, counting down.
TTCTCACATGTGTAAGTTTGTTCTGACTGATTTATGCTTTAGAAAAGTGTGTAAGAAATCCTCAATATAATTGTTGTTATTCTGAATAGTTTAATCTTTTGAGTAACCAATATTGAACAAACGTATACTCCGATATGCATTTTTAATATTGCTTGTGATATTATCGTTTTTAAGACATCCACACATTTTTTTTGTATATCGTTTACTAGTCAAGATATCCCTCATTTTTGATTTATATTACATTTGTAGAGGGCTTCAAACCATGCCACAGAAATGCAGGCGCAAAATAGGTGATCGCAAATATGCTCAATATAAAGTGGCTCTGGAAACAATTAGGATCCGTATGTCTTGTGTAGGGGGACAAAAGGTATCATTATTGTGAAAAATTTACAATAAACATTCTAAAAAAATTGGCGGACAAACTTGTTTAAGTTTTATTGAAGAAAGAGCGATTGTAACAGCTGCAGAATATGTATACACTTATGAGAAAGACAGTATCTATCTGGTTACAAGCTACTTGGAACGAGGTGGAGAAGTTACTGTTTTGCGACTTTGCAAAGCTCTGCCAAAGCAACATATCTTCTGATTATCCTCAAGGAAACAAGGAAACTATCTCAACCATTCATCGTGTATGGACAGAAGTCACTTAACGGGTTTTCTAATCTAATAATAAGTTTTCCTTACTGGTATTGATATAGAGTTACCTCACCGGAATAAAGTAGAATTGCAATTTTTGTTCTAGAACTAATCAACAAGCTATTCTGAACGATAACCTGACATTCTGGGGGTGCAAACACTCCATTTGCTCTCAACCCCGCTCTACTCGCTTCGACTATGCCATGACGAAGAAAATTTCTTCTTTTGATCAGGTGCGGATTGTTGTGGATCTCTCGTCTGATCTTAATTCCATTATCATAACAGTAGCGACAGCGGCCTGCCCTGTAGACTCAGCTCTTCGGCAAACTTCCATCTAGCTTTTCGCTTAACATAAAAAACGTCTCACCCCCTGAACTAACGCGCGAGTCTGGCGGACGACTGTACCGCCAGACAGACAAGTGGGTTCCTTCTGAACCAAAAATCCTTATAAAAGATAAGAGAAATCAGAGGAAGAAGACCGAAAGGACTGACAATCTCCGCTACATTTCTATTGCGAATGCTCTCTCTGAAAAACTCAAAATAGTACTTGTGCAGTAGTATTCTAAGAGATGGTGGCCAAAGTTGTGCTCGCTCTCGGCGATGGACGGTTATTCGTCATCTTGGCTGATCATTTTCTGTCCATGAAAACCTAGTCGAAAGCGACTTTGACGATGATATGGTGGATCAGGTCAACCACATCATTGACGATCTTCCCAACTTCAAGGGGAAAAACCTTTCCCAGATCAGTTTAAGCGAAATTGGAAACTACATAAGCACTTGCAAACCGGTGAAAGCCTCAGACCCCGCCAAATTTCGAATATCGCCTTACAAGTAGTTGTTGTCTCCATCCCCAACGCGAGCCACTACCACCGCCCCATCTTTCTGTTGTCCAATTTGTCAAAAATTGCAGAAAATGTCATTCTTAGTCGCCTCTAGGGTGAACAATTTGGCTTTTGAAAGAAGGTCTCCACGGATTTGCAACCGTTTCGTGTTACGGAAACTATTCGCAACACCTTTGATACAAAGGAGGCAATGGGTGCGCTGTTTCTACGAATAGTTTGTGCCTTTGACACTCTCTGGCTCAATGGATTCTATAAGTTGATTGTTGCAGAGTTCAGTCTAGACATCATAGCGGTGATGAGTTTCTAGCTGTAAGGTCGTTCATTTGCTGTCAGAATAGGACTCTCTCAGAACTACCGCCGCGGGTATGCTTCAGAGCTCCCTTCTAGAGCTCACGCTCTTTTTGATATTTTTACACGACGTCGTCAGAGCGTCCACCTTGCCATATACGCTGATAACACGACAATTTTTATTTCCTCTGGAGCGAAGCCTTTGTCTGCCGCAGTCTGCATAGCTTTGATGAAACTGAATACTGGACCAACAGGCGGTACCTAGAAATCAACGCCGAAGATTGGGAGACTATCGGCTATCGTGGAGTAACTCCGGTGTTTATTTGGGAATGATTCTTGATCACGGTTTAACATCCAGCAAAATCGTATGTTGCTCCGTTCCTTTATGGTAAGTTTCCTCTCCATTAGATTAAAAATTATAATCCCACAAAAATTATCGTGTGTTAGGCAACATTTCAGTTTTATTACGTTAGGACAAATTTGTAAACGTATCAATAAAGGAATATTCACAGATTACTTAAGATATGCCAACATTACATCACAATTACATACACTGCTATACATATATCATTACTCTTTGAGACAAATGTGAAAGTTTACCCGATGCAACTTTTTTTCCGAGCTTGATGAAATGATAGAAACGATTATTGAATGGGACACAAACAGCTATAATAAATGTTTATAATTCTTATAATTTCTACTATATAAATGCAATATTATATTTTATTTTTGCACAAAAGGGCAATCTGGCCACACATATAAAGTTGCGTGGTCTTAGTTAAAGGGCATACATAATAAAAAACTAACCAAGTTAAAGATTCCCGTGTCAATGAATCGAGTTATCTATCAAACTACCGATAAGAGAAAACACATAATAAAAATGTCATTTCTTTAGTTTCTTTTTTCTTATAGAGAATAACAATAAGATTTTTAATGTACTCAAAGGACTTAAAATTTTAATAAAACTGTTATTTAATATCGAAGGCTTCCACGGTCTGAGTCTCTGTTATGAGGGCTTCCGGGTTTTGACCGCGTTATAGTAAAGTGCATATATACAATACAAAATAAAATAAAACAAAAAAGAAAAAGAAAAATACAAACATCTTACTCAATCTCGACGTTTTGCCACTAATGTAAGTGGCTTCTTCAGGGGCAAGTGACCTTCCTAGCGCCCCTCTGCTAGTTTTGCTCCTGAAGAAACCTCTCACATTAGTGGCGAAGCGTTGAGTTTGAGTAAGTTGTATATAAGTATATTTTTTGTATTTTTCTTTTTCATTTTTGTTTTGTTTTATTTTGTATTGCATATATGCACTTTACTATATGACGCGGTTAAAACCCGGAAGCCCTCATAACAAAACTGTTATTGTACATTGCTGTAATTTACATATAATGAATTGCACTTTACATGTACTTTATTACCAATGTTTATTACTAACGCCCTCTTGTAAATCTACCGAAGTACCTAGTGCCTAGCTTTAATTCGATGTGTACGCGGGAGGGGTCGTAATATTCAGGAATCATTTTAGGATAAAATGAAAAGTAGTACGCTGAGTTTAATGTAATTCCAATAGAGAAGATATATGAAACTTAAAGAAAAATGTTAAAATACAAACAGTAAGCATTTATAATGAGTAAAACAGCTTGTTTGACTCTTTTTAAATATTACTGGTAAACGACAGATCAATAATGACAAAAACAGTAGAAACAGGTGCCTACAAGCACCTTGTATTGCTGCTACGTTCTAACTAGATGGAGGCATAGTACTCAAAAGCAACAAAAAAAGTGATTTTCAAAAATCCCAAACTAGGTATTAGGTTAACTGCTTGCTATTTAAATATAATTTTCATAATCACTGTACAAAAGCACAAACTTAGCTAACGATAAATAACAATCCAGTAAATTACTCATCTTTGAAATCGTGAAAACACTATTTTGCTGAAAAATAAAATATTTAAATTCCACGCATCGATTTTTACTTCCTAAATTAAAGGTTTCTCTCGGATTGAATTAAAATTTTATTTGTGCTATTTATTGTATTAATAGTTCAAAGCTATTAATTTCATTGTATGTTTAAATTCTCTGAAATAGCTGAAAATTGTTTTATTCATGCATCTCTATTTATTTTGTAATTTTGATTTGTTTTAAAAAATACCGATGCAAACTTCGCCAATATGTTAATCCTCTTATTTTGATAGAGTAGGTATGGATAGTAGAGCAATTATTAATTCGTGATTATCGACTTCTAGTTATAACAAAATGTTTGTATTTCCACCAAATTTGTGTTATAATTAAATTATACTGAAATCTTAGTAATAATCTACAGTATGTCCACGGATTGGGTTTTTAAGAGGAAACTTTTTTATCTTTAACTTTTTCGAAAAAATGTATTATTTATAAAAAAATCTGCTTATTTTAATACAACGAATTCAAGTGAGCTATCTTTAATAACTTCAATACTTTTGGCAGAAACGATAAAAAAAGGAAACTATGCGATAGTGCAACTTATCTAGTTATCTTTTCTAGTTATGTATATGACAGTCCTGTCAAAGTAGGTATCAGGTACATGTTTTAAAATGTTAACATTCGATCAGAGATCATGTGTAGTATTTCACTACTTTTGGCACAAAAGATTAATGACCGCATAAAGCGTCATATCATAGACAACCTACTGAAGACTTAATTTATGTCCAATCCATTAGAAATTTGTAGCATTTCTATCATTGGGTAACGGCTGACTATAAACGATCTGCTTCAGTCCCTAGAGATAAAAATCTGAAATTGTGAGAAATTTCCACAAATTTCTAATCGATTGCACATAAATTAAGTCTTCTACACTAATATTAATGTTCATTTTTGCCACGAGATCATATGTGGTAATAATAATTACTCATTAACAAATTTCCAACTTATAGTCACTTTGATTATTTTAGAATTGCATTTTTCTAAATTTCTTTTGCCTGCTTGGAAAGCAGAACATATCGTTTAATTCCTGTGCTATACAAGTTATCTTAATTCTACTTATAAAATATTAGTGTTGTAATATAATGGTATTTATAACACAATCAGCGCCGTAACTGATAAGCGTGTAGTGCGTGGTTTTCACGCAGCCGCCTTCATTTGGGGGCGCATTTATGCATAGAAAATACAATTACAATAAATACGTTACGCACGCGCAGGCAGGTACGCGTTACGTGAAAATTTTTTGCTTGAAATTTCAAATACTTATTACTCTAGAATTTTAACAAATCTTCAAAAAGTATTAAGAGAGTGGTTAGTTCACTCCGCCAAAGCAACATTTACTTCTCATTTAACACCATATTCAAATTGCTTTGATTTGCGCCGCCCGCCGTTTAAAATTAAATTTAACAATTCACTCCGAACAGCAAAGATTATTTAATTTAGAGAAAAACGATGGCATGCGATTATTGAAAGACAATTGTTCAGTAGTTACCGAGACAATGTTTAGCGTTTCGGGGTTATTCTAGCAAGTTATTTGAATGCAATCACGCTAATTTTCTGATAGCAGTGGAAATGATTGGTCAGTTTGATCCGGTAATGGGAGAACACTTAACAAATGTAAAAAAATCTCTTGTACTGAAAACACACATGCCTCATTACATTAGCCGTGATTTTCAAAATGAAATTATTAATCTCCTAGGTGATGTAGTTACAAAAAAATAAAATACATGAACTTGAGTATGTTAAATATTATTCAATTATTATGGATAGTACTTCTGATCGAAGTCATACAGAGCAGTTAATTTTTATTGTAAGGTTCCTAGATTGCTCAAAGGGTGTGCAAATATAAGAGGAAGGTTTTTAGGATTTTTCCCTTTGAGAACGACAACAGGTGAAGGAATTTTCGAGTATTTGACTGATACTGTCCTACCTAAATTTAATTTAAATATTAAGGATATGCGTGGCCAAGGATACGACAATGACTTTAATATGCGTGGCGCAAACGTTGGGATACAGAACCGTATTATTGCCGTTAATCCTAGAGCTACGTTCGTTCCTTGTGCTACTCATACATACTTTAAATTTAATAGTAAACGAAACTGCAAAATCAATCAATGAAGGTTTAAATCTCATCTCATCTCTGTATAGATGGAATATATAAAAATCAAATGTCAGTTCTCATAATATTTAACCTGTACCAGGAACTCGTTGGGAAAGTAGAATAAAAGCTATCAGACCTCCCTTTTTCCAATTAGCCGAAGAGAAGACACATTTATTACTTAATATGTAGTACGCTTGAAGGGCATACCTCATACCTCAATATAAAAAATTTCCACGGATTAAATTCAAAATTAGAATTACGGATCCATTTAGCGACATGTTGTAGTGTTTATTTAATGTAAAACCAATCAAAAATTTTTGGATATAACACTGATTTCAAGCAATTAAACAAAGAAAATATTTTTAGAAATGTTTTATAGAAATAATAATTTGACCTACCTTAGATCACTCTTTGGTATGATGTAACACTACACTTATTTTCACAGTTTTAAGTTAATTAAAAAAAATTTCATTTTTATCACTTTTACAATTTATATTAAATTAAATGAATATCGAAAGCATCTTCGCCACATCCCGTGTAAAATCGAACTGCTTTGTGCATAGGTTTAATCTAATAATGTTACGGGCGACGTATTAGCAAAAAAAAGTTTACAGTCGTTTTTGTGACATTCTGGAACTCGATTTAATGTAAACAGAAACACAGTTTCAAGGAGTTTAAATGTGGAGAATTTAACTCTATTATTAAAAAATTCAAATAGGAATATAACTTTCCCAAGTTGTAAAATTGTTTAATATGAGAAATAATTTAATATTTTACATTATACCAGGTCATTCAAAGAGCATAATCACGGTGGGTTTTTTTTATAGAATAAGAGGTTTTATTTTATTTTTAAAAACTCCATAAAAGCCATTTTTAAATTAAATTAATTAGAAATCATTATAAATAGCGTTTAGTTGGTAATAGCTGTCATTTAAAAAAAAAATTCGATTACTTCTCTACGTTTGCACGCATTTTGGAGACAAACAAGCGGCAAGTATATTATGATTTTTCTTAAAGGAAAAGCACGAGCATGTTAATTATTTTAAGGTGAGTGTCATAAAAATCATAATGTCCAATTATATACATTTACTCTTAGATAGAGATTGATATTGTTTTAGTCACAGCAATAGAATATATAAAATCACAATAAATACGAAATATTTGTTTAATAAGTTAATTATTAGCAAAATTGTACAATTTTAATTAATTTTAATTTACCTTAATATCTTTAATTTTATATTTCATGTTTTTTAATATAATTAAGGATATCATGTACCTACCTTATTTATTACATGTATTCTATTGATATGATTCAGACCCACGCCTCATCTGAATACCATACATTACTAATTTGGTCGCTATAGTATTTCAATATGTTGGGAAGAAGTTCCATTATTGTTTGACTAATTGTTATATCAAATGGCAAAGAAGTTAATACCTCTCCAAATGTTTCTAAAAGATGAAATAATCATATCGAAATGAGCTTAGCCAGTGCCGGTGTTTAGGTATGCATGCCGCGATCGCCGCTAATTCAATTTTCTCTCTAGAAGTGAAACAACTAGCCATTCCACCGTCAAAATTTTAGAATTCGGAATAAGCTAGAGGGACTGCTAACTCTATGATTATTTCATCCATCGATGCTAATAAAAAAATTCGCTCGCATTGTGAGATAAGCGTGCATGTACGTCGGTTTTTCGCTGGAAATTTTTCATTTATTCAGATAACATTTCGTAAATAGGCACTGGCAGGAACTCGGTGTACGCACCAAACAATTTTAATGCATAGTTAAGTGAAGCTGTTCTCTTGGAGTGCATCCTCCAAAGACCCATACATGCTCGAAACGTTCGCATTTCTACTTTACACTTTTCCCTCGTTCATATTTCCCGTAGAGCTTCAACCGCAATTTGCCGACACATTTCTATATAGGCCGCAATGAGTAGTGTTTTCTTCTTTTTTATGGTTACGTTGTAAAGCATTTATCAAGTATTGAAAAAAAAAATTGCAACGATCATAGTGATAAAACATAGTGTCACACTATGTTGCTTTAGTTCTTGCTATTGACGCATTATTATTTCTTTTTTTTTGTAAATAAGGTACTTCCAAGCGTAAGTGTTAGTAGCTTCTGTAAGGAAAGTGCACTAAGTGGTTATACAATATTGTGAACAGATTTTGCGTCAGTGCAGTAATGCAGTTTTTGTTTTCAAATATATATTCGGAATAGTTTAAAATATTTTTTGCTAATTTGTTCATTGTTAAATAAAAGCCCCTAAAGCATTGCAAATACTGCTGCAACTGTTGTGTTAGTTCAGACATGCGTAGACAGGTACAACTGCGGTCCTACCAGAGCACTACTCTAAATGCGATTACCTACCTCCGTTACATATCAAACTAGAACTAATAAAGAATTTCGTCAAAGACACGCTCCTAGTTTCATGTTTATGTGAAACAGAAGTTTTCTGGGGGATCCTACTGGTCCATAAATACTATCACTAAGGTAGGACGAAAAGCCCGAGGGACTATTGAATCCACTGTAGAAAGCAATTCTGCAGGTATTCAAGAATGTTACAGTATTTTTTTCAAAATGGAAAGGCGACAAATTATGATGGTGTAGTAAATCTAGTTGACAATAATTTTTAAGCAATTTTATTTTAGAGTAATGTTAAAAAGAAGATGTAATTAGTTACGTAATGTAATACTGTATTAGCCAAAACATACCTTTTCGATTAAAATTGCTTCAATAAATGTCCAACGTTGACATAATGTTAGGACTTGTACCTACCAGAACAGTAATAGAGCTATGTACAATGAGTGGAGTAATCAGAAACTTGACTGTTTCTGCTTACCTATAGCACTTATCTCACCACAATTCAATTGTGTATAGGCTTTTCGTTTCTGTTATAAAATGATGATTTAGAATTAGTGTCTACTTGTAATATGCAATGGTGACTATTAGATAAACATTCTTTAATAGAATTTGCAGAAAAATTTGATAACCATAATAATCTTTTTCTTAACGAGTAGCTAATTTCTCAATTGCCAAAATCTTCTCGATAGAGTTTACATGAATGTTTAGTTGTAAATTTCAACATATACTCAAAATACTGCTCTTAAACATAATGACGAATTTTTTTATTTTGTCCTATTTGCTGACCGTGTTTGGTATACTTTTCTTTTATAATTTGTTGGGTAATGACGGTCAAAATTAAGTTAAGTTTAATATATTTCTCCTTTTACGTTTCGATACATTGTTTTGTATCATTTTCACTAAAATATAAGTAAAATTACACTATGCAATAATTCTAAAATATATAGTACATACATCATTGTTAAAAGAGATTTTTATACATGTTAAAATTATATTTTACTTGCATGTAAAAGATGCATGCAAGCTTGTCTGATATACAAATGTATTTATTTGAATAAATCATATTTTATCATATATGTTTAATACGAAATAATATGCAATAAAAATTTTTTGCATTACATACCTATGTTTTTTTTTAAAATTTGTTTTTAAAATATGATTTATTCAAATAAATACATTTGTATATCAGACAAGCTTGCATGCATCTTTTACATGCAAGTAAAATATAATTTTAACATGTATAAAAATCTCTTTTAACAATGATGTATGTACTATATATTTTAGAATTATTGCATAGTGTAATTTTACTTATATTTTAGTGAAAATGATACAAAACAATGTATCGAAACGTAAAAGGAGAAATATATTAAACTTAACTTAATTTTGACCGTCATTACCCAACAAATTATAAAAGAAAAATAATGACGAATGAATGTTTTTATTATACTCTGAATGATTAGCAATCGAATTGATGTGGTTTTTATATTTGGATTTGGCGGTGCATTAATTTTAGTAGTTACATAGATAGTATATAAATTATTTTAATGTAACATACCTAATTGCAACTTTTTCCACACTCGACTGGTACCTCTTGTGCAAAACTGGAACACGCGTGAACAAACAATAGCTTTCAATATTATATTACAAGTGAAGGAACTAATGAGCCTCTTCACTTTTACTACAATATATACTATTATGGATAAAAGAATACAAGAACGTTCTTTTCACGGTAGGCGATATTTTGTTTTATGTGATGAAACGTTTAAGTGTACATACATATGTATAGTATGAATAATTTACAATTTACGTTTCTTCTAATAAGCTTCAATAAAATTCTTGATAATTATGTTTCTCTGAGATTGGGTTTTCTGCAAATAGTCATCATGTATCAAAAGGCAACTTGTTGATAGCTAGCTTTCCAATAACCTATCGAGACAACTATTTATGTTAGCTTGATACATACTGTGCTACTTAGTAGACTAGACGCAAGTTAAAATCAATATATTCTATAGGTTGATTTCAGAAATTGTGAGAAGGAATAATGTAAATAAAAGCATAGCTTTTAAAATTACAAGAAAATGGTGAGATTACTACAGAACTTCTAGAATAACATCTGGTAAATGACAGACATTTTTGAGAAACTTTTTACAGACGACAAAACTATGTCAAAATATATAATTAAAATGGGCCGATCCATGTACACGGACTAAACAGAAAATTTAAAAGTAACCTCGTGGGGTTTGATTTCAATTCATGGGAATGGTGTAGTATGGGAAATACATAGAAGGAAACTTAAATTCAAAATTATATAGCAACATTCTAATCGCATTTGATTATCCAGCAAGCTCACTGTCCGATCCATACGTCTAATACAGTGAAAACATGGTTCAGAAGAAACGTTAAGATGTTGGATTTTCAGAAGTCCTGATTTCAATATCACTCAAAATGTGTGGTGCTGGCTGATCAAAAGAATAAGGAATCTAAGACCTCAAAATAGAAAAGAATTGGTAGAAATAATTAACACAGCATGGGCGAATATAAGTAAAAATAATTGTATAAACCTTTGTAACTCTATTCCTGGTAAATTGCTAGAGGTTTTAAATAAATATGGTTCTACAACCATATATTTATTTCTTTGTAATATTGTTTAATTAGCATTTTTATTCCTATTAAAACTGGTCGATAACCGTAGCGGTTAGGCGGCTGACTATCGTTGTGGTGGAACGATAGGAGCCGGGTTTCAATTCTCCGGAAAGGCGGTGACATTTTCTCGGAGAATTTGAATCTGATCAACTTACCATTTGCTGTTGGGAGCAAAGTGAATAATAGCGCAGCATTATAAAAGGTGGTATGATGCTGTCACAAAGCCATGTAAACACACAATTATACACACACAAAAACTAGACAGCGAGAGTTGCAGTAATAGCCATACAAGCGATACAGCTTACGGAGTCACTGCAACTAAGCACCGACCATACAGAAAAAAAAGCCGAGAGGAGATGTTTTTACCAGTACTTTATATTCCGCAGAACAATGACTTTGACTCTAGCGCTAAAATGATAAATTAATAAAGCCAGATTTAGAAAACACGAGCGTTTTTGTTTATGTTTCGGCCAAGCCTTCTGAAATCGATAGAAGCAATGACAAAGGTGTGAAATAATTTGAAAAACTAGTGCTCATCAAATTTCGGCACAAAAATTTTATTCTTTTAAAATTCGACAAGAAATAAACGAATATGATGACAGTCGTCATTTACAGTTTTGGGAAAAAATGTTTATTTCAAAAAGATTCAAATAGTGCTTGAAATATGTCTTTTTTCTAATGAGCTGTTATGAGTGTTTATAGTGATCTGATGATACCACCTTTCTGGCGAAAATCCCAAGAAGTATAAAAAATTATTATCATTGACTCTACCAATTAGAGGAAGTCATTCCATATTAAAATGTGCGAGGTAGTATTGTAGTATTTAAATTAAGGTTTATCCGGAAGCTTTAAGAATTCTGAGTATGAAACCTAATTATTTAAACGAGTTCAACGCATGAATCGTAACTAAATTTCGTTGAATAACATTAGCGTTATTGCATACACTTCACGAAAATAATAGACAGTTATGCATGAAAGGCAGTAGTGTAACTCTTTGAGAATTTTATTAAATGGTATGATTTTTAATATACGGTTTTCAAAGAACAACACAGAGAATCTCGCTGTATGTGTCTACTCGTGTACATTGATAGATAAATACAGATATGCTCATATGTATTAGACACCCCTGAAAAATCCCATTATTTATATTTCTATGAAATTCTAAAGCAAATAAGTAAGGTACGTATTTGAATATAAAGTAGTTAAGGCTATTGTAATGTATAATAAAGCTGTATTTGTAAATAGCAGGTAAGAAAGGGATAATCCGTACTTTGCGGGTTCAGTTTGTATCGTGCGTTTCACGAATAAAGTATCACTGTGAGTTTTTATAAGCGAGCGCTAGTTTATAATATTTTTTTTATTTCATCCTAATAGTGTTGTGTAATAAATAATGCCAAAAGTTCGCGAATTGACACAAGCCGAACGTGGCCAAATCGTATTACCACATTCACAAAACATGACTTTAGCCGCAATAGCAAAAAGAATGAAATGTTCGCGATGTGCGGTCCGTACGACTATTACACGTTACCGGGAGCCTGGTATGTTTACAAATTAACGGAGAAGCGGTCGCAAACGTGCTACGACGGCCCGACAAGATCGGCTGTTGCAGCGCATCTCCCTGCATGATAGGAGAAAATCATCTAAAGATCTCGCCAGCGAGCTTGTAGTACAGCATGGAATATCCGTTTCGGCACAGACAGTGAGAAGAAGACTCAGTAATGTCGGTTTACGCGGCTGTAAAGCTCGCCACAAACCCGATCTTACAGAAGAACACAAAAAGAAATGATTATTATGAGCCAAACAATACTAAAATTAGAGGGTTGATGACTGGGCAAAGGTTATGTAGTCGGACGAATCTAATATAGAGGTATGTTCGAACTGATGTCTGCTATTCTTATAAACGCAAGAAATTAATTCTGTCGACCACATTTGTTTGAAAAAATTAATATTGAATTATTGAGTAATTTCTTGTTCTATTATACAGCTTTTCGGACAGCCTGGTGCTGCGTACGTTCGCAGAAGACCGCGGGAGGCGTATAATGCAGAATGTATTACACCCACAGTTAAGTTTGGCGGCGGTAGTATAATGGTTTGGGGCTACATGACTGCCACAGGCGTTGGGGTGTTACTCTTGTGCGAGGGCCGCATGAATAGCCACCGCTATATTGAAGTGTTGGAAGAAGTTTTGGAGCCGTCCGCATTAGAACTCTTTGATGAAGACGTCCCGGATTACATTTTCCAACAAGACAACGCGCCCTGCCATAAGTCACGAGCGGTGACAAGTTGGTTCCGGGAAAACAACGTTCGAGTATTGGAGTGGCCTGCACAAAGTCCGGATCTGTCGCCAATCGAACATCTGTGGGGTATCCTTAAAGTAAAAGTATCAAAATTTAAGTGTACTTCCAAAGACATGTTAAAAACAAAAATTAGAGATGCTTGGAACTCAATAACTCCAGAAAAATGTTTCAGATTTATAGCTAGCATGCCTAGAAGGATGCATGCTGTCATTAATGCTAAGGGTGGTACACCCAAATATTAAAATTTGCGAATAAAGTATCTTTAAAAACACTTTTGCTAACCGGTTTTTGTTTTATTCCTTCTATTATACCCGATACAGCGGAATAGGTGGGGTGTCTAATACATATGAGCATAGCTGTATGGCTAAACTGCCAATTTCACTATCAAAATCGTTGGCAGCGCAAACTGCAAAAGTATTTAAAATATTTCTTACATCTCAGTAGTGGAATATAAACCCATTAATTTACAAAAAGAAATATTTACTAACAAGGCTAAATTAAATGATGTATATTATTTTTATTGATAGTTTAGTAACAATTTGATGAGAAAAGGTTATTTCCAGCAGGTGCAAAATCGGCAATAATTTACAATGTTTGTCGCTGTCAATAAGATATATGTAGTTGCCCTTTTCCTTTTAATAAGCCTTTATTAATAGCGAAATCCCGCTTATCTTCGTAATACACACAATAGTTTATCTAAACCATTTTCAGTATGTTCCGTCACAGGCTTAAAGAGAAATTAATCAAAGTATTAACTTCAATTAACAAACTTGCTCGTATTTTCTGTGCGTACACCCTCACGTAACGTGTAAACTTTATAATAGTACGGAACAGGGTTAAGCAATATTTACACTTTTCCTGTACACATACCAGTCTGTATTCGTCGTGTGAGACATCCTGGTGCGTCCCTCTTAGTTTGTTTATAAAATCAACTTTAAAATTAATTAGAATTTGAGCGAGGCAATTTACGTCCGTTTACATACAGAACGATAGATGGCGCTATATATATAACTTTAACAAGTTCAAGGATTCTTGTCTCTGTTAGGTACAGAACAATATTATTTCTGGAAAGTAATAATTGGATGAGTACAATACGAAGTAGCAAACTTACTCAACTATTCGTCTTTCTTGCCTAGTTTCTACTATTTCCAACAACTAATTGTTACTCGTTAGTGCAAGATTTCAAGGAAAATATTTCGTTTCGAGATAGTATGTTTCAATACAAAATATGACTTACTGCAGATTTATGCACATCTAGAAAACATTAAGTTGCATGATGCTGTAACAAATAATTTAATTAAATTTGAAAATTCGCTTAAAAATTGTAGTTATGTATTAACAAATTGCACATGACACGGAATAACTGAGTAAGAGAAATAAATAACATCATTTAGCTACAGGTGTTGACAGTCCATCTGTGGATGATAGATAAGAAGCTTCGGTATTTGTAAGTTTTATTTAACGCACTTCCGAGTGTAATTAATATAATTCGTCTGGTATGGTTTTAATAGTCAATATACATACTTAGATTTCTATATATAAGAGCGCTTAGGCGGATTCAGTACTGACACCTAGTCACCTCGTACGAAGTCATTTAAAAACTCATAATTGTGAAATTATTCAGATTCAGCCTGTTACTATTTACGAATGCGGTGTGCTTCCCATTCCAAGGAAATTATTCTAACTAAATAGGTATATGTACACTACACCTATGAAGTTGCTTAGGAAATCTACGATGTCAACACAATTAAACGCGTCTCTTCTTCTTAATAAAATACCTATTTTGTAACTTTAGCAAAGATACATTTTACTAAACAAATTAGCAATTATCTCCAACACTTTAATTTCTTCGTCATCATGTAAGATCATGCTAACGGGTTATTTAGTTATGGCTACTTAAGTTTAGTATAACTTAATGCAAATAGAGCAGAGGATGCTTCAGGCTTGGGAGTCATCTACCACGAAGTCTAATATTTAAAGGTTCGTAAGTGCGGAACTATTTAGATTTTTTCTTGGCGCAACATAGACATCTGTCGTCTTTAATATCCATGATGGTTGGCAGTTGTAAAACCGGAAACATTCAAAGGTATGGCGAAGTTCGTTTTGGCTTACTTACCGGATATGTTTTTGTTGAGTTTAGGAAGGAGGACAGTGATGATCCAAATGTAAATATTGCGTATATAATTTTTTATATATCTCCAAACAAGATGGAGTGGAAAACAGAACGAGCAGCTAACCATAAAAGTATTCATTCTTTTCTCATCTTCGGCTGGATATTTCTCTTTAACTTTATGACAAAGAATTTGCCAAGGTCTTACACCAGGGGACGACGAAAGGCGTGAATAATACAGCCAAATGTGTGAAGAAGACTTCAATTTCCCTTTTAAAATTTTATAGTCCGATGAAAGTATGATCACAAATAAGGAAATCTTCAACCGCAGCAACGCTCACTGCTGGGCTCAAGAAAATCCTCAAAAAAATATCCAAATATCAGCATTGTTTTGGATTCAATATGTAGTGTGGAATTCTGGGTATAAAAATATTGGGTCCATTTATTTGCCATAACTCCTTAACTGCAACACGATATCTTTCTTTATTGCAACACGTTTAGATGATCTACCTTTGGCAATGTTTTAATTACTAGTTTCAACAAGATGGTGCTCCAGCCCCTAATGCTAGACTAGTTTGTAAGTATCTTTCTCAGCGGTTCCCCAGAAGGTGGATTGGTACTTCCAGTGAAGTGTCCTGGCCAGCTCGATCTTCGGAATTAACCCCTCTGGACTTTTTCCTTTGGGGTTACCAAGTATATGGACATTCTTTTGAAAATGAAATAAATAAATGAAATAAATATGAAAAGTACTATTTAATATTGCAAACGCATATTATCATTACGCGCTGCATGAAATTTACTTCTGAATGTATAAAATCCTGAAGCTTAATTCAGAATTGCTCATTAAATATAAATGTATGTAGATTACTGAAGTAAATATATCTAGTAGGAAAGTTTTCTTAACTATTTTAGACCTCATAGTAACTACACTCAACATTTTTCCCAATTAATAAGTTCCTCTATAAAATGATGAACATCGAGCATAATACTTCGTTAGAAGGCGAACAATATTTGAAGGTATTCTAGCTTAGTAAACGCAGTTGGCGATTGACTTCTCTTCATTATACTAATTTACATGAAAATGCAGACGGGTAGGTATTTTTAGCAGTTGCTAAACTTGTAGTATTATTTAAATTCACGAGGTAACTTTTCATATGTACCAGAAGTTTGTTAATTTATAGTGTCTGGAAAACATGTGGGAAAATTTAATTTAGTACCGGTTAGAGTGAAACGGAAAAGAGAACAACTTCTAGATAGAGATACACAAAACTCTATGTACATAATTCACATTCAAGCTTGTTTTGCGCTGCTACTTTTGTTTCGGCTTAGTTTATTAAGTATGCGCGAAAAACTTTTTCTTTTTGTATGTTGGTTAAAATAGAGGTTGCTATGAATGATATTTTAAACTGTATTTGATGACACATTTTGGCTGAGATCTGCTGAACATAATCTGCTGAATTATAAGTTAAATTTAATCCAGCAAACTATAAATATACGTAATATATATATAACTACATATGTATATACTTGAAATACACGTATATCTGTTTAATCTGAATATCCATCGATCGAAATTGAAAATAAACACAAGCGCCCATGGTATATTGTTGGTAATTACCCTGCGCAAAAGTGCAATAAAAATAGATCAAGCATTAGAACCGGACCACGTGATTTCGATCTATCCAATCTCGTTAGCGATACTCCAAATGCAAGACCTAATTTCATCGCAGCTCACTCCTCAACCTTAATCGTATAATACTCGCGACAATGTACTTATTCCAACTTCATGCACTCTAGGAGTGCGTTCGTAAAATCTACCGGTAACGCCGACAGTGTATCCAAATGGAATACTTACCGTTCGTAAACTCTGGGTATTACCTCGATGTTACCGTGACGGTTACATTTACGAACACAGGTAGTTAACAAAAGGTATTCCCCTTGTTACCGCGCTCTAAACATCGGTAAAAATCGTCCCGCATGCGCATTACATATCTTTTCACTAATTTGTTTTCGAAGCGGCCGCAAATTGTAACACGTTAACCTAAGTTTTCGTTTAGTTTCAAATTTTCAACACCAGTCTCCTACAACGTTCTAAAACTACAAATAAACGGTACTCCCAGGGTAACTACAAAGGACGATCAGCTGATTCCTTGGAGTTCTCTTCTCTTCACCTTACCCGGAATATACGAACGCACTCTAGAGGGTAAGGTCGGAAGTAGCACACCACCGACCTCTATTGTGTAGTGCCGTGCTGTGTGCTACCTCCGACCTTGCTCACAAGGCATTCAAACAGAGTACACCACTATAACATAACGGACAGCTATTTTACGTCTACCATAAGTATTTACAAACTTTGATTTGAACCGACACATACATAATTATTAAATACAAGTTGAGAAATATGAAATGTAAAAATAGGCAAAACATGGCGGCTGCCCCAAGAGGCTACAAGAAACACCAAGTAGGTAGCATGCAAATGAAGCTTTGGATACATTTTTTGAAATACTATGGATCATTTTTACGAATAGTACGCGGAAAATGTAGAAAAAAAGCCGAGAGGAGATGTTTTTACCAGTACTTTATATTCCGCAGAACAATGACTTTGACTCTAGCGCTAAAATGATAAATTAATAAAGCCAGATTTAGAAAACACGAGCGTTTTTGTTTATGTTTCGGCCAAGCCTTCTGAAATCGATAGAAGCAATGACAAAGGTGTGAAATAATTTGAAAAACTAGTGCTCATCAAATTTCGGCACAAAAATTTTATTCTTTTAAAATTCGACAAGAAATAAACGAATATGATGACAGTCGTCATTTACAGTTTTGGGAAAAAATGTTTATTTCAAAAAGATTCAAATAGTGCTTGAAATATGTCTTTTTTCTAATGAGCTGTTATGAGTGTTTATAGTGATCTGATGATACCACCTTTCTGGCGAAAATCCCAAGAAGTATAAAAAATTATTATCATTGACTCTACCAATTAGAGGAAGTCATTCCATATTAAAATGTGCGAGGTAGTATTGTAGTATTTAAATTAAGGTTTATCCGGAAGCTTTAAGAATTCTGAGTATGAAACCTAATTATTTAAACGAGTTCAACGCATGAATCGTAACTAAATTTCGTTGAATAACATTAGCGTTATTGCATACACTTCACGAAAATAATAGACAGTTATGCATGAAAGGCAGTAGTGTAACTCTTTGAGAATTTTATTAAATGGTATGATTTTTAATATACGGTTTTCAAAGAACAACACAGAGAATCTCGCTGTATGTGTCTACTCGTGTACATTGATAGATAAATACAGATATGCTCATATGTATTAGACACCCCTGAAAAATCCCATTATTTATATTTCTATGAAATTCTAAAGCAAATAAGTAAGGTACGTATTTGAATATAAAGTAGTTAAGGCTATTGTAATGTATAATAAAGCTGTATTTGTAAATAGCAGGTAAGAAAGGGATAATCCGTACTTTGCGGGTTCAGTTTGTATCGTGCGTTTCACGAATAAAGTATCACTGTGAGTTTTTATAAGCGAGCGCTAGTTTATAATATTTTTTTTATTTCATCCTAATAGTGTTGTGTAATAAATAATGCCAAAAGTTCGCGAATTGACACAAGCCGAACGTGGCCAAATCGTATTACCACATTCACAAAACATGACTTTAGCCGCAATAGCAAAAAGAATGAAATGTTCGCGATGTGCGGTCCGTACGACTATTACACGTTACCGGGAGCCTGGTATGTTTACAAATTAACGGAGAAGCGGTCGCAAACGTGCTACGACGGCCCGACAAGATCGGCTGTTGCAGCGCATCTCCCTGCATGATAGGAGAAAATCATCTAAAGATCTCGCCAGCGAGCTTGTAGTACAGCATGGAATATCCGTTTCGGCACAGACAGTGAGAAGAAGACTCAGTAATGTCGGTTTACGCGGCTGTAAAGCTCGCCACAAACCCGATCTTACAGAAGAACACAAAAAGAAATGATTATTATGAGCCAAACAATACTAAAATTAGAGGGTTGATGACTGGGCAAAGGTTATGTAGTCGGACGAATCTAATATAGAGGTATGTTCGAACTGATGTCTGCTATTCTTATAAACGCAAGAAATTAATTCTGTCGACCACATTTGTTTGAAAAAATTAATATTGAATTATTGAGTAATTTCTTGTTCTATTATACAGCTTTTCGGACAGCCTGGTGCTGCGTACGTTCGCAGAAGACCGCGGGAGGCGTATAATGCAGAATGTATTACACCCACAGTTAAGTTTGGCGGCGGTAGTATAATGGTTTGGGGCTACATGACTGCCACAGGCGTTGGGGTGTTACTCTTGTGCGAGGGCCGCATGAATAGCCACCGCTATATTGAAGTGTTGGAAGAAGTTTTGGAGCCGTCCGCATTAGAACTCTTTGATGAAGACGTCCCGGATTACATTTTCCAACAAGACAACGCGCCCTGCCATAAGTCACGAGCGGTGACAAGTTGGTTCCGGGAAAACAACGTTCGAGTATTGGAGTGGCCTGCACAAAGTCCGGATCTGTCGCCAATCGAACATCTGTGGGGTATCCTTAAAGTAAAAGTATCAAAATTTAAGTGTACTTCCAAAGACATGTTAAAAACAAAAATTAGAGATGCTTGGAACTCAATAACTCCAGAAAAATGTTTCAGATTTATAGCTAGCATGCCTAGAAGGATGCATGCTGTCATTAATGCTAAGGGTGGTACACCCAAATATTAAAATTTGCGAATAAAGTATCTTTAAAAACACTTTTGCTAACCGGTTTTTGTTTTATTCCTTCTATTATACCCGATACAGCGGAATAGGTGGGGTGTCTAATACATATGAGCATAGCTGTATGGCTAAACTGCCAATTTCACTATCAAAATCGTTGGCAGCGCAAACTGCAAAAGTATTTAAAATATTTCTTACATCTCAGTAGTGGAATATAAACCCATTAATTTACAAAAAGAAATATTTACTAACAAGGCTAAATTAAATGATGTATATTATTTTTATTGATAGTTTAGTAACAATTTGATGAGAAAAGGTTATTTCCAGCAGGTGCAAAATCGGCAATAATTTACAATGTTTGTCGCTGTCAATAAGATATATGTAGTTGCCCTTTTCCTTTTAATAAGCCTTTATTAATAGCGAAATCCCGCTTATCTTCGTAATACACACAATAGTTTATCTAAACCATTTTCAGTATGTTCCGTCACAGGCTTAAAGAGAAATTAATCAAAGTATTAACTTCAATTAACAAACTTGCTCGTATTTTCTGTGCGTACACCCTCACGTAACGTGTAAACTTTATAATAGTACGGAACAGGGTTAAGCAATATTTACACTTTTCCTGTACACATACCAGTCTGTATTCGTCGTGTGAGACATCCTGGTGCGTCCCTCTTAGTTTGTTTATAAAATCAACTTTAAAATTAATTAGAATTTGAGCGAGGCAATTTACGTCCGTTTACATACAGAACGATAGATGGCGCTATATATATAACTTTAACAAGTTCAAGGATTCTTGTCTCTGTTAGGTACAGAACAATATTATTTCTGGAAAGTAATAATTGGATGAGTACAATACGAAGTAGCAAACTTACTCAACTATTCGTCTTTCTTGCCTAGTTTCTACTATTTCCAACAACTAATTGTTACTCGTTAGTGCAAGATTTCAAGGAAAATATTTCGTTTCGAGATAGTATGTTTCAATACAAAATATGACTTACTGCAGATTTATGCACATCTAGAAAACATTAAGTTGCATGATGCTGTAACAAATAATTTAATTAAATTTGAAAATTCGCTTAAAAATTGTAGTTATGTATTAACAAATTGCACATGACACGGAATAACTGAGTAAGAGAAATAAATAACATCATTT
The DNA here is from genome assembly GCA_023690525.1 of Holotrichia oblita. NCBI lineage: Eukaryota > Metazoa > Arthropoda > Insecta > Coleoptera > Scarabaeidae > Holotrichia > Holotrichia oblita. The sequence goes on along the minus strand of CM043015.1, from coordinate 178,988,093 downwards.
AGCTACAGGTGTTGACAGTCCATCTGTGGATGATAGATAAGAAGCTTCGGTATTTGTAAGTTTTATTTAACGCACTTCCGAGTGTAATTAATATAATTCGTCTGGTATGGTTTTAATAGTCAATATACATACTTAGATTTCTATATATAAGAGCGCTTAGGCGGATTCAGTACTGACACCTAGTCACCTCGTACGAAGTCATTTAAAAACTCATAATTGTGAAATTATTCAGATTCAGCCTGTTACTATTTACGAATGCGGTGTGCTTCCCATTCCAAGGAAATTATTCTAACTAAATAGGTATATGTACACTACACCTATGAAGTTGCTTAGGAAATCTACGATGTCAACACAATTAAACGCGTCTCTTCTTCTTAATAAAATACCTATTTTGTAACTTTAGCAAAGATACATTTTACTAAACAAATTAGCAATTATCTCCAACACTTTAATTTCTTCGTCATCATGTAAGATCATGCTAACGGGTTATTTAGTTATGGCTACTTAAGTTTAGTATAACTTAATGCAAATAGAGCAGAGGATGCTTCAGGCTTGGGAGTCATCTACCACGAAGTCTAATATTTAAAGGTTCGTAAGTGCGGAACTATTTAGATTTTTTCTTGGCGCAACATAGACATCTGTCGTCTTTAATATCCATGATGGTTGGCAGTTGTAAAACCGGAAACATTCAAAGGTATGGCGAAGTTCGTTTTGGCTTACTTACCGGATATGTTTTTGTTGAGTTTAGGAAGGAGGACAGTGATGATCCAAATGTAAATATTGCGTATATAATTTTTTATATATCTCCAAACAAGATGGAGTGGAAAACAGAACGAGCAGCTAACCATAAAAGTATTCATTCTTTTCTCATCTTCGGCTGGATATTTCTCTTTAACTTTATGACAAAGAATTTGCCAAGGTCTTACACCAGGGGACGACGAAAGGCGTGAATAATACAGCCAAATGTGTGAAGAAGACTTCAATTTCCCTTTTAAAATTTTATAGTCCGATGAAAGTATGATCACAAATAAGGAAATCTTCAACCGCAGCAACGCTCACTGCTGGGCTCAAGAAAATCCTCAAAAAAATATCCAAATATCAGCATTGTTTTGGATTCAATATGTAGTGTGGAATTCTGGGTATAAAAATATTGGGTCCATTTATTTGCCATAACTCCTTAACTGCAACACGATATCTTTCTTTATTGCAACACGTTTAGATGATCTACCTTTGGCAATGTTTTAATTACTAGTTTCAACAAGATGGTGCTCCAGCCCCTAATGCTAGACTAGTTTGTAAGTATCTTTCTCAGCGGTTCCCCAGAAGGTGGATTGGTACTTCCAGTGAAGTGTCCTGGCCAGCTCGATCTTCGGAATTAACCCCTCTGGACTTTTTCCTTTGGGGTTACCAAGTATATGGACATTCTTTTGAAAATGAAATAAATAAATGAAATAAATATGAAAAGTACTATTTAATATTGCAAACGCATATTATCATTACGCGCTGCATGAAATTTACTTCTGAATGTATAAAATCCTGAAGCTTAATTCAGAATTGCTCATTAAATATAAATGTATGTAGATTACTGAAGTAAATATATCTAGTAGGAAAGTTTTCTTAACTATTTTAGACCTCATAGTAACTACACTCAACATTTTTCCCAATTAATAAGTTCCTCTATAAAATGATGAACATCGAGCATAATACTTCGTTAGAAGGCGAACAATATTTGAAGGTATTCTAGCTTAGTAAACGCAGTTGGCGATTGACTTCTCTTCATTATACTAATTTACATGAAAATGCAGACGGGTAGGTATTTTTAGCAGTTGCTAAACTTGTAGTATTATTTAAATTCACGAGGTAACTTTTCATATGTACCAGAAGTTTGTTAATTTATAGTGTCTGGAAAACATGTGGGAAAATTTAATTTAGTACCGGTTAGAGTGAAACGGAAAAGAGAACAACTTCTAGATAGAGATACACAAAACTCTATGTACATAATTCACATTCAAGCTTGTTTTGCGCTGCTACTTTTGTTTCGGCTTAGTTTATTAAGTATGCGCGAAAAACTTTTTCTCTTTTTGTATGTTGGTTAAAATAGAGGTTGCTATGAATGATATTTTAAACTGTATTTGATGACACATTTTGGCTGAGATCTGCTGAACATAATCTGCTGAATTATAAGTTAAATTTAATCCAGCAAACTATAAATATACGTAATATATATATAACTACATATGTATATACTTGAAATACACGTATATCTGTTTAATCTGAATATCCATCGATCGAAATTGAAAATAAACACAAGCGCCCATGGTATATTGTTGGTAATTACCCTGCGCAAAAGTGCAATAAAAATAGATCAAGCATTAGAACCGGACCACGTGATTTCGATCTATCCAATCTCGTTAGCGATACTCCAAATGCAAGACCTAATTTCATCGCAGCTCACTCCTCAACCTTAATCGTATAATACTCGCGACAATGTACTTATTCCAACTTCATGCACTCTAGGAGTGCGTTCGTAAAATCTACCGGTAACGCCGACAGTGTATCCAAATGGAATACTTACCGTTCGTAAACTCTGGGTATTACCTCGATGTTACCGTGACGGTTACATTTACGAACACAGGTAGTTAACAAAAGGTATTCCCCTTGTTACCGCGCTCTAAACATCGGTAAAAATCGTCCCGCATGCGCATTACATATCTTTTCACTAATTTGTTTTCGAAGCGGCCGCAAATTGTAACACGTTAACCTAAGTTTTCGTTTAGTTTCAAATTTTCAACACCAGTCTCCTACAACGTTCTAAAACTACAAATAAACGGTACTCCCAGGGTAACTACAAAGGACGATCAGCTGATTCCCTTGGAGTTCTCTTCTCTTCACCTTACCCGGAATATACGAACGCACTCTAGAGGGTAAGGTCGGAAGTAGCACACCACCGACCTCTATTGTGTAGTGCCGTGCTGTGTGCTACCTCCGACCTTGCTCACAAGGCATTCAAACAGAGTACACCACTATAACATAACGGACAGCTATTTTACGTCTACCATAAGTATTTACAAACTTTGATTTGAACCGACACATACATAATTATTAAATACAAGTTGAGAAATATGAAATGTAAAAATAGGCAAAACATGGCGGCTGCCCCAAGAGGCTACAAGAAACACCAAGTAGGTAGCATGCAAATGAAGCTTTGGATACATTTTTTGAAATACTATGGATCATTTTTACGAATAGTACGCGAAGAAATGTAGTCAAACAATTGAAGGATTAGAATGTATGTAATGGTATATTTTAAACCTTAAAATATAAATATATTATATAATAAATTCTAAAGTGTACTTAAAAGCCACACTATCCGAGTTGAGTATTACCAGCAATACTTTTCAGGTATTCTGCGATCGGGTACATCAGGGCCATAAATTTGCAAACTAAACTCAGGCTTTGAACATATCCAACCATATTCATGGTTAACCGATTGCGGTACTGGTAGGATTTTCCTTAGATCTGTAATCGGTGCTTTCTCAATGACTTCTGAATCATCTGTTAATTGTTTTAGCTTCATCTTGAGACCTTCGTACTCTTCCAGTATCCAGCCCCATTTAGACTTCCAATTTTTCGCATTTTTCTCCTCTATAGCAGTGTACGCTTTAAGCAGATGTAGTTGGGTATTAGGTGGCACTCGAACTTTGCTAGAGGTCAGCATCTTCAGGAAAATGGCTCCTACTTACCTCGGTTGTTGTTTTAGAATTATACTACTGCGTTATGTTGTGAAATTGACGTGTGTAAATTTGACGCTTTTGGCTTTATTTGTCAATTTTAGACAAAACTCCCACCATCAAGCAAACTATACACAATTGTCAAGAATTGGATGGATGCAGTAAGGTGTATATTTTTTCATTCATTCATTTATCATGTTTAATGTGTGTGCTACAAACCATAGGTGCATAGTTCTGATTTTGTCTGTTATCTAATTTTTACTTATCTTTTAGTTATATTGTGTGTCATTCCAGGATCATAGTATTACTAGTTCCTTCTGGACTAAATATAACAAAATTTTATATAATAATGTTATGCTGTTGTAAAATGGTAGAATCGATGATAGTTTGTTTTGATAAAACTGGTGATAGGAAAAAATAAAGGAGAACTTAACTTGGGTTTTATTTTTGTGTTACATCATCTATTAATACGTCAACTAACTGAATGTTACAAATTTTCGCAAGAATATGAGGTTCTTTCTTTCTCTTAGTACTGACACTCATAGGACTTATATTAGTAAATGTTAGGTGTTTAAATGTAATCCGTTTAAATAAGATGAGTAAATAATGCATTTGTGTTTTGAATCGCCCTGAAACAGTTTCTGCAATATTGGAAAAATATCACTTTGCTCTAAAGCTGTAATAATATAAAAAAGTTATTCCAGAAGTTAAAGGCACAAAACAAGTTACTGAATACTAAAGATTCGTATATAAAAGTTTTACATTTAGCAGAGATGAAAGCAATCCAAAATCGACCCGTTAGATATTTTGCATATGTCAAAGTTGATGCAAAATCGTATAGCAAATTAATGGAGGAGAGGGAAGTAAGAATTGGATGGGATGTCTGTAAAGTATTTGATGGTATTACTGTAACAAGATGTTTTAAATGCTGCGGTTACAACCACAAAGCTAGTATTTGCAAAAAGGAGACGAGGTGTCCAAGATGTGCAGGATCACACTCTATCAGGGAATGTAAAGCTACCGAAAGTAACTTAAAATGTATAAACTGTGAGGAAGCGGTACGTAAATTGAATTTGAGAATTAAGATAAACCATGCAGCCTGGGACCCTGAATGTTCTGTTTTTAAGCGAAAATTAGAGATAGAAAAAAGTAAGGTACATTTTTTAGAATAAATAATGTAGCGTGCAATCAAATTTTGTATGTTAATGCTCAGAGTTTAATTGCCAATTTTGAACTTGTACAAATGGCTATTGAAAACTATAGTCCCGCAATAGTTATGTTATCCGAAACTCATGTCACAGAGGAAATTCTTGAATCTGAAATTTCGATAAAAGGTTACAATATTATTAGATGTAACTCTTGCAGCAGGTATACGGGGGTGTTATAATGTATGTTAAGTTAGGAGTACGATATACTGAAATTACTAATGTAGCGTTTAGAAATAATGCATGGCTATTAAGTATTAATGTATCTTCTGGTTTTACAAAAGGTTTTTATGGGGTATTGTATCATAGTCCGAATGCAAGCGATGCTGAATTTTTAACATTCTTTGAAACCTGGTGTGATGTAAACTTAGATAATAGAGGTGTCTTTACTATTGTGGGGGACTTCAATATTGACATGTCCAAAGATACATTATATAGTAAAAGATTAAAAAACATCATTGTTGGTAATGGAATGAAACAAATTGTTGATAGTTACACTAGAATAACGAAACATTCTAAAACAATGATTGACCTAGTTTTAACAAATGCAACGAATGCTAATGTTGATATTTGTGATTACGTAGTCAGCGATCATGAAACATTGAAAATAAATTTCACGAATAATTTACGCGTAGAACGTAAACAACAAAAAATTGTAATAGATAGGAGAGGTTATAATAGCTTCGATTACAGAAATAGACTTATGCAATACAATTGGAAAGAGTTTAGTGAACTTGATTTGCAAGCGCGAACTGAACTATTAACGATGAAAATGCAATGTCATTACAATGAAGCTATTAATAGGAAACTAATTAATGTAGGTCATAATAATCCGTGGTATTCAAATGAATTACATATAATCCAACAAGAACGAGATTCCTTGTATAAAATTGCAAAACTTACAAATAATAACAATGACTGGGAAAATTATAAAAGCAGTAAGAATTACTACAATAAACTAATAAAGTTTAACAAAAATAGGTATTTCGAATTAGAATTTGTATTTTTTTTCGTTTGATCATCTTAACTATTAGTTTAGTTCCCCCAGTAACATCTACGGAAACAAATCTTCTTATATTAACCAATATCAGTAACTTTACTAAACACAATGTTATACATAATGGTGACAATCCCATTCCGTTATACTCCTATTATATTTTTTAGTTTAGACTGATTCTGTTACTCATTCTCTCTTAGTAATTCTTGTACTATACTACAAATACAATTATTTCTCTTACTAATCTAACATTTGCCTGGTACACATGTACATACATACTGTATATTATTTCGTTTCGCAAACGCTTTCATATATACCACTTGGAATGGTTTATTTAACACGATAATCTCAATTCTGATAATAGCGCATAAGGTAACGATAAGCACCTTAACAATTGTATCGCCAATACATTATCTTAGTAAATACTAATAACGTAAGCTGGTCATTATGGCAAATATTTGTAGTCCTAGTACTTCTCTATTTATCAGGGGCAATGACGAGTACACGGGCATGTATACAGCGTGTTTTAAAAAAGTGTCGGATACTCTACTCGCTTATATAGACACATCGAAAAAAATCATAATTAGAGTAGGCTATGTGAATGGATTGTTACTTTAGCCACTTTCACATAATGACATTTATTCCTTGACATTTAATTTGAGGTTATAAAGGCTACAAACTAAAGTTGCAATAAAATGTCAAGTAATAAATGTCGTTATGTGATAGTGGCTAAAGCAACGATCAAAAACATTTACATAGCCTACCCTAATTATGTTTTTTTTTTTTCGATAGCACGTTAGTTCTCGTCAAGGCAAACAAAAAATGTTAATATACATAGGTCCGCAAATCAATCGTTTCAAGATAGAAGTGAATTTTTATTCTCATAAAAAAAATACATTTTCATAAACAAACAGTATATTACTACATTAAATATTTTGACAAAAAAAGCAGCCTAAAGAAGATGTTCTACATGCCCACCTGCCATTTGTATACATGCTTCACATCTTCCCGAAAAGAAGCTCGTAGTCTTTCAAATAACCCTGGATTTTGTTTTCTATTTGCTGCTATAGTTCACCCACATTATTAATTGGCCTTGAATATACCAGCTATTTTAAATATATAATCCAGAAATCAAGTGGGTTTAGATCAGGAGATCTAGGTGGCCAATTCAGATAATTTTCGCCATTTAAACGATTTGGTAAAAACACCGGGCCTATCAAACAATTTCCAAAAATACCCAGCCAAACGTTCACAGAATATCGGTGTTGTCTTGTCTCCATAACAGCATGAGGATTTTCATCCGCCCAAATGTAACTGTTGTGGAAATGCATTATTGTATTATTCGTAAAGATAGCCTCGTCAGTAAATAAATAATTAGCAACAAAGTTTTGATTTTGGATAAGTTTTTCTAATATGATTCTACAGAAAGCAAGTCTGGCAACATAATTCGAAGGTAATAGAGCGTGTACCCGTTGCAAATGATAAGGATATAGTAGCTGTTCTCGCAAAATCCTCCATATTAAAGAAGCTTTGATGTTTAGCTCCCTAGCTATTGTTCTGGTACTGATATTCGGATTTTTTCTACTCTTGCTAGAACATTTTTCTCAGTTTATGGAGTTGCCATTGATCTTGGTCGTCTGGCATTATGTTTTTTAACAATAAATGAACCATTTTCACTAAATCATTGATGTAGTCGTGGAAACAATTTGTCAGATGGAATTGCACGATTAGGAAATTCTTCGGCGTATAATCGCCGTGCTTCATAAGTATTATCACTAGCACGGCCCTATGTACATGCAATGCATATCGGCCATCTCTGAATTTGTATAGAAAGCCATTTCGATTTAATAATAATAATAATAATAATAATAGTAATAATAATAATAATAATAATATATTGTCATGGTTCAAATTAAAGAACATAGACATGGTCAAAATAATACAATGCAAATACAATAAAATATGTGTATAAATAAAATAACATACTACGGATACAAGAAATGTTAAGTATAAATAATGACAAACAAACTAAAACATACGTATGTGTAGTCAGTGATTTAAATATTCCTCAGTGGAGTAAAAGCAATTATCATGGAGAAACATTTTTAAGTTATTTTTAAATATTAATTTGGACTTTGTTCTACGAAGATCTACTGGTAGCTTATTATAGAATCTAATTGCGGTATATGCTGGGCTCAATTCAAATGCTCTAGTCCTATGAGATGGAATACTGATATTATCACCACGTCTTGTATTCATTACTGAATAAATGTCAGAATTTTTCTTAAAACGGTTTTCGTTATTTTTAAAAAATAGCAACAATTCGTAGATATACAGGGACGCTAAAGGAAGAATATTCAGTTTTCTGAACAGTGGACGACATGACGCAGATGGCGGCATATACAGCATGCATCGAATTATTTTCTTTTGCATAATAGCAATTCTATTCGCACTTGGTACCGCACCCCAAAAGATCAGACCATACCGCAGACGAGACTCAACATAGGCGAAATAAAATAGTCTCAGGGAATCTATATCCACGCTATTTCTAAGACATCGAATACCGTAGAATGCAGTGCTTAGTTTACGCTCCAAAATTGAGCAGTGTGTATTAAATTTTAGCCTAGAATCTACCGTCAACCCAAGAAAATTAACGCAATCACTCTCCGGTATCGATTTTCCGTTGAATGGGACATACAGGCTACTACCACCCTCCACCGTTACAAGCGAAAATCGAAGCAATCCCGTTTTACTTGAATTCAGTTTCAATGAATTATTCGCACACCAGGTATTCATATCTTGCAAGACCTTTACAAGTTCACCGGAAGCACGCAGCAGGGTAGGCACCGCTACGACACAACTTGTATCGTCCGCATACTGCGACAAAGTAACATTGTCTAACATTAAGCGTAGATCATTTACATAAATTAAGAATAGTGTTGGACCCAAGATTGAACCCTGCGGGATTCCACACTCCAATACAATTGTTTCGGAACAATAGGACCTTGATATGTTGTCTTCTTCGCCCCTTATATATATAGCAGACTTTCTGTCATGTAGGTAAGCTGAAAAAAGATCATACGCCACACCATATATACCCAATGACTGCAACTTACTTAATAAAATTGAATGATCAACAACGTCGAACGCTTTTGAAAGGTCGAAGAAAATTCCAGCAACGATGTTTCCTCTATCCAAACCCTCGTAAACTTGGCTTAGAGCATGCTCTATTGCGCTACACGTATTTTTTCCATTGACAAACCCAAATTGTGTCGGTGAAATTATAGAATTTCTAGTTAAATAGTTCACCAGTCTATTATTTATAACCTTCTCATATATTTTTGCAAAGGCCGAGGGAATGGATATTGGTCGATAGTTAGCGATGTCAAGAGCACTACCCTTTTTATGAATGGGTATAATTTTATTCCTCTTTAACCGAATAGGATACTTGCCCTCTGCTAAACTTCGATTAATCAAGTATACCAGCGGTTCAGTCAAATAGTTATAAACATGCTTTAGTAGGTAACACGGCATATCATCGACGCCAGCAGAATGTTTTTGTGCTACTTCGTGGATCAATCTGGCAATTTCATTCTGATCTGTTGGCAAGAAAAAGAAAGTAGAATTTACAATGTTAGGGTGATGTATGGTACAACCTGCACCTGCCGCTTTGATATGGAAAAAACTTTGCCGAAAACATGCCGCAATATCCAACGGACTTGTTACGAGGTTACCTGATTCATCAGATATCTTCATATTTTGCATATTATTGCTAGTTTTATTTGTTAGTTTGTTGATTATGTTCCACGATGTCTTGGATTTATTTTCTGACGTAGATATTAATTTACTGTAGAATTGCTTTTTTGTTTGTTGTACCAATTGTTTATACGTTTTATTATGAGCTTTATATTGTTCTAGCAAATAAGATTCTTTAGATAGAAAAGACAAACGTAACACTGACAGCGCCTGACCGAAAATTAATGACAATTATTTTACAGCCTAAACTAGAATCATCTCTATATGTGAAAGAATTGTTTTGCGGACCTATGTTTACTAAAACTTTCTTGTTTTCCTTGGCGAGAACTATAAGCGGGTAAAGTATCCGATATTGTACATACATATATAATATAGCCAATACGTTTCGATTGGTGTGAAGAAAATTGCCAACACCGAGATCATGTTTTCATTGAGAAACATGTCTCTCTTTTAATTACAAAGTAAGTATTATACTTTTCCTCTTAGAAAATAAAAAGTGTTTTATAATAATAAATATATACTCTAGTTAATAAAAAATGTTGGTTCTCTATTTTTATTCCTAACAAAACTGTATCGATTCCATCAACTAATTTTTGTCACGTTCACTACCAGTCCTCCAATTTATCGGTGGATAACTTAGGCTATAATGGATTTGCGATATACACATCCACCCCACTTTATACATTTATGACGCTTATTCCTCGAGAATTCGAAATATGCGGAATCGCTATTGAACCGCTTCCTCTCCTCGCAGCGATGTCATTATTGTTCCTTTTGCTTTGTTCTTTCTCATCTTACTCCCCGCATTCTTTTCTTATTTCCAGTTTCTTTTATTCTTTCGCGTGTTTTACTGGATATAACGCATAACTCATGCAGGACGCGTCGCCAGTATGAATATTTAACTGGAAATGAAGCCTTATCCATCACAAAATCCAGGAATATTCGCCTGCGTATACATGCTAGTGCTACTGCTACAATTATAACGCGACTCTACCATATTTACTGCGTCTTTTTGCTAAGGAAATCCTCCGACGAATGATTTATACCGAAAACGGATGTATAAATCTCAGCCCGCGATTAGGTGTTTCCGCGTTAGAGTTTTAAATTTTTGTATCTACTGCATACCAGTGGTAGCTTAGGTAGTCGGTCTGAAGCTGTTTGTGTTGGAGATGCGGGTTAAAGCAATCTAAATATGCCGAGGACGATTTATACATATATGTATATGTGGTAATTTGGTTAGGTGGTGCCGCTAGAATTGGAACGCTTTTTCATGCCATGGAGCTTTTTAATTGCGTACTAGTAAAATATTATGTGATGTGACTAAAGCGGTAATGTTAGCCAAATAGATAAAGCTATGCTCATCACTGTATTGTATCACCTGTTTGAAAAGTTGGCACAGTATATGTGCGTTACCATTCCGCGAGTCGTACACTTCTTATTCTATAGATATTTGAGCTATTATGTAGCTATTTGAAGAGTGACATTGGATACATTCAACAGAAGCAAAAAGTTACGAATGGATTGTTTGCTTTTGTTGAATTAAGCCATTACTGTAGTACTTCATGACATCGTTGGACAAAAGGACACTTTAAGAGTTTCAATTCAACAAACAGACACAATTAATTAATGTCGTTGATTCGTAGATACTCTCAATACGTCTGGCCAGAAAGATGTCCGAAAGTAACCTGAATTTTTACAAAATTACTTAAAAGATAGTTCAATGTAAATACTTTCCAAGTACCTACGATTTATTTTAAGTAACATTCCATATTCGAATGTCTATGTTCAAATTAAAGAACTAAAATTTTATCTATTAACTGAGAAATGCAAAATTCTTTTGGATTCATTTTTTTATGAAATACGTATCTAACAGAATACAGTTCACCCTTAGATATTCAAAAGAGTGCTGTACTCATATGGAATCACTAGGAGGTTGCCAGGATTAAAGTTGGGAAATGTGCTTCGTCTCTTCCACGCGTGTGAAATGGCTTCAAACAAGTTGGGGAGAAGCCAACACTACATTTCCCACATACAGTGTGTAAAAGCCAAATGGAATAAATTCATTATTTTGGTTGTTGTAAATATTTATAAAAAAATCCCGAAACATGTAAAATTTAAATTATAAAATGAGATTCTTTAACGTGAAAATGCGCTCCCTACCTTCAACCCCCTCCGAATGACAGGTACAACCCCCATTTTTTTTATGGGAAGTATAAGCTTGTGATATATCGTTTGAAAGGTCTGTTTATTCTCTATTCAAAAATGTTATAGTTTTTAAGTTTGTTGTAACAATTAAGATAGAATAAAATAAAATCACGTTGCTATCGAAATTCGCTACAATATACGCAAAAAATGAAATGTAATACAAAATATATAAAAAAATGTAAAACACCAAAAAGAACTATGAATGTCTTGATAAAAAAAAATACACACAAAATAAGAACATTCACGTTTAAGGTAATAAATAAAATGAATAACGTTTCTATTATGACTGAAATCTCTTTTTCTATATTTTTCTGTTTGTTTTTATAGCAAAAAAGTAGCAGTCGACTTATCGCATAAACAGATATGTGTATGTTCTATTGTCATTCTTTTTCTTCGAACATTATTGCATGTAGCCATAATTAAAATTTCAGAAATGATGTTAGTACTTCATTGATATTCATAATTCTTTTTGATGTTTTACATTTTTCTTTGCATTTATTTTTTGAGTATATTGTAGGAACCTTCGATAACAACATGATTTTATTTCATTCTATCTTAATTCTTACAACAAACTTAAAAATGATAACATTTTTGAATAGAGAATAAATATACCTTTCAAACGATATATCACAAGTCTATACTTCCCATTTAAAAAATTGAGGGTTGTACCTGTGATTCGCGGGGGTTGAAGGTAGGGATCGCATCTTCACGTTGAAGAATGTCAAATTATAATTAAAATTTGACGTGTTTCGGGATTTTTTATAAATATTTACAATAACTGAAATAATAAATTTATTCCATTTGGCTTTTGCACACTGTATAGTATGACCTTTGGAAGTACAACTGGGCATATAAATGATGATGATAAATTTTGAAGTTGATCAGGTACCAATTGGAATTAGTTAGACAGTAAATTTAATAGTCAAATTTCGTGGGTTCCCCTTGAATATGTTTTTTAAAGTATAGTATTCTATAAATGTTCTTGTCATTGTATTAGTCCTTCATCTAAGTCGTTCTAAGTTAATCTTTTGTAATTTTGTATTTGTGCTTTCTTATCAAACCTCTATGTCGTATTTAAAGCAGGTGTACGTGACTCGCGCCTAATTTAGAGAGATCCAAAAGGATGCGTGTATCGAATCAAGAAGTTCTATATTAGGATAATAGTGAATTACTAGCTTATTCAGAAGATCATCACTACTACGCAAGTATTTATCATAAACAAGTTATCAATTCAAGTTCAGCAGCCGCCCACATCTGGCAGCCATCCATTCTACTGACAATTTTCAGAAAAATGTTACATTGTGTGTGTGTAATTTTTGAATTTCTGGCCAATCTGTATATCGAAGCTAATTTTCTATGCATAACCTTCAGGATTTCTCAATAAGCAAAACTTCTTATAAACAACACACTTTTTTTCGTTAAATAATTTAATACACGTATTAAATGTTAAAATTATATTCCGAAATAAATTCATTTTTAATTCTTTCTTGTTTTATTAATAATATATTTAACTCAAGCATACAGGTACTTAATTCATAGAATTTAGTTCAATTTTAATCAAGCTCTGCTAACACACTTGTCCATACAATATTCCAAAAGCAAATGCTGTCTTCAATGTATCATTGACGATTGCGTTTTAATATGTTTCATACTGCTCTTTATATGTACAGAAGCCAAGAATCTTTCATAAAAAATTTCTAGAATGGAAAGGAATTCACACTGTCTCAAAGCAGAACGTAGGCAAGATTTATTCAGCTAGATGAAGAATATTTGGCCAACATCATTCTTAGGATAAGCATAAGAAATACTTGAATACATATTTAACAAAACGAATGTATCGATTTCTTGAATAAAAGCTTTGAATACTATATTAACAGTTTCCATTAGAATTATTATAATGATGGGGAGAAATTATATAATGTTCTACTTAAAAGAACAATGTGTTTAACTCACCAATAATAAATTGAACCATGTATAATATATTTACTCGTCTAGAAGTGTGCTATTAATCTCAAATCCTTAAAAGTAATACTTAATATACATATTATGTGTATTATGCTGTAATACAATAAACTATATAGCTATAACTATACTCTAACTATATCTGCTTTTGAGAGAAAAGTAATCATGACCACCACAATACATGCATTACCTAGGACTACGTCGCTAGAACTATGGCGCATTAAATCGTTGGAATTGTTGTAGAACCAATCACGGTAGGACGGCAGGTATTGTATAGCTATTACGTCACGGATGAAGTAACCGGGAATTGCAGCAGCTATTTTATTCTTGCACAGTATTAGGGAGCCTGAAATATCAACTTCTGTTGGCGTGTCTACTGCGAAACATATGAAAGTCTCCCTTTCACAGTTATATAGATATCCAAGATGAGCCTCGCATCTTTCGTAATCCCAATCCACCACCTTAGTGTCCAGTTCGTACATTTTACTCAAGCTAAAATGAATGATCTTGCAAGCCGTACCAGGATTTGGTTTACGATAACTCATAAAGTGTGCCTGCCAATAACTAGGACTACTTTCAAATGGACTTTCGATTTCCAGTAGGGACAACTGGAAGTCGCAAAGCGCTAGACGATTTGTGTAGGTTATGGCTTTTATAATTCTCCGAATTAGTTTGCGGTTTCTGAAATTCTCATCAGCCCAAGCTGTCACATATATGCCAAGCTCGTTGTAGAAGTACAATTTCGTGAATGGCGCCAGCACGTAGCGCGGTCGGAATAAGATTCCTAAATTATGAACTTTGGTCGAGTATACAATACGTACTATGAATTTATATAAGTTGCTATTATTTTTTGACACCTCATGATCATTATCAAGATCATTCAAATCTGTTGTGCTTTCAGTTCCTGGTTTAGGGAGTGTCGTGTTTGTGGCGGTGGTGTTATTAGATGCTTTTGATAGAAGAGCAAGTGTTCCAATGTATATAAAAACGCTTACACTTACTGGCATCTATGGACTTGGCAATTACACAGTTTTAATTTAATCATGAATTGTATCCCAGGTTTGCAGATTTAAAGAATCAAATTAATAAAATTGTTGTTCACACATCACTTTTCTGTCATATTGAACTGTCGTTTTAGTAGAACTGTCACACTGACGCATTTTCTATATGAAACCAACCACAGAACAACGGCTAGGCATAACAGTCATAGACGTGACATGGACGTGACCCAGACAGATTTTAAATAAGCAGTTGTCAATTTTGTTTTATAGGAACTGTTATTGCGGGCATTATTGATGGAATCTTTATATAATTCGAATAAAAATACTCATTCACTATTCATTGCAATAAAGTAATAATTTTTCTTATTTTCCATAAATTTAGCTAAATTAATTATAACAGTAATACTTTCAAATACACATGACATTACTAATGTGCTTTCATATGAAATTACCTACATAAGGTTTGTAATTTTCAAATATACCGCTAATAAGAGCAGTGCAGTATAATATGCGCATTATCGCGTGCTGCGTGAAATAGAGAATCTTCAATTTCTTTTGTGTTATACAGGGTCATTCCCTATACTTAGGCAGCGACGCAGTAGGCATTATACAATGTGGAAAAAAACTCTAAATGTAAAAGCTGTAGAGTTTATCTTATGTCGCCAAAAAATGTTTTCAAATATAATACAGGAATATCGGATAGTTAATAAAAAGTACCAACATTATAAATCCTTAATGAAACACCTTGTATATTAATAGAAAAATATGTTATGTTGATTTTTATTTATTGTATTTAAAATTTTTCCACTTCATATAATAAACGCAGTAGGCGTTGTCTAAACCTACGGAATGACCCTGTAACAACATATAATATACAATGTTTACAATAAGAGTCATTATACTTTATAAATAGGTAGTGAAAAATTTGAAAATAGAGAATAGTCGTATTCTTTGCAGATTATTCAATCATCTAAGAAGTCCGTTTATAAAATTTTACGGCAAGCACAAGTTTCGTATGAGACGGGCTACACAATTCTTGTAAAAGATCTACAAAAATGTCAATACAGCATACATAAGTTTCATGCAACAGCTCTTACTCATTGATCATGTAACACGACGTAATTACTTCCCATGGTTTTTAGATACGCTGCATAATGATGACGCTTTTGTTGATAAAAGATAATTTATCTACTATTTAATACTAAATCTTCAATAATACCATAAATCTGGAATTACATCGTAATAATACATTAAAATCATCTTTAAATCAATTATGGATGGGAGACAACGGAATTATTGCATGAATTCTAATCGGATGGTAGACTTTCCGCTGCGATCTCGGGATTTCACAATTATGGATTATTTCGTTTAACAACACCTAAAGAATAGAATATTACATACTGTCCTCATATAGTTGAAGAACTTACTGAAGCTATCAGAAATGTCTGTGTTGAAATTATAGCACATACTTTGAGGAATGGCTTCTATAATATGAAACGAAGAGTAGCGTTATGTATAGGAAATGACAGAGGTCGCTTTGAACATTTATTGTACCTGTTTTTTGTTGCTAAACTTTTTATATTTTGAACTGAAACGTTTGTATCGAGTTATTTTTGGCAAAACAACAAAATCTAATCTGCACAAGTCTGTCATAAGTTGCATCACCTTCATCTAAACGCCACAGAATAAGTCAACTTAAACATTTTTATATTTACATTGCCAGCTTAAGTTTAACCAAGCGTTTAAGAATTAGAGTTAACATGCACCACTTTTGACATAAGCCAATGACGCTCCATTTGCGTTTATCACTTTATTTTGTACATATGAAAGCAATACAATTTCCGAATTTAAATACCAAGAAGATTTAGAAAATATTTCTTTTATAAATCTCTCCTGTGCAAGTACAATTGTTTTCGCATAAAGGTTTGTTAAGAGCAGCTAGTGAAATAAATGGTCGCAATTCTACACCTATTAATTAGTATTTTAATGTGCAAACATCTCTTCATCAACAGAGTGCGTACCCCGTCATGTATGGTGCAATTGATGGCATAAAATATAGAGATAATTTGTTAGCTCTCTGTGTGCCCATATAGTCCCCATATGTCCCATATGCCCATATGTCTTTAGAAAATTAAAATTGATGCACTTATAATTTCATGGAAATTGTATCATGCTGTAAATACACTGAAAGAAAGACATTGTAAATTAGCTATATTTCGTTTTACATGTAAACAATCTCTGGTTTGACGTTAAAAATTGAGTTCAATCGCTAAAGCAACTCTGTTAATTACTAAAATAATAAACTAGATACTTGCCCGTATTCCAGAAATGACTGTTTTAACTTTAATTAAAGTTCGTCACACCATTCCAATGCTGAAACATTGGCTGCTGTTCGATAACTGATTATGTATACAAATTATTTTTTAATATTTATTTTGAAAAAAATTAAAAATAAATTTCACAACTGTATCACATATATATTACAAATTTAAGTCCTACTGGCATAACAGCAACACTTCGTTGCTGCGTTAATAGAAAAAACAAATTAAATATTTGAAAGAAAATTATATTTAGTCTCGCTCCTGCAGTTTCTGAAGTTGATTTAGGGGTATAGCCATTTCTGCTTTCACATCGCTCTCATCCTGCCGCTTAGTTTTGCTCTTCTTGTTGTATAGCCAATAATGTTGAACTACAAATAGTAAGTCAAATAGAAGTGATGATATGCCTAACCATAGTTTCGCTGGGTTCTTTAGAATCCAAGCCAGGTCCTCTAAAATACACAAAATTGTTTTAGATATAAATACTTGAGTTGCGTTTGAAAATTACAGGGAATTGTGTAGTAATGTAATCTGGCCATCTACTGTCTTTCACTTTAAGGTATGTTAACTGAAAAACACTTAGGTAACTTAGGAGGAACCGATTGAGCAAAAACAACATTTCTCTTTATCTGGCGACTCATTTTGTGAACTAATATTGTTTGTTCATCAAATACTAATAACAGGTGCTGAAATACTTGCCGTGCTTCTTGCAGTCTCATAATTTCAACAATACCTCATATATTTCGAACGTTAAAATTTGAATACGCGACAACAACGTAATAAATTACGTAAAATGGATGTCAACATCAAGATCTTGACCTCCATAAACTATTTCGGAAAAATACCATTAGTCACAATTCACGGACTACTTGTTAATCGTAAAAAAATGCAAAAACGACAAATAAACATTCTTCATCGCCCTTTTTTAAGAATCATAAATCATAATAAATCTATTCCTGTATTAGTCACTGTTATAATAAAAACCAAATCGTCAACAGTCAACAGTACAAACAGTCGGGTAGTTGCTCGTTGCACGGTTCGCCTGGAATGAATTTATTCCATACTTTAGATGCATTGCGTAACTTTTTTACGTCGATTTCCAGTAATCTACGTAATGACCCAATTCAAGTAATAAAGTAATTAGCGACCATGGATAAACTAGATAATTATGTTAACAGTGAATTTCAAACTATTGCTTAGAAGAGGTGAAGCGTGTTAGACTTTTCATACAGGCACGGGAATTCCAACAACCTGTCCACCTTGTATTAACATTTATTTAATAATTAGGTTAATTCTTTTCTGTGGTGACTAATGTGTTCACGGATGAATCTCATTTATTCATAACTAATACTAATCAGCCTTTATGTAATAAATTATCAATGTCAGTTGAGAAAGTTGGCATAAATTTTTTTATGAGTGTTTTCTATGTTAGGTTCTGTACATGTATTACAAAATTTTAACCTATTTGCATAGAAATTACAAGCAAGCAATATTTAAGTGACGTTTATACGTTGATCGTGTACTTCGAGTGTACTTAGATTGCATGTTTTCTTCAACGTTGAGTGATTACTAACCTGCTAAACATATATATTGCGTTTGAGATATGTACAGACTTTTCCACTATTCGATGGTTTATTTTAAGGAAATAGATGGAATACTAAATGCTGGAATTTAAGCCGTATATAATCTAAGTATAGGTACATAGATATACTAGATATTGTATAGATCTGCAATCAAACAGCAACATTGTTATTTTAAATCAAAGATCATGCATATTTTTTTGGTTTCAAAAATTTTATGTAAGAGGTTAATCTGTACTTAAATTTCAGTACGTTCTTTGCACCTATTACCAAACATCCTAACTCATAATATATCATTGTGTTATCAGTAGACTAGGAGAATACTGCCACAACATCCAAGATCCAAGTTTTATAACGTAGTTTGCGCTAAAAGATTATTCCTATCAAGCGCACACAATTGAAACAGCAATAATTACTGGGAAAACAGCAGAATTAAAATATGATGATGCAAAAATATAGTACAAAGTATAAAATCATTGGGATACAATGAATATTACGAGCATTTTATTTAATCAACAAATGTTTTAAAAGTTATGAATAAATATATTGCTAGCATGTTTCATATTATACTACTACTTGACACATCTGTTTAAAATTTTGCCAGCATTAATAAATAAAATTTTAAGGTAATTTACAACCTTTCCACTAACTTGATAGAGGCCGGAATTAGTTATAAATGAACCGAGTACAATCACGACAACTTTTATAACTTACCATCGTAGTTATAGGCATTCATAAACATTTGTAATACACTAAAAAGACCTCCTACTATATCAAGTAACACTGCTTCTATACTCCAACCGTCCGTACTTTTTCGCCTGTAATTCATGATAGCCTGAAAATATTTAACGTTAAATGTTCATGTAGTATACTTAATATCAAGTGATCTACCTGAGGCCCATATTTGCAGAATGTAACTGCTAATTTGATATAGGAACATATATACAGAAAGTCCAGCCATAGTAGTTTATTATTTAAACATAATATACAGGACACTACTAGTATTAGACCAGCAATGTAGTGAAACCACTTAGCAAACCATGATATCTTCTGTCCTCCTGTATCGTAACACAGGCACTGTGCACCTTTAACTGACGAAAGTAGTAATCCATGTATACCGAAAAATACATCATTGGGCTGCACAGAAATTATGCTGAATGGATTTCTTTCTTCATATTGCTTCTAAAAGTTTATTGTTAGTGTGATATATATTCACCCAACTGACAGGCTAAAAGTTTTTAGACTTGTAATCATAATTCATTTTGGAATATTCTATATATTTTAGAATTTAAGGTCCGTTATATATGTATGTATTTGAAGAATATAAATGTATGTCACCACAATAGTGGCAATAGACAGAATGGTATATTTTATTTTGCGTGGTTAGATTTCACACTTAATGCAAAACTGAAAGTTGCAGTAAGTAGACGTGACCTGATAATGCCCTTAGATTAACAGATTTTTGACGCGACTGACAAATAATGCAGTATTAAAGCTTAAACCGAAAATGGTACAGTGAAAAAGAAATTGCGCATAAAGTGTTGTATGTTTAAGTATCATCCATGTCACGCGAGTATAAATTCTCTGCCGTGTTGGCTGAATAGTTTTGTAACTTATTTAATTTATTCGATGACATTATGACGCTATTTTATATTTGGAAAAACATTTGTAGTTCGTTAAACTATTAATAGATCTAGCGCCGAAAACATATAGTATGGATCAATTTGTACCTGCACCTATTGTACTAGTGTCGTTTAAAAGCTGCAAACGAGAAAGTTGCTATATTTACTACTTAAGCCAAATCTGTTTTTGCAAATATGAAGTTGTGAACGCGACTGCTCAAGATCTTCTTAGTTCATTTTAGGTCTGCAGTTATTCAGGCAAATAGTAAATAATCAGTTAGCCTTTATCCAAGTCGCAAAAGGCATTTACTTTGAAAGCTAATTATCGAGGTTGTGTACGTAATGAGAAAAAATTATATACTCGATACAATCATGTATTTAACAGATTTACAAAGGATTTTCTAATGTACGCCTCATATAATAAGTTTATGTTGTACAAGAAGCAAATTGTTTTGCACTTTGTAGATTATAATTGCGTTTGCAAGAAATATATAATAGATTTCAGTAAAGTTATAGGTGTAGCTTTTGATATCTCAAACATCTTTAATTATACTTTAATATAAAAAAAATGTGTTTCTTTTACTAAGCTAAGTGAAAGCTGTGCACGTAATTATTACCTAATGATTATGGGCAGCACTTACAATAATTCGATTAGTTGAAGAATCGTCTTACTAATGATGTTATTTTAAATAAAACCTTTACGCCCGAGGAGACATGGTTTTATTTGTCAGGATAATAATAGTGAAAATTATCGAATGTGGGCAGTAGAAAATCCGCACACGTATATCGAACATAGTCTTCATTTATTAAAGATAAGAATGGTTGCGCTTCATTCCTAGAATAATTACCTGATGATAAAGTGAGAAATAACTAGGTACTTTCAGTAGAATAGTGCACCAACATTTGTAGCAACTCTTTGATGAACAACTAATCAGTAGAGGAATTTGGCCATGACGACCAGCGTGTTCATTGCCATTAGATTCCTTATATAATTAAGAAGTAGAAGAATTACATGACGCTATAGTTATAGAAACAGAAAATATCAATGTAAATATGTACTTTGATAACATCATTTAAAAATAAGCAAAGTAAATTTGTATTTAGTAAGTGATAGCGGTCCTTCTGTATACTTGTTGTAATATTATTTTTGGATAAGATAATCAATTAATCGGTTAAAAATATGCTTGAAAATAGTTTCGTCAGTTGTGGTATAAAATTTTCGCAGGTTAATTATTTTCGTAGTACTGTAACTTTAGTACCTATTCCGAAGTTTTTATTAAAGCGCCTACGAGTTTATAGCAGGGACTTAAAAGTTGGCAGGAAATTCAATTGCTCTTCATTTTTATTTGCTCATCCTGTATAGTTACCATCCCACTGTATTGTAAAATAGGTGGTATTTATGCCATAATATTAAAGCTGGTGTTATCTGTAAACTAATGCTATCGCATTACTTTAAAAATAGTTTCTATCAACTTAATTCACAGGAAAGTATTATAATTCACCACAGTAGGGGATTAAACAGGCAAGAATACACCTACGGTTACACCAAAGTATTACATTGTACGCATTTTTTCTAATGTTCCATAGTATTGTTCATTAACATTATGATTTATTGTTCATTGATTCAATAATTCATAAATATTCAAGTCAAAATTGTCATGCAAACGAATTGAGAAAAACTACTATTGGCTGCTCAAGAAACTAAACTGTCCGAAAAGAAACTGCAACTGCAACATGTTATGAAACAAGGGGTATTAATCTAGGTGCATCGAAACGCCTGAACATACAGAAATTGCACCTCTCTATAATTGTTACATTAAATTAGATCAATGTTATAAAAATTACAGAAAATCCCCTAAAATCGACGAAATGATTGATATAAATTCCCAATTTTTTAGAAAGTGGGAAAAAATTGGGAAATTGGGAAACTAGCGATTGATTGATCGCACTACATTTATCACAATTTATTTGTGTGAATGTGGATATATAACAAACACATATGTATATCGTTTGCATTTACTATCTAATCTAAACATTTCAATTACTTTGTCAAAGAATGCTTTGATAAATTAGTTCAACAAAATACCCATAATATTGCATATTACTCAACAATGCGATATTTGTTTCATATTTTATGATTTGTAAACATTTGAATAAAAAGTTGCAAAACTATTATTTCAAATCAATCAAGAGATATCTTCTAATTTATATTAAAATACTTTCCCTCTAACCAGTAAGAATAATTTTTATTTCATGTAATCCAATTTCCTGCAGCATACGTGAAACCCTTCTCTGAAGTATACTGTCGGATATGTAATGGAACAACACTACCACACTTCAGCAGTAGGTCCTGCTTTGGATGAAATGTGTATATATATACATACCCAAAAGAAGACTCGGTGATTACCGATTTAGTGATAGTACTAGTACAATTTCACCGTAAATTTATGTTACGGAATTCGGGTTATATAGGAAGTAGTAAGACAACTTTTGCTGTTGACGTTTCGGGTTTATTTAATTAACCCTTCATCAGAACATTAGCAATTACATCTCATTTTTTTTGTATAGTGAATACCGCATCATGGATTGGCCAACATAGAACATTCAACGTGTTTGATGTTTAAAATTAAAGTTCACATAGTAGAACTGATCAAATTACTAAAATTTTTGTTAAACGAAGAAACCACATTCAACTCATCCGGCAAACGTGGAGACATTGACAAAATACAATCATTTACATGTTAAAATATATTTAAAACTTAATAAAATATTATAGCAACAAGCTTTTGTTTTAACATGTAAATGATTGTATTTTGTCAATGTCTTCACGTTTGCCGGATGAGTTGAATGTGGTTTCTTCGTTTAACAAAAATTTTAGTAATTTGATCAGTTCTACTATGTGAACTTTAATTTTAAACATCAAACACGTTAAATGTTCTATGTTGGCCAATCCATGATGCGGTATTCACTATACAAAAAAATGAGATGTAATTGCTAATGTTCTGATGAAGGGTTAATTAAATAAACCCGAAACGTCAACAGCAAAAGTTGTCTTATTACTTCCTATATAACCCGAATTCCGTAACATAAATTTACGGTGAAATTGTACTATATATACATATATATTTTGAAATTTAGGAGTTTACACTAACACATGTATTTTATCTAAACGTTCAGATCTATTTGCAGTATGATTATTTACAAAACGCATAAATGTAAGTGCGTGTTATACAAAACATGGCTTTTATCAAATTGCTTAACACATACAGTTTGGACATTTTTAACTGGTAAAGGTTCGTATACAATAAGCCGCAGTATAAGTTTTGCGGTAGTCATTTTTTGCGCTGCTATCTTTGCTATGTATCGCATAAACTTCATCGTCGCAGTCGGTCTAGATACGTAGAAATGATGAAGGTACGGGGAAATCCGACCTTCCGAAACAAATTATACGATGCGTCATGCAAGTAGCAATGCAAGATTCCCTCCTATAATCATGTAGTGTAGCATTTCATCTATTAAGACATTACCGTATATGATCTTTGATGTTTTCTACAATTAACTTTCGTCCTAAACATTTATAGTTTCCCTTTTCCCAATTTTCTTTTCTTTTACCAGTTTTCTCGAAAGAAATGCAAAATGAACTTTAAGGGATATTTAGTTGGCGATATTAGCTTATTTATAACCATAAATCAAGAGTGTTATAAAAATATCTTTTTCATTTATTAGTTTTTAATTATGTAGACAAAAAAAGGAAACAATTCCTGTCTACATCCAAAACTTACATTTTCCGGAGCTAGGCACTGATATAAATCACATAAGCTCAAATTAATTCATTTCGCGTATATAGAAAGTATGTTTGTTGGTAACAGAAGAGGATATTACATAACGAATGTCATATGTGACATACATATACGTTAAGCGATTATTAAGTTTCGCGAAGATCGTGTGAGACAATGACTTCTGCTTTTGTAATTTTGTGGATGTCGATGATATTTTATGACATTACGTGTTGTATCTATAACGTCTAGATGATCTTCATAATTCCTAATAATAACGCTAATAGATTTCCAAACGAGAAAGAATTGACGTTGCAATAGTTTTAATTTGGAGTACCACACAATGGGTCATTAGATTTAAACGACCACCAAAGTACAAATGCAAACGTGATAAGTGTTTTTGAAAATTTTTGTTTTTATTCGCTTTAATTTAATCGCTTTCGAAAAATCACGCTGTATTTGGCAGTTTTAAATGTAAACAACTATACATATATGTAGATACGTAGAAACGAGATATCTAGACCGATATCTTGATGATATATCATCATACTATGTTATTACTATCATATTATGTTATTATTAACGTTCTATTGAGAGTTGTTTTTCGGATATACTTGTTGAGCAGGTATTCATCTAAAAAAGTACATTGTTTTGTGTGTGTCATATTTTATATTCACGCAAGGGAAATAAACAAACAAAATGATCGCATTTTAATTTAGGAATTCCAGAGGTATGTCGCAACACCCTTGACGATATCTTCTTACTGTATTTGCTTAGTTAATTCTACGAAATGATATTGAAAACATTTATAGAGAAAAGGAGAAACGTAAACAACGTATCCGATTGTATTAAATTAATTTTAAAGCTGAGTAATTTACGACTAATGCGTACATAACTAAACGAATACAGTAAGAGTAACATACCCTCTTTAAGGTGAAAGAATATTACCAATGGCTGTGGTGACACTCAAGATTGACACGCAACCAAATTCTTAACACACATCAAGTTTCCATAAGTAATGATTATTGAAACTTCTTAGAAAAAATACTATCGGAACATGAGTAGTATGTTCTTATAGTTAAATTTATATCATTTGAGAAGGAATGAAGATCTCTATCAGGTCATTCATCTTTCTTAAGATTTATTAACTTTATAAGAAAGCTTACTTCGCAAATCTTTTAGATTTAATTGGCATATATCTGTCTGTGTAAAACCAAAATTAATTTTTTGTCACAACTTTAGCTAAATTGAAGAATAAAACAAAGATATCTAGATGAGATTCATGATTATATATCTAAAAACTTCTACCATGCCTGTTGGGTGAATCACTCTATACACATCAGTACTCTGATAAGAGGGATGTAATATAACCCTATGCCGAAGAATGCATATAAAGCATAACCCGTTATATTGATAACAACTGAATCGAAATTAAAGCCAACTACGCTGAAAATCACTTGTAGTAAAAAGAAAACTAAATAAACAAATACTAGTTACCTTTGCCTCCTAAAGTTTTGGATCACCTGGGGATACATGGAAATAGTCCAGCAGAAGAAATACGTCCATCCAACCACGATGGACAGAATTTCCAATACTTCGCTCTTATATATTTGTACTTTAACAAATTCTACTTTTGAACTGGAACAGATACTTGTATTTTGTGCAGCTATGAGAAGTTGATTGTCTTACCCATCTTCTGAAGGTAATGCCTTCAAGTATATGCTTGTTTCACCTGCTTTAAAAGCTTGTATGTTAATAGAGAATTTTCCGGATGTACTGCTATTAACCTGTAAAACGTTTGGAGACTTGAATACATATTTAACAAAACGAATGTATCGATTTCTTGAATAAAAGCTTTGAATACTATATTAACAGTTTCCATTAGAATTATTATAATGATGGGGAGAAATTATATAATGTTCTACTTAAAAGAACAATGTGTTTAACTCACCAATAATAAATTGAACCATGTATAATATATTTACTCGTCTAGAAGTGTGCTATTAATCTCAAATCCTTAAAAGTAATACTTAATATACATATTATGTGTATTATGCTGTAATACAATAAACTATATAGCTATAACTATACTCTAACTATATCTGCTTTTGAGAGAAAAGTAATCATGACCACCACAATACATGCATTACCTAGGACTACGTCGCTAGAACTATGGCGCATTAAATCGTTGGAATTGTTGTAGAACCAATCACGGTAGGATGGCAGGTATTGTATAGCTATTACGTCACGGATGAAGTAACCGGGAATTGCAGCAGCTATTTTATTCTTGCACAGTATTAGGGAGCCTGAAATATCAACTTCTGTTGGCGTGTCTACTGCGAAACATATGAAAGTCTCCCTTTCACAGTTATATAGATATCCAAGATGAGCCTCGCATCTTTCGTAATCCCAATCCACCACCTTAGTGTCCAGTTCGTACATTTTACTCAAGCTAAAATGAATGATCTTGCAAGCCGTACCAGGATTTGGTTTACGATAACTCATAAAGTGTGCCTGCCAATAACTAGGACTACTTTCAAATGGACTTTCGATTTCAGTAGGGACAACTGGAAGTCGCAAAGCGCTAGACGATTTGTGTAGGTTATTGCTTTTATAATTCTCCGAATTAGTTTGCGGTTTCTGAAATTCTCATCAGCCCAAGCTGTCACATATATGCCAAGCTCGTTATAGAAGTACAATTTCGTGAATGGCGCCAGCACGTAGCGCGGTCGGAATAAGATTCCTAAATTATGAACTTTGGTCGAGTATACAATACGTACTATGAATTTGTATAAGTTGCTATTATTTTTTGACACCTCATGATCATTATCAAGATCATTCAAATCTGTTGTGCTTTCAGTTCCTGGTTTAGGGAGTGTCGTGTTTGTGGCGGTGGTGTTATTAGATGCTTTTGATAGAAGAGCAAGTGTTCCAATGTATATAAAAACACTTACACTTACTGGCATCTATGGACTTGGCAATTACACAGTTTTAATTTAATCATGAATTGTATCCCAGGTTTGCAGATTTAAAGAATCAAATTAATAAAATTGTTGTTCACACATCACTTTGCTGTCATATTGAACTGTCGTTTTAGTAGAACTGTCACACTGACGCATTTTCTATATGAAACCAACCACAGAACCACGGCTAGGCATAACAGTCATAGACGTGACATGGACGTGACCCAGACAGATTTTAAATAAGCAGTTGTCAATTTTGTTTTATAGGAACTGTTATTGCGGGCATTATTGATGGAATCTTTATATAATTCGAATAAAAATACTCATTCACTATTCATTGCAATAAAGTAATAATTTTTCTTATTTTCCATAAATTTAGCTAAATTAATTATAACAGTAATACTTTCAAATACACATGACATTACTAATGTGCTTTCATATGAAATTACCTACATAAGGTTTGTAATTTTCAAATATACCGCTAATAAGAGCAGTGCAGTATAATATGCGCATTATCGCGTGCTGCGTGAAATAGAGAATCTTCAATTTCTTTTGTGTTATACAGGGTCATTCCCTATACTTAGGCAGCGACGCAGTAGGCATTATACAATGTGGAAAAAAACTCTAAATGTAAAAGCTGTAGAGTTTATCTTATGTCGCCAAAAAATGTTTTCAAATATAATACAGGAATATCGGATAGTTAATAAAAAGTACCAACATTATAAATCCTTAATGAAACACCTTGTATATTAATAGAAAAATATGTTATGTTGATTTTTATTTATTGTATTTAAAATTTTTCCACTTCATATAATAAACGCAGTAGGCGTTGTCTAAACCTACGGAATGACCCTGTAACAACATATAATATACAATGTTTACAATAAGAGTCATTATACTTTATAAATAGGTAGTGAAAAATTTGAAAATAGAGAATAGTCGTATTCTTTGCAGATTATTCAATCATCTAAGAAGTCCGTTTATAAAATTTTACGGCAAGCACAAGTTTCGTATGAGACGGGCTACACAATTCTTGTAAAAGATCTACAAAAATGTCAATACAGCATACATAAGTTTCATGCAACAGCTCTTACTCATTGATCATGTAACACGACGTAATTACTTCCCATGGTTTTTAGATACGCTGCATAATGATGACGCTTTTGTTGATAAAAGATAATTTATCTACTATTTAATACTAAATCTTCAATAATACCATAAATCTGGAATTACATCGTAATAATACATTAAAATCATCTTTAAATCAATTATGGATGGGAGACAACGGAATTATTGCATGAATTCTAATCGGATGGTAGACTTTCCGCTGCGATCTCGGGATTTCACAATTATGGATTATTTCGTTTAACAACACCTAAAGAATAGAATATTACATACTGTCCTCATATAGTTGAAGAACTTACTGAAGCTATCAGAAATGTCTGTGTTGAAATTATAGCACATACTTTGAGGAATGGCTTCTATAATATGAAACGAAGAGTAGCGTTATGTATAGGAAATGACAGAGGTCGCTTTGAACATTTATTGTACCTGTTTTTTGTTGCTAAACTTTTTATATTTTGAACTGAAACGTTTGTATCGAGTTATTTTTGGCAAAACAACAAAATCTAATCTGCACAAGTCTGTCATAAGTTGCATCACCTTCATCTAAACGCCACAGAATAAGTCAACTTAAACATTTTTATATTTACATTGCCAGCTTAAGTTTAACCAAGCGTTTAAGAATTAGAGTTAACATGCACCACTTTTGACATAAGCCAATGACGCTCCATTTGCGTTTATCACTTTATTTTGTACATATGAAAGCAATACAATTTCCGAATTTAAATACCAAGAAGATTTAGAAAATATTTCTTTTATAAATCTCTCCTGTGCAAGTACAATTGTTTTCGCATAAAGGTTTGTTAAGAGCAGCTAGTGAAATAAATGGTCGCAATTCTACACCTATTAATTAGTATTTTAATGTGCAAACATCTCTTCATCAACAGAGTGCGTACCCCGTCATGTATGGTGCAATTGATGGCATAAAATATAGAGATAATTTGTTAGCTCTCTGTGTGCCCATATAGTCCCCATATGTCCCATATGCCCATATGTCTTTAGAAAATTAAAATTGATGCACTTATAATTTCATGGAAATTGTATCATGCTGTAAATACACTGAAAGAAAGACATTGTAAATTAGCTATATTTCGTTTTACATGTAAACAATCTCTGGTTTGACGTTAAAAATTGAGTTCAATCGCTAAAGCAACTCTGTTAATTACTAAAATAATAAACTAGATACTTGCCCGTATTCCAGAAATGACTGTTTTAACTTTAATTAAAGAGTTCGTCACACCATTCCAATGCTGAAACATTGGCTGCTGTTCGATAACTGATTATGTATACAAATTATTTTTTAATATTTATTTTGAAAAAAATTAAAAATAAATTTCACAACTGTATCACATATATATTACAAATTTAAGTCCTACTGGCATAACAGCAACACTTCGTTGCTGCGTTAATAGAAAAAACAAATTAAATATTTGAAAGAAAATTATATTTAGTCTCGCTCCTGCAGTTTCTGAAGTTGATTTAGGGGTATAGCCATTTCTGCTTTCACATCGCTCTCATCCTGCCGCTTAGTTTTGCTCTTCTTGTTGTATAGCCAATAATGTTGAACTACAAATAGTAAGTCAAATAGAAGTGATGATATGCCTAACCATAGTTTCGCTGGGTTCTTTAGAATCCAAGCCAGGTCCTCTAAAATACACAAAATTGTTTTAGATATAAATACTTGAGTTGCGTTTGAAAATTACAGGGAATTGTGTAGTAATGTAATCTGGCCATCTACTGTCTTTCACTTTAAGGTATGTTAACTGAAAAACACTTAGGTAACTTAGGAGGAACCGATTGAGCAAAAACAACATTTCTCTTTATCTGGCGACTCATTTTGTGAACTAATATTGTTTGTTCATCAAATACTAATAACAGGTGCTGAAATACTTGCCGTGCTTCTTGCAGTCTCATAATTTCAACAATACCTCATATATTTCGAACGTTAAAATTTGAATACGCGACAACAACGTAATAAATTACGTAAAATGGATGTCAACATCAAGATCTTGACCTCCATAAACTATTTCGGAAAAATACCATTAGTCACAATTCACGGACTACTTGTTAATCGTAAAAAAATGCAAAAACGACAAATAAACATTCTTCATCGCCCTTTTTTAAGAATCATAAATCATAATAAATCTATTCCTGTATTAGTCACTGTTATAATAAAAACCAAATCGTCAACAGTCAACAGTACAAACAGTCGGGTAGTTGCTCGTTGCACGGTTCGCCTGGAATGAATTTATTCCATACTTTAGATGCATTGCGTAACTTTTTTACGTCGATTTCCAGTAATCTACGTAATGACCCAATTCAAGTAATAAAGTAATTAGCGACCATGGATAAACTAGATAATTATGTTAACAGTGAATTTCAAACTATTGCTTAGAAGAGGTGAAGCGTGTTAGACTTTTCATACAGGCACGGGAATTCCAACAACCTGTCCACCTTGTATTAACATTTATTTAATAATTAGGTTAATTCTTTTCTGTGGTGACTAATGTGTTCACGGATGAATCTCATTTATTCATAACTAATACTAATCAGCCTTTATGTAATAAATTATCAATGTCAGTTGAGAAAGTTGGCATAAATTTTTTTATGAGTGTTTTCTATGTTAGGTTCTGTACATGTATTACAAAATTTTAACCTATTTGCATAGAAATTACAAGCAAGCAATATTTAAGTGACATTTATATGTTGATCGTGTACTTCGAGTGTACTTAGATTGCATGTTTTCTTCAACGTTGAGTGATTACTAACCTGCTAAATATATATATTGCGTTTGAGATATGTACAGACTTTTCCACTATTCGATGGTTTATTTTAAGGAAATAGATGGAATACTAAATGTTGGAATTTAAGCCTTATATAATCTAAGTATAGGTACATAGATATACTAGATATTGTATATATAGATCTGCAATCAAACAGCAACATTGTTATTTTAAATCAAAGATCATGCATATTTTTTTGGTTTCAAAAATTTTATGTAAGAGATTAATCTGTACTTAAATTTCAGTACGTTCTTTGCACCTATTACCAAACATCCTAACTCATAATATATCATTGTGTTATCAGTAGACTAGGAGAATACTGCCACAACATCCAAGATCCAAGTTTTATAACGTAGTTTGCGCTAAAAGATTATTCCTATCAAGCGCACACAATTGAAACAGCAATAATTACTGGGAAAACAGCAGAATTAAAATATTTTATGATGATGCAAAAATATAGTACAAAGTATAAAATCATTGGGATACAATGAATATTACGAGCATTTTATTTAATCAACAAATGTTTTAAAAGTTATGAATAAATATATTGCTAGCATGAAGTTACTATGTTTCATATTATACTACTACTTGACACATCTGTTTAAAATTTTGCCAGCATTAATAAATAAAATTTTAAGGTAATTTACAACCTTTCCACTAACTTTATTTTATCGTGCACTATCAAACTTGATAGAATTAGTTATAAATGAACCGAGTACAATCACGACAACTTTTATAACTTACCATCGTAGTTATAGGCATTCATAAACATTTGTAATACACTAAAAAGACCTCCTACTATATCAAGTAACACTGCTTCTATACTCCAACCGTCCGTACTTTTTCGCCTGTAATTCATGATAGCCTGAAAATATTTAACGTTAAATGTTCGTGTAGTATACTTAATATCAAGTGATCTACCTGAGGCCCATATTTGCAGAATGTAACTGCTAATTTGATATAGGAACATATATACAGAAAGTCCAGCCATAGTAGTTTATTATTTAAACATAATATACAGGACACTACTAGTATTAGACCAGCAATGTAGTGAAACCACTTAGCAAACCATGATATCTTCTGTCCTCCTGTATCGTAACACAGGCACTGTGCACCTTTAACTGACGAAAGTAGTAATCCATGTATACCGAAAAATACATCATTGGGCTGCACAGAAATTATGCTGAATGGATTTCTTTCTTCATATTGCTTCTAAAAGTTTATTGTTAGTGTGATATATATTCACCCAACTGACAGGCTAAAAGTTTTTAGACTTGTAATCATAATTCATTTTGGAATATTCTATATATTTTAGAATTTAAGGTCCGTTATATATGTATGTATTTGAAGAATATAAATGTATGTCACCACAATAGTGGCAATAGACAGAATGGTATATTTTATTTTGCGTGGTTAGATTTCACACTTAATGCAAAACTGAAAGTTGCAGTAAGTAGACGTGATCTGATAATGCCCTTAGATTAACAGATTTTTGACGCGACTGACAAATAATGCAGTATTAAAGCTTAAACCGAAAATGGTACAGTGAAAAAGAAATTGCGCATAAAGTGTTGTATGTTTAAGTATCATCCATGTCACGCGAGTATAAATTCTCTGCCGTGTTGGCTGAATAGTTTTGTAACTTATTTAATTTATTCGATGACATTATGACGCTATTTTATATTTGGAAAAACATTTGTAGTTCGTTAAACTATTAATAGATCTAGCGCCGAAAACATATAGTATGGATCAATTTGTACCTGCACCTATTGTACTAGTGTCGTTTAAAAGCTGCAAACGAGAAAGTTGCTATATTTACTACTTAAGCCAAATCTGTTTTTGCAAATATGAAGTTGTGAACGCGACTGCTCAAGATCTTCTTAGTTCATTTTAGGTCTGCAGTTATTCAGGCAAATAGTAAATAAGCAGTTAGCCTTTATCCAAGTCGCAAAAGGCATTTACTTTGAAAGCTAATTATCGAGGTTGTGGACGTAATGAGAAAAAATTATATACTCGATACAATCATGTATTTAACAGATTTATAAAGGATTTTCTAATGTACGCCTCATATAATAAGTTTATGTTGTACAAGAAGCAAATTGTTTTGCACTTTGTAGATTATAATTGCGTTTGCAAGAAATATATAATAGATTTCAGTAAAGTTATAGGTGTAGCTTTTGATATCTCAAACATCTTTAATTATACTTTAATATAAAAAAATGTGTTTCTTTTACTAAGCTAAGTGAAAGCTGTGCACGTAATTATTACCTAATGATTATGGGCAGCACTTACAATAATTCGATTAGTTGAAGAATCGTCTTACTAATGATGTTATTTTAAATAAAACCTTTACGCCCGAGGAGACATGGTTTTATTTGTCAGGATAATAATAGTGAAAATTATCGAATGTGGGCAGTAGAAAATCCGCACACGTATATCGAACATAGTCTTCATTTATTAAAGATAAGAATGGTTGCGCTTCATTCCTAGAATAATTACCTGATGATAAAGTGAGAAATAACTAGGTACTTTCAGTAGAATAGTGCACCAACATTTGTAGCAACTCTTTGATGAACAACTAATCAGTAGAGGAATTTGGCCATGACGACCAGCGTGTTCATTGCCATTAGATTCCTTATATAATTAAGAAGTAGAAGAATTACATGACGCTATAGTTATAGAAACAGAAAATATCAATGTAAATATGTACTTTGATAACATCATTTAAAAATAAGCAAAGTAAATTTGTATTTAGTAAGTGATAGCAGTCCTTCTGTATACTTGTTGTAATATTATTTTTGGATAAGATAATCAATTAATCGGTTAAAAATATGCTTGAAAATAGTTTCGTCAGTTGTGGTATAAAATTTTCGCAGGTTAATTATTTTCGTAGTACTGTAACTTTAGTACCTATTCCGAAGTTTTTATTAAAGCGCCTACGAGTTTATAGCAGGGACTTAAAAGTTGGCAGGAAATTCAATTGCTCTTCATTTTTATTTGCTCATCCTGTATAGTTACCATCCCACTGTATTGTAAAATAGGTGGTATTTATGCCATAATATTAAAGCTGGTGTTATCTGTAAACTAATGCTATCGCATTACTTTAAAAATAGTTTCTATCAACTTAATTCACAGGAAAGTATTATAATTCACCACAGTAGGGGATTAAACAGGCAAGAATACACCTACGGTTACACCAAAGTATTACATTGTACGCATTTTTTCTAATGTTCCATAGTATTGTTCATTAACATTATGATTTATTGTTCATTGATTCAATAATTCATAAATATTCAAGTCAAAATTGTCATGCAAACGAATTGAGAAAAACTACTATTGGCTGCTCAAGAAACTAAACTGTCCGAAAAGAAACTGCAACTGCAACATGTTATGAAACAAGGGGTATTAATCTAGGTGCATCGAAACGCCTGAACATACAGAAATTGCACCTCTCTATAATTGTTACATTAAATTAGATCAATGTTATAAAAATTACAGAAAATCCCCTAAAATCGACGAAATGATTGATATAAATTCCCAATTTTTTAGAAAGTGGGAAAAAATTGGGAAATTGGGAAACTAGCGATTGATTGATCGCACTACATTTATCACAATTTATTTGTGTGAATGTGGATATATAACAAACACATATGTATATCGTTTGCATTTACTATCTAATCTAAACATTTCAATTACTTTGTCAAAGAATGCTTTGATAAATTAGTTCAACAAAATACCCATAATATTGCATATTACTCAACAATGCGATATTTGTTTCATATTTTATGATTTGTAAACATTTGAATAAAAAGTTGCAAAACTATTATTTCAAATCAATCAAGAGATATCTTCTAATTTATATTAAAATACTTTCCCTCTAACCAGTAAGAATAATTTTTATTTCATGTAATCCAATTTCCTGCAGCATACGTGAAACCCTTCTCTGAAGTATACTGTCGGATATGTAATGGAACAACACTACCACACTTCAGCAGTAGGTCCTGCTTTGGATGAAATGTGTATATATATACATACCCAAAAGAAGACTCGGTGATTACCGATTTAGTGATAGTACTAGTACAATTTCACCGTAAATTTATGTTACGGAATTCGGGTTATATAGGAAGTAATAAGACAACTTTTGCTGTTGACGTTTCGGGTTTATTTAATTAACCCTTCATCAGAACATTAGCAATTACATCTCATTTTTTTGTATAGTGAATACCGCATCATGGATTGGCCAACATAGAACATTCAACGTGTTTGATGTTTAAAATTAAAGTTCACATAGTAGAACTGATCAAATTACTAAAATTTTTGTTAAACGAAGAAACCACATTCAACTCATCCGGCAAACGTGGAGACATTGACAAAATACAATCATTTACATGTTAAAATATATTTAAAACTTAATAAAATATTATAGCAACAAGCTTTTTTTTTAACATGTAAATGATTGTATTTTGTCAATGTCTTCACGTTTGCCGGATGAGTTGAATGTGGTTTCTTCGTTTAACAAAAATTTTAGTAATTTGATCAGTTCTACTATGTGAACTTTAATTTTAAACATCAAACACGTTAAATGTTCTATGTTGGCCAATCCATGATGCGGTATTCACTATACAAAAAAATGAGATGTAATTGCTAATGTTCTGATGAAGGGTTAATTAAATAAACCCGAAACGTCAACAGCAAAAGTTGTCTTATTACTTCCTATATAACCCGAATTCCGTAACATAAATTTACGGTGAAATTGTACTATATATACATATATATTTTGAAATTTAGGAGTTTACACTAACACATGTATTTTATCTAAACGTTCAGATCTATTTGCAGTATGATTATTTACAAAACGCATAAATGTAAGTGCGTGTTATACAAAACATGGCTTTTATCAAATTGCTTAACACATACAGTTTGGACATTTTTAACTGGTAAAGGTTCGTATACAATAAGCCGCAGTATAAGTTTTGCGGTAGTCATTTTTTGCGCTGCTATCTTTGCTATGTATCGCATAAACTTCATCGTCGCAGTCGGTCTAGATACGTAGAAATGATGAAGGTACGGGGAAATCCGACCTTCCGAAACAAATTATACGATGCGTCATGCAAGTAGCAATGCAAGATTCCCTCCTATAATCATGTAGTGTAGCATTTCATCTATTAAGACATTACCGTATATGATCTTTGATGTTTTCTACAATTAACTTTCGTCCTAAACATTTATAGTTTCCCTTTTCCCAATTTTCTTTTCTTTTACCAGTTTTCTCGAAAGAAATGCAAAATGAACTTTAAGGGATATTTAGTTGGCGATATTAGCTTATTTATAACCATAAATCAAGAGTGTTATAAAAATATCTTTTTCATTTATTAGTTTTTAATTATGTAGACAAAAAAAGGAAACAATTCCTGTCTACATCCAAAACTTACATTTTCCGGAGCTAGGCACTGATATAAATCACATAAGCTCAAATTAATTCATTTCGCGTATATAGAAAGTATGTTTGTTGGTAACAGAAGAGGATATTACATAACGAATGTCATATGTGACATACATATACGTTAAGCGATTATTAAGTTTCGCGAAGATCGTGTGAGACAATGACTTCTGCTTTTGTAATTTTGTGGATGTCGATGATATTTTATGACATTACGTGTTGTATCTATAACGTCTAGATGATCTTCATAATTCCTAATAATAACGCTAATAGATTTCCAAACGAGAAAGAATTGACGTTGCAATAGTTTTAATTTGGAGTACCACACAATGGGTCATTAGATTTAAACGACCACCAAAGTACAAATGCAAACGTGATAAGTGTTTTTGAAAATTTTTGTTTTTATTCGCTTTAATTTAATCGCTTTCGAAAAATCACGCTGTATTTGGCAGTTTTAAATGTAAACAACTATACATATATGTAGATACGTAGAAACGAGATATCTAGACCGATATCTTGATGATATATCATCATACTATGTTATTACTATCATATTATGTTATTATTAACGTTCTATTGAGAGTTGTTTTTCGGATATACTTGTTGAGCAGGTATTCATCTAAAAAAGTACATTGTTTTGTGTGTGTCATATTTTATATTCACGCAAGGGAAATAAACAAACAAAATGATCGCATTTTAATTTAGGAATTCCAGAGGTATGTCGCAACACCCTTGACGATATCTTCTTACTGTATTTGCTTAGTTAATTCTACGAAATGATATTGAAAACATTTATAGAGAAAAAGAGAAACGTAAACAACGTATCCGATTGTATTAAATTAATTTTAAAGCTGAGTAATTTACGACTAATGCGTACATAACTAAACGAATACAGTAAGAGTAACATACCCTCTTTAAGGTGAAAGAATATTACCAATGGCTGTGTTGACACTCAAGATTGACACGCAACCAAATTCTTAACACACATCAAGTTTCCATAAGTAATGATTTTTGAAACTTCTTAGAAAAAATACTATCGGAACATGAGTAGTATGTTCTTATAGTTAAATTTATATCATTTGAGAAGGAATGAAGATCTCTATCAGGTCATTCATCTTTCTTAAGATTTATTAACTTTATAAGAAAGCTTACTTTGCAAATCTTTTACATTTAATTGGCATATATCTGTCTGTGTAAAACCAAAATTAATTTTTTGTCACAACTTTAGTTAAATTGAAGAATAAAACAAAGATATCTAGATGAGATTCATGATTATACATCTAAAAACTTCTACCATGCCTGTTGGGTGAATCACTCTATACACATCAGTACTCTGATAAGAGGGATGTAATATAACCCTATGCCGAAGAATGCATATAAAGCATAACCCGTTATATTGATAACAACTGAATCGAAATTAAAGCCAACTACGCTGAAAATCACTTGTAGTAAAAAGAAAACTAAATAAACAAATACTAGTTACCTTTGCCTCCTAAAGTTTTGGATCACCTGGGGATACATGGAAATAGTCCAGCAGAAGAAATACGTCCATCCAACCACGATGGACAGAATTTCCAATACTTCGCTCTTATATATTTGTACTTTAACAAATTCTACTTTTGAACTGGAACAGATACTTGTATTTTGTGCAGCTATGAGAAGTTGATTGTCTTACCCATCTTCTGAAGGTAATGCCTTCAAGTATATGCTTGTTTCACCTGCTTTAAAAGCTTGTATGTTAATAGAGAATTTTCCGGATGTACTGCTATTAACCTGTAAAACGTTTGGAGAAATTGTCAAATGTCCTAGTTGTTCTACTTCGATAGTTAGATTTTGGGTACTGGAACAATGACTACAAAAAAGAAACAAGTTATTTATTACTAACATTTTCAACCAATTTAATATGATTGACTATAAAAAGAAATCAAATCAAATTATTTTTATTAAAGGTACTTCTAATATGATTACCAGGTTGTTAGGTGAACAAACAAAATAAAAATGATAGTGTAACTTTCTTACAATAATATCATATAATATTATCTAAGACACTTGTATTTTGTATATGCTAACATGTTTAGTGGAATTTTAAGTATTCTGAAAAAAAATCTAATAAGAACCATAGAAATCATCATAGGAATGCATAATTTTAACCGAAGAATAGAAAAAGTCGTTCCTAGTATTCATTCCAGCCACATAACATACTTGAAAATTCAAAACAAAAGCTGGAGGATTTCAGAGCAAGCATTTAAAAATTTATAATGGTAACTGATTTAGTTAACTTTGTATGTCCGTGTTTGATTCTGTGATGTTTCGAGAACACGTTTTATAATGAAAGTATTTTGAATTCTGCTGTATTCTGGTGTTTAAAGGAACAGTGAGATGCTTCTTGTTCAGTGCTTGGCGTCACGTGCGCAGAAATTTAGAATACAAGTTTTTCTAAATAACATTTTAAATACTATAATAGACAAGAAATTCTATACATGCATTCATTTTGCACTCAAGAATTAAAAAAAGTAATGTTGAAGTGAATTTACTTAATATTTATTTCTGTATATTTGCTTTAAAAATGAGTGAATTGTAATAAAAGTCATTATTTTAACATATTGTATAATAAAAAACACTATCCTTATTCATCTGTTTGCGCTAATTATAAATAAAAACGCAAAACAGGATATTCAACTTTTGTTAGCAAATATTAAACATCGAACTGAAGTTTACAACTAAACATTTTGTTATGACGATTTAAATATTCTACATTGTATACCAAAAAAAAAACTCTCTAATTTCCTATTGATTGTAAATATTATCGAAATTTAAAGAAATTCGGATATTTAGTTTACAAAAGAGTAAAGTAAATATGAAAGAACAGAACCGATTAAATGCAAGTTGGCTGGCCATCGCTAATGGTAATAGTCTATTTACAGTTTATACAGGGTATCGAAAAACATGCTGCTTAATTGCTTTATATGCCGTACTGATCAAAAATGTACCTTTCACACTTTCCTGCTTCGTTTTGCAATCAAACTACACAAACGAAAGTGCTACTTGTCGAACCTAGGTGGAACCATACCTTTAGTCTTATGTCCAAAGTAACATTTTTTAATATGTACGGCAAAACCTCTTACGGTAAGTTATGGTAAATTTACCCATATATGTAAAATCAGTGATAAGTACATCTTTAAGTATTTCCTGTCTGGAGGTAAATGTTGCAGAGAATATCATAACTACAGCCTATACTTGTTCCTCTATTTTGCCTAATTTCACAAACATTTGCACAAACATTTTTATCTACAAATGTAGCTT
Organism: Holotrichia oblita; assembly: GCA_023690525.1. Lineage (NCBI taxonomy): Eukaryota > Metazoa > Arthropoda > Insecta > Coleoptera > Scarabaeidae > Holotrichia > Holotrichia oblita. Next base: position 178,948,329 of record CM043015.1, on the reverse strand, counting down.
AAGAATTTTTCTTCAAATATTAAGTTACATCGTGTTTCTGGCCTATCGCACCACTTGTCGGCTCGTTCTTTAAAAGAAGAATTATTGTGCATGCCAACACTTAATTATCCCAGCAATATCTCACAAGAAACGGCAACATCTATGCCTTTTAAAAAAGCAAACTGAATACCGTTAATAATGTTTGTTTTTAAGTAAAACAGTATTTGTTTAATAAAAATGACAATTATAAATATTAACAATCGTTATACAAAGTAATCTTTACGAAAAACTACAAAATAATTTTACTTTATTGCTCAATATACGTTTCGAAGGATCAATAATTTATAAAAATGGTATATTTTAGTGTATGCACTATATTGTCGGTATATTTTTAGAACTTTTTGTAGACTGACGTTTTCTTACGTATAGCTGTTACTTCGTCTATTCTTAATAGGAAATCTATTAATTGTTTATCCATTTATTGAACTTTAAAATTAACGTGTAGCATTTATTTCTTGAAACACTTGAATGTGGATTACATCTGATTATATCTTACTTACACTATACTTGACTTGAAAAATATGTCATTATCTCATAACAAAGTATATATTTGGAATTTTTTATTGTAAATAATTTAACAATTTTCGTTAAAAAGTGCTGGCTCGTTCAATGACCCTGTTCTAATTGTTTATGATAAGAACCTTGACCCTTCTATGGGTCACATATGCACCTAAAATGTGCGCTTAACATTTTAGTTCTTCTATTTTAGGAAGTTAAGGTATTTTAATTAGAAAGTAATTAGAAATTTCTATTTAATAGATTCCTTTATGAATCAGTATATTAATTACAATTCGCTACTTTAGTTGAAAGTTGTCTCTTACAAATTCGTCAAATTAAGAAATCAGTCCAGGAAGGAATAATAAACTCAAAAACTTAATGATGTTCGTCATTGCAATAAGCGAAAAATAATATAATGTGAAAATGAAATAAGTGGACATTGCCTAATTATAAAAAAATATATGTCTAAATATTTACTGCATTAAACACACAACAGAAAGTAAGATATAAAACTCATCACGCTCTGTATAGTGGATTAGAAAGCAAAGACTAAATCCGTAAGATGGGTATTAAAATACCGTTGTAACAGATGTATTTGGAAAATTTTAATGCAACACTGTTAGAGCTACAAAAATACTAAATAGATACACTTCTACTGAGAATTTCCCAAAAAAAATCATTCTGTCTTCACTTTCGAAAAATCCTCAGCAAAACCCTGATTTAAAATTTAATTAAAATATATATAATTCAGTTAGACAATTATACAGTATCACTTAGATGCTGGTTAGATATTTAATGTGATACATGTATTGAATGGCAAACTAAATTTACTAGAATCCAAGTACATAAATATATAAAATCTTTGATGATACCTGCTCTGATAGGCAAGTCACTATTATTCCAGTTAAGCAAGTATTTTTATTTCACCTAGCTATTATTTTTCTGGTAAACTTGGAGAACTATAAACTTATAATACAGAAATGTTTCTTTATCACTGAATAGGATTTCTGTTTTTTCTTTTCGTGAAATTGTGGGACACGTAGGATTGTTTCTAATTAATTTTCCCACTATACAAGAGAAATTAGAATTCTATACACCTTATCGAAAGAAATGTCAACCCCATATGATATCTCAATATTTGAATAAGAAATCAATAGGTATTGATCAAAAGGTGATCAAGACAAAACTAATACATAGCAAGTAAAAGCAATAAGACGATGATAAGCTGTCTTAGAATGCCAATGTCTCTTCTAGATATCATCAATTGTTATCAAAGACCCAAAGAGTGAAATAAAGAAGTTCTACCACAAACTATCCCAATAAAGTCAGAATATATCGCTTACCCTATATACATACATTTTTGGGAAGAACAAGCAACCTTAGAATACTAGTTCAAGGTTGAATGAAGTAATTCTGAATATAATTACGATAAACAAACAAACAAAAATTTCAACAATGTGCAAGGGTCGAAACGATGTGATATCTATCAACAATGATGGCATTAAAGCCTTTATTAATTTAGATTACTTAACTGACTCCCAAAACGGGAGGTAGGCAAAGAATTGCGATGTAAAGTATGTTTAATCTTTCAAATGTTTTCGGCTAGGATGACTTGTAGATAATGCTGGCTAGTGATTCTCATGAAGTATATTCATTTTAACTATACAGATACATGAAGGAACAAAGGAAAAAGTTTTGCTGCGCTGAATGCGTTGACTTTGAAAAAGATTCAATTTCCCCTAATAATGCGCCCGATATGATGAATAAAATTAAACTTCTATATTCCTATGATCTCGTCCAAACATGATATGGCATTCTACTGTTCACGCCACGTACTAATATGTTACTTAGATCGCCAATATGCAGAATAAAAAATAAACAATACGTGTAACTATGTAGACACCCATCGTAGAATAAATACTTTTTCTTCTGTTTAGAAACAGTTATCTGATTCTTTTGTTGAAATGCGAATTTCACACAGTTTGCGTGTAATACTGATATGACAATTGCTTTTTTTCTTACGCCCCAAAAATATCTAAAAATATCTTTGTAGTCAGTAGATGACAATACTAGCAAACGCGGAAACCTAGACAGGACTACATTTATAATTCCAGAAGAGTTGATACAGTTGGAAGAATCATAATTGCAATATTAAATGATGGTCTGTAGCATTCTTGTTGATATACTAGGATCAATTACTGCATTTATTATACCTATGTAAGTCTAATAATCGAAAAACAACAACGAAATGCGGGCAATTGTTCTTCGAAAATTTTAATAAAATTTGAAAGCGAGAAAGAATGTGTAATTTACGCCGAAAAGTACGATCCTAGACAGCTGCCGTGTGAGGCCTAGGTCTCGGCAAACAGCCCTCTAATACATCTGGCAGGCGGTAAATATAGAGAACCCCATTTGTTTAATTTTATAAGGCATTTGTTCAGTATGGATATTTACATTCATGTTTCATTGTGTGCTTAAATACTAAGAAAGAAATAGAAGAATTAATACTTTTGTGTGACTTTTTTTTTTTTAATATGTATAATGTGATCAAAAATGTCTTATATTCGTGATGTTCATTGTATTATACAACTAATATAAACAAAGACTATATTATTTTCATCTTATAAAACAGTGTGACTTGAGATAGCTCCACTTTTTCTGCGAGTTTCGTATTAAGGAGATTAATTTTATCACAGGAATATGTCTATTGTTCTCAACTTTTCCGGAACAGTTTTTGTTTACACATACTAAAGAAAGCATTTCTGGAGTTTTTGATATTACTATACACTTAATTTTATATATTACGTATATAATTTATTTGTTAATTTATATTAGTAAATGGTTTTATTTCCGCAGTTCCGGGATAAATCGATTTTAATTTGAGAAATTTATTAAATTTTTATAAAATGTATGAAATTATTTATAAAAGTCTTTTAATTTACTCTAGGTTATAACGAACCGGTACAATTATAATCCAAAATATTCTTAGGATGCGTTGTCAATTCACCGAGTCACCGGATACTAAACGAATAATTGTGTATACTTTTTTTTGAAGTATACACCTATCATATGTTGATGAAATAACTGAAGTTTTATGTTCGCGAAATAGAGTTATGCTTTGCAAGTTAATATCACTTCTAACATCTCTATGATTAACAATATAAGCTTTGTCCCATAACCACACATTTTTTGTCCCTTTACACGTGGATAGGTCTTGTATGGCAACAAGTAGTTAGTATTTATAAACTGTAGTAATACGCAAAAACATAATCTCTTTGCAAATAACAGAAGACAAATTTTTTAATTTACGTTAATGATGAGTATGCATCTTCACTGTTTAAATTAAGTAAATAGAGACGCTTTAGATTAGTATTTCTATTATAGATAAGAATTAACTGCACTCTTTGAATAATATTAGTTGTATCTAGCTATAAAAAATAAATAAATACTGTCTAGGTTCGCGTATATACAATACACAAGCACTTATTTCGATTTACAAGCTCAATTAATTGTGCTCATTCCGCTCCATAATTAACTGCAATTGTGCCGCATTTCTAATTGTTGACCTGCATTTTCTTACCGTAATAAAGAAATATCTAGCAGAAATGTCACTTACCTAATTAAAAGCTCTATACTTTTTGTTTCGTTTATTAGCATTGCCAAAGAACTTTCCAAAAACTGTGTAACGCAGTGAGCCCGGCATATCACTAAAATGCACCAAAATTGTTATTACAACAAACGCACTCGTTTTAAATCGACTATTACCTGGAATAGTTAGTATAAATAGTACTGACAACTTATTCATGATTATATCCTTAGCACACTACGTTGGGACACAAACTTAGCGGTAACGAACGCTAGCGTAGAATGCGCTCACGTGTATCGCTGGTGAAATTTTTCGGTAATTGCCCCACCATCTTACTGCAGCTTTCGCCAGGTAGTCGGATGTGCTTGAGAACAAAGGGGTATCATCATTTAGTCATTTTAAGTCAAGTCTGACAGCAGGCGTATATTTAATGAATGTTTGCTCATATGCAATTATATTCGGTCCGGTCGTAGAAATTTGGTTTCCACCTGTTATACTGTAACTCAAAGAGGGTTTAAGTAAATTTTAAGAATGGAGTCATACATATAAACTACGAGTTATGAATGGTTGATTATAACAAATTTGAAGTAATATAGGTACTATTTTAAGTTTTCATTTTAATATGGAATAAACAGTAATGCAATTTTTGAGTGAACATTCTTAACACACAGCGTTCTTTGTTCCGTGTATGCTAACTGAATCACGTAAGAGCTAGTTTTAATTATAAATGCCGCTATCATGGTAACACTAGCTCAGTTTAGAACGTTTTATCCTAAATTTCTACAAAAGAATACCGTTTGCAGTATCTTCATACTTACGGTTGATTTAATTAACATGCAAACCTCAATTTACTTGTTTGGTGTTTCACAATTTTTGAATTTTTCAGTAACATTAATAATATATTCATTCATCCTTCAAATAATTGGATAAACTACGTCATATCCTACATATATAAAAAAAATATATAAAAAGTAAAATCGTGTAAAAAACGAATGAATACTATAATACATGTTGTCATTGAAATAGTTTCTATTTTTTGCACGTAATTGTTGTGTTTACTATGTCTGAGCGAATTTGACGAACACGTTAACCTTTCATTTTAAAATGGTAATTGGCTGACGCAAAAATCGTCATTTCTGTTTGAGAAATGACGCCATCGTCATTGCTTTTAATGGCAACTGGCGCTTTCGTCACTAGTTTTACCCAGACTTTCCTGCTTTTAAAGGTATAATTAAATAGACTTGGTACCTTAACTACAAACGTTTTCAACATACCTTCCTTTATATAAATTCACTTCACTTCACATAAATTAAATTGAATAATATTACAGTTTTTAGTAATTTAATACATACTTTGCCTTTTCACTGATGTAGCTGTATATTATATATTGCCCATTAGGACAGAGTAGTTTGAACAACTTAATTTCACAGCTAAGCTGCCTTCCGTGAGTATATCGAATGACCCTGAGACGACATGGAAATGGCACCATGATTATGTCAAGGTAAAAAACGACTAAATGTTTCCATTTTTATTACCTAAGCAGCGATTGAATTTTGCTGGCTTGTCATCATCTGAGGTCTCAATTTTACAACAGCATTTCCACTAATAATAATACCATTTGGTGTATATTAAATAATTCGAAACATTCATCAGCATTATCTGCATCTGAATCGTCACTAAAGGATTACAATCGTTGCTAATGTCTTAAAAATCAGTAACCACTATCAAAGCAACATGGATAATAGTTTCTATTAAAAAATCTATAAATTAAACGGGAATTAATAGTTTGACCTAGAAATTGAAAATTTTCGTAATGTTCTATTTCCTTCCATACTTCTAAAGCATTCTCAAAATTTCTATCTCCATATTTTCCTTTAAGCTTACGTCTTTGCTTTGTGGGCTAATCAGTGCCTGAAATATAAATATATGGAGGCAGTAATTGACTTCTTATGAACGTTTAGTAATCGGCTTCTGGTCAGCAACGATTTAAATTACAGATAACGAGGAATTTAGTACAAGAAACGTATTCTCGTACTAATGAAATAATAATTTGAACCAACAGTAAACTGATATTTTGTCTAATAATCAATAAGAGCGATTGGCAGAACACAAAATAACCGTAGTTTGATTACTGTTTTGTTTTTCAATTCTTGAGATATTTCCACTTATAGGTCAATGAAACAACAATTAATTAAATACCAATTTATCCCAGAACATATAATATTAGATATGTTTTCGTTAATACTTCTTCAGTGGAAGAAATTGACATTTAATATGTGTCAAAATACTAATACTATTAATGGCCATGCCTATCAAAAAAAATATCTAGAAAACAAAGAATTCACTGATATATCGAATTTTTACTACATTCTCAGATATGATATGATGAATTCTTTGTTTTCTAGATATTTTTGGTTGATGGACATGGCCATTAATATTATTAGTATTTTACCACATATTAATAAATGTCAATTTCATCCACTGAAGAAGTATTAACGAAAACATATCTAATATTATATGTTCTGGAATAAATTGGTATTTAATTAATTATTGTTTCATTGACCTATAAGTGGAAATATCTCAAGAATTGAAAGATAAGTAGAAGGTCACACAATATATATATTAATTACTGTTTTGTAGATAAGAAACTGTGTTCTTAACTGAAATATCACTTTAAAATTATATTCCAAACCAATTAACTATGTAGTAAATTATTATAATAATAAGAAACAATTTATCTTCTTGTTTCGGGGAATACCACACTTAATGAATTCCAGGCAAAGATTCTGGGAGACATCAGCATTGATACAAAAATACATGATTGTAGCAAAGCTGTAAGTTTTCTTAGAAGATAAGAAATACATATTTTAAAAGCAACAGACAAAGTACAAGTTTAACAAAATTAGTAATTTTTTTGGCGACTGCACTGGCGAGAGAATCGTAAAGGCAAGGTCGACCACAGGAAAGACCTATTGTGCCTCCGTGCTAGTCAGGTTGCTCTCGGACAAAGAAGTCCACAACTTTCTCGATAAAAAGTTTTAAGGATTCTTTTTCTGAACATCCGGTAGGGTTTATAATACTGCAGTTGTTTCCTATAATATTTCCGCCAAAGCTTGTCGTGACATACCCTGTATATTGTAGGGATCAATCTCAACATCAAATCTCAAGATTATTTAATCTGCCGGCTGTGTAGAAATGCAAAGTACGATTATAGAAGTAACCCAACTAGATACACGAAATCAAAATAACACAAAGAAACCTGTTTTTACAAAATCATATAATTTTATTAATCAAAAAGAATTTTTATGTTACAGACAGAAGTTGAAACCTCTAAAATACTACAGTTGCTCCATTGTATTACTTCTTAGTTCTAGGTATTGACACATAATTTGCAGCACAACTTAAAATTTAGATTTGTTTAATTATGTGTTAAAAATTACTCAAAATATTACGAGAATAAAAATCGTCATATTAATGTCAATTATTAATTAATGAAACTAATTTACCTGGGTGTAAATCGTTTCTAACTAACCACCTAGGTTGACCGCCTCTCGGCAGATTTTTTAAAATAGGTATTAGATGGAAGTTGTTGATACTGCAGCAGATTATGACGACATCATATTTATTCTTCAATCTCTGGTACCACCGGTGGCCTGAACGCTATTTTATTATAGATCTAAAATAAAAGTTTACCGCTTACAACACTGTACGAGTTGCTGTTTAATATATCAATATATGTTGCTAATCGCCTCACTTGATCGTTTGATTCTCAATTGTCTCTTAATCCTATAGATACGTTCGTGATATTGTTTTGTCAATAACTGTCCTTTTATTTTATACGGGTTCGGCCAAAATTCGCTACATACAGGGATCTTCAAATATCGGCGTCCGTACAAACACCAATATTTTTTTCTTCAGAATCTTTTCAATCCACTTGTTTCTTCTTCTTTAGGGTTTACATTGTTATCTAAATTTTTCACCGGGTGTAACTTTAAACGAGGTGTCAATGTATTGCGTAAAATTTATTAAATCACCTATTTTCATACATTTTAATAAATTAATGTAGTGACTTTCGGGTTCCTTTGTGCTTGGCTCTGACTAAAGGTTAACTTTGGTTCGGATTGTACATCAGGCAGATAAAGAGCAACATCCTTCACATCGTTTCTTCTATATTAAAATAATAATAATAATAACGCGCTTGCCTCAGTGATACCGAATCATTTCTTCTAAATATAGGGATGCTTCTCCACAATACAAATTGATATCGAAAAAGTGATTGTCGAGATTTTAATGCATAGAGATTTGATTGCACTGTATAAAACAATGTTTTATATTTTTGTTAGCGTGTCAAAGTACAGTACATGATACTAACTGATGGTTCATTTCAAAGCTTTAGCCTAGTTCACCATACCGCAACCCACGAGAATAAACTATACATGTAATGACAATATACAGTGAAATACATACGTTTAACATGAAACTGACGGGACCGAAATATTTTTTTGTGTTAAAAGATTTTCGTGTTAAAGGATATTACAAAAGTGTATATGTATATATGTACCATCTTTGGCAAATTAAATGCGATTTTTTTATCGCGGAATGTTGATTTTGTAAATAAAGGCTTTGCTTTAAAGTGAATTTAATTACTCGAAAAAAGCTCATCAAAGCAGTACTCTCTTTTAGAGAAATTAAATTTGCTTCAAAGTATAGCCTTTATTTAGTAAATGGAAATTCCTCGCTGAAAAATTCGCATTTAATTTGCCAAAAATGGTACATATATTCAACAAAATGTAGTTTAGCACCTTTTATTTACATAGATATGTATGCATGCCTTTAACAAAATTGACGGGTCGATGGCCGCAGTGGTTAGGCGGCTGGCTATTGTCGTGAGAGGACGATAGGTGCCGGGGTTCAATTCTCTGGAGGGACGGTGACATTTTTTCAGAGAGTTTAATCCCGGATCGACTTGCCATTCGCTGTTGGGAGCAAAGTGATTAACAGCGCGGCATCATAAAAGGCGATATGATGCTGTCACAAAGCCATTTAAACACAACTTACACACACTAAACTACACCGCAAGAGTTGCAGTGATAGCCAGACAAGTAATACAGCTTACGGAGTCACTGCAACTAAGCACCCACCACACATTAAAAAAAAAAAAAAAAAAATTAAAACAAAAATATTAACAAGAAGTTATTGAAATTTAATACATAATTTGCAATTAGAAAAAAATCAAATAAAATGTTCATAACTTTTTTGAAAAAAATCTGATATATTCTTTGTATTGTCGTTTTTAGATAAACAACATTGTCTCATTCGCTTTGATTTCAAACGCATTTTAATTCTCGTCGACGTGGAAGCTGTTTTCATATTTTGTTCATTCCGAGAAACGATATTTTTTCGTGGCAAAAACTGTATGTAAATAGATAGTACTTTTTGAGGACCGCTTTATTGTTTCGTGTTAACCAATATTTCTTCTTAAGTGTTTTCGTGTTAAACGTATTTCACTGTATTTAGAAATTTTAATGAAAATGAATACGTAAGGAAAACTGTTGACCTTCTCATATCTGATCAGAAGGTACAGAAATATCCAAATATGTAACACGTAAAAATATATTCGATATCTAAGTCTCAGACGTATCAATGACTTTAAAGTCAAAAAAATCCTCTTCTGGGGTGTATACTATCTTTATCTAAATAGCATTGCATTATTATAAGAAATGTCTCCTTGGAAAAAATAAACACTAGGAATCAAACCCACACTAGGGCCCTGATTTACAGTTCATGCTAAATGTTGTGCCGATACTTGTGTATACAAATTTAACACATTTTTAATGATATTACGTCAAAATTACGTGGTCATGCATTAGCACAGCTAATGAACATGAATTATAAATCTGGGCATAAGCTAAACCCCAGATTTCAAGTTCCGATGTTTTTATTAGCAATGTTGTTGTCGCTCGTATTACCTACATGTTTTTTATTATGTAATCACCACATAAAGAGCATGTAAAACAGAATTTGACGGAGAACATATTTTGGAGGTAGGTATAGAAAGAAAAGTATATGAAACTGTCGAGCCCCCTTTTCAATAATATTCAACATTCCATTATTAAATTGTTATGTCACTTATTTTGTCATGTAGGTAATCGTTTAATATCTACTTTTTTTCTATGTTTAAGAAGACGTACGGAGTCTTGAAAGATTTCTGTCTGGACACAACTTGATTCGGCATCACTGAAAAATAGACTGATATTTATGGGGTTGATACTATTTCGCAGAGTAAAAAACTCTGTCTATCCGCTAAAACAATAAACGGTTAATGATACCAAACATTATATATATCTAATGGCATCACTTCGACAAATGCACTGTTTTCAAATATGTGTGGTGTAAAAAAACGGTGTGCCACGTGTCTAAATGAATACATTTGTACGATTACCCCCAAATATATATTAATTAATATTGCCTCTTAACTCTTAAAATTCTTATTTTAAAAGAATTATTTTCTATATTTTTATATTTATATTAAGATCCTCTAGATCTATACAAAGTTTCATAAAATATCTACGTTTTCAAATAGCCCTATACGCACTGTAGGAGGTATAATATGTGTGGTGTAAAAAAAACACTACTTTTCATGTGCCACGTGTCTAAATGAATACATTTGTACGATTACCCCCAAATATATATTAATTAATATTGCCTCTTAACTCTTAAAATTCTTATTTTAAAAGAATTATTTTCTATATTTTTATATTTATATTAAGATCCTCTAGATCTATACAAAGTTTCATAAAATATCTACGTTTTCAAATAGCCCTATACGCACTGTAGGAGGTATCACCTAGTATATTATTCATTATTTCTAATTTTTGAGGCTCAACTAACTTTCATTCTAATCCGTAAGTATGAGAGCTCTAATAATAAGCCCGGTAGAAGCCAACTTATTAGTATAAAATATTTAATCAAACCTAACATGTAGTGCAACAGTTATTGTAGCTGTAGTATGGGTCGTCTAACTTTGGACTAGTGAGTTATTGTATCATATGTATGTTGTTATGGGAACATGGGCAGAATAGGTTTAGGGTATATTTTCTTTGTTGTAGTTCATTATTTTTATTTTTCAAGGTTTGAGTTGTAAAGCGGGCATCGCCTGAACTCAGCCTTGTGGTTTGCCATTCCACACTTTGTCATTTACTGTCTTTTGTTATTATGTTTATTGTGTTTATTTTTGTGATTGTATCAAATAAAGACATTATTATTATTATTATTATTGTATGTTCGTTATTTCATACAGAATGTGGCTGCTTTCAATAAAATATGGATAATGTTATAGACAACAGCAAAAACATGTATTAAGCAAAAATGGAATTTTTTTGGAGGGGTTCTATATATGCCTTAGAAGTTAATTGTAATTGACATATAAGCTACGGAAAGCGGCAACATTAATACGTATGTATTTATCGCTTCTCGTGTTACTGTATCAAAAATTATACTTTATATCGACTTTCTCAAATATACAGGCAAACATTTTCGAATTATAAAACAGCCGGGGTACTGTATGGAGAAGAAACTACGTAGCTATATCTAATTAACTTACCACCTTTCTTGGCAGTTCAAACTCTGGCATTTTATAACCATAAATCTGTGAAGAATATCTTAAATAGAAACATTAATACCACGCCAGAAACGAAGAAATCCGGAATTTATAAAATGGAATGTATGTATATACATCATGTAATAATGTTTGTATCGGCCAAAGAAAAGGGAACCCAGAAATAAGATGCCAGGAACATTCTAATCACTTGAAAGATAGAGAAATAGAAAAATTCTCAATTGTCTGACGTTACTTAGATACGAGTCATAAAAATCAGAACGCAACGCTATTAGAACATAGTACTAGTTATAATTTAGATTGTTGGAAACAATGTACATGAAAGAAATACAGAAAACTGTTAATGAATAACGACTTGTTACCTTTCCACCAACTTAGTATCATGTTGAGTATCATTTAGGATACTTTACGAATCACTGTATCTGTTAGAAGTTGCACATCATCTATACCTTCATGTACCTATATTATATGTAACACATTTTACCCTATACACACTTAAACACCTAACCCTAACATTTATAAAAATATAATCTTTTGTAAATAAGTTAGTCATGCTGAAGATGTTACACAGTAACTAATGGAATGGTCATCGAATTAAAGTTGTATATTTAAGGGAAGTTGGGTTTTATTTTTTAAATATTCAACTGTATCTCAAATAACTTTCTTAAAGTGTGTTTACACTTTTGTAAGGACACCAATTTCGTGTTGTCCAATTTACACGCAAATTACAGTTTTTTGAAGAAAAATGAATACACCTTAAACTGTCCTTTTTAACAGGGAATAGTAGGTCGAGTAAATAATGGTGTCTCGATACGATGCCATAATTCGTGTCTAATTGAGTTCACTCCTAACGGGCTCTCACTTAATACAACGGCTATCGAGCGGCTTTTCATACATAATAAATTTCATTCAGGAGTCACTGCAACTAAGCACCCACCACACATTAAAAAAAAAAAAAAAAAAAAAAAATTAAGGATAATTCGACTACTAAAAGGTTTATCGGCAATAACGTGCAATTTTGCAACCGTTGATTTATTTTCCTCAATTCTATTGACCAGATTTAAGCTTACTTATAAATTCTGAATTGAGCAGTGAACTACGAAGACATGTTATTTTCTGAAAACGAAAGACGATTTGACACCGTTTTTTGTTAAAGAGTTTTAAAGACGTTTACAGTACTGTAACCTATTCAAATTTAACATAAAATTATATCTCCTGCCTCGTCTTAAAAAAGAACTCTGTATAGGATACTATTATTTAGTTATTTATAAACGTTGATCACGTCAATTTAGCTCTGTAATTACTAAATTAATTAGCCATGCTACCAAATTTTGTTTGACTAACATATGCGAACCCTTCATACTCCAAAAGAATTAATCCTTTAAAATGTATGTCAAAAATACAGTAAGTAATGAACGTTACTGTTATTTAATGGTTGTAGTGAAAAAGCTTAATCTAACTATATAGATACTATATAATGTCAAGTCTGAATTTCATTTTAACATATCAGTGACTAGTATTGCTAAAGTAAAGATTAATATATTACAATAATTCACATGAGAAAGGTACGCTAAATTCTAATAATGCATACTCGATCACATAATTTATTTAAATACATACATTAAAAAAAAGATAAAACACTTTTTACATCTAAAAAAATACGTAATAAGAGATCTAAAAATACATATTAAAAAATTATTTTGTTAGCGAGTTAGGCTTTTATACAATTATTATTTTCTTTTTCGAATTTTATTTTATCTTCTGAAACTTTAGGAGCTTCTTCTTCTGAATTACCATAGTATAGACAGTAGTGTTGTATAACGAATACCAAATCGAATAGAAGCGAAAATACTCCTAGCCACAACTTAGTAGGATTAGAGAGCAACCATGCTAAATTTTCTAAAATAAAGAGGAACTATTAACTGAAGAACTCTGAAATATGTATGTGGTCAAATTGTTCCTATATCTTACCATTGTAGTTGTAGACGTTCATAAACATCTGAACAATACTGCAAAATCCGCCAACTACATCTAGTAATACTGCTCCTATACTCCAGCCTTTCGTACTTCGACGTTTATAATTCATTATTGCCTGAAACAGATTGAATCAGTATTGAAATCTAAACAAACGAACTTAAATCTGTTGTTCATTAAACATAAATTAAGATTAATCTTTATAGCTACCATTATACCGATTAAGTTAATGTCCTTCAAATAAAAAGTACTATAGTTTCTAAAATATTATTTTAAATGGCTTCTTATCTTAGAATACAGAGTACGATTGAAATATGCATAAGTATTAAACCTTGTCACTATAGTTGCAAATAAGTATAGAAATTTAATAAAACCATATTTTTGTTGCTTGTACGATTTAATAACATTTTTACAATGAAATTAAAATTTACTAGATTAAATCAAATTACATAAATCATATAATAATATAAAAGTGTTTCCTCGTCCTCAAAATATTGTCAGTATTCACTGTCACCAATTTCTCTCCGAGAGCCCTACAATTTAATTGTCAATCAGTTACATTTAGAATGAGTTCAACAACACGCCTTCATATTTCTTAGAAAAACCCATTTTTGTAACTGGTACAATACAACGTTCTTCTCCTTGCTCATCTTTAGCGTTATTAGTACTGTGTCTTCTGAATTAGTTAGAGGCAGTGCTTCGTGCTTTTCATACGCTGTGCTAATATTACTGTTATTTTAATATTTGAGTTGTTCTTTTTTTTACCATTTAGTAACAGTCTACTTGTCATTGTAAGTTGATCATTCCGTTCACCACTTCGAACATCAATGGGGATTTAATTTATTAATATTATCTTAAAATGTGTGATGACCGTCGTTTACTGCGTTGAAGTCTTCCGGGTATTGTAGATAAGTTTACACTTGACGTTTCGATGATCATGCAGTCAGCTTCTTTAAAGCGTATCTAAAGGCTGATGTTGTTCTCTTCTGCTTCTCATTGTATACCTTACTTTTTCGTCGCTTCTCTAATTTCTTACATCAGCTGTATCAGTTTCGTCAGGTATTGCTCAATTTGTACCCATCTTTTCTGTTGGACTTCGCATTCTGCTTGGATTCTTCATAATTTCCAGTGATTCACGTATCAATCTCGAATGGTACTGCCTAGTTTTGGCTAAGACTTTAACGTTGTCCCAATTATTAATAAATAAATTAATAAGACAGGTCGATAGCCGCAGTGGTTAGGTGGGTAACTATCGTTGTGGCGGAGCAACAGGAGTCGGGTTTCAATTCTCTGGAAAGACGCTGACATTTTTCTCGGAGAATTGAAATCCGATCGATCTACCATTTGATGTAATTGTCCTCATCTTGAAATAAGTGTTCAGCTACTGTAGATCTTTTCATATATCCACGTTAGATATCCTGTTGGTGTTCCTTAATTCTGCACTGAATACTCCTTCCTGTAACTTTTCCCCATTACATCTAAGTTCGTACATGCCTTTGGTGTGTAGCTTAGGCATATAAGAACTCTTTATGATCGTTATGGAGCTGTTCCCCAACAAATTAATCTTTAGTTTTTAAACACGCTCCAAATTTGTTAAGTACAGCTTGGACTACTCCAAAGCTCGCAGCAGGTATAAAGGAGACCAATTTTGAATTAGAAAATAAAGAAAAGGAAGTGAATCCAAACACCTCAAAACTTGTAACTTATAACGACATGCAATTAGTATATATTTTTGTAATCAAAGATATTATATATCATTAACTTGCATTTTATATGGCATAAAATAACAAAATTTCGTGCAAAGATACACGAGGTATATGAAAATTAAATTTGCGTTTTAGCTTGCTGAAACAAGACTTGGTAGACAATCTAGAAATTTCCAATCTCTTAAGCACATAGTAGGCAGTAAAATTGAGCGTTTTTAAAACCTAAAAACTTCAGATTGGATTGGATTTTAACGAAGGAACATAATTAAAATCAATTGCAATGAGTCAATCACTGTTATCTGTGACCATGAGTAAGTGAGATAGCACTAAAATATGCCCCAGTTGTTAAAAATACCGTATACAGCGACAATTTCAGATGGTTACCGGACATCACTTAAAGTATGCAACGTAACGATCATGTTGCAATTTCCTTAAGCTTGTTTTATTTTTAGCTATAGAATATATTATCTAAATAGAAGAACAGAGAACGAAAAAAAGAATACTTACTTGTGGTCCATACTTGCAAAACGTAACTACCAACTTAATATACGAACAGATGTATAAGAAATCCAACCACAGTAGAATATGGGTGAAGCATAATATCACAGATGCTATTAATACTAGTACAACGATTACGTGAAATCCTACACCAAACCAGGACACTCTTTGGCCGCCTCTCTCATACATCAGGCACTGTAATCCTATATACAATGTAAATGCAAATCCGTGTAATGCAAAAAATATATCATTTGGCAAAATAGACATTACAGTTAGTGGATATCTCTGCTCGTATTGTTGCTAAAATATACAAATTTAAATATCACATTGTTCAAGTTCTAATATATTGAAGAGTAGTACCCGCACTAGAGGAATCCAGTATAATCCCACATTAAACAATGCGTACATTGTATAACCAGTTATATTGATTACAACAAAATCAAAATTTAAACCAACTACACTGAAAAAATTATTATTTTGTATTTAATATGAGTAAATTTTTCTTCCCGATAGCTTACCTTTTCCTAGTGTGGTTTACATATACTTGAGGGTAGAATGATATCGTCCATGTGACAAAATAAGTCCAACCTATCACAATTGATATGATTTCTAATATGTAATCCTTATATACTTCAACTTTAATAAACGCTGGTTTTGTACTGTAATAGTTATTTATAATTAATTGATATGCTTATGTATGTACTTTGAATAGAATTCAACTTGCTATACTAACTTGGAGTTGGAAGATATCGTATAAACACCCGCTTCGCCGGCATCTGTTGTTCTGAGCTGAATGGTGATGCTAGTGATGGTGTTATTGTCTTGGATTTGTATAACATTCGGAGAAACGACTAGATTTTCTTCGTATTCAACTTGTATACCAAAGGTTATATTTTGTTCCACGGTGCAGTCCCTGCAAATTAAGTGGATTATAAAATAAATAAATCAAGAAGCTGATTATGCTGAAAATATAAATGAGTGTCAGGTAATATTGTTACGGCTATGTTCATCGTTTGAAAGATGGTATTTACTCAACATCTTGAAGAATAGTTTCAAGAACTTTACCTAGTGTACGTGAATGACATATATCTACCATTGCTTCCAGACAAGCGACCATTATTTATACACAGATGACACATTAATTGTGTCAGCTCCCAAAAACTTACCCGATGCGGTTGAAAAAATAAAAATGGATCTTTTTCGATTTGAACTAGGGGCACATGAGAAAAAATTTCTTATCAATACCAAGAAAACCAAAATTATTATACAAGAATCGACCGCGAAATCTCATTTATAATTGTAGTTGTGAATTTTTATCGCAAGTGGCACGACAACGCTATTTGGGAATTGTAGTGAATCAGTATATCCTGTGTTCAGCGAGCTTCTCAAAAAGCTAAAATATTTTGCGACTAGTTTTTATTACTTTTCTTTTTTATTACCAAAGTGGCATGACGTGGAGGCAAACTTACATATACATTTTAGAGATTTTATTGATAGAATTGTTTTGCAGGAACTTGTACACGTTTAGTAATCACTGTGGACAGGTTTATCTTCAGGTTTCAAAACTCAATCTTCTTTTTTTTCTACGTTTTTTTTTTTTTTAATGTGTGGTGGGTGCTTAGTTGCAGTGACTCCGTAAGCTGTATTACTTGTCTGGCGATCACTGCAACTCTTGCGGTGTAGTTTAGTGTGTGTAAGTTGTGTTTAAATGGCTTTGTGACAGCATCATATCGCCATTAACAGCGAATCGCAAGTCGATCCGGGATTAAACCCTCTGAAAAAATGTCACCGTCCCTCCAGAGAATTGAACCCCGGCACCTATCGTCCTCTCACAACAATAGTCAGCCGCCTAACCACTGCGGCCATCGACCCGTTTTTATTATTATTATTTAAGAATGTTTTATCTTTTATTATTGTTTATTTCAATTTTAGAAATTTATGTTCATTTGGTATGTTTGGTTGCAGTGTGTGGTAGGTTAACTTGTGTATGTATTTATATTGCGAACATTTACTAGGTACATATATTCTTTAATTTGGCCGGTTTTACCTTAGGGGATTGTTGCGAATTGAGTATAAGACGTATGATGTGATCGATCAAAAATTTTGCTACTGACAAGCTCTTAGCTTAGTAGTAGTATAATAGTGTCTGATTTTACGCAAAAGTACTTACTATTTTTTATTTGATGTGTTCGGAATTATTATTTGATTGTTGGCCTAAATAATGACTGTAGTACTCTTTTATTATGCCTTAAAAATGTATTTTGGGGAGAGGGGGGGGGCGGTTTCTTTTATGGGGACCCTGGATGGGTGATCGGTGTGATATGAGCTCTCGCGAGAGGAATCCCGGGCTGCCTAAATGCGTTTTCTGCGCCGGGGGCTTACCTGAATTAAGGTGGAGTGTGTGGAAGATTATAGAAAAATTATTTTAAAAAAATAATTAAAAAGCTATATAAGAAAGAAAATATTCAATATGCCCGACCCAGAAGTATGTAATGTAGCATGCATGTGCAGTTACTATTTCAATAAAGTTATATACTGACTTTTTGAATTACTACAAGAAATACAAAATTATCTTTGAGGACAATATCGATTCGACCTGTAAAAGTGGTTATTAAAGTTGAATAAGTAACCTCGCATATTTAGTGGACCTATATTTTCTGATCTTATGTGAATCTTTAAGGACTGAGGAAGCACTTTGACCTAAAGACAACACATCTTATTGGCGAAATAGGGGCTTTCGAAAAGTTTCACTTTTCATTTTGTTTTCTGTAAAAAATTGCACAAATTTTTAGCGAAATTGAACGATTCTTTTACTCGAATTGTGTTATAGGAATATACTCTGTTAGTGTTATGGAAACCTGAATATGAAACATACACATGTTATTTCAGACCAGCGTAAAGTATACTTTCAGCAATATTATCTAGAAATGGGAAACTGTACAAAGTTAGATATGTACAAAATTTCTGAGCCATTAATACAGCAACAATTACTACTAACCTTAACACTAAAGAAAAAGAAAGCATTCAGTGGACGTTCTTTTGATATAAAAGGCACTAAATTCTTCAAGAAAGCTTTTTCATTTATAAATAATTTAGATTTGGTCTTTGTTTATTGTTCTGTAATTATATTTAATTAGTGATTTAAGCATGTATTTTTTATTTGTTTTTTATAATGTTTGTTCAAACTTTTGTCTAAATTTTTATAGTCAGCTTTTAATACTGCAAACATTATTATAACTATAAATCGTTTATTATAAATCCTTTATAGTTTTAATTTTTCTTAGTTCTACTACTCAAGTAATATTTTCCAGATCTCGTCTGTTCAAACTACTGTATTATCGTCTGTTGAGTTCGGTTTCTTTATTAATCTAGTATTTTTTTATGTAACGATGACTTCATCGATGAAATAATATTAGTAGAAGGTCGCTATTGCTTCAAAGAAAAACGATAACTACTTAAGAAAACCTATGAGCAAAAACATTATAATATTTAATATATTTGAATTCATTAAGATCGTAGCTCTGTAATTTAAAAAGACAAGTTCCAGAAAGCTAACTGTATACGATAGGACTGGTTTGAGAATGATCAACTTTTGCACACATGTACAGATGAATTACCGCAAGTCGAAATACATACTTTTATATGTTCTACAATATTTCTAGTATTGTTATGCTATACTTCCAGAACTAAGACGACCTTATTTGAGATGGTTGGATTAAAAAAACTAAGTTGCCACTTCTTACAGTTTCAATACGTGCTTTGCTTTATACATATCCTAAACTTAAAATTCTGCTTAATGCTCTAGAAAAATTAGCGTTAGTTTGGCCCAAATAAATACTCGTAGAAAAATATAGCTGTCTTTTCTAGAACAGAAGTCACACTGAAAATATGATACATGCCCCTGCTTACACTGAACAGTGCAAGGTAAGAAATACACATTCAGGAATTTTATTTAATAATTTTATTAATAATTTATTTATTTAACGGGTCGATTGCCGCAGTGGTTAGGCGGCCGACTATCGTTGCGGGACGACAATAGGTGCCGGGGTTCAATTCTCTGTAGGGACGGTGACATTTTTTCAGAGAGTTTAATCCCGGATCGACTTGCCAATCGCTGTTGAGAGCAAAGTGATTAACAGCGCGGTATCATAAAAGGCGATATGATGCTGACACAGAGCCGTTTAAACACAATTTACACACACAAAACTACACCGCAAGAGTTGCAATAATAGCCAGACAAGCGATACAGCTTACGGAGTAACTGCAACTAAGCACCCACCACACATAAAATAAAATTCTTCCACAGTTTATTGATAGTATTGACATTTAAAATTCCTGTAAACCGTTGGAAGAGAAGTACATATAAGCCTAATGGGGGTTTGCTTAAATTAATATGTTCTCCTTTTACTGGCTTTGCCTGTACTGGATCATCAAACCCTCTATTTTGTCAAAGAATTTCTAATATCAACTTTCACGTTTCGATTCCCCCAATTAAATTATGTAATAATCATTTTGAATTATAAAATTTTGTGCTGTATCAATCTCATTCATTTCAGCTTAGTAATTTATTCTAATGTGATACGACCTCATTAGCTCATTGTACCTACCGTACTAAATCGTATAAATTAAGAAAGGACTTCAAAACTCCTTAGAATACAATATTTATACCAAGTAATCATTTCCAACCTATTGTTTTTCCACATAGGAACTAGTTGACGACGAAAGCAATTATTCCTGAACAGATATTATAATGATACGCTTAGGTTATTTTTAAGAGTTCTGTTATCGCTAATCTCATATTATTGCATTCAGAAATTTAATTTTTATAACATTTATAGCTGTTAGCGCTCGGTGCAATAAAATTTTAAAATCAGAAATAATTACACATTTGTGCAGTTGAGATATTTGATTTAAAGCATTCTTGTGTATAAATTAATTGCTTCTAGGAAATTATTACTACTTAATTTGCCAATAAAAATGCTTTTAAATTTTATATAGCTCTGAATAAAACATGTATTACTAGCATTTATCATCTCTCTGTATTTTACTAGAGTCTTCCCGAATAATTTTCTGTGAATCGGAATCCCTGGGAGAATATTAACTTGACATTTTCGCCGTATTATATCGTAAATATGCATATAATTAAATTTAGTATTGTAGAAGAGTGGAATTCCCACAATACCAAATAAGCATTTACTAAGAACTTATGTAATTTGTTTTTAGTAGAATGTAATGTTTCTGTATTGCAATTATGGTTAGGGTAAATATACACTTACTCACTTCTAATGAAGTTGAGGAATAATATGTTCTAAACTAATAACAAAGATGACTACTACAGCCCGCAAAAGTTGAACATTTTACAGAACTGCTGCATATTACTAAAGTCATTTCAGAAGTGATATGAAATTTAACCGAAGGTCTACAATTTTTTTTGGACTACTCAAAAGCATGCAACTCTTTAAACTAAGAGCCAGCTAATTGCTTATAATACTGCAAACTATCTAACCGTGCGTGGACGGTACGCGTGTGTGACCACATCCCACCGAACCTAATTCGAATACCACCATACTTCACTAAATCGTTTTTTAAAAACCTCTACATCCGAACATGCTTGTCTCTAAAAAAACCCTAAGATCTCAGGATATTTCATCCACCCATCCTGTAAATTACTTTGCGCTCATTAAAGAGCAGCCTGTATATTAGAATAACGTAATTGTAGTGCTGTCTTACTCTATGACGGTATTACGCCGCCGCCAAAACTCGATTCTGGTCTTCATGTTAAATTTTCTAGGATTCTGTAACGGGATTAGTAGCGCTGCAAATTCCTTATGCGCGAGTCCATTATCAAGCACAATTATATTCCCTATATATGCGTAGTAAACAATTTTACTGTATTGATGCATATTGCAGTTTCCCGTTAGTATTATATGAGTACCGAAATCATAGAAATTGGACTTTTTGAATGTCAGTAAGTATAATAATTCACCCAATAATTTGTGACTTTGCATGGTTAGAATAAACTTTTAAACATTAGCTACAAGATGACAATTTTTAGGAATCATTTCTACATTAATATTTGTCGATAACATCAGGCGATCTGAAATAGTTTTCTTTGGATAGGTATTCTATACTTGATTATCGAGTTTGCGGTCGATTTTGGTTGTGACTGCTGTTATTGAAAGGAGCTATGTTGCATACAGTGTTACCCTTCAATTTAACTTTTGTCGACAATGTCCATACAATTTCATATATTTGCGTTTCGTGCTGAGTGCACATTCTACACCTCTAATTAGTAGATACGTTTATAATTAGAATTAACTAATTGTTGGTGAATTCTTTGTTTTTCTGTACTTTCTTTGTAGAAAATTCTCAGATGAAGCCAAAAATTTTGCCGAAAACTTAGAGTTTTCTTTAAAGGAGCTAATCTTCTTATTCAGCTGCAACCCGGGCATCACACCAGCTGGTACTTTTTACCAACTTACTACTAAGCTTAGATATAATTACATTTTTTAACGTATTTATTTTATTTATTAGTTTTGTGTTAATGCGTCTATAGAAATTTCGCTGTTTTGATTTACTACTTGTAACCATTCTCTATATAAAATGTATTAAATGATTTTTCTCTAGCATTTGTATATCTTTGTAATTCAGCATTAACCTTGATGCATAATTCGCCGAGGATCATAAGAATATTTTTCAAAAGTTCATATGGTACTATACAAACTTCGCTGAGTCTATATATTTTTTGTTTTTATTCGCGTAGATAACTTCCGGGTTCTGACGGGACAATTAAGGCCATTGGTGCGATAAGTGTGGAGTGATGCATTACGCGATAGACACGATAGTACTGATTCTAGCTGTGCCATATGTACAATACAAAAATATGGAAGATTTAAACAAATTTATTCAATAAAATGAAAACATTAAGATAAGTATTGCAGTTAGATGACATATAGGTGATAGATTTAGTTAATGCACCTCTGTACGTATTGCAGTTCTGCCGCTGTTATGTAGCGTGCCAAGGAGAAATTATTTTATTTATTACTTAGCCATGAAAACATAAAGTGACAATAACAAGCTTTTGCTGTCAAGAATATATGTAATATATTTTTTGATTTATATTGATCAAATCAGGTCCATACGCAAATTTATTTGCTGTTGCTACAGCGCTTCAAAAAAGAAAAAGTTAGTGAGATTGGGCTAGAATGTAGAAGCATGATAATGTTCTTGATGGAACAACAAGATGAATTGTTGCTTCAAGAAATTAAGATAAGGTAGATGAATTATATCCTATATGCGGAAGTCTTATCGAAGCAAGAAGTACGGAAAGAATTAAAGCCGAAGAACAATTGTTAGTCTATATTTGGCACAGAGTGATTCCAAAATTAAAAAGGCATCTATGTTGAGAGAACTTCTTTTCAAATAATTGTCTTAAAGAAGCGATGGAAGAAAGATTTCAAGACTCACCATAAGAATTTTTATAAAATGTGACCTTATTTAAAAAACAATAAGCACTTAGTCGTTAATAGATTGTATGCCGAAAATAAAATATAGCTTTCTATAACTCCCTAGTTTGCCAGATAATATAAAGATTGCTTTCTATCTAAAATTGTGTGTAAGATGTAAAAAGTAGTTCGGTTTCACAAATAAATTAGTTAGTGAAAGTGATTCTCACATATTGATTCCTATCAACTTCACAGTTTCCGGTAGTAGCAATAAACAGTGTGTAATTTCAGGTCAAGGCATATAAGCAAGCGGCCATGAATAATATGTTCAGTGAATAAGAAATAATGTTGCTGGAATTTAAAATCACGGAAATACGTATAGGAAGGATAATTTTCAAATTGGAATGTACATCGCATGACTAGAGGTTGATTTTTATCGTCTGACATAATAATAGTCCTTAATAGCAGAAAGTCTCTGAATTTCTTAATTTTTTAAGTTTACAATAGTGTTGTTATTTGTAATGATTGCTAAAAGCTAGACTCCAACCAGGACAGGAGTGTTAGGCACTTCGAAATACAAGCACATTATCAGACTGTAAGCATACACAATGTTGCGGTAGCACTACATTACTGATAGCACATCATTAGGGAAACAGATACTTGGGAAAGCAGAAAACTCACAGGCTTAGGTTCAGTAAAGTTTTCAAATTCTTTTTTTCTAATAACAGCATATCACATAATTGTGCTAGGTCGGAACTTAAACTTTGAGATTGATGGAATTGATGATGTTAATTAAATCCCATGGGTTGCAATATCTGTAAAGATATTTTGCTCATTTTCGATGACTAGCGCTCTTATGAACCTCACCACAGGAAGCGTTCCGTCTGCGTCAAAATTAATTAATTAAAATGATTTTATCGACGGTTATTCTTTCCATGTCATCTCGTAATATGTAACTGTAGGTCTGTATGGAAGTCTAAAGTCACCAAAATATATGAAAAACTAGGAGATCTTAGCTTTTTGATGTACCATCCCGCAGTACATTTGAATCTAATTTTCATCTTCCATCTGAAGACCCATAGGAAAATTTCATCTAGCTCGTGTTATTGATGATTACAGCTTAAAACCTCGCTTACAGAAGAAGTATAAATCGCTATATAATTAGCTTACGTAGTAAGACACACTTGTGGAAGGTAAACCTAACATAAATAACGAGATCAAGTCTCAAGGTAAGAGAAAACATTACGTGCTATCCTGCAACTATCAGTTTCGAAGCAGACATGAGCCTGTCGAGCGAGCGATCACTTCCGGTGACCAGAAATTATCCTGATAACAGTAGTAGAACAGTTGTTCTCGCGAATAACAATTTATGCAGTAATCAATAGCGGAGCGTGTTGAAGGCTACAGTAGCATGTAAGAACACCAGCGCAATTGTCTCCTTAGCTTATTGTGTCTTGTAGATAGGTTCTGTAATACGAAATAGTTGGAAGTCGGTTGAAAAGCTTTCTTGAAATTTAAATGTACGTTTTGAAATTCGCCATTAATACAAAATTCAAACTAAAGATGATTGCTTCCGTAATTTTTAAAAAGCACGATATACAAGGTGTCTGTAAAAGGTCTTTACACACGCCTACCACATATTCCTTAAACCACAATAAGCCGATTTAAGTAAACTTATCTTAGTCCAAAGTCGCTTAGTTTTGGCGCTATGCGACCTTAAAGCTAAAATTTTGAAATCGTTTTTTTATTATAAATTCAAAACGGCTTATGCGATTTTGATAAGATTTGGGATGCTCAGTTAATATTATCGGACGAATGTTTCGAGAAAATTTCAAGAAAGTAGTAAGACCGGAAGTGAATGAAACATGCATGACCATAACGAAAACTATCATAATTTTTTTGCTGTCTGTAGTAGAGACACGAAATAATGTTTATTTTAAAGTATTCAAAAACGATCAAATTATGTTTCTTGTAAAATTATCTTATTTTTATTCATTTTCGAGAAAAACGAAAGAGCTTATGGTCGTGCGTTCGAAAAAGTATAAGGTAATCCAATCGCCTATGATTTCGATCATAAACAAATGAATTTGGCATGACTAAATCTACTCTTCAAAGTTCACGGTTTCGGAAATTCTGGGTAACTTATTTACAACAAAAACGACACTCTTTATAAGAATTGATTACTCTAATGGTTTTGCGTTATTTTACACAAAAATTATTTAAAAAATTATTATTATTATTTAATCATGCAAAATTCATTTGTTTATGATAGAAATCACTGACTGGATTACCTAATGCCCTTTTTTTCGTTTTCCTCGACAACGAATAAAAATAGGAAAATTTTACAACAAACCTAATTTGATCGTTTTTGAATACTCTACCAAATAAAAATTATTTCGTGTCTCTACTACAGAGAGCAAAAAAAAATGTTAATTTTTATAATGGCTATGCGTGTTTCATTCACTTCCGGTATTATTATTTTCTTGACATTTTCTCAAAACATTCGTCCAATAATACTAAGTAACCGTTCCCAATCTTTTTAAAATCGCATAAGCCGTTTTGAATTTATAATAAAAAAACAATTTCAAAATTTTAATTTCAAGGCCGCACAGCGCTCAAACTAAGTGACTTTGGACTAAGATAAGTTTACTTGAATCGGCTTATTTTGGTCTTAGGAATATGTGGTAGGTGTGTGTAAAGACCTTTTACAAACACGTTATATATAGACATAGGGTAGCAATTGTGGTAATTTTTTGAATAATTTTTTTTTGAAGTATTATGCTTTTTGGAGAATAGTCAACGGCAGGTACGAGGCCAGCATTGTATTGATAATTCAGGCAAGCGCCTAAATTGTGTTTGCTACGATTTCTGACTTAAATAGGTTGTTTAATATCATTCGTAACTGAAGGGAATCCTCTACCGTTAGATTTGGCAAACTATCGATAAGATCATTCCCATGATTCATGATCATGATCCAGCGTCTGCCCCGAGATTCTGTTAGTACAAGTGCGTCAATTACTGCAAAAAATCATTTTCTACTGCAACATCTCTCGAAAAACAAGTCGATATAATATGGAATATTAAATGTTCTGAAAATTAGGTTTTGTAAAGATAGGAAGTGTTCGGGCCTCCTGAATGCGCGATATGAAAGTTCGAGCCGGCCTAATGCAACAAAAGTTTAGAGCGGCCTTGACCCAATGGTGCTACTGCTAATAGGTACCCCTATTTAGATACAGATAGCTGATCTAGATATAGCTATAGCTTGATGCCATCTGTAAGAACAGCAAAACATTTTGCTAGATATATTATATTATATATAAGAATATTTGATGGAACCAAATTACTGAGATACGGTTGTCTAAAGCTGTTATTTATTTACGTGTGGTGGGTGCTTAATTGCATTGATTCCGTAAGCTCTATTACTTGTGTGTCTATCACTGCAACTCTCGCGGTGTAGTTTTTGTGTGTGTAAATTGTGTTTATTTCAAGTTACTGCAGAAAACAATCAATTTTGAGGAAATTATAAGATCTGAAAATTTCTATGAAAAATTGCCAATGAATTGCTAAAGATCTTAGAAATACAAATTTGAAAATGTTTAAGTTTGAAGCTGAATTGATATTCCTTCACTCTAAACCCAAATTAAATTTGTCCAAACTTGATTACTTTTAAAGCGAGCATAGTTGAGATTCAGATGTTATTACCAACGACAGGCCAGGAAATTCTTGCAACATACTCCTTAGCATTAGTTAGCAATTTAATGCAGTGTATCGAAATCACTCTCTTCATTGCTTAATAACGTCAAGTACCACAACCTTTCTACACGGCAAAGAACCCGAGGACCGAAGAGCAACCATCAAGATCGGCCGTGAAGGCCTGAAGACTACTTTGACGTGTTTCTATATCTGACGTAAATAAGTAAGTATGCAATGTTTTAAAGAAAAGCGCATAAAGCGCACTTAAGACATAATTAATTATACTATTTATTCAAATATTAGAACGAGTCTTTCGAAGACGACGACTGATTCTATAATTTCCTTAGAAAGAGAAAGTTAAAATGCAAGATTCGCTCCAGTAAATTCAGGTCGCCAATTTGCTGCATTATCGGTAATATTCAAACAACTATTCAAACGCTGCACCGAGAACGTGATAATTTATTTTATAATTACCAGTTTTTATAAGGTGCAATTAACTGATAATTACCAACTATTAGATTAGTTTTTACACATAAAAGCAACGGCTACTAATCTGACGACTTAAGCATATGCATTATGTCCACATCCAGTACAATTGTCTGTGTCGAAATATTTATATTGGAGTACATGATATCATTAAGTGGTTTGATATAAATAATATAACAGACATATTGCATATTAAATAAGTTTAGTAACTTACTATTAACTTCTGAGCGATCATGTTTATGTACTTTATCTAAAGTAAACTGCTACAGCGTCACTTGTCCAAAATACAATATGTGTTAAATTTACTGGAATCTTGTCAATAATATTAAAAACCTATGCACAAAATGACAGTAATCTCTAGGTCAATAATATTATACAGGCATACACGTACTTTGCAAGCCTTCAAAATATAAAAAGTGTGTCTAGGGTAAACAAAACAATAACACCTGTTTGGAATACTCCGAGAAGGTTTAGTTTGATGGTGAAATATAAATTTAATCTATCTTCTTATACTGCTGAATAAAAACTTTTGTCGAACATAGGTAAATGTAATTATTATAAAATATTCTTGATTATCCAATTTAGAATTTTCTTTTCTTGTTTCCTGCAAAACTTTGAAATCATCTAAGTAATCTAGATGTTACACGGTTTACAAAGGCTCTAGTTAATAGATATTGGAATACTATTTAATATTATTTATCTATCTAATTATTTACAAGTTATAATAAATATAATTGCAAAGATTTGCAGATTTCGGGCAGATTTTTATACAGATGGCAACCTCCTATGTGACCCGAACTAGTTTTAATTGATTTTATGTAGAGAATGACCACTGCCTTGTGGAACTTGTTTTGTGTCCTTGTAGTTGTAGTATGTGCATATTCATTCCTTGAGCTTCGCATTGCTTCTAACCAATTGTTAAATTTATTCTATTAATATACAAGTATAAGTATTGAAAGAGATGGTAGTTATTTCCTAATATATTCCAGAATACAAGAAAAGTCTAGCAAAACAGCAAAAGGATATTTAAATACTTTTGGGAATTCCAGATAAATGAGTCATATTGGCCAATAACGGTGTTCTTGTTTAAAGTCAACATAAGCTTGCCTGACAATAAAAAAACATTTTTTCAATAGTTATATTTTGGAAGAGGTACTAATTGAGATGTAACACAAGAATAGAAGGAACAGTGAGTATAAATAAATTTATTCGTCTTAGGTGTCTATTGGAATATGAAGAAGACAATGGGTTGGTGTTTATATCAATTAGATTACAGTGGATGTAAATATTTGATTTTCGGTACTTTTAGTAGATAAATTAAATAGAAAGTCATTGCTAAAGTTATGCGCAAAGGTGCAAAAGGCGTTTTACAAACAGTTTTACTTTATTGCCTAAATTACTTAATTATCTAATAGTCTCTTATGCTATTGATACATTTACTAAATTTCTATTCTTGTCATCACGTTACACTGTGAGATCTTTCCGTGTCATTGTGCAATGGTTTGTTGAAATTCCCAAGTCTAATTCACTTTTGGGTTAAATGTTTGATTCCTTGTGTTTATAGATAAAACCCTGAAACTGTACTTACGATTAGGAATTACCAACAGTTTCCACCACCCGAAAGGGGCATGTAAAATAGTTTATAAAAGGGGTTCGGTGAGGTCAATTCAGCGAGTTCAGTAAAGTTCATCAATATCATTACACGGCAGTTCACTATTTTCATTACAATTACAGAGTTCACTATCGATACAAGTTCAATTCAAGAGTACATCATCAGTATTACAGGTCCAATCAGTTTTGTTTCAGTTAGATGTAATTAACAGATTAAGTGTGTAAAGTAGTGAATAGAGAAAATAAGTGAAAAGAGTGTGTCACTAATCAACTACTAGCATCAAATCTCCACAATAGACGAGCCACCGACATTACTTCGGTCACCGTCCAAACCATCAGGTCGCTCGCCACAACTCCATTTGAACTACTACAGTACTAAAAATTTCAGATGGTTGTTATTGCGAAAATATATTTCTATACTGTATTTGTAAATATCAAAGTTTCTACTGTTTAAGTCAAAATTGTAAGATTTGTTTGACCGCTTTTTAAAGACTGGCAATTTATGTTTTTAGTATTTTAATTGCTAGTTACTTGTTGTATATTAAACATTCATGAATTCCATGGTTATAAATATGGAATGCAACAAGTCTAAATCTTATTATGAAGCATGAGATCTGTAACCAGACCAAAGATTATGTCACATTCCAAAATCACGAATGTTCTTCTTTGATCTTTATGTCGGATATGCATATTTAATATTTTATGTACATATTTAAGAACAATCTGTCAAATATCTGTCATAAATGGTATATAAAGCAACTAACTATATATTTGGAAAAGGATTAGCTTTACAGAATAAAAAGGTCTAAAGTAGGTACAGAAATTCACACTTCCGCAATCAGTTAGGGAAGTACAACAAAGGTAACCATGTTCTTACATGAAATGTACTATAGACGAAAATTTTGTATTATCTTTGGCAATCCATAGATTAACTATCTTAACACAAATGAATATTGTTCAAGTTATGTTTTTAAATACAGATACTTTCGGTTCTTAAGTGACTTTTAATTCAGTATTAGTTAAGACCTTTTAATATTTTCATATCTCATCTGATCCTGAGGTCTCTGCAATACGACCTCCGTATCGAATTGATTTTAGTACTAACAAGTACAAACTCTCTTGACACTTGAAGTACGAAGATTCGTTTAACGCATTTTGCGGAAAGTTTGCAGGAAGTAGAAGTGAAAGATGAAACAAAAAAACTCAATTTGTAATATGTGAAACAGTGGTAATGATTTTGGACCACAGCTGACGAATAAAACAAGGGTTAACACCAAATTTTCTGCCACAATAAAAGAGAATTCATTCAGAAAATACAGATACCGTGAGATGTTAATAGGCAAATAAACTAAAACCCACAAATCGTAAAAGAAGAAAATGCGTACTTACTTAATAATAAATTGAGCATATTTATGGAGAGAGGATAGAAATTAATGTGAGTAACAAGGACACAACAGGAGCAGTTTTAGATTTGATTCATGCTGCAGTATGAGAAATCGTGACTAAAAGCTGTGGTACAAAATTGTGAAATAGAATAGGCTGTAAGCTTCTGTAAGTAGATAACGACCTTCCAATCTTGCAAGGTTATATAGTAGAAGGTAAATCTCTTGTAGTGAACATCAATGCAAAGCAATACTAGTAGGAGTGCAATAACAAATAAATGACTTTGATATTACTATTCTACGAAAATAAGTTTCTAAATTGTTTTTCTTACTACTTCTTATGTTCGGTTAGTGTAGAAAAAGTAGCTCAAATGATATTTCCGTTAAATATATCCTTTTATGTTATAGCCAAACAGAGTATTATGGACAAGTTAAGATTATTATTATTAATTGCAGGAGCTTATGGTATGCAGAAATAATCTAATTACAAAAAAAGGTAGGTAAGCAATTAAGAGAAGAATGCAGCAAAATGCAGTCGAAAATGTAGAAAAATATTTTAAGGACTCCTTGATATTAAATATATGTATTGCATTGTATATTTCTTTAACTGATATTGTGATTGGTTCGTATTTTTAAAGTTTATCATTTTTTCTTGTTATTGGATTTTTTGCGACTTAAATAAAAACCATTTTTTCTACGACACATGACTGCTATTGCAAAATTATACTCTTGTTTTCCTTGAGGTAACGTAGACAAGGAATCTATATCTTAAGTTGAATAAATGTGTAGACAAATATTGCAATGACCTTCTATTAAAAAATACCGTCATTAATAAGATTTAATTACTATAGTCATGAATACACTTAAATGAATGATCTAACACTATGAAACGGGTTTGAATATATTGCGCAAAAATATCATTAACCGGCATTCAATTAGTGGCCAAAGAGAGAAAACATTTATGACTTGCTTTATGGTTAAATATCTGTGTTTATACTTCATAAATGTAATGTTCCTATTGTTAGTTAAATAATAATACACACAATTATTAAATATTACGGATATTAAGTCTACTTACGTGATAAACAGTGTTAGATTTCTTTCTTCGTTTTTTGGCATACTAAGTGATGTTTTGGAGAACTTTAAGACGCACTCGGCACCACATATTACTAAAAACAATCAACAAAAAATTATAACAGGTACACTGCAAACGTGCGTTATTTATTACTTGGAATTATAGTCAGAAACAGAAATACTTTTAAATAGTTCATGATCACAGATGCGGCATACGACCCTTCTTAACACTTTGCAAGCTTGAATTAATACACCTGTACAGACGAAAATGCTAACTTTAAATGCGCTTCATTGTTTATTAAAGTTTTTCGATAACAGGTATTCCCACCACCTTACCGCAACTTTCGCTTCATAGCTAGATTCTACATATTGCGGATCGAGGTTAAGCAGTCGTTTTGCAAACGAAGTCTATTGAACTGGTGGCTTGTTGAGCTTGGTTACATATTTCCTGGAAATTAATAGCATTCTATGTATACTCAATAACAACGATTACCGGAGGGTATCATAATTAATTCATGAATTATATATATTATGGATATATCCGTATGGTATGCTTTTACGATTTGAAATTAACCATCTCTAATTTACAGATACATTAATATTAAATAATAGAAATATGGTTTGAACGGCAAGGATAACAGGATCATCCTGAAAGCTACGTTGAAATAAAATAATTAAAAATTATGAGATTTACTAGAGAATTTATGATGAAACGATTACGAAAAGTTAATACTTACTTTATCTAAATAAATTATCAATTATTTTATCCTACTTCTTAAGTTGATGCGGATTAGTTGCAATGATTTACAGGAATACATAATTTAGTAAAAAAGAAAAATAAAAACAACACGACACAATTTATACATATATATATACCATATATTAACTATCGCCATAACAATAATAATAATCCAACAAAATTATGTAAGAAACGAATATTACGTATGTAAAATATCTCAAAAAAACTGTTTAAGTTTTCTCAATATTTGAATCAATGTACAGGATTATCATTTAAGCGAATTAGGTAATTTTAGTGTAAGCTATCTGACCTCTGCCAGTATATTTTCTTAGTACTTCTCCTTAAGTAAATCGAAATGAAACGATCGAAATATTGAGACGAATTTAACAAAGTAGTTTTATTTAGTTTTTATAGACCGAATACTAGTTTCTTACGTAATTTTATTGAATAACATATTGCGGTCAGGATATTTTTTTTCAATTCAATAATAATATTACACAGGCGTCTACAACTAACAATAAGCTACAAATGTTCTAAACAACAAGGTTAATTGATATTTATGAAGATACAACGTTAAATATTTCAATGTCTAATTTACTTTTGTTGTGCGATTGTTCAATAAATGAATTACACTATTGAGCTCTTTATGTAGCAATGAGACAGATTAATCTACTCGCAATAAAATGGTTGGCCAAATATATCCATTCAACCTACACTGTCGTATATCAAGACCTTGTATAGTACATATGTATATATGCATCTTGTATGAGCGATGGCAACGTATTCTGCCGTCGGGCCCTCTGGCAAAATTCTTATCGGCTTTGATCGGTAGTGATTGTGTTCCAAACTACTTTGGTGACGATGAACTACTAAATGGACGACACAGCAAAACGTAATTTCAGTTAATTGCGTCTTACTAACGCTGGCTAATTTTGTCTAGTGAGCTAATTCTCAACTCTAGTGAATGCAGTAGTGTTCTACCTTGGTACGCTTATATAATATAACATAATTTGGGGTTACACTCAACATCGTACACTTAACTCATCGTAAAACTTCATCGCTCCTGGAACGCTTCTGGACCGATTTGTTAAGGGTAATATTTGCTTAATGTTGAGAATCGTTGATTTCATTGCCTATGCAAATATAAGATACAAGTTATTACAGTATACGTTGATACGAAATGAATAGATTGTGAAAAGATTATTTACACATTAATTCAAAAAGATCTTAGAGCAATGATTTTTGAGGAAATGCTTACCAAATAAATGTAAACCTGAAATTTAAATTAAAACTAAAAATATGCACAGGTGGACGATCGAATAAAATATATACCGACTGTAAACGTGGCAAGTTGTATTCCCACCAACTTTACTTTCGCGATCTACACGCATGGTCCTCTGAAGCTTTATTTTTCCTTATTTAGGATTGTGGGGGCGTGCAGTTTGCATCTACATGGTCGACCTATCAGCTTTGCAAATGGTATAACTTAATACATATTTAATAAATAGTTTACTTTCTTATTTTCGGTAATGTTTCTAAATGGTATAACAAAAATTTTAGAAATAATGTTCTATTACACATTACCTAATAGCTTTGTTTTGGTTCAGACTTCAGAATGGTTCTAGAGTTGTTGCGCACGCGCATTTACAGTTTAGCGTTTTGGTCAATTAAGAACGCGAACCGATTTAATCGAATGCTTTGGTTACTGACAGAATCGATTCAGAACGATTCTGGAACCGTTCAAACAGTTCTTGCACTTCCATGAGTACCGATTCTGAATTATTAGTTCGAAATTACATCATCGGTGCATGTGTTCAGAAATTCGAGTTATTTCGATATGTTCGTCATCAATGACATTGATATTTACGTTGTCTTTTAAAGTTTGAGATTTTCTTCCGTTTGTATTTGATTTTTTTTTGTTAATTACTGTCCTGGGAATAAAATTTATGGAAAGTGAGTGGTATCCTAAGACAGAGACAGGATTTGAAAGACTTAGCGCAGAACACTCGCTACTGATATTTTGTTGGTTTGCATTTTGGTCTGTATCTAAAAGATGGCAGTAACAGGCTCCTAAAATGTGTTTTGGTTATTAAAAGTTCGGAACCATTCTGGAATTATAATGTTGTGCGCTTACGTTCTGCGTAGTTCTGTTACTAACCCTGAATTCCGAACCAAAACAAAGCTAATGTATCTTGCATTTCCTTCTAAATTCTAAAAACCTTTTTCTGTAGATGATGCGTTTGATGCTTTATTATCTGGGTAAATTACACTGCTTTCATCAAACAATAACCCAAAAATTTGAATGTCATAGGACTCTTCTTTTTCCAAAGAATTTTATTTAAAAAAGCAAATTCTCCAGTTGGAAGTAACGAAATTGCGCTCCGTACAATTTTCAAACTCAATTTTATTGTCAAAAATTTATATAACATAGATAATTGAGAAATATAATAATAAAAATTTTTGGTGTTACTTGTTACTCTGCTATAATCTCTTGATAACTTTGAGTTCCTCTTTCACAAAGTTCTTGAATATGGTGTTGGTTTTGTACACTTTTGCCTTAATAGGTTCTAGGAAATAAGAGTTTATGGGGGTTCGGTCGGAAAATGTTGGTGAGTATAACATGAAAAGACCACTTCAACTCATCTATTTTCTTGGCAAGTCTTGAATCCACCAATTCCTTGACCTTGACTGCATTATGAATTGCTACTCAATTTAGTAACAAATACATCTTGTTGTCCTTGAATTCAAACACATACACGCTAAAGAGGGAAATAGATATTGTTGCCGTCCGCAAGAATTTCATTTAAAATATTGTTTCTCCAACAACTATATGGCCTTTTTTGCACAATACAATGTTAACATTTTGCACGCTTGTTTCACACACAATACGCAAACTGTCGATATCACTGCAATTAGTAAGGCATCCATAGAATAGAATTGAAACTGTGTGTTTCAATAAATTCTAGCTGTTTAATTTGGAATCAAATAATACCGTCCGAATTGTTTGGACATTTACGAAACTTAATTAATAGTAGCAGTTTCCTTTGTTAGGTAGTAATACTTGCAACTTTATAAAAGTTCAATCACTGCACAAAACAGTACTAATAGTTTGGAGGTTAATATATATGTAAATGCTCCTAGCGTATGGAAATTTGAAATAATTTTCAGAAATATGTACATATTTGTCAGAAAGATATACACCTGTTAATAGCACGTGAATAGCACAAGGAATGTAATTACTTAATGTTTGAATTCTGAGTTTAAAAGGTATATATTTATAAAAGTACGCTTGAAAGAAAAAATCTCAAAGCAGATTCAAATTCAGGATCACTACCTTAATTGAGGTAATCTTCTTTTGCTTAAGAAGTAAACACTGCTAATATTAAAGGCTTATTCTACGACGCCGACGTTCTAGTTCTACCTAATGTTGCAATAAGAAAATTAAAGCGATTACCTCTGCGCTTCCTATACAGTAAACTAACTGGGGACCAGTGCCAAAACGTCAAAACTTAATTAACATTTTAGTATTATCCAAATTTTCTAATATGTACCAATTTTTGTTAACAAAAAGATAAGTAATGGCACATTAAAGAAAATATCCAGAAACAAAATTTATACAAGTATGAAGATGTTTATTGATATATATGTAGAGCAATATATTGGTATAAATTAAATATATGGATAAAAGTATTTAATTTATGGTAGAATATATGGAAGTTTGTAGAAATAGGAATTAAAAATATTCTTCTAGATATTCGAAGTTTAACTAAATTAGTAACCATTCATTACGCGAACGGATCTTTTGTAAGCATTTCTTCTAATAAGGACTTAATTACTATTGTTACGTCAGTTCACTCCCTTATGGTAAAACAATTCTAAAGTTAACCGTGAGGTTTGTGCGTTGAAGTTTTAGTGCTACTTATCGACACGTAATTTCGTAGAGAATCTATTTTATTCTATTTGTTCTATTCAAGCTTAACTCTCATAATATTAATGAAATATTTAACACTGCAAAAACATACATCGATACGTGTGTCAAATTACACAAGTCGATTGCTACTTCTAGTATTATGAGCCTATTTTAAAGCAGCGAGTGCAATTTCTACGTCTCATAAACAGTGGAGAAAATAGAGTTCCTATACCCCTTACAGATTATTAGAGTTTTTCTAAAAATATCGATATAGCGTAAAAGCACTGATTTTCTATTTTGGCCTGTGTAACAATTAGAATAGGAAACGAGGATATGATGGACTTGGGGAGCTATCTAGTATGCCTATTCTTCAGATTCTGTCATGACCAGGCCTAGTGTTAACATATCAGTCAAGACCAGTGTACGTGGTGAAGAGCCACATCCTACACGAGGTGCTTCTGTTCTGTGTTAAACACATTGGATCTAGACTTGCCTGTCTATAAGCTGACCTGCTTTGCAAGGTAAAAGTTTTGCAAGCAGTAATATTTCTCATAGCTGCCATTATGTTTTTTATAGATTCTAAATTATAGAAACGGTATCTCTTTGACATCTGACAACTGTAACTATCAAAATACATCTGACAACAATAAAAAAAATATATTCTTTAGAGCACATTGTACTAAAATTGGGCCTGTAAAAAAACACACACGGATGAATGAAAGCCAAACAAGTTTCTTTCAGCGTTTGTAGTTAAAATTTTCATACTAGCTTTCCTAAACACCTCTTGCTATAACTCTTTGGGTAAGTTACGGGCTTCTAACATAAACCTAGAAACCAATCAGGAGATATTCGTATATTATATTCCACACCCTTTGAAAGAAATGAATATAAATATAATAATAATATAAATAATAAGTCCACATAGCCATTGTTAATAACAACTTATCTAATGACTGGCATACGAATTAATACATCATAGTAAACGGATTAAACGGATATATTGGAGTATAATACAAAATAAAACAATATAGATAGGCCCAAAAAACTCTTTCCTGAAAGTTTAGTGTTTCAAGACCAGCCACTCCGTTTTTTTCGAACAATAAAATTATTAATTTAAGTCACCAACACCGTGTCATTTCTTCAGATAAAGAACAGATAATTTTAGAAGAAACATCACACTCACATAATACATAACTCACTCAAATATTATTTTTTGAGCAAATACTTCTTAGATAGTTGATGCTCAGGAATGAATTTCACAATAATAGTTCTCAATTTGTAAACAGTTGAAGCAAAGCAAAATGTTGAACCGGCATTTATATATGTGTCACCTAGATTTGCTTGAATTATTCAAAATATTGTAAAATAATAAAGAGAATCATCTTTGTCTTGGTGTCTTTTATTTAAACTTAATACACTGAACCATTCTCTTCTTCAGATTTATAATGCAACTCATAAATTTCTTATGTATCTCGTTATATAGAGTCTCTCTTTTTTGTAACAGTAATTAGATTATGTTTACCTAGTGCATTTATCATATTAAGTTTGCTGTCGAAATCATGCTAAAGTCTTATTGTGTTAATCTAATAAAAGATGTCTTACTATTGCATCTAAATTCTTGCATGAAGCCAAAATTAATAATTAAGAGGATATGGTCAGTAGTAAGGCTAATCTTTTTCGTCCTGATTTATTTCCACTTTTAGGTCAATAAAACAATAAATAATAATTAAATACCAATTTATTGAATATATGAATTATCTAATGTTCTACTACGATCACTCTTCCTACTAAACACTATAACTGCTGATTTGCTCGAGTTGAGAAACAGAAAATATTATTCCGCTTGGTGAGAAACAGAGCTCAAGTCATTGTTCATTTGTATGCATATGGCATTAATTAATTAAAGTAGCAAAATCGTGAGTAGGGGAAACCAGACTGTTAGGGTAATTCGACGGGTCAACCACACTAAGGGCGAAAACGTTTTAGTGGAAGAGGACTGTCGGGAGGTCACGGTAACTCTACGTGGAAACTACGCTAGATCCGAAACCGAAAGAGAAGATTTTTCTCTGTAGTAGTTTTTTACAAAATCCAGTAGAATGAGATACTGGGCCATCCATTAACGATGAGAAATACATGAAAAATTGAAAAGATAGTGGAGAATAGTTCGCCGTAGTAACACTGCACAACGCATAATAGCAACAGCTGGTACACTAGGAGAAAAAATTTCCATCCAATGCGTTTAAGAATAGACGGGTATTTTACTGTTTGAGCGTACAGACAAGGAATGTTTATGGCACAGGGATTCCTTATATAACATCACCTAATACGCGGTCCCGCAACGAGGCTATTAAACGTTTAAATGCAAGCGTTGGATACTTTTCACATTGACAATGTTCTAGTGAAGCACGTATTATAGGTATGCTACTTCACATTAAATTTATTTTTGTATTATGGTTATGCATATATAATTCCATATGCTACAAATTTATTAACAACATACCACTTTTTCTTTTGTTGTATAGTTTAAAACGACATAATTACTAGGAAATATACGTCATCAATCAAAATCAAAACTAAATTGCATCTACCACAAATAAAAAATCATCACACCCACCCATTAGGATTTTCGTAACATATAGGAAGAATTACCCTCCATTTTCATACGCTAGACGGACGGTTTTTCTCAAAGTGTACGTGTCACTTTACTTAAGGTTAGGTAATGGTTCGTCGGGTCATCTATGCAACATTTACAGACGTAGACGATGCACCGCTCACATACGTGCTCTGAAAAGCGAAGCGCTCAAGGTGTCGCTGCATAATACCAATACTCTCTCTCTCGAAAATATCCGACTAGTTTTAGAATATATTGGACGACGCTGAATACAAAAAAAACAAAGTTACATAATCTATATGTATAATTGCAGCGATTAGAAAAAATTGTTGAGAAAACCGAGATTCCAAATTTAGATTACAATAAACTGCAGCGCTATGGGTAGTTAACTCTAGTATATATTGCTACAAATGCGGTAAACATAGCCGCAGAAATGTAAATTATGGTAGTAAATAGTCGTAATGATACATAAAATGCACTTTGCAATTGTAGTACAGCAGATAATTATGAAGGTTGTCATCAGTAACGTTGACTAATCTCGACGACTCGTGAATAGCTTCCATCACCTATTATAATTTTGCGCTTGTGTGGCAAAGCGAATATTAATTATAAAAGAATTTAAGAAGAATCGTTCACTTTCAATGACTTCAAACTTATATTTGAGATTAAGCGTGAGGTCAAAACTTGAGTGCTATCAGTAAAAAAAACATTCTTAAAAATAGATATCAATGCATAAAAGCACTATTTTTTACAGGTGCTTTATCACTGCAATACACATTAACTACACATTCTCTAAACTGCGTTTTTACGTATTAATAATTTTTTAAATTCCATACGTTCATGTGTATTAATCGTATCCGTGCAGTTTTTCACTTTTCTAAATTGAAATTAGTACACAAGTATTTCCTTTATTAACATAAACGCGTAATTTTATTGTTTAGAAGTAAGTTTAAATATTTATGGACGAATCATATAATTTATAACATCATTTCATATGCAGTACCGTAAAGAGTCTATCAAAAATTGAAATGCACGTGCTTTATATACTTTTCACATTAATTGACAATCTCGTAATGAAGCACGTATTATCGTTACGCTACGTCACCCACATTCAATTAGTTTTTGCGTAGTAATTATGCAAATATAATTTTACGTTCGCGACGAACTTATTAGTAACATACCATGCAATTTTTTCTTGTTTTGTTGTTTAGTTTAACATTTGAATAAGGTTATATATCCAGATAAAACCAGGGAGCTGTTTATAGCTTAAGTGCAGAAACTAGCTAGCTTAATAAGTGTATTAAAATAAGGAAATTAGTCAGCTACCTTCACAGGGGCTATTGTGAGATCAGCAACTTACATGTTACCAGGCCCGCAGCTAAGGTATGAATTTACTGCGCGCAGTAATAAAAAATCCTCCTCCCGTCCTTTATAGTAAATATTTTATTAAGTATACCTCATATCATACCAATAGAACACATGTAGTAAATAAGGTAGGTAAATGATATTCTTAATTATATTAAAAAAATATAAAATACAAAATTAAAGATATTATGGCAAATTAAAATTAATTACAATTGTACAATTTTGCTAATAATTAACTTATTAAACAAATATTTCGTATTTATGGTGATGTTTTATTTATTCTATTGCTGTGACAAAAACAATATCAATCTCTATCTAAGAGCAAATGTATAAAATTGGACACTATGATTTTTATGAGACTCACCTGCGCCTAACATAATTATCATGCCCGTGCTTTTCCTTTATGAACAAACCATTAATATACTTGTCGCTTGTTTGTCTCAAAAATACGTGCAAACGTAGAGAAGTGATTGATTTTGTTTTGAAAATGACAGCTATTACCAACTAAACGCTATTTATCATAATTTCTAATTAATTTAATTAATAAATGGCTTTTATGGAGTTTTTAAATAGTATATTAAAGTATGAGTGGATAGTAGAGTCATTAAAACACGCGCGATTTTTTAGCAAGTGTTTTAATGACCAGTTATCCACGAATATTTTATACAATTTTTTTTTATTGGTGTATTTTAAAATCATGTTTTATTGGTTTCAATACTAAAAATAGAAATACGAATAGACAACAAAAGTGAACAGGAATTAAACATTTTATAAAGCATTGAGATCGCCGGTAAATGAAACAGAAATTATTTTTTTTAAGATTTGTGGTTTTCGAGATTGTTTGAGTTGAAAGATGCTCGAGGAAGCCACGTGACCAAAACGCTGCGTGACGTAGAAACTCTGTAAACGTTACCGGTCTAATTTGTAGGTTATATTCAACACTCTAATTCCTTTAATATATTCGATCCAGAATCACGTGTCGTGTATCTTGACGAAGTAGGTAGGTTGAAATGGGGGACAGGGAAAATATCTATTCCTTCAACGGAATTTTATATAAGGTTGTGGAAGATAAAAACGTGCATAACTTACTTCAAAAAAATGGTAAGCTTGAAATAGAAAAAGTACAAATTGTATTACTAAGAAACACAGATGAATTTGCTGCTGATTATTTTATCAAAAACAAACATAATCTAGAAATCGTCGGTATAGATCTTGAAGACAGCAGAAATATTGCGGAAGCAACCGAAAACTCTCTCACAGGTATTCTGCCCTATTAACGTTTGTGGTTGATCGGAATACGTGAAGGATTTATCTTAGTAAAATCATTATTTTTGTAGATAACAACAACTTAATAAAATTACTTGTTACTGAATATGCAAAGAAAAAAGCAGTTTCGAGATCCAAAAATAAAGAAGAGTCGAATTTGGACAGACATTAAAAAAATATTTGAAAGTAAAGGATATAATGTCTCAGAAGATCTATTAGATACAAAATTCCCAAATATGAAAAAAAAACATTAAAAATTTACTTGACAATAATAGTAAAAAAACACTGGACGTGGCAGAGTTAGCTGTCCATTCTATAATGAATTTTTGTAAATTTTTAAAGATGATAGAACAGTAAACTTTGGACATACTATTAGTTCGATAATACAAAATGGTAAGTTGTTTCTAATATATTTATTGCAAATTTATAGTTTAAAGTAGACATCTTTTGTATACAATAGAACCCGAGCAACCATCTTCTAACAGTAAAAAAATGCATGAAATGCAAAAGAAGTTTTTAGATATAGAATGTGAAAAATTAAGGGAATTACGACAATTAAAGATGGCTTTAGATAGACACAATATGATACAGGAGGAAAGAAATAATTTAATGGAGCAGTTCTTAAAAATACAATAAAAATTTTATATTAGATATATATTATTTATATTTTATAAATAAAAGTGTTAGCTATATTAATTGGGCCATCATTTCATTTCTATATATTCTATACATATATAATACATAGTCATTAAATTAAAAACGATTTACAATAAGAAAATAATAATTAAATTAATATACACACTTCAACATAATCTAAGGATATATCTTATTTGCTTAAAATAAATAATATAGTGCATATTTTTACCTATTTTTGTATTGAAAGTTAAATGTAAAATAAGCAATGAGTGAAATTAACTTAAATTAATATTTAACGCAATTTTAATAATAATTTATGAACTAGAAATTCTACAAAATGGAACTAAACGACAATTCAAAATTAATCTTATATTGAATTAAAAAATTTGAAGATTAAGGAATTAATAAAGAGTGGGACCTCCTCTGGAGTTTAAAACTACCCTACATCTTCTTGGCATAGACAGAATAAGATTGCCTTCTTGTGGAAGAAGATTCCAATGTTGTGAAAGAAGTTCTTGCAGTTGCCGTCGATTTTGTTCCACAGCCGGGTATTGCCGATAAAGCTCTATGAATTCCGTAATAAAGTTGTGGTCGTGGTTTGCATGGCGCGAAGTACACACTTCTACGATGCTATATATGTAGGTGACTGAGACCTGATCGGACAGGTTTGTTTATACATCCGTTTAACTGACAACTGATACGATAACTTTTGGTATACCATGGGTATACCCATCGAGCCACGGCTCCATATCAGTTTCAGTTTTTCTTAGTTTTTGGTATTTATACCTACAGATAACTGACAGTTCGACTGAAACTGAGACTGAACGGAGAACTGATCTGACCGTCTAAAGGTACCTACACTCATTTTAATACCATACTACTCGTATAGGTTAGATACTTGTACTTACATCAAAATGATCAGTACAACAATATCCTGTAGTCTTCTCTGACAAAGGTACATCTCTCCTCATGGCAGTGAACCATTTTTTTCTTATTGTTACATCCGTGGGGATTGTGATGAACTTTTTATCAGGGGTTTTCACGGTGGAACTTTTACACATTAGCACTGCACAATACTTGTCTGATACAGACATTTTAGTCAAAATAATAAAGCTGGTAAAAAATTGTATTCAAAAGTTCAAAAGTAAAAAGAAATCGTCCGAATACAAGGCACAAGTAGTCAAGCTATTGCCATTGATTTCGATAACATAAACTGACATAAACACTGTATCATACGTTACAGTTGTAGTTTACGTAAACGCCGCGTTTTGGGAGAACGCTGTAATCGTGCTTCTTTCTTCGCCGATTTCTAGGTGAAAAAATAAATTTTTTCGTCTGGGAATAAAAGGAATGGGTTTTTCTCATGATTATTTTTAAATTTAAAGAATAATTACAAAGTACATAGGTTGTCTATTAATCATGTAAAATTTTTGTGATGAGATGTGACATTAATATACCATTGATTGCCATGGAAATGAGTAAATTAAAACTAATTTGAGGACAGTCTGTCACAACAGTTA
This sequence comes from Holotrichia oblita, assembly GCA_023690525.1. Lineage (NCBI taxonomy): Eukaryota > Metazoa > Arthropoda > Insecta > Coleoptera > Scarabaeidae > Holotrichia > Holotrichia oblita. The sequence continues at coordinate 178,904,672 of CM043015.1, read as the reverse complement.
TTGAGTTATTGGTGTAGCTGATTTAAAAAACCGAGGATTTAATCTTTCAAATAATATCAATTGCACATTTCACATTTATTTAAAGTAAGAGTTTTTTCGATAAAATTATAATAAAGTATCTCATTACAGTTTTTGACACTTTTATTAATACCTTTTCATTTGTAAAAGGTTCTTTTGTCAGATCAATTAGTTGACATTTATGCTTGACTTATTTTTGAATTGTTACGTTACCATTAGCAACTTTAAAACCCGCATTTTTTAATGATCGATTTACGCACGCGTTTGCGTGTTTTAAACAAGCAAAATGGTTTACCAATAAAAAATAAATAAATAAAACGTCTTATTCCATAAGAACAAAGCCACCGTGATTATGCTTTTTGAATGACCTTGTATAATGCAAAATATTAAATTATTTCTGATATTAAACAATTTTACAACTTAGGGAAGTTATATTCATATCTGAATTTTTTAATAATAGAGTTAAATTCTCCTCATTTAAGTTCCTTGAATATGTATTTCTGTTTACATTAAATCGAGTTCCAGTATGTCACAAAAACGACTGTAAACTTTTTTTGCTAATACGTCGCCCCTAACATTATTAGTTTAAACCTATGCACAAAGCAGTTGGATTTTGGACGGGATGTGGCGAAGATGCTTTCGATATTCAATTAATTTAATATAAATTGTAAAAGTGATAAAAGAACATTTTTTTAATTAACTGAAAACTGTGTGAAAATTAGTGCAATGTTACATCATACCAAAGAGTGATCTAAGGTAGGTCAAATTAGTATTTCTACGAAACATTTCTAAAAATATTTCCTTTTTTTAATTGCTTGAAAACAGTGTTATATCAAAAATTTTTTAATTCGTTTTTACATTAAATAAACACTACAACATGTATCGAAATGGATCCCTAATTCTAATTTTGGTTTTAATCCGTGCAAATTATTTATATTGAGGGTATGAGGTATGCCTTCAAGCGTATTACATATTAAGTAATATATGTCTTCACTTTTATGGAATTTTCAAAAATAAAATAAGACTGGTTATTCCATAAAAAAAAATTAATAATAGAGTTATATTCTGGTCATTTAAATTTGTTGAAAGTGTATTTTTGATGTTTACATTAAATCAAGTTCCAGTATATCACAAAAACGATTTCAAATTTTTTTTCGGGATGCGTCACGCTATAACGTTGGTGGTGTACACAAATGCAACAAGCAGTTTTTAGGTGCAATGTGGTTAAGATGTTGGTGAAGGTGTAAGGGTGATAAGGTTAAAATTTGTTAACGTAAAATAGTTTTTGCCTTTTCCATTAAAATATAAAAATTTTCATCTGTTCTCTAATTGTGAGTGGAACCAAATTGTATCAAATTTTGTAAAGCGTTAAGACACTTCTTTTATTGTTGTAGACGTGTTCTGACTGAGTTTACTGACAAGGTTTATCTTTTCCAAAAGACAATGCCATATTGTTAAGGAACAAACGAATTTAAAAGATTTAATTTTTGTAGCCAAAGAATCAGTAGTGTGTCTTATATTAGTATCCCTGGACTGATCTGTAGATAATTCCATTAGACGTCGGGTAATTGGAAAAAGAGAGGTCTGATAGCTTTTATTCTACTTTCCCAACGAGTTCCTAATATTAAGAGAAGTGACATTTGATTTTTGTATATTCTATCTATACAGAGATGACGAAACAAAATTATATACTAAAGAACGTTAAACCTTCATTGACTGATTTTCCAGCACCGTTTACTACTAAATTCAAAGTATGTATGAGTAGCACAAGCAACGAACGTATCTCTAGGATTAACGGTAATAATACGGTTCTGTACCCCAGCATTTGCGTCACGCATATTAGAGTCATTATCGTATCCTTGGCCACGCATATCCTTAATATTTAAATTAAATTTAGGTAGAATAGTATCGTTCAAATACTCGAAAATTCCTTCACTTGTTGTTGTCGAAGGGGAAAATCCTAAAAACGTTTCTCTTATATTTGCCACGCCGTTTGAGCAGTCAAGGTACCTTACAATAAAAGCTAACTGCTCTGTATGACTTCGATCAGGAGTACTACCCACAATAATTGAATAGTATTTAGCATTCTCAAGTTCATTTATTATATTTTTTGTAACAGCATCACCTAGGAGATTACTAATTTCATTTTGAAAATCAGAAGAAACAGAATATGAACAGAAATAATGTTGTATTTAAAAATTCAAAATTAACGTCACTTCCGGTTTGACCGGAAGTGTTATAGAAAAACTGAGAGCACCTGACAAAGCCCACCAATCACTCTGTATACGGTCCGAATTTCAAACTTTTATTTTAACTAATAAATAAATGGCGGGCTGATACATGATCTCGTTGACATCCGGTATAACGTCAAATCTTTTGTCCGCACTAACTAAATATAACATCAGCATTTTGTCAACCTAAACATTAGAAAATGTATTTCTGTATCAACTGTCAAGTTGACTTTGAACTAGTCATACATTCTTTGAGACATTTGAGATAAGAACCTAGTAAAGTCAATAAGTGTAGAAATGATGGTGTTTCTGAGTGTATTATTGGACTAATGACATGTAATTATCGACCACTTGAATACATCTAGATATTCCTTTCAATTCAGGATGAGAGCAATAAAATAAAACCTACCACACCGAACTTACTACAGTCAACCCTAGAAGCCATAATTGTCCAATGACGGTTGGCATTCTCACATTTTAGTGTACTTCACACATAAATACCTACATTCCTATTGCGCCCTACAGCACCAAAGTAAAACAAAATCATCGATATTGACGAGGTTATTACTTACTGAAAAATTCATCCGTCTCATTGTTAAAGAGCCGAAATATGCATGACGTTAGGATTTATGAATTTCCTTCCAAAGTTCAGTCTCAGTATTAGAGACCCATTATTGATATATTATTATGTACCTAATATTGTTAAAATTAATATGGAACGCTAAGATAGAAACCAATAAAAATAGAGAAAAGACAAAAAAAATTGTAATAGCAGTGAAGGCGTATTACTAAAACCAATAAATAAAAAAATAAAAAATATTTGGTAAAAAAAAAGACAAAAGCATACCAATACAGAATTATTGAAACTCGCAAATTAAGCAATTGTAAAATGAGTTACCTATTACTAATTAAATTACCACTGATACATAAGATAATGTGAATCTACGGACAGCAGTAGATTTAGCAATATAAAATATTTTTGTCCAAATATACAACAATTAGGTACTCAACTCTATTTTGGATTTGAAAGGTAGAGTAAGAATGAAGTTGTTTGTTTTATTCATTATTGTAATTACTGTGTAAACAATATATATCTAAAGCTGACGGCGAAATAACGTCATTCTGAACACGTCTATAAGACGTCTAATTTTCACGTGACTGGTCTGTGACATAATCACGTGATCCTACCGTCATTTAGACGTCATATTTAAAGTTATAAGGACGTAACCGATGACCAAATTATGACGTAAAAGTGTCGTCATCGTGCTACTTGGGATATATTTTGTGACAAAGAGCTCTTTCCTATTATTACTAGAATAGAATTATACGTAGATTCTATTCTAGTAATAATAGGAAAAGCTCTTTGTCACAAAATATATATATTGTAATATTGTTGGTATAATCGGTTCTCTTTCGATTATTTTTTTTCTCTAAGAAATTTCGTTGAATGAAAATAAATCATTTAAAAGAGGCTCGGTGACAAAAATGAGTTAATCAAAGAGTTGTAAATAAAATGATTTCTTTTCAGTCATAATTTCTCCTGTTATATAATAAAGTTCTTATTTATAGAATTTAAACTAGTCACATAAGCGTATGATTTCGTGAAGATATAAACATAATAAATGTCATTCTTCAACCGCTAATATTTATAATTGCAAATAGAGAATAGTATTTGCGTCTAAAATATAATAATAATTCATTCAATTTTCAACAGCACATTGCCAGTTACAGCGAGCCATTACATAAAACATAATATATAGCAAATCAAACAATTAGCATATACAAAAATGAAAATAAAATATCGTGCAATAATATACCCTACCTGCTCGTAAAAAAGAATGGAAAAAAACCCATATATAAATATCTGTATGGTGTTTCCTAATATCATGTAGTAGATACATACGGAAGAGGGTAACACTCTAATGCGTCTTCAACTTATATCAGTTGACATTTTTTTATTGGAGATTCGATGTACAAAACTACGTTATATACATTTAAAATTTTTTGGAATGTGCAAATTCAATCAACTTACATACTACAAATTTTATCACCTAAGTGTTAAAGATTTAGAATCTCTTTCGAGTGATAAAATACTTCATTAAATACGATAATGAATTGTATGACACATATCAATGTTAATAATAGAAATGGTATTTCACAAGTATCTGTTTTGATCGGTATATTTACAAATATAACCTTGAATGTTGTGATTGAAATACCAATCTTCTACTTTCTGATAGCAAAACGGTTGTAAGTTTCTGTTTTTTGGTAAGTATTGCCATAGATAATCAACATAATAATATCAGCAGTTAATTTCTAAAGGTAGCATTCCCATTTACTGATAAATGTTTACTCAAGCCAACTAACAGTTGTAGTAGAAGTTGTTATACCATAAATTACAATGTAGGAACATACATATATACATACATATATTAAAAGAACAACGAAGAAACTGAAACGTATCAGACTTTTCATAATAGTTTATGCTCTTCTCTTTTCCTAACATGTTCGTCACCATTTTGGTTCCATGTGACCACCCCAGCGATTGAGACCGACAGCATTGGTACAATGGGGCACAATCGTGTGTCTCTTTGGCTAACATAAGAAACTTGCTGTGTTTTAGACTTGCACTATTGTTTGATACATTTTTACGATTAAACATGTCAAGAAATGATGATACATATGTACATGTACTTACATATAACATAACAATATGCTGTAGACTTGTAGAGCAAAATTTTGAAAGTGCGCAAGATTTCACCTGCGTATATGAAGTGAATATCGTTCGGTCTATAGTAGGTCTAATTTAGGGTATAATAGAACTACCCCAAAAACCAAATGTTAAAATAAACCATGAATTCTTCACAAAGCCAGTTGGACTGTCATTTAATCTTGCTGGTTACTAATGCTGAGCAGGACCAGTTACTACTAGTAAACTTATAGAGGCGGGTATGAATGACACCTATACCAGTTTGGAGATACCCGAATATCAAAAAACTTCCCGTGAGTGCATATGTTTGTGGCAGTCTATTATTAATGGTATATCGATTTGGTGAAGTTTCCTCTAAAAGTTGTATAAACTTCAATAAATAATACGCTGTTCCTAATAAATATACGTTTCTGTCTAATGGCGAGTGATTTGTCCATATTTTATGTTTTGTATATCGTTACTATACCAAGAAATTCAACGTCGCGCGTCGCCTCGGTTACAAATAATTAGTTACATAATATTTAATTATTATAGTTTATATTTTTGCTGAAGTTTGAATTTACCTCGCGATATATTTCTGCACGTAGTGAACTTACACATAGGTTCTAGCTTAGCAAAAATATTAGTAACAATAGTAATAGGATTTTAAGGTTTAATTGTTCTCAGAATGTCTATTGTCATTAAAATTCAATATCAAAATACTGTGTTTTCCGATACCGCGTTAGTAAATGCCAGCTAGCAATACAATTCTATAAAAAAAGACGTAAACTATTGCTATTTCACGTTACCTTGCGGAATGAAACAAGTTTGCGAAATTTGAATCTCGTAAAATCCAAAGATGTCAAATTCTTTGTATCACCGCATAGTAATGCATGAAAATTACGATTAATCCAATATTTACTCCTGGTAAATTCCTTTATTTTAAATTGCAACACGCAAATAAACCTGTTAGGTAAATTATCAAGTATTAGATTAATAATTCTCTTTCAGTGATGATTTGTTTAGCAATATAACAATTACTACTGTGGCAAAAATATGAAATCAATTTACCTTAACGAACATGACTGGTTTGAGCTGGCCGCAGTTCTACTTCGAAATACACAAGGTTTACGTGAGAACGCGTTGTAGAACGTGACGTTTACAACGGACAGGAGCTGTAGGTACTACTTCATTTATAAGAAAGTCTTATTTGGACAAGGTTTTTTACATCTTCCTTTCGACACAGTGGTATAGACTTTGTTTTGTGGCATTTATTGATTACCTAAAGGAGATTTCTTATACTTGTAATTTTTCCAACATGTAATTTTTCGAATTTAGTATGTTTTACACTGAAGATGGGAATATGTTCACGGTTCACTGATTCTGTGATCGTAAGTGCCATCTTAACATTTTGCGTAGGATTTAAATATGCTCTTGTCAAAATTACTGTCTCTCTCTTTAATTACTTTGGTGGATAAGTGGTTTTATGTCCTAATGTATTTCTGTACAACTGCAAGGGATTTCACATCCAGCTTACGACTGCGCGGGTCAGCGAATCGTACGTCCTCTTGTCATTAGCAAATGTGAATGAAATGTAACCATAATTCATTAAGAATTATATCAGGAAAACTCCCGTTCAGATTGACCATTTTTGAGTAAATTTCCTCTTGGGGATTGACACAGTAGCAATGAAGTGATAAATTACAATATTCGTTATTTTTTTTTGCAAAACAAGATACTAGAGCAGGTCTAAGCTATTTTATAAGGTTAAGAAAAATAAGATGGGAAGCAGTGTAAAGCTTGCGTTGATATTGATTATAAGAATGACATCAAAATGTCTAAGAATGGCATGAATTCTAATCCCAAATCTTTCTGGTCTTTCATTGTTGATAAGAGATCATTCAAATTAATACCATCTCAAGTTCACTCATGACATCAAATACTATCTAATATTCTCGTAAACTTATAATCTCAATTTATCAAAACTGTTTACTTCAGTAGTTAGGTTTTCTGAATAGATACAAATAAAATGAATGTTGTGTTCAAGTCCTTGACAAATTCGCCAAATAACACTGCTGCAGTCGAGTCATAGCAAACATTTTGCATCAGTAATAACAACTTCTAAATACAATGTAAAAAAAATCTATAAGCTTTGAAAACATTGTTAATTTTACAACCATTTTAAAGCACATCATATTGTCAAGAAATGTACCAGATATTGTTTACAAAATATAATAATAATAATAACGTGACATTAAAATTTGCATACAATTAATTATTATACAATGATGAAACAATTTGCAAAAAATGATTCATAACACTTTAATCAAAACAGCGGATCCTTCGAATGCTATCAGATTACAAAAGAGAAGAAAATGCCATTTTCATCGATGTATTCTCATTATTTAGGTCGTTGTAACCTATAATTCCTACAGATTGTACAGAATAAACAGTAATTTAACAATTTATAATGTGCTTTGTCTTTTATTTTTCTGAAAGATTATCTGTCTCGTATAGTGCAATATGTTACAGATATGTAGTAAATATGTACTCACGTATACATATACAATACATATGTGCATATATATAATTATGTCTAATTATTAGTAAATATGGAAATGTTTGGTTTAATTAATTTTCATGTTCAAATGACCTCTGTATCAATAACCTATACATCGTGTATTAAAAAGAAATTAATAAAAGTAACAATATGTCCAGTACTATATTCCGAAATCAATAAACAAACATTTATATTACACCATGAGGACTATAATACAATAAATAGCTAATAATATGCAATAGAACATTTATAAAAGCGTAGAAAATATTTCTGGCAATAATTTATCTAAAACATTAATGTTGCTATTACATATATATACTGGTGCAACGTCTCATACCTTAAACGCATATAATTTATGTCTGTTTAGAAATATAATGAATTAGTCATTTCTCAAGAGCTGGTAAATGAATACGCAAAGTAGTATACGAGTATAGTGCTAAGATAAAGTTTGGAATCCATATGCTACAGACGACTGATTAACATTTTTCTTAAGACAATAATTAGTATGGTATACTTTTATCAAGTAAAACTTCTACTTCGATATTAAGTTCCATTTCTTGTTTTTGAGAGTAGGGAGTTTTATAGGTTGATATTCCTCGTCCGATTTAGCAAAATTATGTTATCAACAAATCGTCACGGAGATAGTTTCCTTCCGTCTGTGGTAATACCTCCATTTCACATGACTCGCACGAAATGTTGTCCCTAATTCGTTCTTCTACCGTTATCTGTGCAACTTCAACTTTTCAACGTTTTAAAGAAATATTGGAATTTGATTCTATCGTAAAGAGGAATTTTGCGACCGTCATCGATTGCTAAAAACATTCCCTGAAATCCGCTTAGTCAGTTGTATGATTGGCTTGAAGTTTTGTCTTCAATTGTCTCAATTATCTTGTATTTTGTATGAAATATTATAATCACTATCTACACACACATATATTCCATTTGGAAAACTAATTCTATACTACGAAAATAAAACGTTAGATAACGAAATTGTCTCTTGTTTCCATTCCGTATTCAATTAGATATTTTTAATACCTATCTTTGTCATATACACTTAATACCTATCTTCGTCGTATACACCACACAAACATTTGCTGCAATATAAAACTAATAGCGTATTTAAAATGTAAGAGATGGAAAGAATTCCAAATTCAAACATGGTTTATAAAAAAAAATCGAAATCTGAATTAATGTTGTGTAGGTATGTATGTATATGTATAATGTATATGAAATGTTGTTAGTAATAACTACGAGTATACCATTCCATAACATAGCATTAACATTCTTTAGAGAGATAAGTTCAAACTGCCATTACTTTGTCGAGATTAATTGCTGCTTAGTATATTAACTTCAAGGCTATCAGTAACGAAATGTAGTATAAAATATGCCTGTTAGCTGTTTTGTAGCGATAACAATTACTACCGCCACCTATGGGAAGAAAAAATAAGGAGGTTCAAAACAATAGACACATTACATAATTTGTTTTCAAAGCAATAATTACGATGCAGTGATGGCAAATGTGCGTTTTAAAAACCCCATATTTTGTTGCCTTAATGATGTTATTTCACAATAGCTACCTTTATTTTTAATCACTGTTTGCACTGTTTTTCAGAATAGATTTGTAAATTGTTCCTTTATTTAAAACAATATTATACACAGTTCTCATTAGCTTTGGTTAGTATATTTTGCTTCCAAATAAAAATGTACTTAATTAATTCTAAAATTGATCTTACTAAATTACTTCACAGTATTTCCAATAATGACAAGTGCATCTACTGTGGAATATGGATACACACGATTTTTGAATGCGGTAGGTGGGATGAGTTTAGTTTTAACACCAGACACGCTTGTACCCACAATAATGAAAATCGAACTGAAAATGTATACATAGAATGATAGTGGACATCATGAGACGTAAGGAAACAGACGAAAGAAGGAGACACCTCCTGGGTAAAAAAATTAATAGAAATAATTACTTTGCAACATATGGAAGTATTCTTGTATAACTTACTCTCAAAAGCACTCTTTTTAATTGTATACATTCGGTGTGAAATGTTTCTAAGGAAACGTGAAGGATGGTGAGTGTGATAATTGGGAGCTTCAAGCGCAAGACCTGGGAATTGATTTAGTTTGTTGAGTATAACGAGAGAATACGTAATATTCAAATAATTGTAGGGAAACTAAATAATTATTATTAAACAGCGACTACTAATTTAACCACTTACATCACCTCAAATGCTGATTCTACGCCTTTTCTTAAATTTACTTATAACAAATCATTTGTTTCTACCTTCTGATGTCCCAGAAATCATTGATACAGTGCAAAAAATTCAAAATAAAACTACTATTGGTTATAACATTTCTGTAGATTTTGCTTCAGATGCCGCATCAAATATATTGGATCTTTTTGTTAGCATGATAAACTTGACATTAGACTTTTCTAGTGCCTATAGTTTCTGCACAGTACTCAAAAAAAGTCAGTTGCCAATAGAATACACCCTATTAAGTCAGTTCTAGGTTCTAGTATGTTACTTGTCACTGTTGACAATTTTTATTTATTCATATTCATACTCAATCGAAAATCCGAACAATGATAACATAAGCAAATACTATATTTGATTCCTAGCAAAAGCAATGTTTTTAAAGTCTTTCTTAATATCAATAATAATTAATGCAATATTTTGACATGTACATATATATTACATATACTACTTAGGGCGGGTTTATCAATGTGAGGATAAATAAATTAACTTGCAGATAAAATTTTATTCGTAAGATAATTACAATGAAACGTTTATTGAGTGTTAAATAGAAGTTATCTGCAAGATAAAGTATTGTACTTGCTAAATTTTATCTGTCAGTTAGCAATATCTGTCAGTTACTTTCCTAACACTTTTATCCGCACATTGATAAACCAACCCTTACTTCATTAGATAACCATTTATTACATCTGAATAATTCATTTTTCAATCGCTTTCTTTTTAAAAGCATTTTCATTGCTTGCTCATTTTCAACTAGAAGATGAAGAACTTCATATCTTGTAATCATTCATTTATGCTTGTCAAGAACAGTTTATTATTGGACACCATATTTACACTGGACGTAACTGACTATCGATATGAGTGCAATAAATCTTGAACTCAGTGCAAATTTTTTCAGTACCAGTTACCAGTGGAATTCAAAATTTCTAAAAACAGTGCTTGAACACTGCCAGAGCTATAATATATGTAATAGTATATTAAGATACAAGTTTCATAAGACACGATTTTTGCGGACGCGTTCAAGTACGCAAAAATGGCTCTTCAATCGTGTATTTTACACTATTTTTTCTATTTCGATTATTAAAAGTTCAAAAGATTAAAATGGAGACATGTTTTGTTCGAACATTTTAGAAATTTTCTTTTTTTGAAGTTGGTTACTTGGATTTTTAAGTAAAACAATTAAAGTTTTTGAATATCGGAGGTGTTGTATGTCATTTTGTTTAAAAGGTAGTCTGATTTATGCAATAAATTAAACTTCAAGAAAATAAAATTAGCATACGATAAAGTAATACTTTATGCAACCAAAACGGGTGTAGGCATATGCAACCTCTTCTACTCCTCGTATGCATTGTTAGCGTTCCATTCATCAATGTAAATTTGCATAGGTACATAATGTGAGTAATGGGGAAACGCAAGAAAACAAATTTTTGTATTTATAGCTTTGTTTCTTTTTCTGTAACTTTGAAATTATAAAAATTTCTTACGCTTTATAATATCACAAATTTACAAATACCGCTAAAGTAATAACAATAGTAATCAAATATACATTTCACCGTAATATAGTAGTTGTAGGAAACGAGATTTCTACGTAACAATCATTCTTTACTAATTCCTTTCATGCTTTTTTATGTATTACTTTAAGTGCCTTCATCCTTATATCTAATGGACCTAACAGAGTCTACAGAAGAGACAATCAGACTTTACAATTTTAGTTCGTTTATGTAATTTAATCAAAGACAATCAATCATACTGCTGAAATACAGCATTAATATACGAAATTATCAAAAAATTAAGAAGATAACGGGTTAAATGAGTATTTACACTAGGTATAATTGTTCCTGTGGGAATAACCGATGTCATGAATTTAAATCGAGAAAATTTAATTAATTCATCTGAAACTGTAGCTAGTATCAAACAACAATACACTTCAATAAAATTTAGATGAACATCTGGCACAGTACTCGAAGCCGTTTCGTTAGTAATAGTAAATAAATTACATTCGAGTAGAAAAGAGCGCAATAACATTAAGAAACAATACACACAATCTTAGGTATAGGCATCTACGATAGTGTCAACTATTAGATATTGATTTACGTATTTATAATTAATTTTATTTCAACATTAGTCTTCATTTCATCTTTTCTCCATTTTAATTTGTTTAAGTTCCACTGCTTGTAAATGTTCTTTTTCTGATAGTCCTGTTTCAAAGTCTGTATTGTCCTGTCTTCTATTTTTATGACTGTTATTGTATAGGCAGTAGTGTTGAAATACGAAGAAGAAGTCGAATAGCAAGGAGAAAACACCTAGCCAAAGTTTGGTGGGATTTTCCAAGATCCACGCCCATTTTTCTGAAATTTATAAAAAAATATAATTTCAAGAAATAACGCCGAGGATAAGATGATTATTTGCTAACATTTTGTTGCAAATGCTTTGCTGTTTAGGTTGGTGTTGGCTTTCATATTTTAACTTACCGTAATTATAAGCGTTCATAAACATCTGCAGAACACTGCATATACCCCCAGCTATATCCAGTAACACTGTTGCTATGCTCCAGCCTTCTGTGCTTTGTCGTTTGTAGTTCATGATGGCCTGAAAATAAGAATATTAAATACTTCCTTCATCGAAAACAAATATTTCGGTTATCACAAAGAAAATTATAATCAAAGTAATAGACAGTAGTCTATAAGTAACAGTGACAGAATTTTAAATTTATTTGTATGTGGGTATCAGTTGATAGGTAAGTACAATAATAATTTAAATAATATGAAAATACATAATAACACTATTGATTTGGCACAAATGAAAAAATGATACAAAAGATTTAGAGACATAAAATCAACAAAGGAAATTATTGCTAATAAACATAATAATCCTATTTAAATGGCAATCTGCAAGTCTGGTTGCCTATAATGAAAGCAGTATTGTTATTAAAATCATTATTAAAACAATTTTCATCAACTTTCGAATATTTAGCTATACTATAGAATTGACACCTTCGAATACATGGATTGTAATATATTGCATGTACTTTCGTATATGTAATAATACTTACTTGTGGTCCATATTTGCAGAATGTAACAGACAATTTAATATAGGAACAAATGTATAAGAAATCCAGCCACAGCATATAACCCATAAAACATAGTACTGCTGTCACTGCCATAATTATGACAGAAATGTAATGGAACCATTTACCAAACCATGATATCTTTTGACCACCCCTGTCATACCACAGACATTGCAAGCCTGTGAAAGCTGTTATACCAAACGCATGAATGCCGAAAACTATATCATTCGGTAGTACTGAGACAATACTGAAAGGGTATCTTTCTTCATACTCTGCCTAAAATATCTTATTATAATTTAAATCTTTTTAATACGTTAGTGATCAAATTACCCTTATTGCTGGAATGTAATATAATCCTAAATTGAACATGGAATACAAGACATAACCAGTTATGTTGACCACAACGAAGTCAAAATTGAGGCCTACCACACTAAAACCAGTAATCATATTAAATAAAATATAATACATCTTACTATTACAACTTACCTCTTCCTTTTATAATTTTCATATGTTTGGGGGTAAAACGATATCGACCAAGTGAAGAAGTATGCCCACCCTATGATTATGGATAAGATTTCTATTACTTCATTTTTGTATATCTGGACTGTGATGAATGCATGCTTTGCCCTGGAATTAATTTTTAGTTGAAGCACATCTTTTTACCATTAAGTTAACGTAGTACTTACCCTGGTATTGATGAATTGGTGACTAGGTTTGTTTCGCTTGCTTTAATAGCATGTAATTCGATTGGTACTTTTCTTATCACAGAGCTGCCGTTGACTTCAATAATGTCTGGACTAACTATAAGATTTTCTTTATGTTGTACATTGATGTTGAAGGTTAGACCATCATATGTCGTACAGTTACTGCAACAAAATAAGAAGATTAAGGCAAAATTGTGGTTTCAGCTGGACTAACTTCGTAAGTAACTTATATACATAGTTATTATCTAGACATAGGACTTTATTGCACTGTACGGATTATATATTTTTAATTATTTATTGGATTCAGCTAATTAATGGGACAATCAAATCTGCAGCGGTCGTTTCTATTATAACGAAATAATTTTTTTCAGGGTTGAATGAAAAGAATAATTTGAAACTTATTGTGTAACAAATTTAATATCTATTCACAGACACGAACTGATATTACACAGTAGTTAGAGAAAATTGTATTTTTGTAATGAAGCGAAACTATGAAGAATTAACAGCAGTATTCAAAATACATTAATAAAGTGAGGAATATCCTACTGTATACAGGTATTTCAAGGTAGTTTTCTCAGTGCTTGGATTTTGTCATATGTTTATTATAATAGTAAGCGATAACAAATAAGTAAGTAGTTTATGTAGGTACAAAAACTTGAAAAATTGGAATGAGATCATATTAACAATTATATCGCTGGATCACTGTTTTCGCAGATAATTATAACGAAATACTTGTAAAAATTGTTATCTGGATATTAATTTGACAGTTTCATGTCAATACTTTTAATGATTTGTGAAACTGTGGATTAGTTTTGAAGAAAAGAGACAACTGTAATCGAAATAACTTTTAATGCTAAACAAATATCTAAAGATATGCTTCAATTCTGAAATATCAAAAAAAGTATTTAAATATCACACAAAAATTTTATCATATTCGGTATAAAGGTTCTGATATCTCCCTAACGGCATAAGGTCCAATGTCTAATTCGAAAAACTTGACAGAATGTCTTACAAATTATTATCGAACATTAAACCTGTAGCTTTATTATCGTTTGAAACTAGAAATATTTTGCATGTATTTCCTTAATATTGTGACATAATGATTTCGTAGAATAGCTCCACAGTTACTAGCGTTAACCGTTAACTATGTTGCCATTATCTGATAAACAATCTACACGGTTAATAGTTCATAGAATCATAGAACTAGAAGAAATTAGTATGAATTAATATGCACAATATTTGTATCCCTTCCTAAATTGCAACTTAAATTTTGCACTCATACTACTAGCAAGAAATTTGAATTAATCGTTATGCATTTCTACGTGTTGCTCATATAGTCATAAATACATTAGTTGTTGTGATAAACGAATAAACAAATGTCATCAATAACCTGCATGCACGTGCCGTCTTAGTAGTGAACAGAAAAACTGGTATGATAACTTGATTTTTCTTTGATTAGAAGAATTCTGATGGAACTTCATTCTTGTTTTTCCTCAGAGGTCCTACATAAATCAGCTTTACTTTATTCAATGCATCTATCAACTCTATGAAACCACACCAGTATTGGCCGTTATGTTTCGGTGAAATAAAAAAAGTTTAAATTATCTCTCTTATCAATCAAGATATTGGACATCCGCGTACTAGGTGGGCACACTGTATATAATAATCTATTGCATAAATATTCCGAAAATTATGAATAAATACATTAGTGCTTTTGAAATTGAAGGAAAAATATCCCGATTTCTATATTCAACTCTGAGTTCAGATTTGTCAAACCTTAGAGCTGAAAATCAGATTGTAATTCTATTGGCATTTGTAACACACGCATATGTCGTACCCTGATCCATTAGTAGTGAAAATTGACGTTATATTTTCATGACTAGTCTTGAAGGTTGAAGTGGATAGTGGCAAACTTGCCAAAGAATTGAAGCTGACAAATTGAATAATTGAAGCAATTTACATGATTGATGATAGTTTTATATTGAATCCTTATGATTTTTTCTACCTCTGTAAATGACTATATCATTGCTACTATTGGACACATGACAGTTCATGTTACTCTGAAGCTTCTCTATAATAATTCTGCGGCGTTTTATCTACTCTGGTGATGTCTACTTGTATTTAAATGTTATAATAAAAACAGCAATTGTTTTTTCAAATAAATACAAATGTATACATCCTATTTTTATGAAATGGAACAAAATCTATAAATTATTCAGACAGACTTCGTTCAAGCATTTAATAATGGACGTTAACAAAGTAATAGAAATAATCATGTACGAGATATTTTGAAAACATTATAAATGAGCTTGCTAATCTCTACAAAATCATTCTAACAGCAATATACAATGAACTATCTAACTGTTTAACTTGTGTTATAATATATTATGTATGTATATCACATGGGAAATTTCACGAATGCGTAAAAAATAAACGACCTTTATCAAACCACTTACTACATACACAGGTCACTGTTTAGTGGTGTACGTTAGAAAACGGAAATAATTAATTGGATGATAGGAAATATCGTCATTTACTGTGTACACTATATATGTATAATGCGCTTGCATTATAATAACAACAGACACGTAAACATGTCATTATCAAAATGACCTGTGGTTTGTTGCTGGACATCATGTATATAGATATGTTGTTTTACGGAAAGGCATATTATGTCGTTATTAAAATATTTACATATGTATGTATGTACATATACATATACTCACCTCTAGAAAAATCTATAATCTAAATTCATTAGCTAAATGAGATTCAAATTGCATCTGTTATTTTAAGTAAACAATTTCTTAATTCGAAAATATGCCGTAAGTTTGTTTCTATCAATATTATTTCCATTAGTAGCTAAAACAGACATGTAAGCAATTTTCTTTGTTAACAGTTGTAGAGTCAACTGTTTTTTTTCGAAGAGTAATATTCCAATGCAATCGGTACTAATACAATAAGCATTCAGATTGCATCCTCCTATAATTCTCCACTAGTCTTGTTTATGGTGAATGAACTGGTTTATCAGCTAAGGTGACCTCTAATAAGGTCTTCGTATTTATAGAAAATCTAATAATTATGGGGAATGATTCTTTCTTTAGATACAAGCATACATTACATACAATGTATAGGTATAGATAGCGCCTTGTTATCGTTTGATATTTATTTATAATTTATATGCGTTCATTCCGTCACTTGCTGAGATCAATACGGCAAACTTCCCCAAGTTATACCTTTCCTATTAATTTATCGTCATTTCAAAATTGATTTAGGGCAAAATTGGGGTTTCCGTTTGTTCGAAGCAAATACAATGAGTACCTAGTTAATTGATTGAAAAGGTATGACTGTACAGATTGAAACTTAACTTGCCTTTGTTTCAGCTTCAGGTTTAATGACAACATGAGACTGTAGAATATATAAATGGAACTGTTCTTTTGCGAATGAAACTAGTAGCAAATTTATGTAGCTATTACAATCCCTATCAGTTTTTGTAACTGAACCCCTCAAAACTAACTTTCGTTCTAAGTATGGCAACTCTTATAAAGTGGTGGCTAAAGTAAAAAATAAATTTAGCTGAATGTATGAACACCTATTTATTATTCGTTACAAGAGATTGTTTCTGTTTGCTTTTATTGAGAAAGTTATAGTGAAATGCCTTTTGCGAGCTGTGGATCTTTTTAACAATTGTCTTCGACCAAATTTCAAACCATAAAATATTTAGTTCACACATTTATTTCATAAAAATTAGTAAATAATCATTTTTAATTTAGATTCAATAGATCTCTTAATTAGACATTTCATCTTAAAAGTTTTCGAAATTTGGTACTTAACTACTTAGTGAGTGTATTTGTATGTTTGCAGTTGCTAGTACGATAGCACGACCACGATAACAATATTAAACAAAAATCTTAGAACGGTATCTTGACTTTACGACTAATCAACATATCGACCTCTTTAAATCTATAAACATATTAATATTGTCCACATATACCTTGTATTAAGTACCTGGTTCGTATGTAGTGTGATTGCACGTATATACATACATAGATGTATTGTGGTATTCAAAACAAACGTCAATGCCCGACCTCGACAGTGTGAAAATAAATGTTTTTTAAACCGGGACTCATTACTAATTACTAGTTATATATGACGACGTATAGAATGCAGATACTTGCCAAAGTGGGTAACGTCAACCTTTTAAGGAACGGCAGAGAGGTCATTCAGTTTTAATTCCGCATTAGTTATATTGCAAGGTTAATACAATTTATCAAAGAGTTTAAGTTCCTATAGTTTTCAATTTCTTCTAATTACATTTTAGGTATAATAATATTCCTTAAAAGCATTATTACAGCATTATTAGCACAATTATGTTACTAAAATATACATTTACTCCTTTTTATATGCCTCGCATCTAAATTAATTTATTATAACAAACTATTCAAATTCAGGTTCAGATTGAACTAGCTTATCTAAAATATAGCTAAGCTTTTAATACCTTATAAAACGAATTTTGCTACGATTGTATAAATTACAAAAAAATAGAAGTAAACTCCCAAAATTTTGTTTTCAGATTTCACGATATTTATATCCTACATTAAGTTAAACAAATAAATGTATATATTATAGTGCCTTTCAGAGCCTAACTTATTTAGCGAAAGCTTTTAAATATTTGTTTTCCGAATTCCTCTTTTTTTGGTGAGCTCGTAACAGATTGGATTTGTACGAATTTAAACAGCTCACTGGTATTTCAGTCGATAATATTCTATACTAGCGGGATAGTAAAATGCATGGCAATGCATGAATGCATTTTAAGCGACGCATGGGGGACAATATTATACACACACATTTCTGCTTGCTGAATTTATGTAATGAATTTTTTCTTGTACTCGTTTAGGTTAATTATACCAGAGCACTGTATACAATATTTTAGTACAGTGTTATTGTTTATATATTAATCGACTTTTTGAGATGATGCATGAGGCAATATCCAAGGACATACTACGTAACAGTATGTTTACTATGTTTTTTAAGATGTGTATTAGATTAATTCATTTGCATAATTAAAAATAATTTATACTTTAATTAATACTTACTTATCCGCAAGATCGACGTAAATGAATTGTCATACGTCTGCCAAGTGCTTTTGGAAGTAATATTGTCAAGAGAGTACCAGAGGTTACGGGATCAAATAACAAAAACATTAAAGATGACTTGTGAAAAGAATAAATATTTATGAAAGAAAGTAGGAGCAATTTAAATCTATATGCTAATACAGAATCAAAAGAAATTGAAAAACAAGGGACTCAAACTTATATTAAGTCTTATAGACTTGAGCTTTTTAATTTCATTTAAGGTTTATTATAATAACAATATTTTAGATATTATGTATTAAATCTAACAAATTGTTTAACTTAAGGAAAAACAAGAAAACAAGAAAACAAATTAAAATCGTGTATATGCATATCATGCGTCAGAGCAATAACAACCAATTTATCTGGACTGTAGTAGGAAAATTGTGTGTCAATGATGAAGGTGACAGTTATTAGTTCACTATATTAACCAATTATTAGACTACAATTTATTGCGTAAAGGATGAATGGTTTTCGTAATAGCTCACAATATACAGCTTCGACATGGTTACCTAATTATCATAAATAGTGAGCTTGTGGTTTCGTCGTCCCTGACAATGTAATAATATATATTACCAACGAGTTGGTACATTTTTGCGTAGATATTTCTTGTTAGCAAGGATTATAATAAATATTAAGTAATTAGGAATTTTCAGGATAATCCATATTATTTACTTTCCATAAAAGATCTAAATATATGTGAATATAAGCTAAATACAGATCAGCACGTAGCTTATGATGATTATAGCATAGTCATAATCCGTATTGAGAAATAAGAAAATATTATCTAATGTTAAAATAAACTAAGAACGATGTACGCTCAGTACGACTTAGTCTTCGAACGATTTTAGTAAGGTAACTCATTAAAATATGTAATCTACCAATACTTTTGAATTGAAAGATGATTCTAATGCACGCACATGTGCAAATAAATTACATTGGCATAGAAAAGTTTAGAATGTTAAGTTCTAAACGTTCCTGGAATCGTTTAAGAGAAATTTTGATAAAATAATGTTGAAACTGCTAATTGTGCCGTTGATACCTTGATTTAAATAAAACCAAACAAACTTTAAGAGAGCACTGCATAAGCTACAGCAACATTTATTGAAAAAGTTGGTTTTAAAAGATAGAGCCAGATATTGGTGATAAACAATGGTGTTATGTCTACTGTGAAATAATTTAGTGACGAAATTAGCAACTGTGGCATTTTCAAGGGTTTGATTATCTGTATGTATCAAAATAACAGGGGATAATATTGTATAATGAAGCTTTAGAAAATAAATATTGGATGAGATTTAGATTATATTTTATTCCCATAGTATTATCGCTGTCGCAAATGTTCATAAATCCTCTAACAATAATGTTAGTGGGTTTAATGATCATATAAGTGATGACAATTGGGGAGACGTTTTTTCTCTCAATATACATATATTACGCTAAAAATGCGGAAATTTTTATACCATTTTAATAATTCATTGCCAAAAATTCCAAAACAAAACAAACTAAGGGTTTGGTCTAATCAAGTATTAAGTAATCAAAAAGTAAAAATATAATACTCTGTTAATTGCAACTAGATGTAGGCATAACTATAAGAGAACGATCAAGTCAGTATCATTTATAGCGAAACTGGATGAACTTAGTAAGGTACATTGGTGTTGATGATCGAATCACTTTTTTTTGAAGTAAGTGAAGAAGAATAAGGATAAAATCTCGCAGGATATAAAAGTTAATATCAATTTTTATATTTATAAACGCTTCAAAGTCAGACTGTTTGTATAGTATTGCTGAATCGTTAGCTGACTCTGTTGGCGCTTCTTTTTCAGAAGGTTGTTTCCTTAATTCATAATCCTGAAAAGATGTTGGACGATAAAATGAAAACGGGTATCTACCGATACCCTAAGATTAATATTAAAATATTATTATCGGTTACATATCTAAGAAATGAGTGACTGAAAAACAGAAGCTACTAAATCTCTGGAAGACTGAAATAAAACTGAAATTTCAGCTATATTTTATTGCACCACATCTCAAATATTAAGTGTTCTTTTATTCCTTTAAAATAGTTTTTTACGTGATACACCGACGCGACAGTTTGTTACATATTAAGACTATCTCCAATTTTTGAAAAACTAATGAATTGAACCTAATTGACTGACGTAGAAATGTATTAATATATTTTATCTCTATAGAACTATAGATTTATATTTATTTATTTTCGATAACACAAATCTAAATCATGGTAAAAGAAAATAAAGTAGGGTCTATCTAAACATTTGCGTTTCGATGTTCCGAAACATATACCTTCCGTTACGCTTCTATCTAATCAAGTAATCATTCTTGCCCGAAAATGGAATTTATACTTTTAATCCTTTAATTGGGTCGCTATAGTAGAAAGAACTATATGTATAATATAGGAATACTTCTACGAAAGTTAACCAAACTAGAGTAGGAATTATAATTCATTTACCTGGAAATTTCCAGAATTACTGATTGTTTATCAGTTGTTATTATAATCGAACTTATATTAACATAAATGATTATTTTTAAAATTACTCTAGATTACTTGTCAAAACAAAACTGTTTAGTTTTATCGAATCACATTGAAGTCACATCATTAAGTACTGTTTCATATTTTTGCATCAGCATTTTAAAATTAAAATGAATGGAAATTAAGTATTGAATTGAATGAAGAGGATACAACAATCATACTTACAATGGACATTGTTTCATTGGTTTCTCGACAAATTTGAAGCACATACTTGTACACAATCAGATATTTACTGATCGCTCTTTCATTTCAACATGAAAGTTTAGAAAACATTTCATGTTCTCAATTGGTTTGTCTTAGTAACGAGTTTCAATTATTTAGAGCCCTCTAGCTGTTGATTTATGCGAGTATCTCACCACTTAAAAATATATTTGTTTGATTTCTTCCGCAGCCGGTTTTATATAGTTATTTGTTTACATCGAAAGTTGTTACTAACCTATATTTTGAGGAGTAGGATCAGGTAGATCTACAATACCCAGCACAACGAGCGCGAAACGTTTAAAACATTTTACCATTTTCTAGGAGCATGATTAATTACATCAATGTCCACGATATTTTGAATTAATGTCACAGAACTCAGAGAAAGAGAGAGAGAGAGAAGTCGATTGGCGCCATGCTCATTTACTTGGATATGCTTTTGGTTATAATTACATGCGCTCTTGAAAATAAAAGCTTTCTTTTTTGTCTCATTTTTTTAAAATATTATTTATATTTTCAAATTTATCAGAGAGATTTCTGATTTTGCCGAAACTAGCACTTGTAGCGGTAAAGCAACCGCGCTATAGTGAACATCGTAAAATACATTGATATGCAATTAAAAGTGAGATAATGCAATCACCTAAATTATCCGCATCTGATCAGTATTTGCTACACATAATAGGAACTAACTCCAAAGGAGAATTACTGTGAAATAATCTATTACCTTGACGTGAACTTTTGCAACTCGAATTTGCGTTGTAATTGTAATAGTTAACATTTGCAATCTTTCAGGTCATTCTATTGTCAGAGAATCGCATAGTTTTTAACATAAAAGCGTAAATAAGAATATTCCAGAGCGTGCAGAATCGACAATAAGTGAAATAAACAAAGATATTGCGTCAAGGAGCGTAAGAGTAATTGTAACTATCACAACTAACATTGTAGATGAAGACTGTACAATTGTCGGGAGTGTGGTGAAGTGGAATGGAATCTGTCTGTGGATAGTATTTAAATGACATAATAACCAGTAGAAGCAATTAATTTTTAATGGATTGTGGTACATAGAGGTTTATTATAAAAATATCAGCAAACTATTTTATTATAATTCTTACACCACATTTTTAAATTGTATTGGGAGCACGAAAAATTCAACTATACACAAGCTACTAAATGCTAAATGATAACCTAGCCGAAAACAAAATTTTTAGTTCTTAAAGCAAACAACGCAAAAGTTACCTTCTTCGTGACTCACATTTTCATGATACAATTTACATTATTGTTACTTTATGTGCAATTTCGAATGTGAAACACTATTTAGCAATGATAACTTATTACTACATATTTAGAAGCGATGAAGTACGAAGACAATATTTTCGTTCTTAGGTTCAAGGCTGCCAATACAAAAACAAAAAGAAAAATTATAATCTAACAATCAAAAATATGTTTTCAGTTTAGATAACTGTATGTTATTCTATATATTGATAGATAGAAAGTAGTATAAAGCTAATTAAACGCAATATGTCAAGATTAAGTATACCGGGCAAAGAAAGTGAACATTCAAATATTTGACAAATTTATAAATAAAGAAAGATTTATTGGAAGCCCTGTTAGAACAAGGCAGTTGTTTTAAAAAGTTTGCACTTATCAAAATCAGTAACAGTTGAAAAAAATAAAATGAATGCTTAAAATTACAGTAAGGTGACCTACATTATATGAAATACCAAATTTTCAATGTAATAATCACACTGCAGTACATGAATATAAAATATTATGATCGTGGTAAACGCCACAAACTGTAGTTAATTTAAGAAAAAAGAAAAGAAATCGAGAAATTAATAGGAAAAGAACGTAATCGTTTTAGGATATTAGTATCCTGTCTTGCATTGGTTTTACATCCTATTTTGGAACTGATGCAAATAAGCAATAAAAAAAAAATAAGAATAAAAGAAGTGATAATTATTTTTCTGCTAAATTCCAATGAGAGTAAAAATGGGAATTGAGATTACAATAATTTATTGTACACAACAGAGAATGCTGAAACTTACAAATACTTTGTGCACCTGCAATGATTTCTTAAACCTGTTTGAATACATCGACCTTCTTAGTTCATTGTATGTACTATATGTAGTTTCTATGGCAATACGTTTGTTGACATGCATTAAGTAGATGCAGAGATCTTGCGCGCATTTTAGACTACTACCGCTTTATCAATTTTATTTTGCTCAAATTATTTTTAAATGAGTTTAAAATCATGAACAACTAATGGATTGAATTATTATCAGTCTTGTAGTAGATAAACATATCGCATGAGAATTTTAATACTATACTACTGGTTGTGCAAACATTTACTTTGTATCGTAACAGAATTAAGATTTTAAATTTTATTACGAGTTCCCAGTGCGTGGATAACCTAGTTATTAAAATTCTTATTTCTGTTAACGTAGTATATGTACACATAAAGAGTATATTTTATTTTACCATATCAATTAATATTAAAAACTATTGTGTGCATATATTCAATGATGAAAATAACATTGTGTTAATAATAACTAAATAATTAACATTAGAACTATATCAAACTCACCTAATTATAAAGTCTATGGTTCGCTTCTCGTTTGTCAACAAAGTAATTGCCGTTTCAGAAAATTTGGCCACACATTCCGCACCACATATCACTAAAATTCACTCAATTTAAATTAAAACGAACACCGCATTTGATTGCGTGTTATGAATTACCTGGAATTGCCAATAAAATAAGTACTAATAAGTTATTCATGGCTACAACCAAAATTCTGTAATAAATATTTATAATATAAATAAAACCGTGAAAATCTAGTTGGAGCGATTTTGAGTAATAACCCTAAGCGAGTAGCATGCTGGTTTTAAATATGCCTCCTTTTGAGCTGAAACTTTCGATAACGCACGACCCCACCATAACACTGCAACTGTAGCGCTAGGTAGAGCCAGACCGTCCCAATAGGGAACCGAGATCAAAAAGTCAGTGTTGATAATTAATGTGTCTGTTCGACTGTATGTTTGTCAGATATCAGTAAACACTTCCTGCAGATTTTGTGTGCAGTGTTTTAGCGTATTATAATGCTGAATCGTTGATCCAAAAATAGAATGTATTATATTTGTACAGATTACGATTTTTATAATGAGATATTGATTTTATTGTACACTAACTTTCTTCTCAAGTATTTATGTCTACAATGTATGTTAATTATATTAGGATTTATTATTGACACTAATTAGAAACACACGACTATAGCAATCAGAAAAATCATTTTCAACGATGTTAATGTTTATAGATTTAAACTGCAACTATTGCGACTTGAGAGCATTTTTGAACACCAAAATAATAACAGCGGAGTGTCCTTGAATAAAATCCAAATTTCGAATTGTATTATTATGGAACAAAATATCTATAGATAGTGACCGGGCTTTTAGTAAGTAATAAACTACTTCTATTTTCGCTACTAGATCAAACTGTGTGGATTACGAACTGTTATATGCAACTTTTACCGTATTGGTTGGCACGGCTTTGAGTGCACGTGTTTCTAAATTTCTATTTCAACGTTCATACAATGCATTATTTTTATTAAGTTTTTTTTATCTAAAACTTATTTCATGAATCTGTTTTCTAATGTTTTTGTGTTAATCTTCTCGTCGATAATTTTCTTCTTTAGAGGTCTTTAAAAAGGAAATTTTTCTTTACATCTGCAACTGGTGTGGGAGATGTAAAGAAAGGTTCAATCATCGACTTCATGAAGGGTATGCCTGGCTGTGAACCACATACAGGGTTGACGAAACTATATCATTCTGTAGTAGCATCAGTTGTAAGATCGGACAATTTAATATTGTTGGTAACATCTGTTTTTGTTCTATTTAAATTTTGGTTTATATACTATAATAAATTAATAGATTGCCAGTTTGGGAAGTCGCTCTATCGACATTTTTAGTTGGCTGAAAAATTGTTTATTACGGTTTGATAAAGTTTATTTTAGAAAGAAAACTCGTTCATAATCAAACAACAACACCGGAAGGCTTTAAGGCCCCGAGTAAAATATATATAGAGGAATTTTGTTATATGGCTTATACAATTTTTGCATCACTTCGCGCTGCCTTACCGAGGCAAAATAGTCACACATCAAGTCGTATATATCCTTTCCGTATCCTCTATCTCAAATCTCATAGAACTATATTCCACATCTTGAACACTGCATCTAATAATGGTCTTTCTTTCATACCTTAATTTATAGTGATGTATAAACAAAACTCAATGATGTAAATTAGCAGAAATCCTGGAAATATTTAAGTTTCACTTCACCCATAGGAACTTATAGTTTGGCATTGTCTTATTTGTTGGTTCGAATATAACTTCGTTCTGAGTATGTTGACCTTAAATTTGTTCATGATTGTTGACTTTGTTTAGTTCGTCTATAGTTGGAACTCAGGGCTGCAGCGAAATCTATATTGCTTGTCCGACATCGCTGCAAGTTTTACTTTGTAATTTGTGTCTTTGTCTCAATGTATTCAGTGACCTTGTTGTATCCTACCGTTTATAATGCTGCGCTATTAATTACGTTGCCTCAACAGCAAATAATAGATAATTTTCCCGAGAAAAAAGTCACCGTCTCCACGGAGAATTGAACCCTGCCTGCTAGCAATCTTTCACATCACCGGACAGCCGCTTAATTATCGCGAAGATAGCAGTAGTTGTGAAATATATAAACGTACTTTTGAAACAAATAAATAAAACATAGCGTGTGCTTGCATTGGGATTATGTAAATCCTCTCTAAATAAATAATTATTTGTTTAAAAAAATTAAGATTGCACAATTTTTAAATGCGAAACTGTTTTGGGAAGACTGATTTGTGAATGGAATAATACCTCTAATTTCAGAATCAAATTTGAAATTGCATTTTAAGAGAGGGAATATCATTCACAATATATATATATATACACTGTCATTCCTTTTAAGAGTAAAATCGTGAAAATAACACGAGTTAGTTTATTGAACGGTGTTCAATAAGCATACTTATTTATGGGCAGTGGTCAACGGAAATGATTGTAAAGAAATCTTTTGAAGTATGTTCTTGTCTGTGGTTTTTCTTTTATTAATGGTTTATCTTTGGCGTGCTATCTCTCCACAAACATTCGAACTACAATGACGATTGATGATCAATTAGATGTCTCCACCGTTCCAATTTTCAAATATTTAAATAACTTCTAATTAATATGATATCTACACCTGTACATTCTTCTAATTCACCATGCGCTATTTTTGTAATACAATTTTATACCTTAACTAAATATGTATATTTAAATATAACGTAAACACATAAGTATGAGAGAGATAGAGAATATCAAAAATACATATGCTTTAATCGTTTTTTGCAGATACATAAAATGTTTGGTGATAAATATTCACATTTCAGACAGACAAGGTCTCACTTTACATTAGAACACACGTACTCTTTAAAAATATTCTTTGGATATATACACATAAGTTTATACTTATTCGGTGAAATCTTCGATAATTAGTAAATTTTCTATATTTACATTCCGACGTAAGTAATTCGCTTTATTATATTTTATAAATTCTTGATATTCTTACTTATCTCTTCAAAATATTAAATTTAATTTCATAAGGTTATATTTTCAACATTAACATCTACTCCACACAAACACTATTTCTGATGCGTATCTATATATAAAAAATGTATTTTCTAGATTGTCTCCTGATGATGGCGAAACATGTAGAGATAAAAATAAAGAAAATTGTGAGGAAGAATAAATCTATTTTTCAGTTTAATCATCAATACTCTACTAATATAACGTTTAATCATGAATCATAAATAGTGAGTTGTTCCAATTGAGTAGTGTTGATTGAGTGCCTGTACAGGGCCTCACACTTTGTGCAGTACTATAAAGTATTGAAAAAGTAAATAGGCATTCATTATTTTTCCCTTTGACTTTGTTCTTTACTTTATTATTACATACTTACGTTTATTATGCGAACTAAAGAGCGGAGACACCTAAATATTTCACTCAAGACGTCACTATTGCTAAAACCAACACTGTCTTAACGTGAGTAGAGGGATTTTGTAACCTCACCTTGATAATATCGGAACCTACGTGGATCTTCACCTGCTATTTCAGTAAGATGATGCCGCATGCCATACTGTGCTTCTCAAAAACTCTCGAGTTCAAATCCAAAGGCGAGTAAATGTTATTACTTTAAGAAATGAAATTTAGCACGTTATTGTCGAAATTAATCAGTATCAATAGATTCGATAAGACATTGTTTCAGATGTCATGTTCCAAAGTTACATCCATACTTTAGCTATGTACTTATAACTGTGGTCAAGTTCTTACCTTACTTACCTCGATTTATTCTATGTCTATGCAGTTAACTTTGTACACTGAAGAACTAGAAGATCGTGCCGATATACATATGTCTATTGCTATTTTTGGATATTTCTCTGCAATAACATACCACTGGGAGCTAATTTAGGGTCGTTACGACGTTTAGTTACATAGTATGTGTTAGCCATCGTCATTTTTAAATGTCTGAGTTAAGATAGCAATTGCTCTCTGGAGACAAACAAACTAGATTGTTGGTTATCTTTGGAGCGGCTGTGAGGTATGACTTGTAAAAATTACAAACTAATTAAGGATAGCCGCTGGTGTTCATCAGGAAAGTGTGTCCCGTTAGTTATAAAGACGTATAATTGGTAAGATTAAAATCGACCTCCTTCAAGTAAATTTTGCTACAAGTACTTGTATCTCAGAAAAAATTAGTACCAGTAAAACAAAGAACATATGTTGGAAAGTCTATCCAGTTAACCAAAATTAGCATTTTTGTATCACCTACATATATACTAAATGAAATATCTATAAATAGATTCAAAGATATTCTTTCCGGTCAAGGGTCACAGGCATTCCAAAATATATCGATGCAAATATAAATACAGTGACATTGACATTAAGTACTTGTGTTTTTATCTTTTATTATTACTCACTAGGTTATGATGATAAGGTGCCAAGTAATTTCGTCATACAATAATTGCATAGTGGGAAGTTGCTTACATAATTTACGATAAAGGGGGTCATTTTGGAGTCTAAAGAACGTTTTGCCCAGTATATCTCCCTTTTATATATAGTAAACATAATAATAGTATACGATACAAGCATATCTGGATATATGTATATATAAATGCAATATATAATACATAAGGTTATATAAAAACTTATATTATTATTTGAAGTACACAGTTATTTACAAAAGATTTGTATTTATCCCAGTTTTTCGTTTCTACCAATAAAAGCCTTCTCTTCGGTTAAGACGCTTTCCGTATCTGAAAGGGCCGCGTCTTTGTCTCTGTAAAGGATGTAGTGTTGTATCAGGAAAACTATGTCGAAAATAATCGAGACCACTCCTAACCAAAATTTCGTTGGGTTTTGTAGTAAAGACTCCCATTCATCTGAAAGTAAAGAAAATTATTGTTAAGTAAAAATATATTCATTACAGATAACAGATGAATCTCAGCTTTAGATATGTTTGTATTAGTGTTGACCATTAAAAAAATAATGTAATACTACCTACAATAAACGCTGAATTAATTTATTAAAACAAGGATGTGTTGCTAAAACTATCCTGAAAATAACTACCTAATCTTTATTGCTGCAAGTCGTATCTTTAAATAGATCTATATTTTATTTTATATTTTAAAAGCATTGATAAAAATACAGAATTAGTCTAATTTCAATCAGTGTTCGCTTCGCCATCGTCCTTTTAAAGCAATTCCGTTTCAATATCAAATGTTTTAGTTCTAAAGAGCTAAATTATAAAGAGCACAGGTTATGTGATCCAATCTTCTGAAATAGTTGTTTCTTTTTCAAATGGTGGTCACCTCTAAATCGTTCTCTGATAATTTCAACAGTAGCAGTTTATTTGTATCAAAACTTTGACGATCTTTAATAACTTCTTGTTAACACTTGCAATAGCTGGCAAATAATGCAGTATTGTGCAGTCATATCAGTCTTTAGATACCTTCTGAAGAAGCTCATGGTACGATCAGCTAACTTTCAAGTGAAAATATATCTACCCGACAACATTCAAAAAAATTGAAATGCACTGAACAACTGTCGTGAAAACCTACACTCACCTATAACATTTTGGTAATCTGAAGAAGTTAAGATCGACTAACAACGACAAGTGTCAAAACTCGTCAGCGTTATCACTATGCAAAACAAAATAGTAATAGCTTCATGAAAGATGGAAAGTGAGAGGTCACCAGATGATGTTTCAGCCCGCCCGGGTACGATTTATGGCAGTCGTTGGAGATTTTGCAGCTACTATTTCCCAACTTGATTACACAGCAAGAAGTCTGGTAATTACAACAATCAATGCAAATTATGTAGTCTTTGCAGCTACACTCACCGCAAATAATACAAGAACTGTTGGAACGTACAAATATCTTAAGTAAGCAATATTCAAATGCTTATAGTGTGGTATTCATGTTACTGATATAGCATTAACGGGGGCTCGTATTGTAGAAACATTACTTCCGGTTTGCTGTGTTGTAACTAGAAAACCACTTCTGGGTTTATTAGTGACAATATTCATGATACATACTTTTGTAAGGTAGAAACACAAGTAGCCTGCATAAAACATAAATCAGGAAGTTTCAAATATCGTAATTAATATATTTTCCCGATACGTATAATTATTACAACCAACTACTCAAGTGCATGTCTGAAAGCTTTTCGAAAAACTTAATTATGCATATAAGAGGGGAAATTTCGTAGAAATTGCACAATGTGGCGATAGGAAGTTGACTTATTATCAGCAAGAATATTAAGTTTTCAATTTCTCTCGAACATTTGTAACCTTTATTAATAATTATATTAATAAATCAATACGTTTTTGCCTGTAATGTTTATCAAAACTCTTAACATCATTTTGGGACTCTATGTATAACTTGATTAGTTTTTCTCGTTTATATGCAAAAAAACATCTCACTAAGTTTGATTATAGAATGACAAATCATTAGATATAAACAATATTTAAATAACTTATTCCGTTCTATTTATAAAATTTCATAACTTCTCGTAAGTTCATTACAACTTGGTAGCTAAGTAATGCAACAATAAGATTTAATAAATACGTCAAACGTTGTAACTTATTTGCAGAACACATTTTCTGAACAATATATACCTGTGGATTTAAGAACTTTGGACTATATTTATCTTAAAATCAACTATAAACTGCAGACAAAAAAGTACCGCGACGTCGGTTTCACGATATATCCATAGATACTAAACGGAAGGTTTCAGAAAACCATGACTTGTGTATGGGATTTTAAAAGTGTTGTGTAATCTATCCAGCAAAACTACAAATTATATCAAACCTTTATCCACCAAAATGAAGGACAAGGAATATAGTTTGAATTTTTTTACTATATAATAATAATAATAACAATAATAAGTAATTGCAAGTACATGGCATTGAACAGCAAACATTGGCTTATCGTTTCTGAAAATTGCCTAATATATTAAAATAGAGCATGAGAGAGAGAGAGATATGTCGTTTTTAGACTAAGAATAAGTAACCACCATCTTAATTTCTAATATGCGTAAAAAGAATGCATATAAACAAGTTTGTATTAATAGCTGTAGTATATGTAGAGATCTCCAAACTCATACGAGATATTATTGAGGTGACGTAGAACAAAAACATTTATATTGAATTAGAGTCATCAATTTCAAGTAATTTGAAATTTTATGAAATACAAAATATTTGCATGTACATATCATATACACTACCATACATAGTTATCCACCGTTTTGTAACTTAACAACAGCCCTGATGGAATCGACTGAACACATATTCGGGCTTTCAATCAGTAATCGAAATATATTTATTACTCCTAGGGGGTTAATAGCACATACCAGGGAGCGTTTTTATATTCGCGGAATGAATGTTGTAGGGAATGATTAAGCGCATTGGGGGCGTGAATGATGCAGCGACTCATAATTAGTATAATTAGTATATGTTATTAGACAGTTAGTCTTTGAGCTATCGTCAACCAAGTAACATAATCAGGAGTGAAAAGTGAAATATGGAACAAATTGAATATCGTGCCGTTATAAAGTTCCTTACCAAGCAAGGAAAATCAGTCGCGACCATGATGAATGAAATGTCATTGGCTTTTACTCGACTTTTGTCCAATTAAAAACCATGGTGTACAAGTGGCAATTTATTTAAACAAGGAAGGGAATCCCTTCGACCGGAGGCCGGGCAGGAGCATTGAGGTGACCACGCCAGCACTTATCCAAAAAGTTGAAAAAATTGTACTCGAAGATGCTCGACTAAAGAAGAAGCAACTCGCAGAAATGGTCCGATACAATAATTTTTAAAATCCTACACGATCATCTCGGCATGTGTAAGGTCAGCGCAAGATGTCACGAATGTACATGGTGCTATCAGAAGAATTACGAGAAGATCTAAAAGAATCGGCAAGATTTTGCCTGGCCTGGACATACATATTTCTTATGAAATAGAAACTTCTACGAACAGAAGAATGGTGCAGCAATGTGATCACTATTATCGCCGGTCATCGCCAACGTCTTCATTGAAAATTTCAAACGAGAAGCTGTTGTATCTAGCAGCCTAAAACCGACTGACCGATATCTATATTTGACGTCTCATCATCACCCACAACGAAAGAGATCTCTTATCAATACGTTTCTAAGATGACCAGAGATCACCGATAAGGTATGCAGACTATCTAAGGTTCAACACGTACACAACGTATTACGATAGGACGATTACAAAACCAAAGACATATGTACAACAAAGACGCAAAGAAGAAGAAGGAGGATGTAAGTTAAACCAAAACCAAAAGCATATCTATCATACATCACTGGAATAACAGATAGATTACCATAAAAAAGATGTGAAGATGAAATAAGGTATATGTATAACGAAGCTTCAAGTGTAAATTTATCTACACAACAAGACCTGGAAGACTTCAACTCAACAATCAAGTTATAAATGAGGTCGCTGTGACTGGCACAGCCACACCATATCCCTTTTACAATTGTTGGTTACATATGTAAAATGTATAAACTAGGAATTATTTTTTACACAAATTGAATAAGACTACGATACCATCATCTATGCCATATTATAATATTTCAATACGTACCTGTCACTTCAATAGAACGAAATGTTACGGAAATATTAAACAAAACTTTCACTAGCCACAATTTTTGTATTATGAAACTAAGCAGTGCCCTGTTTTCATTTATGTACCACAAGAAGGTATATAATAACTCTGCTAGTTAGCAACGCAGATGCTTCAATATGTCTTCTTTCTTCGGGGAGCTACTATTTCCATAAGTATAATATATATAATATAATATAAGTATATATAAGTATAACATCCAAAGTAGGCACACTTTAAAGCTTTTATACGGAATCTGTATAATTCTTAATAGTATCTATCAAAAACCACTTTATCCTTGATCACTCCTCTCGAGAAAAATATAATGGTGCAAGGTAGTAATGATTTCTCATTTTCAAGATCTTCGCAAAATTTTACATTTTTAGGTTTCCCTTTTGTGGCTATTAGTCGTTTATTTATGAAAATAGACAAAAACAATTTTCACGTTTTTTGAAGCACTTTGATAAGAGGTTACTAGCTAAGCTAATTAACGAGCAATCGCAGATCCAATTGTAATAATTTCAATAGAATATTTTTGGTATCTCTAAAGTAATATTGTACTTACCGAAATTGTGAGCATTTAAGAACATCTGATTGATGCTAAAAAGACCTCCAGTGAAATCCGCTACCACATTGTAGATATTCCAACCAACGGTACTTTTACGTCGATAGTTCATATAAGCCTGCAATATTATATAACAGTAATATCACAATTAAGATCAAATAACCACTAATTCTCACCTGAGGAATGTATTTTGTCAGTGTAAGGACTAATTTTATATAAGAACACACATAAATGAAATCGAGCCATAAACCGTAATTTGCAGTAACCATCGCAGCAGTAACCGCCAAAATTGCTGCTATAAATCCATGTTGGCATTTGACAATGTTGGATATACTTTGATTGTTGCTCTCATAGATGAGGCATTGAATTCCGGTAATTATCGTGAGGCAGCTAGCATGTACAGAGAAGATAATATCATTCTTCAAGACCGGTATCAGGTTTTGTGGATACCGTGCTGAGAATTCGTCCTGAAAAGATGTCATATTGCGCATTTAGTGTGATATAAAAGCTATAATATACTCGTATTAGAATTAAAACATTGAAATTTTGACACATTACTTTGGTTGTGTTTACTGCAGCCTATAATACAGCTAGAACTTGCGGTGTAACTTGATGTGTATTAATTGTGTCAAGGCTGTCTTACATACACGGTAAATAATGGTAGGTATATGGAAAAGAATGCTACAATTTCTCCATTTAACGAAACCAGACGTGCGTATAATAAATTCCTACTTTATCCATTGGTCGTTTTACCACTAAGTTTTGTATTTTGTGTAATATTGTTTTTAGCGTTTTGTGTGAAAGTAACTACATCTCATCTCTTGCTGAATGCTGCTATACATTAGGTTCCTGTGTTCAGTATCATTGGCTAAATTCTATGTTTTAATTTTGGCGTTCGGTTTCTGTCTGTTTGCCATTACCGCCAAAGAACTGCATCGTTTATACTCTTTATTTTCCCAATTCAGTTATTTTGTCTTTTTAGTATTTATAGAAACCCTCATTAGTAGTCTCATGTTTGTTGGTGATGGTATTATCAAGTCCGATAAGTTTTTAAACCATTGTAATATATTTCTACACTAAGTGTAATTTGGTGCTAACATAATCTTGTGCAATACTTATATACGTTTCACTTTGCAAGTTACCCATTGATCCAGTTTATTTGGAAATCCATCATAGAAAAATTCAACTGGATCTACTCCCTGATGATTGGACATTGATGTTTTCACCAATTGTTTATGGCAAACTAATATAATTTGAAAATTTCCTCCAAGAGAATATAAATCAATTTTGGTAGGCGCAGTGGATTAAGAATTTCAGTGGGTTAGTTGCGTGAGCTCTATTACAAACGATTTAATATATCCTAGTTAACGGCTGACGTTTCGACTTTAAAAATCTTCAGCAATGGTCAACCTAATTAAGCAATAAATTGCATAGAAAATACAAACTAGAATATAGAGAAAGAAAATAGACAGAATAATCTAAAACAACTCGAGTTCTAAAACATTAACGTGAAGCAAAAAAAATTTTCGCAAAGTAACTTTCTATAAAGAATAATGCAATTAAGCTAGGTAATAATCAATGGAGACTTACTAACATGTCTGTGGGTCACAGACTTATTTAAAAATATTCGTCGAGGTCACTCAAATGAAGAACACCAATTTGCTCTTTTGTAAGTAGTGAATTCATAAATTATTGTTCATATTGTTGCTACTGGAATTTATATAATTCTGCAATTTTTTCATTCTTTTGTCAGTTGAAAGCTCTTGAGTTCAACATATTGCACATTATGCCGCCTTCCGATGTCGATCTCATTTATTGTCGCATCTGGAACGTAACTGGTGCAAGTTTAGATGAGTAGTCTTTATTACCACCAATATTCATTGGAAATCTTGAAAAGCGCTATATCCTATCACTATTTTCTAACCGATTTTTAATGTTTAGACCTACGTGGAACTCGTATGTGCATTATACGCTACATCTTTGGTTTGTATCTATCAAAATTAATACGTCATATAAAATAGATATCTCTTGTTATTTTTATACTGTTACTATACTTGTCCACATGTAATTGCTGAAATAGTTACATCATTATTTGATACATCTTGGCACTTTAATATTGATAACTCTTATCTTACTCATTTAAGAATAGTTATACTAAAATCACTTCAAAAAAGTTCTATAAAAATCTTTACAAAAAAGTGCATAGTCAGAGACACGTGAACATATGTATGTTTTCTGATTCAATTGCACTCAAGTTTACATAGATGAAGTTTATCTTCCTTTGTATTTTTGTCATATACAGGTTTAGCTTATCGTATTATAAGGTGAAGATTATCAGCAAAACATGTAATGTTGCGCAACTTTTAAATAAATTTTGAAGATTGCTGAAGTTTCCTATAATTATCACCAGCGTACTGTAACCGGTCTCTGAACTTGAAAGCTGCATGTCATTCGAGTTTTACGAATGACAGATATCAAAGATATGTAGTAAGTGGTTCTTATCTTCAATTGATTGATAATGAAATTCTGCTTACGCCATTGCAATTACATATTTCGATTGTTTCGATGACGTTGGGGTAATGATGGAATTGATGATCAATTTTTTGCATAGGTTGTGCAATTTTCTATTCAATCAATCGGTTCTCAATGTAAAATGCACTCAATTACATAGCAAGTTTATTTTTAAATTATTAAAAAAGCAATGTTTTTTAATTTAAAAAAGAAACTGTTGAAGTGAATACTTCTTTAGCTTTTCGCAAATGCAAGCATTCAGAGAAACGATCTTAACTCGGAAGACTGTGTCAGTTAATGACATACAAATATTATGTCATAATATTCGTTATTGGTATGTTCAGAGGCTGTATTGATTTTTGTTAAAATATGTACTTACTCTGATTGCAGGGATGGCATATAATCCAATATTGAACGTGCTATAGCAAGCATATCCGACAATATTTAGAGATACGAAGTCGAAACTTAGGCCAACAACACTGAAAATATAAAAATAGAATTAAAAGATAACCCATATCATCTATTCGGATAAATAAATTAGCCCAAACGTCTGGTGCAGAAAGTTAATTGGCCTACATATGCCTGCTATTGTTGCGAATTTTTGTTACTGATTTTAATTAAAGCAAGCACAAAAATATTATCCAGTAAGTTGTCATATAGGTATAACAAAAGAAATACTTTTTGTTATTAATTTATGAGAGAAAATTATTATTTATAAAAGATTTTGTTAGTAGCAAATAATAATATATAAATATCAATCTTTGGTGAAAAGGTGAAAGGAGATAAGTAAAAATCAGCCATTTTGCTCTTTTCTCATGTTTTTATAGTGCACTTTACTATTAGATATTAAATAATATTATAAACGCATTGAAGTGAAA
This sequence comes from Holotrichia oblita, assembly GCA_023690525.1. Lineage (NCBI taxonomy): Eukaryota > Metazoa > Arthropoda > Insecta > Coleoptera > Scarabaeidae > Holotrichia > Holotrichia oblita. The sequence continues at coordinate 178,868,075 of CM043015.1, read as the reverse complement.
TATGTTACAATTAAAATATAAGTATGTATGTGTATAATCCATCTTTTAAAAATGCGAATTAGTAGGCAATAGACTTATTCTTTTTGTCACGATGCCGTATCAGTTAACACCAATCTCTCTGTTGGTTAGTAGAAAATAGGCTCTTTTTTATTATTTTTCAATAAGATCTGCGTCGCATTCCATATCCCTGTATCTTGCGATAAGGAACCTACGTTCAATCGTCATAAGATTTCTTTTTATGTTCCGATTCTCAAAATTAATTCCTATCACTGATACGCTTGGACAGTTCAGTCTCCACGACTACATAAAGTAATACTGAGCGTCAATGATTGTTAATACGTTTCCCTAAATATTGTTTATTTTGACCAATATTGAATTCGTTGTTCTTTTCAGGCTAATAGAGAAAATATATTTATTTTCTAATATATATTTGCCTTTACTTAAATTGTCATTTTTTTATACATAATAATTCAAAGATCTGCCCGATTTAGTAATCTATTAATAACACCATTTATTTACAATGTGAAGTATTTAAGATTACTTTGTGTGCTTCAGCGAAGCAATGAATTTTACATAGGTCTATTCTTTCTAATATTCAAAAAATATATACGATTTGAATTTGAATTGTTAAACCTGAGTTTTAGTTAATCATAATATCAAATAAGCCTGTCATAATTATGCATTTTTTTTATCTACCGACACGCAGCGAATGCAATCACCTGTATTTATTTATAAAACTATATAAACATGACAATTATATGTCGATGATATATAATTTGATTAATTATTTTTCGCGTATCGTATGCTACTAAATTTATTTATTATTAATCTAGTATATAAGAAAATACTATAAATAATTATTAATCCCAAAACAAGTCGTTCTAAAATATTTTCTTCTGCACTGGAATAAAAACTATAATATTATAGCTATAATATTACTAATTCAGTGGGCTTGGCGTTAACTGTGATATTTTTATGTCTAATATGGATTTTCTTGCTACTTAATATTTATAATTTATTGACTTGGATGACATAAATTTCTATCTATCTATTTGGTATGCATTATAATTTATTTTAGAGCGTGTAACACAAAAGATACTCAAATTTGCGATGTAGTTTAGTCGGCTAATTACAATATTCCAGTTTACAATATACCTTGCAGTGCACACGCTGAACATACGAAAGTAAAATGGGTTGCATAAGTTAAATAGAAAAATTATACCAATGTAGAAACGTAAGAATGGATGGCTACCTACAATTATATAATGGTAAATAATATACTACTAGTTTGGAGTAGTCTGTTAGGTAGATATTTGTGAAATATTGCCGATAGCATATTTGATGTGTGATGTTTATAATATTAATTTTCCATTAGAAAGTTTTTTATTGTTTGTTTTAAAACTTGTGATTTAATAAAAGAATTTACTAAACGTAACAAAAGTATAGCGTTAAAAATTTCAGATAATCTGTAAGTGTGAAATTGACAGAGAACAAATAAAAGTGTTTTAAATGTTATAGTGTATCTAGAACTGCACCAATTTTTGTATCCAGTGCATTAAAGAGATAATAACGATGACTAGATCGCTATTTATTAGAGATTCTGTGCTCCTGTAGTTATGTCCATACCACCTTAGGTGATTCATTGCCAACATTAAACCAGAGTTTTCTACTTATGCTCTTTATCTTTTCTGAAACAAAATTGGCATTAATGTAAAGACTGAGAAGTAAATCAACATAAAATCATACTTCCACAATCATTGAATTTATTTATAGAGAAAACATAGAAAATAGAGACATATGGATGGATAGTAAGATATTTCAACATTTAGTTTACTATTTCTAAATGACTATTAACAATGTTTCCGGAAAATAACTTGAACATTTCTGATGTTTTGGCTATTATTGAGGGTGTTGTATATTTAAGCAAGAATAAAATTAGGCCACTGTTACGTACCACTTGTGTATTATAAGTATCAATGTTGATTACTCATCGCACTTTACAAAGCGCAAAATTGAACTTATTGTAAATGTTCAAACACAATAGAAATTCATTTGATATGCAAACCATTCAACATTTGTGTCTCTCAAAAGTTCAACGAGACTAAATAACAGAATTTGATTCTCGAACAAATTTCCTGGAAATTTAATTCGATCTTGGCAGAAATTATTAATACATTATAACAATGGTTAATAGTACAAATCTTTCAGTATCGTGGCAATTTATCTTTGTGGTATCCATTCGCATAAAAAATATCTGAATTTGTTGAATTGAATACATCGTGGAATCAGAAAAGTCGCAAGTTAAATTAAAATTTTAAAACATCCCAAAAATATCATGACAGTTAAACTTGCTACTGTAACAAATAGCTGTTTTTGTAGTTTGACCGTTGTCAGGAATATTTTAAGTGTTACACCTACAAAAAAGAGTAGGAGAATAGATTATTTCTTGTTGGACACCTTTAAGAACAAATTAATGTCTATAACCGTTTAAACAGTAACAAATGACTTCTTTTACTATTTGACAGCTGTAAAAGATATTATAATAGTTGAACTGAAAACATTAACAAAATAACGGTTATTTACAATATGATATCTGTTGAGAATATGTTTATAAGCGAAATATCAAAATGGATAAAAGGTAAATGTTTTTATTACGACATTTTTCTTTATTGTGTACAATTCTTATGCGTAGAAAAATATTCGAATGATTTTCAATGACAATATTTACATTCCAAAGGAACAAATGATCACAAGTGCATATTCATGAGTTTTCGGTGATTTTTAAAAGCCTTATTCAGAAGAAACTACAAGCTTAACCTTTTTGACAAAACATATGGTGAAAACAATACCCAAACAGTCTGAATGTATAAAATTGTTTGGTTAAAATTTATTTATTTTATATGTATCGAAAACACTTATAGTGTTTGTTTGTTGATTCAGAATAAAATGCTGATTGAATTCGGATAGCTAAAATAACTAAAATAAATGCAATTTGGCAGAAATGTTTTTACGTTTCCATTGTTTATAATTTGACATCGTTTAGATATATTTTGACAATACGTAGACATACTTCGACAGTTACAAGAATAATAATAATTATGATAATGTAAGGTATGAAGTTCTTCATTGGATCTCTTGGCGCAGAAGTAGAACACTAAACACTTCAACGCACTAAACACCAAAAACTTTTAACTGAAAACCGATAATAAAACTATAGTTTTATTGTCGCAATAACCGATAATAAAACTAGAGTTTTATTATCGCCCCGATAATGACAGCTTTGCTGTCGAAACGTGTCGGATTTTAATTAAAGTTCTTGGTGTTTAGTGGGTTGAAGTGTTTAGTGTTTTAAGGTAAGGTATGATAAAGTAACTGCTTTTATAATATGCTTTTAAGTTGTCACAGCTTTCAAAATTCTACTTTTGCAATTAGGAAAATTTTTTTACTTTTTTTAGTGGTCGCGCAACTACGGAGAGACGACAGCTTATACATAACAATGATATGACATTGTTAATGGTTGTACGTCGTGTGATCAATCTTTCGTCATGAAAATGTATTTCACGATATATAGCTTGCCATACATACATATATAGAGCGCGTCTATAAACAAATTCATTTTTAACTAAAGAACTAACTTTGATGGAAATTCTCGTAACATACCCTCCTGCAGTTCTCGAATAGACCACTTGCATATTTAAGTCTAATTTAATTTTTTTAATTTAAATTATTATGTATGTATGTTGGTGAGAAAAGTATTATTTTCTATTTTATTCTACAGTATTTTCATAACGAGAAAGAATCAAAAAAAATATAAGAACCCTTAAAGTGAACACCTTACGTTTCTTCATTCCCTCATTTTTCACGAATCGATTGAAACAACAAACGTTTGTTCCAAAATTGATATAAATATTCTTTGTAGAATTTTTTTTCATTACAAATCTAATACATTAAAAGTGACCGCAATTAGTTCATAAACTTTTAGATTGTCTTGTACAAATAGTGCCGTGGTTGTCGTATGCTATGAAAGATCTTACCTTTTCCTGAAGTAATTTGTCCAGACTTGCGGGTAGAACGAGAACGACCAGGCCACAAAGTAAATCCATCCCATTATTTCTGAGATTGCCACTATCACATCGTTCTTGTGCACGTTCACAATTGTGAATGCATCTCGCTCACTGCTAGGAAGAGAACCAGAAAAAAAAGAAGGAACGTAATTCAAAGATGTATCTTGGAGTGAAGGATATCATAAATATACGTACTCAGACGTACTCCTATATTCTGCGGAAACCATCTACGCAATCGTAGTAAGTAACAATTATTCGGACGGAACGAAGGCACTTACCTTAGCTGATCCGGGGTTATCTTTGTTAGGATATCTGATTTTCCGGGAGCGATCCCCCTGACGGTCAAAGGAATATAACCGCTCTTGAAGATCTCATCTGTTATATTTACAGATAGCGGATTTACCTCGATGACGTTCTCATCTTCGACCAGGAAATTTACCGTCACGTTTAAGTATTCAATCAAGTCCAAAGGGTTCCTAAAACAAGTGTGAAAATAAATTGCTTAAATAAAACTAAATCGAATTTGTATATTTGCTGAACTAATATTTAAAGCGATAAAGAAACACAGCGTACATTAGATATATATCACCCTCATATCCCTTTTCCTATACACATTTTTAAACAAAATTTTTAATAAACATGCAATAACTCAAGTCTTCCTAATTCATTTATTTTAAATTTTATGTTTAATGATAGAATGATATTTTCGACAATTTATTTACAGTTTTTAGATAGACAATCTAAATATTAAAATTCCTGTACCATATATCACTAGAATTATTAAAGTACATAAGATATCATTCAATAAATAATTTTTAACAGTGTTTGAATGTCTCATCTACGGAATCTTGTGTGGGTAAAAATGTACATATATGTAATAAGATAACGAGATACATTTAGGATAACATCAAAACGTGATATTTTAGTTGCCACAAAAATAACAGGGCAATAACATAAGGAAAACGTTTTGTCGAATAACTTAGAGCGAATTAATTTGTATAATAATTTAAGCAGGACATCTATCTGTAAATTTTTTGATTATCTTGAATTTGCTGTTTAACAACGTTAATGGCGTATCCCCAGCAAACATGAGATATAAAAACAAACAACACAAATTGTTTTAACGGAATCAAGTGATATTAATTTGGAGATTGTAGGCGTTTGAGAGATTTTTCTATGAATAATAATGAATATACCTACGAATCGAATGTATTATTTTTTCCACAGATCCTCGGAGATTTATTAATTTTATCATTCGGAATTACTAAAGCGTTGTATTTTACAAATAAACAATATTTATCATTAAAAATCTTAATAACATGATGACCAGTTTCCAAGAATATTTTCCTTGTTCTCATTATGATGATTTTAGTTGATAATATTGAACTTTTGTCAATTAATTTTTTTATCTCGTTTGTAAATTAATGAACCCATTTATACCTTGCTGTTTGTCTCCTAAGAAGCATACGTATACTGTGCTTGTTAGTGAAGCTGCTCGGTGTGTCTACTTGACAGGATATACAGAAGTAGAGAAGTGAAACATGTAGTAGACTTCGATAACTATACAGAATTCCATAAAAATTAGATAAATATCGCCTGTTCAACTAATTTAATGCCAATTTGTTTGCCTGATTGATGAATAGTAAAAATAATACATATCACAAAGTAGTAAAACCTACGGTGGTTATTTCAATGTTTTTTGTTTTGCGAACGACGAAATATATTGATTCGACAGACATTTCAAAAGTAAGTTAAAAATAAGCTTAACGATGAGTCGGAAATTTAAGATGTGAAACGGTACTTCCTGCATATTTCTTAAGGGTATGTATGAGGTCTTTGGCTAAACCATAAGTGGACGAATCTGCTGTGTTCACTATTGGTCGAAATGGTATGATTGCTTTATGGATTTTTCGAAGTAGTTTGGATTCTTTGGATATTATCCCATTTTGTATATCTGGAGAATTGTTAGATGTTTAATTAACACAGTGATTTATCGTTTAAATTTTGAGGTGGGATCACGCGATATGGCAGTGTAATTACCATCTTGTAAAAGATCTGATACTTTGGCCACGTACTGTAATTTTTGAGGTGTTGAAAAAATTGATTTCTGTGAATTTGTGGACAAAATATGTCAAAATTAAATTTCGGTAGTGATACATATAATATTATGTCCTTTTCTATCTGTATCTAATATATGATATTACATTAGCAAAAGATACAAGTCCCTTTCTGTTTATAGCAAAATAAATTTAAATTCATGCGTGAGCCTCTTAGGGTTGCTTTATAGCTCCGCTTTCCATAATATTAGCAGCTATCTCTTCTCAAACCCCGTGCCGAAAAAGAAACTTATTGATTGTGAATGTAGAGCCTTAATTAGGTATCTGTTTCAATCTTATCATTTATAACTTGGACGTAATTTCATTGTAGGAAACAAGTTCAATGATAAACTGTTAATGTTGATTGTGATCTCAATTAAACACATGTTATAAGAGAGTGAATCTATGAACTCCTAAATACTTTGCGTTTATATTAAAAGACGTTAAATTAATAAATTAATTCAAAGGCAAGCTAAATGTTGTACAAGTTAGTGACTGCTCTATAGGTATATACTATTATTAGATACCCTGCGATTAAAAAGAATATTTTAGCCGATTCAATTTGACGTTTCAATAAATCATTATTGCATTTTTTGTAATTGTTATCAATTCTATCTAACGATTGATCATAAAACACTGCTTATGTTGACGTAGCTGCATTATTTTTATAAATATACCACCCAATTTCGGTATCTCTTAGATAATAAAATAAAAATAATTTCGGTCTAACGGCTCGTCTGATACACTCATTTTATGAATGACTAATACGTTGTTGATGTGGAATTATTGTTCAGCAGAAGTAAGGTTAGTTTTGTTTCTTTACCATCATACTTTAAAGTAAGAGTACTGACACATTTTTATAAAAAGTCATTACTTTGTGATACTATTACTAAATGTCCAATACATTTCCTAGAGTGGTTGTCGGTGATGTTTTGATGAAACTTTACTATGGATGAAACATAAATCAAGTTTATCGAGTTACAATACGATATTGTTCTAAAGAATGCCAGTCACGCAGTTAGCCTTCGAACATATAGTGCTTGATCCAAATAATCCCTTGCATTAGATGTTAATCTGAATATGTAAGTTTAGAATGCTATCCAAATACTAAAATTCTACTGGTAGTTATCTTTACTCACAAAGTTCTGGATCGTTCGGCTTAAAACTAATTTTTAATCATCGCCTACTTAAATTCGTCTAGTGTCGAATTATTATATACTACACCGGTATAGTTCAATTTAGTCTACTAATTAGGTGAAGGTAATATAGTTATCTCTACCAAAATTCCGCTAAATCCTGAGATGATTTGGCATATCCGCGATAAGTAACGTCTGGTCTATATTACGTTTATGTAATATATTTGGTTAAAGCTGCTTAGCTGCTTTTAAAATAAAATTTTGTATCACGTTCATTACCTGCTTATTTAAACCTCAGTAATGTTTGAGCCACACCGGAAGAAATAGAGAAACATAATAAGAAATAAACAATTGATATTGAAGAAGATATTGAAAGAAGAAACTGTGGGATAGGTAATGAGAATGAAGAAGAAGGAGAAACCTACTCTTCCGCTTCTTATATACGTATTTCAAAAATAACTATTTTTGTTTCATTCACAATATTTGAACACAAATTCACGCAGAAATCAATTTGCCAGCTATTGATCATTGTCTCGTCATAAAATCTGGCAGAAGTATTTTTCCCATACTGAAAACATTCATTGCTTATTTGAATTGTGCAATTTTATTTCATTAAATATTTTAGTTTCTATGTAACGTGCAGGCAGTAGAAATTCTATATCACGTGTATCAAAACAAGGAATCAACAAAAATAAATAAACAAGTAATAAATATTTTTATTCTAAATTATATCTCCTAATGGAAAATCCGCCATAATACAAGTACAATGCTAATTTGGATTATTGCGTCATCAGGACGTTAAACAGAATGCTTTAAAATTCAACTATTTATTTTTTTTGTTTCGATATGTTTTAGTTAGAAAACATGAGCTTTCATAAGAAATTGCGCAACACATAGCCAACAACATTTTTAAGATGTTATCTTTTACAATGGGCAGTACTGGTAATTTCAGAAACAGAACTACTTATTAAGCTTATCGGATAAAATTATCCAAATCTTTTAAGTCCTCAAATGAGTTGCAAGCTAATGTACTATTTCACATTCTACCAATGTATTTACTGAATATAAACATTTCTAATAACATAAGAGAGGATAGTGGAAAAATTTTTGTTTAAAAATGCAGAAATAAGTAATACAATATTAGAGTAGTGCGTGGTTTAATTTTTAGAATACAAGATTTTATGTACAATTTTATTTTCAAAATTGATTTACAATTATGCATTCTACTATCGTTAGCATATTGCGTAATCTAGAAAGTTACGATGTTATCCTAGACCTAACTGCGCTAAACTGATTCAGATAATTTGGGGATAAACAAACTAAACCTGTACGTATAAGCCGGTATTGGAAGAGAAAACTTACTGTCGAACTGTGGTAATTATTTGAAGAGGTCAGACCTTTACGATCAACTTAGAGGTTTCATATTTGAAAATTAGGGGAAGTAAACACGCGATGATGCTCCCAGATTTAACACGTTCGCTGGGAGTTATGATTAGATGTATTAGTAAAGTACGGCTCTGTACAGTGGCCTGCTTGCTAAGCCCTACAACAAACCTTTTCTTCGATAAATTGGATGAATTAGATGGATATAAATTATAAATAACCATTTTCCAATACAGTTCTCTTGCTTTTGAATATAAATATTTTGTGAAATATATTATATATTAACTACACTGAGGTGATTACTAATATATGTAGTGATAAGGAAGCAGTTTCGTTTTTTGAAATAGAACTAATTGGGAACAAAGTTTTCATCTCATGTCCATAAAGTGAAGATGAATGTAAAAGTCTGCATTTAATATTTCTTTTAATTGTTATTTACCTTATTAATAAGTGTTATCACACCATTAATGTGAAGCTGCACGATGCAAGCTCGTCGTTTGTGTAAGTTACTGCAGTATAGTCTACCCCACATATAATATACAACATTTTATTAACGACTGCGGATAACTGAACAGCAAAATAATTTAATAATCTTTAATTTAAATTATCAAGAAATTCGAAGAAAACTTTTGTGATCCCGTACTCAAATTTTCAATGAGCTACGTTTTAACACGTTCACTGCTTTACCAGGCATTGGTATCTCGTAAGACAAATTTATCCCATTAGATGTATTCAGCTTATTCAGCGCACATGAGATATTAGAACTGCTGCTGACAGAAACCAATAGATTAAGCAAAACTTTGACTTATGGTCAGGGACAACAAGAACAAGAGACAACTTTGGGATTCCAAAATCCGAATCCAAATAAAACATTCTTCTGATTGATACGAACGCAGTAAAATTACCTAATCTAGAATTATATTGGTCAAACAACAGTATATATCATAACCGAATTATTTTATCAATGATGCTAAGAGACATCTTTTTACTAATTCTTGAAAATCTCCACTTCAATAATAATTATGAATGAAGGGTATTCGGGTTTCTCTCGCAAAGAAATTGTTAGTTCGGAAGACATTCTATGGAATAGAACTGATAAAAATGAAAAACTTATTGATCTACAGAATCAAAATGACATCAAACTAATACATTCTAAGGACAAAAACTATTCAGTCTATGTTATAATAGCAAAAAAAAAGTAAGGTCTACTAAGAACTATTATCAATGCTTGAAATTACATTGTCGGCATTCAGATAAGTCGTTGATCATAGAGTTGGCAAATAAAGAAAAATTCTGAGACAGGCAATGGAAAATAGAGAAGTTGATAAGTAGGTGAGACGTTGAGACTTTAAAAAAATAGAACATATGTTTATCAGACACCCAGATCTATTAACGTCAAAAGGATACCTGGTGCTATCAGATACTGAGATCTAGTAAATGAAGAATTGTCATATTATCATAAACACTTCATTGATTTGTGTATATATGTACATTCTGAAAGGTAAAGAATGAAGCAAGAGAAAAAGTATTATTGGCATATTTTATATATTTATAGAAGAATTACAAATTCTATTTCTGTGAAGGAAAATGTATCAGTAAATTTAATTATTTATCATTTTTGGAAACGCAAATCGTTGAGGATACTACACGAAAGATGAAGAATCTTAATAGAATTAAAACTGGACGCATTAATCAAATTATTCCAGGGTTCTCATGGTAGCGCCACTGATTGCAAAGGGTGACTTTGAGACCATCTAGTGCACTTACCTCCGAATCGGAAATAGGGAGAGATAACAAACTATATACACCAACTCTGAAGCAATTTAAGAATAGAAATAAATAAAATTTTAAAAGTTTATTTTGTAAAATTATAATGTTTTCTATAACTCTATTCACATATTTGTTTATGTTTTTGATTTGTTTACATAATATGTTGATATCTACTCCTGTTTATAAATACAGCGTATTACTTGTATTGGTTAGTATGTCGTTTGGATAGTGTTACCCAACATTTTTATAAGTGTTTAGTTCTTTCATTACTATATTACTTGGTATTATTTTTAATACTACTTAAATACAATATTGTATTAGCTAGAAGAATGTTGCAATAGAAATAGAAATCTGTAGCAATTCCTTGAGAGATGAAGTATTAATTGAGATTATTAAGGTTGATCTACGATTGCATAATTAAATATGACTGATTAATACAATAAAAAATTATATAATAAAGAATTGCTTATTACAGATATAACTGACCTATGTAAATGATTTTTTATGCTTTCATTCATAAATCCTAAGAAGATAATTTTTAACTAATATCATGTGTGCTACCGAATTATTTTATTGCTAACATATGAAAATATCTCAATAATTTATAGTAACTTACGCTATTATAAATCCGATAGTCCTAGTGGTATTAAGACGGACACGGACTATATCTTCCGTAAAAGTAAAAGTACTGTATACTCCATGGAAACCTGATAAAATAAACCAGTAAGTACCATCAGATGTTTAACGAGCTTCGGGTCATCTACTCACATGATAATATCATAAATAAAAATATAACTGTATAAACTGTTTGCACCATTTTGTCCAATAGAAAGAACGAAACCTGCACACTCTGAACATTCCCTACAATATGACGTAAAAACCCTAGTTCAGTTTACTTAAAACACAATTGGATCCCTAAATCCTGACAACAGATAAGGTTATGGTGTCATTTATGTAGAATCGTCCACATAATGCATGTTGACAGCATGTATATAAGCCGGATTTAATTATTTAGGAAAAATGATAAATTATTTATAGATAGCTTCATTTGTTGTTCGATTTAAGCGAGTATATTATATACATGCTGATTTCTAAATCAGTTTGATTATTCATTTTTTTTTCGAAATTAACTTGAGCTTCTAAAAAATAAGCAGCGCTCTTATCGGAAATTATATACTACTAATTTACTGATTTTAATTACAATTGTGTGTTTATGTATGTATATATTTTATATAATATCTAAATTGTATTCCAAATGCTAAAGGATTATTAGCAACCTTGTCTCATTTAAGGAATTAGTCTTTAGAAATACATAAACATAATATTTATGACTTATTAATTTTGAGAGGAAACAGTTTGATGGAGTAAGAATACGTGTTTAAGTAGCTTATATGATAATAGCCTGGTTTGCTCTTCTTCTTCAAGTTTCCTTCCAAATTTCCCAATAAAATTCAGCTTCAGGATAAAAATGAATTTTAAGTACCTTAGAAACCCAACACTTTTAGCATTCATTTGTCTTTACTGCGATAAACAGTATACGGAATTGTCAATCTAATTTGATATATTAGATCTCCAATGGACATAAGATCGAGAAAAAAAGAATCTGTTTAAACCATTCGTCTGATTCCCATCAACGTAGCTACATATATTTGAATAGCAATTTATGAAGTGATTTCGATATACTATGAGCACAAATTCTAGTTCTTATATAACTACTTTATAAAAATGAATGTTATTGGGTTAATATTACCCAACTTACGTGAAAGTATCTGAGTAGTTGTTGTTTACAAAGATAAGGTTTATCGGTAGCTAGTCATCCACTTGTGAAGGAATTGAGATTTCGGCAAACTGGAAAACTTTATGGAGTAGTATATGGATGACTGTTTTTGTCGACTGAACTATCCGATTTCTGAGTAAAGGCCGCTGCAAACACATTTGTAACTGTTAAGCTCTTATAATGTTATATCTGACAAGTGGTAATGGTATTCTTAGAGAATTTGTAGTAGAGAATTTGTAGTGTTGTAATATAATTAATACATGTAATACAATATTGCTCAAAATTCACTTCAGCTACCATTTGCTGTTGTAATATAATTAATAGCACAATACTGAAACATATATAAAAAATTTAACAAAATTGTTTTTAAGTAACTAAGTTTTAATATGGTATTGACAATAAATTTAAATTTATAAAAACTGGCCAAAATTTCTTTTATTTTGTTGCACACAAGGAACGTGTACACGTATAAAATATCATCGCACCCACTCACATATTTCTAGCATTTCTGTATATGAGTTTCATAAACATTTTTATTAATATGATCCCAGCGGAAACATCTCTTGTCTGGTGATTTTGCGGGTCAGCAAACTGGGCCATTGCTAACAATCCATCTAATCGGACATGTATCATTCAGGATGTTTGTCGCCACTCATGATAAATGCGATGGTGCAGCGTCATGCATTTAGGAAGTATTTAGTTTTCTTTTGCTACCGAATATTTTCTCATTTATTTGAAGTTGAAAGTGCATTAGCATGTAAATCTCTATAAATTCCGCCTTTAAGTTGATTAGCTAGAATAAATGGTTCAAACAGGAAATCATCAACAATTCCACACCAAAAATCGCTACTAAATTTCTGTTGGTGGACCATGGGTTTAATAAAATGCCGATTTTAATCAGCTCATATGCATGTTTTGGCATTAAAAATCCAACGGTTTATGTGTAAAAGATGCTGTTTGATAAATTTCTATTTTTCAATTAAGCTACTCCTTATTTCACATCTTCACTTTGGTTTTCAACAAAAATCTGAAATTTATGGCACAGAATTTTTAATACGAAATGGAAAGTTGTTGCGTGTGAACAGCTTCGCAGCAAATGTGCCATGATGCAGTATTTGTGAAATGTGGCTACTGTTTGTCCCATTCATAAACTCCTTAATAGTTAGGCTCTGATAGCCATACTATTTTGATGAACATCAGGAAGCGTTAAGAAATAATCCAGGGAATGAGTTTTATCAGAAAATCAATTCCATCGTTGCTGCAGTGTAAATTTAGCAGGGTCAATAAGATCGGGACCACACAAAGAAATTCCATCCTGTAGACAATTTTTTAGTCACGCTAGAATTATTTTGTGAACACCCCAATACGTGTGCCAAATATAAAAAATAATCTTTAAAGAAATCATAAAAATTTAAAATTTCAGCACCCTACGTTTTGGAAACATAAACGTGTTATCGGAAAACTTGATATAATATTGAATAACTTGTCGGTAATAACGGAGTTTTTAGGTGTCTTACACAAAATATTTAAATCTATTTCTGGATTTTTTCTTAAGGATTAAGCATTTTTACTTTAGGATCGTACCTTATCGTTTTCGTTGGCTCTCGATACTCCACCACGAAAACAGGTACTCAACTTTTAATGCTATTCCATAAGTACAGACACAATAGTAATTCACGGGTAGCACTTGGAGTTAGCAGTTGGGAGACGCGAAGGCATAGGTAGTTGAGATTTACCGACGGGAAGAATGTACCCTAATCCATGTTATAAAGTGCCACAACCCTGAAAATCCATGTAGGAAGGTCCAGCATATACAGGATATTGTTTCTCAACGGGTATAGATAGCACACATATAATACCATATGCAGGATTATACCATGTCATATTATATGTAAATTCGGTGCGTAAGCATTTGAAAATATTGGCAACAGGTGGATCACTGTCTCTGTTCTGCATCGATTGTTTAATTTTTGTGCTTGAAGTGTCTTGTGTCTACAAAAGATCCTTCTAAAACAAAACTTTTCATGTGCTTTTAACATGTAAAGTCAGTTGATGAGAACCTACTTCAAAATACACTTTGCCATTCTTCTATATTTCCGAGTACAAATAAAAAAGAATAAAATAAGGAGTTTAATAAGAAATTTTGATTCCAAGAAAGCGGTTTTAATGTTCAAATGTTTGAATGTTTAGTTTGAGTTACTATTACGAGAAACAATTTGCAACACTAGTTTTTGTCAAGCTTAATTCCCCTCGAGTTTTTTCTCCAGAAAGTATATGAGACCGCAGTAACACATACCACCGTATTCGGCATAATTCTATAATTTACTTGACATTTCGACCATGGTGTATAAAAGGTCATGGCAAACCAAGCAACAGCTGTTACATCAACAAGAATATATATGTACTTTGAAGAAAGAAGCTTTCAATGTGTAGCAGTACTTCAATGAACTAGTATCTCAGGTGTTTGAAATAAAAGACAAGGAATCTATTCAACTAGCATGTCCATTCAGGATCATGGACAAGAACATACAAAAAAATGTGTATAAATGTGTGAGTTTTAAAATCATCATTTTAAAATCAACTTAACGGTTTTCTTTGCGCTACCGAGAAGGTGCTTAAAAGATGCTGCTATTAGACTTAACGCACAACGTCTTTACTTACGCAAACATTACCTGCCACTTCTCTTTAAAATATAGAAGATATCAAGTCTTACTCAGAGCTAGAGAAAAGTCCTAGTAGAAGACAAATAAGAAGAAGGCCAATACTCCTTTAAATGAAATACTGCGAGCAGTGACGCAGTCGTCCTAGTGTGGTGGCTGTTGATATTGTGATAAATATTTCCAAGAAAGTACACATGTATTTTTGTTCAAAGATTGGTATTTTCAAGTCAACAAATTATATTTGATTAGATTATTATTTGAAAATTATTGTATACTTGATTGAAGCACCGAAGAAATATTCTTCTTTAGAAAATATATTTCATTGCATGATATTTTATTTGAATTGAATGTAATACCTAATTTAATCTGAATACTACTGCTTTTCTCAAAAAAGCCTGTTTAGTTGAAGCAATTTTACATTGCTTTGAATTCCAATTTTTTAATTGCTGATACAATATATTTTTGCGAAGATTTATGGCACAATAAAAAAATTCCATCAAAATTGAAATCTTTATATCAAATATTATATATAATATTATTGACTTTTATCGCGCCTCATTAATATGTTCCGACAAATATTTCGTAGATTGGGAGTAATACATTTCATCACCAAAAATATCGTACTTTGCACAATAGCAAAATGATTTATTGAAATCAGCTTAATTGCACTGAAGGATATACACAAATAATCTAGGTGTTCCCAAATCCCTTGAATCTCCAAACTAAGTACGTAAATTTTGACGAAAGAGGCGCACAAATATATAGAGATAAATTGTCTGACTATCTGACATACTACTCACAATTAAGTAAATATATAATAACTAGAACTGTATCAGGTCGGCTGTACACTATAGGCCATTCATATTAGAATTTGGTTTCATCGAAATTTAATGCAATACAAAGCGGTTGTCCAGATAAGTCATTACAATTTTTTAGGCAGTCTTATCGACAAACTGAGAATTGGATTCACGCTAACAAGATACTTTTGATTTTTTATATAGCCACGTATAAAAAGCGAGGGTTTAATACTTTGTAAAGCTGATGTGTATTATATAGTAAGCAACTTACAATAGAATTAGTAGGTTTATTCTTAGCGGAGCAGAGATTACAAATCCTTTATAATTCATTTACAATAGCCCGATCTTTAACAAATGAGATTACAATTATTATGCTTATATAGGCATGTAGATACTCGTGGTTCATTCTAAGTGAATATTCTTTGTTGTACTAGCGTGATAATTCTATTAATTCGAGTCATTTTCCATGCAAATATAACTAAGTATATCTATACTGAAAACACTTACAGATTAGTTTCTTATGTCAATTAGGAGTTTTTTCTTAATAACACAATCGAGGTCATATACTAATTGAAGCAGTAGAAGTCGATATTTAGACCGCGAAAATATAAATAACACAACATAAATTTATTTAACATTTTAGTATCTCTTAATCAAGATAAATATTAGTTAAATCATTAAAATTGATAACCAACAGGAAATGAGATTAAATGGAAAACTGTGTGTAAAGTTAATAAAAACAAACTCTTTTGATATTTATGCGGTTTAGTTTTTATTTGCCCCCCGACTTCTTAAGCTCTGTTGTATGTCGGTATGTCTTCTATGCAACACTAGTATAGTAGTTTGTGTGTATGATTGTGCTCAATAGCCTTGTTACAGTAGTATCTCGCCGTTTATAATGTGTTGTTAATCACTTTACTCCCGATAGTGAATGGTAGATTGATCAGTATAGAATTCTGTCAGATAAATGTTACCGTCACCTATTAGAAATCTAGTTAAAATCCACTTACTTGAAATTCACCCAATACTGGACAGTTGTGTAACCACTAAAGCTATCGGCTAATAATTTTTTAATAAAAAAATAAAATAAATTTCAAGTATTTTATTTACACGAGAAAAGTGACTTTGATTCCTGCGATGTGATATTTATGACTCTGGTAAACCGGTTTTCTGGTGGGTCTGGTTGTAACGGCTTCTTAAGCTGTTGTACTTGTTTGACTAGCGCTGCAACTCTTGTAGTAAATAGGAAATAAATTGGCAGAATAAACTACTTTTTCCTGTTTGTAAGGGTGCTTATATTGTAGCTGTGAAACTATTTATATATATTTTTAGAACACCAGAAAGACAAATGGCAGAATAAAGAGAATATATAGATCCTATTGTAATGTTGGGAACGTCGCGAATTGGTTGCAGGGTTAGGTAGACATCGTTGTACCTTTTTCAAGATAATGGAGCTTTATATGATAATAGAGGTTTTCATAAGATGTTCTTTGGAATAACCGCTTAAACTATAAGGCGGTCGGCCAATGACTTTGCTAAGCAAAATAAAATAAAGTGTTAGTTCAACAAACATTTGCAAATTTCATGTGGGAAAATGTTGGTTAAGAGGTTTTATGATCAGACATATTAATCATTAAGCCAAATCACTTCAACGACCTTCAAGTAATGCTTCATAGCAAGTAATCCGATCTACATAAAAAGTATCACTTCCAGCTGCACAAAATTCAGTATAGATGAGGCAAAATATCCAATAAAGACAAATGATGACTTCTGGTATGGTTGCAACGAAATAAGAGTTTGTTTATTTTATCTGCTTCTGTCATCTCTGTATAGTTCCATAATATACAACTACTAGATTGATGATTGCTTACTCCAACAAAAAAATTTTACTCGGTTGAGGATGTAAACTTGATGAATTCTCATCGAGTTTTCACACTCACTCAATGAGAATTAATGTAAAGCAAACAACAACCTATAGAGTAGCATCAATATTCACACCTGCTTTTGTAAACACTGCTACCATTGTTAAACCTAATTTTTAATAAAGTAACGGTTATAAGCCTTTCCGAACTGTTGGTTTTAGAAGGCAACAGTTTAGTAGTCACAGGATACCGAAAATAAGATGGAGAGAAAATTGCTTGCAACAGCTGTGAAATAAACGACCTTTCGCAATGCTATGGCTTCAACAACTTCATCTCATGTTATAAATTAAATAAGATGCATCATATCCAAAATTATCCGTGCTGCGATTCTATAGCAAGAGAATCAAACAATGTTTTGAGCAATTGACACTGTTTCAATTGACATATTGTTTTAAGAGGGCACCGCTTAAATATTATGCCACAAAGTTTTGGAGATAAGTGGAAACTATTATAAACGCACTCTCTATAGATGGTATACCTGAAGTCCATTCATGTTTTGAGAGTTGGCATGCTAGGATGTTCTGCAAAACTGTATCCATTAAAATGTATAAACGTGTATTTAACTATATGGACTGGTGCATCAGTAGAAGGAAGATTTCCTTTTCGTCTCGATGACATATTTGCCCAAGTCGTAACAGATGCACAAAATTTTACCTGCCGTTTCATACAACGCGGATGGAATGTGGAATTTTTTTCTGCAAAATACATAATTCACCTTCTTCTAGCTCAAACAGACTTGTAGAATCAGGTCTAGGGAATACACCATTAGGCTATGCCTGCCATCTCACGAGACGCCTTATATAATAGGTAAGCAATTTGTTTTTCAGCAAGAATTTTCTTTCTATCCATATTACTTCAAAATACATAAAATGCTTTCCGACAATTATTAGCAATTGTCTATGTGTTCTTGTTTTTAAAGTTTCCTGCATTATACTTACTTTGTGCTAAAACAATGGTGGGGGTAGGCTCTTTAAAAAGATATAATAAAACTAGCGTTTTCTGCATCATATTATGAAATATGTCCTGCGAATTAATTAAAAAATTAAACAAATACTGTAGCATTTATTGTCTATTGATGATGTCTACTGAAAAACTGCGTTCTCGATGTTTCAGACAATCTCGTTATCCAGACAGAAGTTATAGATTTATGACACGATCACCATGTTTAGTTAAGTTTTACCGGTAGCTAGATATTATGCAACCAGCATAGTTAGCATGTTTTATCAAAAACTGCACAGGTAAAAATATGGTTAAGGAGGTAACATTTCTATCAAAACGGTGGACTGCAAATTTGTTAAAAATTTTTGTTATAACAAATTTATTTACATTGCAATATAAAATCTATTTATGCAACAGGTCCTTGAGCGTTTTCCAGTTTAACATATGCATATACCAAATTTATACCAGCTTTCTCGACGCACTTAAATTTATATAAGCGTTAATATTGTTTTAGGTTCTTTTTAATGTCATTCTATACTAAATCTGCAGGGACAGTTGGTTACCAGCACTTCCATCCGATTGTCATCGGTAACAAATACGATACCGTTCTAATCAATGATGTGACAGCAATAATTGACAGAATGAAACAGACATGATATATACATCCTTATGTATAATACAATCACGATCGACTTCCATGGAAAGGACCGAAGAAGAACAGTCAAAATACGAAAGTGCCTATAATAGACGTAATAAAATCAACATTGGATATATATCAAATTCCATGGACGACATCCTTTTATACAACGGCGTAAAAAAGGAAAGATAGTGCGCCGGCATGCGGGAAAAGTGACAAGTTCCAGAGGCACGTCCACCGGCGGAAATAAACCGTACGTCCCTCGGATCTTTTCTTTTTTTATCTCCATATCTATTAAAGCGTCGAACAAAGGAAATTTATCGATGAAAATTCGATTTGTAGGACAACAGATTCTTCACTTACGATTTATATCTCACGAGTGCCTTCGGGTTCAACAGTATTCCCTTGTGCTGTATACACTGTTGCAGACTGTGAAAAACTGTTGAAACAATTTTCAATGTCTTGTAAAATATGGAAACCAGATGAAATTGAGTTGAAAGTTTAACAATTGGTTTCGTGTTTTTTTATAAACTTTAGATAAGATAAACAGAAGTATATACTCGTGTAAGTCAGAGCGTAATAATAACTCAAATTGTATGCAATTACATAACAACTACCAAATAGATTTCATACAAATGTTATTTTTGTTCTAGGAGTACAAAACGAGATTTAACTTTCGTTTAGAAATGTCAACAATTCTAAAGACATTTTTGGGCAGCACAATGTGCCTATTTGTCGCAAATACACATTTCATATGCACTTGCCGACATATCTGTGAACTAACTACACGGAACTGACTGAAAATATACCCAAAGTTAAAATGACGCACACACGTAATATGTAACACTGTTCTGTTATACAAGATATTATCGGGGCTGTGCAATTGATTACACTCTATGCTACTTTAGCCAGTTTGTGGTTCACTAACCGAGAAAAATAATTCATTAGGTTTGGTTTACTATGTGTAAGCACCTTTAATTCGCGCTTATGGTCTAGATTTCTATTTCCTTAGATGTTGTGACCAATTTAGAAATTCAGTTTCTGAAACTTATTCTATGCTGAAGAGATGTTAGTCGTTTTTATAAAGTTGTATACAAACAATAAAGTCAATTACTGTTTAGTGAGTTAACGCAATTTTGCCTAACCTCTACTGCCAGACAATCAATAAGTCACTCATAAGAATGGTCGGGGGTCTCGAAATGTCTTAAGTTTGGTGCTAGCAGTTTGTTAGTGTAGATCTTAAAAATAATTTAATGCTGTTGTAGGAGTTGTAACTTATAGGTTTTCTATCTATGAACAATCGTTCGCTAGACTTTCTTGTCAGAGAGTCAACAACACGAATGTGCAGGCTTCCTGTGGTATAGGTAAACTATCTAGTAGAAGTAGAAGGTTGCCTTAAATGAACTTTAACTGCTAGATAATACTAGCAGTCCACTCTCATTCAAACAATCTAGAGTAATTTTGCAGTTATTTCTTCCTGGAAACTGCAAAATGAGTTTTTGTCGTTGGATTGTGTTTTAGTCAAGCACAAATGTACGATTGGTTTAAGTATTTCAGAAGTCATCGAACCTTAGTTGATATCTGTAATATTGAGGAGCTTACCTACGGTATAAACTGACTAGATTTTCTTTGCGACACCGTCTTAAGTGTCGTAGGTTAGACCCTTTCATGGCAAAGGTAATGGTGGAGATTATTGCTATATTGCCGAGACTTTCAACATTACCCGCGATAGTTTTTTTTTAATGTGGTCGGTGCTTAGTAAATCATTTTATAAGTTCAAAACATTCTGGTAAGACTTGCATTTATAATAAAGTTTTTTTAAACGTAAAATATTTTAAACCAAACTAAAAATAATACATGTAAAATGTTTGGGCACAAATATTGCACAATAGTATATTTTAGATAATTCAGCAGAATCATCATTAAAAACAATTTAGTAGCACATAAGTGTATCGTTCTAAAACCCTAATTGCCGTAATTGTGAATGATTTGTTGGACAACATAAGCCAAAATCGTAAAGTTACCCCCACAATTATTGCGACTTTTAGTCGGAAATTGCCACTGGTTTCAAAGTTTCTTCTTCTATCTGCACTCTAATAATTTTGTTACTTCTTTCCTACTATCGCGCTCTACGGCTTTCTCTTATACATATATTTTGCTGAAGATTTTTTGCGTCCTGTATGTTACTAGATTGAGCCTAATACTATTCTTCGATCGCTTCTTTTAGTATTAGCATAAATACGAGGACGTTTTACTTTATTTTTGCCTATATCAATTCGTTTTAGATGTTGCCTGAACTATTTCATATTTCCAAAAGTCGGTCTCTCGTTCGTTATAAGCTTCCCGTTTTTTTGTTCCTTGTCACATGTTTTTGATTGTTGCAAAGACGAATTTCTCCTTGCATTTATATTTGACGTTTTATCCTTAAAGTGGTTTACCTTTGCCGAAAGAAAAAGCACCATACGCCATGGCGTCACTTTTTCTTTTTTTCTGCCAGGAGGATGTTCTGAGAATTCAAGTTGCTCGAACGACATGTTTCAAATTAATCGGTTGAAATCGGAGACTGCCCAGTTTTTTTAAATAAATAAGTCATTAACATTTGTGTACGTTCGGAAACGAATTTTGCGATCTCAACAATCTCCCATAAGTCCTTGGTTTGGTTGAGCTCGGGAGATTGCGAAGGCCATTGAACCGTAGCAATATTTTCCCCGCCTAATCTATCTTTTACTAGCTGGGAGGAATGTTTGGGGTCATTATAGTTTTGAAACTAATATCTTAGTGGTATGATTTCTTCAGTATATGGAAGAAGGTAATTCCTTAAATTGTCTCTATACATCAAGCGGTCCATTGTACCAACAATGTGGTGCAGAGAACCCACGAACGATGAGGCTGCCACATCTGTGTTTAGAAGTACGACAAACATTATTTATTCAATCTCAACCGCATGGACGTTCCACATAATATCACCATCACTTTTAACTAAATAGAATTTTGACTCGCCAATCGAAACTACTCGTTTCCACATGTAAAATGCCCAGTATAGGTGATCTTCTGCAAACTGTAATTGGCTGGCTGATAGAAAGGGATCTGCATTAGCGAAATTGCAGATTTTACTGTCAGTGCGATCTGAAATTATCTTAGGTCAGCCTATATGTTTTAATCGGTTACTCCTATCGCTATCTTTATATCTTTTAATAATACGAGGCACAAGAGACGGATTAATCTTACATATAACTTTTTGGGATGTCTGACTGTTTCATAGTGCTGAGAAAGACACGAGCAATTCTTAGCCTAAGATCATCAACTATCCGTTTCATTTTTGCAGTCATATAAACGGGGATTACACACGTGTCTCTGTCTTGCTATATTTTTATCCAGCGCGCAATTATTAAAAATGAAAGATGTTTTTTGTTTTAGCAGTATCCTATTAAATGAAAATATTTTTATTTGGAGTTATTTACTGGAAAATCTGGGATTTATATATGAAATGACACAGCTCGTTCAAAAAATATCGAATCTTTTAGACAAATTCATGGACCTGAACGTTAAAATAGTTTTGGTGACGAAATGTAGCCTTACACTGTAGATACTCTGTGACACCCGACATATTTGCACCTCCCTTGAAATACAAGGCGTCATAGTATGTTCCAATGTATTAGATCGATATCAGCTGTGGAAATGCCAGGGCTTGTATCTATGAAGAGTACCGGCAAATCCACATATTAAACCGATATTGTTTGCAACAGTAAACTAATCCAAATTTGTTGATGGAAAAGGTAGATCAAAATATGAGGCACGATATGGGAGAATTTAATCTTGATTGCTTTTTTACAAAGATGATTTATCACGACTTGGGTAAAGTAACAAGGAAAAGAAGCAATTATATAGCTTGGTTTCACAGATGAATCAAGTTAGTTGTGGTAGTAAGAAAAGAAATAAAATAATATAAATGGGAAGACAAGGATGTCATACAGTCCCTTCCCATATTAATGTTACCGCCATGTAAATTTCACTGATTGGGCAGTAATAATTACAGCTTAGAGGATCATTTAAAACGGTCCTGCATTTTTCAATTCTTTTAAAAGGAAGGTGGTCTTTCGCAAATTTTAATCGTTTTTCTCCATAGCTTGAGTTCAGCGAAGCTTTCTTGTTGGTCGATGTGATTTCAACCCCAATTCTGCTAATAGTCTACTGAAAATTCGACGTACAATATTTACACCAGAAGTTTGTGCATCTTGGTATAGTTCCCTAAATGCCTGCTAAAAATAAAACTTTTGCGTTAACTAAACACCTACCGAAACACAAGTTTACGCTAGAATGATAATTCGAGATTTGATTAATTTACCATTTTTTGCTGAGTAAGATAACAGCACTACATTTGGAGATTATTTGTATGTACTGATATACTTAAACTTCTTATAAATATTTGTGGAACTTAATCTTGTCTTATACCTTTCCAAAAATGCAGATATATGTTTCCTAGCTGGTAGTAACGTTAATGCCCGTGATATACGAGGCTAGGATAGCAAGCTAGTGCTAGTAAGTTAGCGAGCTAGTGCATCTATCCTCGTGTATACAAAACTAGCTTTATTCCAGGCTAGTAAGCTAGTGTCTGAAGCCAGGATAGTTTAATAGGTTGCCGTTCTATTTTTAAAGCTAGTAAGCTTCCCCCACTACTAATTTCACTGTCCTGGCTTGTGTTTAGCTTCGTGTGGCGGGGGAAGCTAGTAGTAGTCATTTTACTCACATGAGTTGTAGCGGCAACCTATTGGCTCGGCTGCCTTAAAATTACTGCCATCATGTAACCAGCACTAGCATCTTCCAAGCGAGAGCACCAAGCCACGACAGTTATCTAACTCAACTAGCTTGCTATCCTAGCTTGGAAAACAAGCTTGGTGTATCTCGGGCATAATATGGCAAGGGACAGTAAATCAATCATTTCAAGGTTTGAAGAATAAAGTTATCAATATGGGAGAAAAAAACATCGCACCGTGGTAAATCTACGGTGATAACATCCTTCTATTGCGAAGGTAGTCTACCAAACACTATCTTTTTCATTTATTCGTAGATTTCAAATTCAATCATAAATACGTAATATATTATTTATTGTATGTAAATAGTCAGCTGGAAATAAGCCTATATTGGATTTAGTGCATTTCAAAGTTATTACATTATATTCTATACAATATCTACCGGCATATTAAACATAAAAAACTTCATTTTGTTTAGAGGGAGAGCGAGAGAAAAAAGAAAACGTAAAAATTCCTAATACACAAAAAGTTGATTCTTTTTTTTGCAAACATGCGATTCGGCATTACTGCGTACCGTCCGTCGGTGGTGAAACAACGCGAAAGTACGGAAACCGACGACCGAATCCGGACTACGGGGCTTCGGCGTGCGTCGCGATGCTATACTAACCAATATTTACCTACCACGAGCGCGTCGAGACTACCGCTTTTCAGTTAGTCTGCGGGTGATCGCGTCGCCAGATAATACGCCAGAAGTCGAAAATTGTCTTCGCGTCTTGTTTGCCTCAGCAAAATACTCGCCGGCGATATCCCCGGAAAATACCGCGAGAAGTTTCTTTCGCACCAACGCGTACGCGACATAGTTTTACATTGAGTAAATATTACAACATAATTTTTAATATCTCCGATTTTGATAACGAACAGAGTGTGAGTTAGATGAGAGTTTAGGGGAAACAATTTGCAGTTGTTTTATTGCAGTTCTTTCTGCTGTTTCTCTTCAGTGTGATATCGGTGATTGTAACAAATACTTATTCTCTTGACGTTTGAGTTTTTTGGTGCTAACTTGAGCTGCTCTTTATATCCTCAGTATCGTGCGTTTGTTTACCTGGGGTTTGTTTGTGGTTCTTCTGGTGGTACAGCGTCGGGACACGAAGTTCTCTCATCCGGGTAAGATTTCTTATCATGTGCGTTTATTGGGTTAAAGTAAAGCTATTGGAAATATTGAGTATACTGATTGTGTGGAAGTGATGCTCCATATAGTTTCTTTTTTCATGAACAATCCAGTTTAGCACAGCATGATTAATATTTTACAATAACAAAGCTGTAGGTAATATTAATATTAAAATCTATATACTGAATTATTTGGATGTATTAAATGCTACGCTTATACACTATCCACGTGTTACAAAGTTCACCTTTCGAGTGCATATAAGGAAAGAACTGACTTCATAAGATACTTGTGTAAATGTGTATTTTGATTAATCGCCTTACAAACCGGATACCTAGTGTAGTTTATCGTAAAGTGGTAGACACGTTACGTCAATTTTAACACTTTTTTGAGGTTATTGTAGTGTGAATGTTATGGTAAATTCAGGTGTATTTATTGGAAATCTACCGGTTTTTTCAGAGATACGTACATACGTATGTCGACAATATCTAGGCGGCAAGCTATGAAAAAAATGCTACAATTTTCAGAAACTCTACTGTTTTTCTTTGCGAAGCAGTTAGTATGAATATATTATCTTTTGTACAAATAGTGTTTACTGCTAAAATTGAGTAGTAAACATATAACATTAGTAATACCGGAATTTCACAAGTTTGTCGGTTATAAATGACTTTGTTCATATCTACTGTTGAAATCTATTTAAAATATTTGCAAAGATAATTTGATTCTTTAATTCAGCTCACTTTCTAACATTTACATATTTTCAATCAAATGAAAAGTATTTTAAAATTTTACCTTTATGAAATTAGTATTAATCCATATCACATTATATTATACACCCTTGATAATATTCCAAATATTTAAACTGCTCACAATGAATAAAACTCAATACGATACTATTACCATTTTATTTTTAATTTTCAACATTCAGTGTCGTGTGATATCTACATTTACATGAGAATGATAGCAACTGCTACAAATTGTAGTTGTTTCAAATTAAGAACAAACTACCCCGTATAGTTTTAGCGGGATTATTGACGATTGTGCCTATTATAAACTTAATCATTGATTATTTCAATTTTAGCAAGATCTGTATGCGAGACTCAACATTTACAGATAATACTGAACTATCTGATAAATAGGAGTGACGATGATTGACCTGACTTAGTAAAAAATTAACAGTGAACAGCTTGCTTAGAGATAAATGTTATACAGCACTAACAAATTTCAAACAGTGCAAGATATATTTGACGGTAAAAGATGATTTGTTAATTATTTATTTGAACTACTGTACTTTGAAGTAGCGAGCATTCTTCTTGACATACTAATGTTTTAGTCATTATTTACTCCTCATAAAACTGTTACTAAGGCATTTAGTATTAATAATATTTCATCACTACATATATTTTGTAAATTGGTACATATATTTTAAATCATTTCTTATCCAGAAACTATGTTTCATTGTAGCAAAACAGTAATAACATGTAAGAGTAGTGTATTATTATGCCGACGTAACTAGTATCATTGCGCTAGACATTCATAGCTGTGAATAAATGTTTCTCTTTCGCTTTTAATTGCAGCATACACTATTTAAGATACTTTAAATTAAATTCTTTTACTTTCGTAAGATGTGAGCACAAATGCAGTAAACTTTCTTCATAAAATTGCATTTCTAAGTTTTGGCGCCCACAATTGCTGCGGACTGTAAAACAAGGATATAAAATAAAGTGGGGTAATACACCTCATATTGCCAAGAAACGTACAAAAATTCAAAATTCTCCCACGTTTTCTTAAAGGAAAACCACAGCGAAACAGTTGAAGCAGTTATAATCACAAAAATAAAACATATGTACACTGCCTTAAGTAAAGATTTTGCAGAAAGCGAACTTAAAAAATACTACATCAATCCCCCTTTTCTGTCAAATATGCAGCAATATAGTAACAGAACATTTAAAGCTGCCTTTTAAGCACTTTCGTTACGGGCACTTATCAGCATATATTGTGCAATTTTTTTTTATTCAGGTTTTATATCTTATGGCCCGAATAAGAGTAAATTTATATCACATGAAAATTTTAACCACTTAGGTGATGATCCGGTCATTACAGACTGCTTTCTCTTAAAGAGGCTAACTGGTATGTTTAGAACGGAAATCATTTCTCTGAGTGATTTGTAGAGATTTTTCTTTCCTCGGATCTACAGTTCAATTTGTATAAGAAATTATTTGCGTCGGGTTTAGCTATCCTTGTTTTAGAAAACCGCTGAAGAGGAATATCTATGTATTCTGTAATTGCTGTAAAATGATCTGTTTTATTATTTACCGGGATTCCAATATCTAATAAATCGTTTCACGTTAACATTTGAAGCGGCGAGTCAAAGTATCCTGCAATTATATTCCTATTCATGCCCTGAGTTCTTCCTACGGATAGTTTTGCAGATTTTTTAATAGAGAGGAGCTTTGTCTGGCACACTGTCACATTGCAAAAAATTATGTTTTATATCCAGTTTATTAGTAAAGTCATCATTTACCTTGCATCGCTTCCATTAGTCGCAAATTAGAGTTTTTCAAGTTCCTGTATGCCTAACACTGTTCTTCTCTATTAGCTGTTCTGCTACTATTAGCAGTTACATGTTAGGATTAGGGCTTAGGATTCTAACGATAATGCTACATTTTTCATTGACTACATTTACACCAATTTCTTGATTTTTTACTTTATCTTTTGTTGTAGCTATAGTGGTTGTAGCCCAGGCAGCTCTTGTGTTTCTTATTTATCTTTTGACCATATTAAAGAAGAGGAAACTAATTAAAAATGTAAACAAAGTTTATGAGATATACTTCTTGCAATACTACGAAGAGTATTGCCCTAAATATGGTGGAGAATGATCTCATTGCAAACTATTATTAGTAATAATTTAAGGAGAGTTAGATTTTCAGTTTCTAACAGATGGTAGCTATAATATTTAATAATATATAATATCTAATGCTTTCTGGGTAGCTTAACAAGGAGTTAGCATGCGTCTATGCTTTTAGAAAGGTGCGTCTTATATATTATAATTATTATATTTTCATGCATTTGGTTGAAGTAGGGTAAAGTTCCAATAAAAATCAGTATTCTTACTGCTTATTCACATTAATAATAAATTTCTATTTATGTTACGTACCAGGATACCACAAAATATTAAATGAAAGAATTTTTGGATTTATACTATTAATAGCATCCTTGCAAATGCCTAGACTCAATAAAATAGAATACTGTCCTCCGATCATACAAATTCTTATATCGCATAACCATACTAACAATCATCGTATTTTCAAAATCATAATTAGCTTCTTCTTTTCTGTTGCATACTGGTTGTTAACGTTGTTGTGTTACAATATTTTAGTCATGTCATGATAGACTATAATTTACATTTTAAAAAGAATGCCAAAATTTCATGAGTTTTTTAAGAATTAAGATTATATATAACAATGACATCAAAAGAAACAGTAATGTCAAAATTACACTACAAGGCTGTAACAAATGCTACAATGGTGAAACTAAACAATATTTAAAGAAACGATTTTATAATCATCTTATATAAGGACTTGATGATAATAAAAAATAGACGAGGTCAATTGTAGAACTGATATTGATAATGGAAGTTCATAAGTAGCATGTTTTGCAACGTTTGTCTCTAGTCGCTAAACAGAATTGTTAGAGATAAAAATATATTGATATAGAGATTTATTTAAATAAATACAGGGCGACTGGTATGTAAACGTACATATTGGAAGACCTATTAGTAGAGATCATTTGCAATAGATTTAGCCAAATATGGCTTACACAAAAGTGAAAAATATTCGAGATAGGGAAGGAAGGGCAAGCAAGTTTTAAGGATCTTGTAGACTTAATGTATTATGAAAATTTTGAAACAATTACTCATCAATCTAGACATTGTTTCGAGGTTTTCTTGAGAGCTGGAAGTATTAATTTTGTAATTCTTTTTTTTTCCAAGAATTTAACATAATGTTTGCTACGTTGTGCGTGTTAATGTGTCTTTTAATAGTGAAAACTGGGAAACTGAAAAAAACTTCTATAATTTTCATTAATTTTAAGTATTAGCCGGAGTAAGTAATGGATTTTGGAAAAGAAATAAAACATTCAATATCTCAAATTTCAAATTTCTCAATTTTCCACTTTTGTATAAAGCATATGTGGCTAAATCTATTGCAAATTATCTCTACTAATAGGTCTTTCAGTATGTAGGTTTACATACCAGTCATCCTGTATAATAAATTTGCATTAATAAGTGTTTCAATGTTCTCTGTGAGATTGTAAACAGAACAACATATATGTAAATATCACATTTCTTAAATATACTGATTATATCAGAATGTGTGCGAGCGACAGCAATGTAACTTCTAGGCAATATTGAACAGAGTTTAGAATTGCCTTATTTGTTATGTCTTTCACCGGTTGATTCCATATCAAGTGTCAATTCGGGAGCCTTAATTATTAGTCTAATTAAAACATACTCTTAAATTTCGCAAAGTTGTTAACCTTACTTGTTTACCTTAAAGTTGCGAAGAAACGAAAACTGTTTTAAAATCGGCTATTTAAAAGCTCTCATTTTACTTTATCTACACCACAGGCCATATAAAATTTATAATATTTTTGTCAGTTTTGCCTGATTTACACATAATATACTCTATCAATAATAATAATCAACATATTTATATTAACTTATGACCTTAGCTTAATATGCCTATGTATATTGAATATGTACAAATAGGTATTAGAGATTCGATAAAACTAGGCACTCAATGATTTTCGCTGTTTCCGGAATTTTTTCATGGTATAAAGGACAATTTATTACGTGTCATGTTTTTTTCATATTTATACTAGATATATGGCGCGAGATACTTCGAGCGTTATTGAGTTTGCGATCGACCAACTAGCCGTGCGAATGAAAGTAAACTTGATCGTGTTGTGTATAAATATGCTACGATCGGTGAGCTTGCTTAAACGTTTAATGTGCATTTTCATGCCGGATGGCTGACACGAGTACGTTAGTTCATATTTAAACATCTTAGCATCTACTCGATGGTTAACCAGCACCTCCTATGGAACATAAGTTCATACGTAGAAACAAAATCGTTAAGAATAACCATTAAAACAAAAATTGTTGTTATGTGAGAGAACTTAAACAGCCTTAAAATTGACTTCTTCCTTCAGATCATCTAACTATCTATAATTAAGCTGCAGTAAAGTTATAAAAGTATCGTACACTTTGATCTACATCCAAAGTAATATTATCTTAAAGTTTGGTTACATTTTTCTCGAGAATAATATACATAGTTCGTAATATTCTAGTTAAATTCGACTGTGCTATGTTATACGTAATATACGTATACTACGGTACTAGAGTGGGTAAAGTTCAAATCGAGAATAAAGTATCTAGTTATTTTATTTTCATTCATGAAAGAGAATTGTTCAAACAGCGAAAGAGTACTAGCTTTATTTTGTGTACATTAAATATTAACAGAGTTTCTATGAAAGTAGTTACTACGGTTTATTTTCTGCGAAAGTTGAAACGCTATTGTAAATGTAATCGTATCCAAATGTGTATACTTGCCGGTGTGGAAAATCGTATAACCTCACTATCCGAACTTCTGGAGTTGGTGGCAAAGCACGTGTTTTATTGATTTATAATTTGAAATGAAATATAAGGTGGATGTAGGCTAGATGCTATGAAACAAATCATCTATACTATGTCGAGACTGCATTACATTAATAAATAATTTATATTGATTATTGTTTCAAGAAAGGATTCTAGTGTAGGGTATACCAACAGCTATCTAACCTCCTAGATGTTTATTACTTTATCTGACATATAATTTATTCATTAATGAGGACTAGAAGAAAGCGAGGAACCAGCACGTTAACAATTGATATGTTACCGTCGTTTTTACATTAAGATTGAATTAACATTACATTACAATTAGTAAGTGATATAAACGTGTTAGTGGATAAATATAAATTCTCATTACAAAGGATATTATGTTTTATAAGTGACGTTCTCATTATTTCAATTTGTTTATTTATATATCTATTTATTTATTGAGGGAGATAATTAGTAGGCATACTCTAATTTTTTTCTTTTTCCCAGAGTATTTCTCATATATGTTTATGTGGCATGCCACTAATGCTTTCCAGCCAAACTTTGGATGGAAATAAAACGCTATGAAGAAAAAGAGTGATGTCAAGTAGTGTAGCACTAGTCTAACAATAATTCTCTATGACATCCAATCCGAGCAGCAGTTAACTTCAACGCTGGGCTTTAAACAGTAAAACTGCTGCCCTTTTGAGAGCACGTTTTGTCGGAGCGCAAAATCAACCTCTTTACCACACTAAGTCTGATTATTTCTCATTGTGTGTTCTTTATCAATGCTGTGACCTACTTCTTTGTTGTGTATTTCAATAAGTCGTGTATAAACAGAAAACTCCTTTGGCAGTACCACCAACACTGAACTTAAGAATTACCTAGCAACGACATTAGTGTGCCATTTTTAAGTGTATGTGCTTCAGCGCTAATCTACTACTTGTTCTTCTTATTTCACTATAGCCCACTACTATCATTCTCTTTGTACTTGTGTAACGTAGACCTGGAGAGTGTCCTGAAAGCAACGGTAAGAGAAAAGTTTTGTTTAGACAAAAAAGAGTTTTGTCTAAACAAAACGTTTTTTCTTTTTTAAAATAATTTAACGAAGTAGTAAATGTGCATCTTATTGACTTTACAGACACAGTCACAAATAGTATCCATTTGAAATTCATTTTAATCCAATGAATAATACTTTTATGAGCTGGGCTTAGTCTTGTAGCTGTTTAAATTTACACGACACTAAAATACCAAATTTCTGCTAATTAAATAAAGAAATATAGCTCTGTCTACATTGTGAGACTCTGCTCTGCAGAAGCTGCCTCTTGAATACTTCTTTCCACAGCCGACGACCTCTCTAAAAACGAACCTTTTACAAACGATATGTACTATTATAGTTTACTCTAATCAATACAGCAGGAACTAAACATAGACAAGCACTTGGCATTATTATGAGTCAAAAACTTGCAGTTATGGTCACCATACCCGCTAATGCGAGAGGAACTGCCCAGAGGGACTGCACCTTTAAGGTTACTTATGAATGTAGCTTGAAACCAATAAATTTCGTCGTACAAAATCGGAATTAAAAATCTCAGACTCTTACAGATCTTTATCGCCAGTGAAATCCAGAAAAAGGATAGGAAATATACATAGTGGTATTAAACCTAGTGGAGCAATTATAATGCGAGCTAATACAAAGGTGAAAAGCTGAATTTTTTCAATACCATGCAGGTTTAAATTTTTCCCATTACCACACAAATTAACTTAACAGAAAAGTATTCATGTTCACAATTAACCAGAGTTTATCCATTTTTCCACTGCTCCTCTACAGACCTAAACGACATTTGCAAAGTGCCAGTTTATTTCAAAAGTGACAAGAAGGAAACAGTAAAGCATATTCATACAAATAATGTTGATTCAAATTTCATTACTGCATTGTTTATTTCGGAGGTACACTTTACCCTGTAAATTCAATTTCATTAGAAAATGCATTTTAAAACGTATTGTACAAAGTCTCATTATAATAACTTTCGTTTGAACTGCATATTTGATTAATCGGCTTACAGACCGGATACCTAGTGTAGTTTATCGTAAAGTGGTAGACACGTTACGTCAATTTTAACACTTTTTTGAGGTTATTGTAGTGTGAATGTTATGGTAAATTCAGGTGTATTTATTGGAAATCTACCGGTTTTTTCAGAGATACGTACGTATGTCGACAATATCTAGGCGGCAAGCTATGAAAAAAATGCTACAATTTTCAGAAACTCTACTGTTTTTCTTTGCGAAGCAGTTAGTATGAATATATTATCTTTTGTACAAATAGTGTTTACTGCTAAAATTGAGTAGTAAACATATAACATTATAATACCGAATTTCACAAGTTTGTCGGTTATAAATGACTGTTCATATCTACTGTTGAAATCTATTTAAAATATTTGCAAAGATAATTTGATTCTTGAATTCAGCTCACTTTCTAACATTTACATATTTTCAATCAAATGAAAAGTATTTTCAAATTTTACCTTTATGAAATTAGTATTAATCCATATCACATTATATTATACACCCTTGATAATATTCCAAATATTTAAATTGCTCACAATGAATAAAACTCAATACGATACTATTACCATTTTATTTTTAATTTTCAACATTCAGTGTCGTGTGATATCTACATTTACATGAGAATGATAGCAACTGTTACAAATTGTAGTTGTTTCAAATTAAGAACAAACTACCCCGTATAGTTTTAGCGGGATTATTGACGATTGTGCCTATTATAAACTTAATCATTGATTATTTCAATTTTAGCAAGATCTGTATGCGAGACTCAACATTTACAGATAATACTGAACTATCTGATAAATAGGAGTGACGATGATTGACCTGACTTAGTAAAAAATTAACAGTGAACAGCTTGCTTAGAGATAAATGTTATACAGCACTAACAAATTTCAAACAGTGCAAGATATATTTGACGGTAAAAGATGATTTGTTAATTATTTATTTGAACTACTGTACTTTGAAGTAGCGAGCATTCTTCTTGACATACTAATGTTTTAGTCATTATTTACTCCTCATAAAACTGTTACTAAGGCATTTAGTATTAATAATATTTCATCACTGCATATATTTTGTGAATTGGTACATATATTTTAAATCATTTCTTATCCAGAAACTATGTTTCATTGTAGCAAAACAGTAATAACATGTAAGAGTAGTGTATTATTATGCCGACGTAACTAGTATCATTGCGCTAGACATTCATAGCTGTGAATAAATGTTTCTCTTTCGCTTTTAATTGCAGCATACACTATTTAAGATACTTTAAATTAAATTCTTTTTACTTTCGTAAGATGTGAGCACAAATGCAGTAAACTTTCTTCATAAAATTGCATTTCTAAGTTTTGGCGCCCACAATTGCTGCGGACTGTAAAACAAGGATATAAAATAAAGTGGGGTAATACACCTCATATTGCCAAGAAACGTACAAAAATTCAAAATTCTCCCACGTTTTCTTAAAGGAAAACCACAGCGAAACAGTTGAAGCAGTTATAATCACAAAAATAAAACATATGTACACTGCCTTAAGTAAAGATTTTGCAGAAAGCGAACTTAAAAAATACTACATCAATCCCCTTTTTCTGTCAAATATGCAGCAATATAGTAACAGAACATTTAAAGCTGCCTTTTAAGCACTTTCGTTACGGGCACTTATCAGCATATATTGTGCAATTTCGTTTTTTATTCAGGTTTTATATCTTATGGCCCGAATAAGAGTAAATTTATATCACATGAAAATTTTAACCACTTAGGTGATGATCCGGTCATTACAGACTGCTTTCTCTTAAAGAGGCTAACTGGTATGTTTAGAACGGAAATCATTTCTCTGAGTGATTTGTAGAGATTTTTCTTTCCCTCGGATCTACAGTTCAATTTGTATAAGAAATTATTTGCGTCGGGTTTAGCTATCCTTGTTTTAGAAAACCGCTGTCAAGAGGAATATCTATGTATTCTGTAATTGCTGTAAAATGATCTGTTTTATTATTTACCGGGATTCCAATATCTAATAAATCGTTTCACGTTAACATTTGAAGCGGCGAGTCAAAGTATCCTGCAATTATATTCCTATTCATGCCCTGAGTTCTTCCTACGGATAGTTTTGCAGATTTTTTAATAGAGAGGAGCTTTGTCTGGCACACTGTCACATTGCAAAAAATTATGTTTTATATCCAGTTTATTAGTAAAGTCATCATTTACCTTGCATCGCTTCCATTAGTCGCAAATTAGAGTTTTTCAAGTTCCTGTATGCCTAACACTGTTCTTCTCTATTAGCTGTTCTGCTACTATTAGCAGTTACATGTTAGGGTTAGGGCTTAGGATTCTAACGATAATGCTACATTTTTCATTGACTACATTTACACCAATTTCTTGATTTTTTACTTTATCTTTTGTTGTAGCTATAGTGGTTGTAGCCCAGGCAGCTCTTGTGTTTCTTATTTATCTTTTGACCATATTAAAGAAGAGGAAACTAATTAAAAATGTAAACAAAGTTTATGAGATATACTTCTTGCAATACTACGAAGAGTATTGCCCTAAATATGGTGGAGAATGATCTCATTGCAAACTATTATTAGTAATAATTTAAGGAGAGTTAGATTTTCAGTTTCTAACAGATGGTAGCTATAATATTTAATAATATATAATATCTAATGCTTTCTGGGTAGCTTAACAAGGAGTTAGCATGCGTCTATGCTTTTAGAAAGGTGCGTCTTATATATTATAATTATTATATTTTCATGCATTTGGTTGAAGTAGGGTAAAGTTCCAATAAAAATCAGTATTCTTACTGCTTATTCACATTAATAATAAATTTCTATTTATGTTACGTACCAGGATACCACAAAATATTAAGTGAAAGAATTTTTGGATTTATACTATTAATAGCATCCTTGCAAATGCCTAGACTCAATAAAATAGAATACTGTCCTCCGATCATACAAATTCTTATATCGCATAACCATACTAACAATCATCGTATTTTCAAAATCATAATTAGCTTCTTCTTTTCTGTTGCATACTGGTTGTTAACGTTGTTGTGTTACAATATTTTAGTCATGTCATGATAGACTATAATTTACATTTTAAAAAGAATGCCAAAATTTCATGAGTTTTTTAAGAATTAAGATTATATATAACAATGACATCAAAAGAAACAGTAATGTCAAAATTACACTACAAGGCTGTAACAAATGCTACAATGGTGAAACTAAACAATATTTAAAGAAACGATTTTATAATCATCTTATATAAGGACTTGATGATAATAAAAAATAGACGAGGTCAATTGTAGAACTGATATTGATAATGGAAGTTCATAAGTAGCATGTTTTGCAACGTTTGTCTCTAGTCGCTAAACAGAATTGTTAGAGATAAAAATATATTGATATAGAGATTTATTTAAATAAATACAGGGCGACTGGTATGTAAACGTACATATTGGAAGACCTATTAGTAGAGATCATTTGCAATAGATTTAGCCAAATATGGCTTACACAAAAGTGAAAAATATTCGAGATAGGGAAGGAAGGGCAAGCAAAGTTTTAAGGATCTTGTAGACTTAATGTATTATGAAAATTTTGAAACAATTACTCATCAATCTAGACATTGTTTCGAGGTTTTCTTGAGAGCTGGAAGTATTAATTTTGTAATTCTTTTTTTTCCAAGAATTTAACATAATGTTTGCTACGTTGTGCGTGTTAATGTGTCTTTTAATAGTGAAAACTGGGAAACTGAAAAAAACTTCTATAATTTTCATTAATTTTAAGTATTAGCCGGAGTAAGTAATGGATTTTGGAAAAGAAATAAAACATTCAATATCTCAAATTTCAAATTTCTCAATTTTCCACTTTTGTATAAAGCATATTTGGCTAAATCTATTGCAAATTATCTCTACTAATAGGTCTTTCAGTATGTAGGTTTACATACCAGTCATCCTGTATAATAAATTTGCATTAATAAGTGTTTCAATGTTCTCTGTGAGATTGTAAACAGAACAACATATATGTAAATATCACATTTCTTAAATATACTGATTATATCAGAATGTGTGCGAGCGACAGCAATGTAACTTCTAGGCAATATTGAACAGAGTTTAGAATTGCCTTATTTGTTATGTCTTTCACCGGTTGATTCCATATCAAGTGTCAATTCGGGAGCCTTAATTATTAGTCTAATTAAAACATACTCTTAAATTTCGCAAAGTTGTTAACCTTACTTGTTTACCTTAAAGTTGCGAAGAAACGAAAACTGTTTTAAAATCGGCTATTTAAAAGCTCTCATTTTACTTTATCTACACCACAGGCCATATAAAATTTATAATATTTTTGTCAGTTTTGCCTGATTTACACATAATATACTCTATCAATAATAATAATCAACATATTTATATTAACTTATGACCTTAGCTTAATATGCCTATGTATATTGAATATGTACAAATAGGTATTAGAGATTCGATAAAACTAGGCACTCAATGATTTTCGCTGTTTCCGGAATTTTTTCATGGTATAAAGGACAATTTATTACGTGTCATGTTTTTTTCATATTTATACTAGATATATGGCGCGAGATACTTCGAGCGTTATTGAGTTTGCGATCGACCAACTAGCCGTGCGAATGAAAGTAAACTTGATCGTGTTGTGTATAAATATGCTACGATCGGTGAGCTTGCTTAAACGTTTAATGTGCATTTTCATGCCGGATGGCTGACACGAGTACGTTAGTTCATATTTAAACATCTTAGCATCTACTCGATGGTTAACCAGCACCTCCTATGGAACATAAGTTCATACGTAGAAACAAAATCGTTAAGAATAACCATTAAAACAAAAATTGTTGTTATGTGAGAGAACTTAAACAGCCTTAAAATTGACTTCTTCCTTCAGATCATCTAACTATCTATAATTAAGCTGCAGTAAAGTTATAAAAGTATCGTACACTTTGATCTACATCCAAAGTAATATTATCTTAAAGTTTGGTTACATTTTCTCGAGAATAATATACATAGTTCGTAATATTCTAGTTAAATTCGACTGTGCTATGTTATACGTAATATACGTATACTACGGTACTAGAGTGGGTAAAGTTCAAATCGAGAATAAAGTATCTAGTTATTTTATTTTCATTCATGAAAGAGAATTGTTCAAACAGCGAAAGAGTACTAGCTTTATTTTGTGTACATTAAATATTAACAGAGTTTCTATGAAAGTAGTTACTACGGTTTATTTTCTGCGAAAGTTGAAACGCTATTGTAAATGTAATCGTATCCAAATGTGTATACTTGCCGGTGTGGAAAATCGTATAACCTCACTATCCGAACTTCTGGAGTTGGTGGCAAAGCACGTGTTTTATTGATTTATAATTTGAAATGAAATATAAGGTGGATGTAGGCTAGATGCTATGAAACAAATCATCTATACTATGTCGAGACTGCATTACATTAATAAATAATTTATATTGATTATTGTTTCCAAGAAAGGATTCTAGTGTAGGGTATACCAACAGCTATCTAACCTCCTAGATGTTTATTACTTTATCTGACATATAATTTATTCATTAATGAGGACTAGAAGAAAGCGAGGAACCAGCACGTTAACAATTGATATGTTACCGTCGTTTTTACATTAAGATTGAATTAACATTACATTACAATTAGTAAGTGATATAAACGTGTTAGTGGATAAATATAAATTCTCATTACAAAGGATATTATGTTTTATAAGTGACGTTCTCATTATTTCAATTTGTTTATTTATATATCTATTTATTTATTGAGGGAGATAATTAGTAGGCATACTCTAATTTTTTTTCTTTTTCCCAGAGTATTTCTCATATATGTTTATGTGGCATGCCACTAATGCTTTCCAGCCAAACTTTGGATGGAAATAAAACGCTATGAAGAAAAAGAGTGATGTCAAGTAGTGTAGCACTAGTCTAACAATAATTCTCTATGACATCCAATCCGAGCAGCAGTTAACTTCAACGCTGGGCTTTAAACAGTAAAACTGCTGCCCTTTTGAGAGCACGTTTTGTCGGAGCGCAAAATCAACCTCTTTACCACACTAAGTCTGATTATTTCTCATTGTGTGTTCTTTATCAATGCTGTGACCTACTTCTTGTTGTGTATTTCAATAAGTCGTGTATAAACAGAAAAACTCCTAAAATTGGCAGTACCACCAACACTGAACTTAAGAATTACCTAGCAACGACATTAGTGTGCCATTTTTAAGTGTATGTGCTTCAGCGCTAATCTACTACTTGTTCTTCTTATTTCACTATAGCCCACTACTATCATTCTCTTTGTACTTGTGTAACGTAGACCTGGAGAGTGTCCTGAAAGCAACGGTAAGAGAAAAGTTTTGTTTAGACAAAAAAGAGTTTTGTCTAAACAAAACGTTTTTTCTTTTTTAAAATAATTTAACGAAGTAGTAAATGTGCATCTTATTGACTTTACAGACACAGTCACAAATAGTATCCATTTGAAATTCATTTTAATCCAATGAATAATACTTTTATGAGCTGGGCTTAGTCTTGTAGCTGTTTAAATTTACACGACACTAAAATACCAAATTTCTGCTAATTAAATAAAGAAATATAGCTCTGTCTACATTGTGAGACTCTGCTCTGCAGAAGCTGCCTCTTGAATACTTCTTTCCACAGCCGACGACCTCTCTAAAAACGAACCTTTTACAAACGATATGTACTATTATAGTTTACTCTAATCAATACAGCAGGAACTAAACATAGACAAGCACTTGGCATTATTATGAGTCAAAAACTTGCAGTTATGGTCACCATACCCGCTAATGCGAGAGGAACTGCCCAGAGGGACTGCACCTTAAGGTTACTTATGAATGTAGCTTGAAACCAATAAATTTCGTCGTACAAAATCGGAATTAAAAATCTCAGACTCTTACAGATCTTTATCGCCAGTGAAATCCAGAAAAAGGATAGGAAATATACATAGTGGTATTAAACCTAGTGGAGCAATTATAATGCGAGCTAATACAAAGGTGAAAAGCTGAATTTTTCAATACCATGCAGGTTTTAAATTTTTCCCATTACCACACAAATTAACTTAACAGAAAAGTATTCATGTTCACAATTAACCAGAGTTTATCCATTTTTCCACTGCTCCTCTACAGACCTAAACGACATTTGCAAAGTGCCAGTTTATTTCAAAAGTGACAAGAAGGAAACAGTAAAGCATATTCATACAAATAATGTTGATTCAAATTTCATTACTGCATTGTTTATTTCGGAGGTACACTTTACCCTGTAAATTCAATTTCATTAGAAAATGCATTTTAAAACGTATTGTACAAAGTCTCATTATAATAACTTTCGTTTGAACTGCATACTGTTGACATTTAATTTATTTTACTGCATTCATAAATACAATATTATTTCCTCTTTTAGAATGTAAATGTGTAGCAGTGTCGTTGAAAAACGTCGACATGTCGTCGTTCTGGCAGCAATTTACAATATTTCTGCTCGAATGTACCAAGATTGATGTACTAACTCGAACGAAACGCAGACGCCCGTAAAGTCCAATCCGTTTGATAGAGTGGAGAATGGGGCGCAGTAAATAGAAGCGTCAATTTTCGATAACCGTCGTCCTCCCAAACATATTCGAATCCAATTAAGAAGCTTTTCCCCAACCGACAATTCAATATCGTCATCGCGGTAATGCGGTATTCTTCTGTGAAGTGAATGTCGAAACGGGACAATATATAGTCGTTTTCGAAGTGCATCAGTGCAAGTGTCAGCGCAAATAATTAATGAATCGGACCTGATGCTATGCTGTATTCAGGAATATCGACTGATATTTGTTTACAGGTGCGGTTGTATGCTTTTAGCTCGATATGTAATCGCCGATGACAAAGTAATTAAACTGCTTGTCATGTTGTAATCTGCGCAATAACTTTGAAATTGCAGTACACGAAGGAAAGGAGTCACACTATGTAAATGTCCGAACCAGTTAGTAATAGATTTCTGTAATAGCTTAGTAATTCTCTTACACATACCCATTACATACAGTACATATAATTAAGAACGCTAGATTTTTGGGATATTTTTCATTTTTGCTGGTAATACATTAAATAATTAAGCGGTTATATATGTTCAAATATTTTGTTGACGTAAAAATAGATTCACAAACAAAATAAAGCCAATCTAATTAATCGTTGTCATCGTTTGCGGACTGGAACAGCATCCCCTAGTAATAAGCCTGCAGCTATAATTGTCAAATTCTACTCTTTTGTACAAAGGAAATTATAAGAAATAACAAAAAACAATTAAAGGGTACTGGTGTTACGATTGTTGATGATCTTACAAACCGGCGTTATCACTTATACAGGGAAGCTGCGAAGAAACTCGGCCGTAAAAATGTATGGACGTATAACGGGAATATTTTTGTCAAGTTTAAGGAGAATCGTACGCTAATTCAGACCATGGATGACTTAAAAAAGTTAAATTAATTATTTAGAGAGCTGCCACGGACATGTCACGTTGCTTGGTTTCACAACAGAGGTTGTAGTAACATTACATTTTCTTTTTTATTGTTGTTTATATTTTGTATCTTATTTAATTTATACATTATATACATAGTTATTCATTTATTTTTTCTTTTTTTTGGACTGCACTGAATTTTGCATTTTAATTACTGTTAATTTTAAGTAGTGTTCTATGTAACCGCATTTATAATTATCTTTTGCATTCTTTTTTAGATTTGATTCTTTTTTTTGTATTGCCATATATAACACACTTAATTTGGTGAAATTGTATATACTTTTGCACTTTTATATTTATCTGCATTCTTGCTTAACGCAATTACCTTATCTACTTCTTTATTGATCGGTTGCCTTTCCGTTCCTATCACCTTAGTAATTTAATTACTTAATTTCTTTTAGTTTTACCTTTGTCTTTTCTGCATATTATTCAATTAGTGTTTTCTTATTTTTCTTTTTCTCCGTAAATATTGGTTATCTTTGCACTGTTTTTTTTTGTAGACGTAGTAGCCGCATACGATGAGTTATCATAACTTCACAGTGGCTTATCTTAACGCCCGCTCGCTTCTCCCGCATTTTTTAGATATTAAGCAGTTGTTATTGGATAAAAAATTTGATATATTTGCAATCACGGAGACTTGGCTGTCTAGTGTTGTGGACGAGGAAATGGTACGTATACCTAACTATAAAATGTTCCGCAATGATCGGAATGGGCGTGGAGGTGGAATCGCCATTTTTGTAAAGAATGATTTTAATAGTTCTGTTTTAAACGTTACCGTTTTTGATTTGGAGCAGACATGGTTAAAAGTTGGGGTTAATAATACTACTTATGCTATTGGTTGTGTTTATCGATCACCGTCATTGTCATTGTCATTTGAATTTTGATGATACTCTGTCGGATATGTTTTTGAATTATGATAATGTTATTTGCCTGGGAGACTTTAATCTAAATATGCTCGACGGAGACAATGCCAATGTTTTATCGTTCTGCTCTATGCTTGATAGTTATGGTTTACGACAAATTATTAGCGAACCAACCAGAATATCGGGTAGCTCTGCAACTCTTATTGACCTTATTATACTTTCTGACGTACTTGGCACGTGTCGTTGCGGTACGGTTGATGTCGGCCATTTATCAGACCATCAATTAGTTTTCTGTGAACTTAACGCGCCGTGTCCTGAGTCTCCTGCGCCACCTAGCAAATATAGAAATTTCTCTGGTATTAAGCATGAGACTTTTTCGCGTGACCTTCAGGCAATCCGTTGGAGCTGCATTTATGACATTGCTGATATAAACGATAAAGTTAATTTCCTAAATGAAGGTTTATTATCTTTATTTGATCTCCATGCACCCTTCATTTCTCCCAATTCAAAATCGCGTAAACGTCCGTGGCTTACTTTTGCGGTATCGCGGATGATGAGGCTAAGGGACAATGCTCTGAAATGGTATCGTCGTACTGGCCAATTGGACCATGGCAATTATTATAAAGCCTTAAGAAACCAGACCACTCACGCAATTCGAAGAGAAAAAAGCTTACTTCAGTTATCAATTTAATAATGCTAATGCTAGAAAGATGTGGCGTATTCTAAATAGCTCCCTATTGAACAAAAATAAACCTCCCCTTCCTAAGGATATTTCAAACCCAAATCTTATTAATACTCACTTTATTTCCTCATCCAATATAAACATGCATCCCGACCACGAAACTATATCATTTTGCAACAGCAATAGACATCCCAATTTTCTAACCGAATTTGACTTTACATTAGTAAACGAATCGGACGTTTCACGTATAATTTTTAGTCTATCGTCTGCTGCCGTAGGATCAGATGGTATCAATTTGAAAATGATTATTCTTAGTTGTCCTACTATTTTACCATACCTCACACATATTTTTAATTTTTGCTTGGGCCATGGCGTGTTTCTACAGTGCTGGAAAACAGCAATCGTTGTCCCTATTCCTAAGGTGAAACAACCTCGGTACGTTTAATGATCTGCGCCCCATAAGTTTGATACCTGTACTCTCAAAGATATTAGAGCGGATTGTAGACAATCAAATTAGGACGTACCTCTCAAATAATGACTTCTTGCCATTGAGGCAATCTGAATTTAGAGCCAGTTACAGTTGTGCTACTGCACTACATGACCTTATTGATGATGTGATTTGTGCTCGTGATAGAGGAGAGGTTTCGCTTTTGGTTCTACTCGACTATTCCAAAGCGTTTGATAATCTGAATCATTACCTCTTGTTGGGAATGCTGCATTATCTAGGTTTCAGCAGATCAACTATACATTTCTTTGCATCCTATCTGTCATGTCGACGCCAATGTGTTAAAATTGGTACAACGTTCTCTGGTTGTAAATTCTTAACTAGCGGTGTAGCTCAGGAAAGTGTCTGTGGTCCTCTCTTGTTTATTATTTACACTGTACTTATTGAGAAGTTTAATACTCCACATTGTAGATTATTTTGTTATGCCGATGATACTCAATTGTTATTTAACTTTTCCTCGGACAACTTGATGGGCGCTGCAACTGTTGTTACCGATACGATTCAATCATTAACTGATTACTCCTCTAAGCACTGCCTCAAAATTAACCCTAATAAATCAGCTGTCTTATTATTTTGCGGAAGTGGGTATTCTAATTTTATTAAAAATCTTATTGATGTTCAGGTTGATGG
This sequence comes from Holotrichia oblita, assembly GCA_023690525.1. Classification (NCBI taxonomy): domain Eukaryota; kingdom Metazoa; phylum Arthropoda; class Insecta; order Coleoptera; family Scarabaeidae; genus Holotrichia; species Holotrichia oblita. The sequence continues at coordinate 178,824,088 of CM043015.1, read as the reverse complement.
CATTGCTGTGCAATATGTTGATAGTGTTAAAAATTTAGGGCTACTTCTAGACTCCGAACTGAGATTTAGTTTACACATTAGTAATGTTATAAGAAGAGCTTATAGTACATTGAAGGTTTTGTATTCCCACAAAGATGTTTTGCCGCGTTCATTAAAACTGTTATTATGTAAGAGCCTGATACTTTCCCTATTCACTTACTGTGATACTATTTACGGACCCTGTTTGACAGTTGTTGATGGGCAAAGAGTGCAGCAAGTACAGAACTCTTGCTTGCGATTTATTTATGGTATCCGCAAGCATGAGAGAATTTCGCACAAGCTTGGTGAGGCAGGTTGGTTAAATATGAAGCAAACCCTGTTTTTACACAGTGCCTGTCTGTTCCGGTCTATAATTATAAATAAATCTCCTCCGTATCTATACAATAAAATTACTTTCCGCACAGACGTCCACAACATCAACATTCGTTATAAAAATGTTATTACTGTTCCGCGGTATCGTACTGCACTTTTTCGGCGGTGCTTTACATACTGTATAGCTTCGGTGTGGAACAGTCTACCTAATAGTGTCAGGGAAGCGCCTACGATGGTGGCTTTTCGGAGACTTTTGCGGATGGATGGGTCACATTAGCGATTTCATCAATTGAATTTACTGCGCTGTGAGACTGCGGTTGCTACGTTTTTCCTTGCAGTTAATTATTATGTTATGCTGTTTGGTAAGCTGCGTGCTTAACGTATAATATACAATGTATTGATGTAACTTGGTGTGTATTATTCTCTGTTGTATTGTGTTGAGGGTCAGATGGTAGAACAGAGAGGTAACTGCCTCTTCTGAATCTGATTCTTTGTCTCGATGTCTTCTGTTTTCTTTATTATATATTATAATCTGTTCAGTTGTACTTTTTTTAGGTGCCGGGGTTCATTGTATTTGAGACAATAAGAAATTATTATTATTATTATTAATATATTCCATAAATAACATTTTAAAATAGAAACAGAACAATTCATGCTGGACATTTTATTAAGAACAAGGGATAGTGTATTTAAAAACTATATCATATACCCACTGTTACACCTAATTGTTAATATTTTATGGGAAACCCTTTATTTTGCAAAACTTCAGCACATCTCCTACATAGATTCAACGAGACGGGCACAACGTTCTTGGGGAATACTCTGTCATGCACTACTTACTCAAACAGACTATCTAAATTTCTTATGTCTTTTTGTCGCACAATCCTTTTGAGATCGTTCCAGAAGTTTTCGGATAGGGTTCAGCTACGGACTGCACGAGGGCCAGATCAGAACTGTGACTGCATTCTGATGTAGCCAATTTTTTACTCTACACGTGGTGTGCTTTGGATGATTGTCGTGTTGGAATTTCCAAACAACTGGCAAATTCTCCTCCGCATAAGGCAGCATCACGGTTTCTAAAATATTCATATACATGTGCTGGTCCATAATGCCTTGGATTCTGTAAATTGGACCAACTCCGTGCCAGAATATGTAACCCCAAACCATTATGGAACCACCTCCATGTTTCAGGGTTATTCGAGTATACCTCGGATCGAATTCTTTGCATGGTGGACGACGTAGATATTGTCTACCAGCAGATCCTATTCGATTAATTTTAGTTTCATCGGACCAGAGTACATGTTTCCCTTGGTTAATCGTCCATTCTCTATGAGTTGCTGCAAATTGTATTCGTGCCTTGCGATTACGCTTGTTAACCAAACAATTCTTGCGCGCCACTCTTCCAAACAATTGCGCTTCACATAAACGACGTCTAATAGTTCTTGCTGACACACCAGAACCATCTTCTCCAAATATTTCTTGCTTTATTGCGTTAGATCTCAGTCGAGGATTTTTCTTTGCTAAGCGTACAAGTATTACGTCAGTCGTAGCAGTGGTTTTTCTAGGTTTCTGTTTTCTTTTTATATTTTTTGTAGTATTATATAACTTATAGTGGATGACAGCATGAAATACCATTGTTTTTGAACACTGCAAATGCTCTGATATTCTTTATATGACCATTTTCTGACATATGACTTAAGAATACATTTTCTCATCGTAGGAAACGCAACTTTTGCTTTTTCCCATGTTTATGCCAAATTAAAATAATTGGAAATATTATATATACTTATATATTGCATAAATAATAAGTTGTCGATACGCACAGTAACACGGCAAAGCGACAAGTTGATATCCACATCGTTCTTAATTATATGTCCATGCTCATTCGGCGAACTGTAACCGTTTGCTTCGTTCCGAGACATCGGAGATTGACAAACACCTGCTCTGCACACGTGTTTTAAAGAGAAATCATATACTTGTAAATTTCGCGAATAAAAATCATATATCTTGAATATACACATTAAAGCTAAATCAGTACTTGATAATTTGATGCCGCTCTTAATTATATGGCCACCACTGTATATAATGAACTCAAATTTCTGACTAAAGTTATAACAAATTCACAACTTATTGATAAAATTAGTGGAGATCCAATGAATATCAATAAAGTGTTGCGACACTGGTCTTCTTTGTAGTAAGTGTCCACCCTACTGCAGAAATAATCATATATGTATATAGAAATATGAATGCTAGAAGAATACAAAAGAAGATGCAGAGGTGTGCATTGAAGCATGCTGAACAGAAGTGAGTGATTTTGAAAAGTAATATTAATCCATTTCGTTAATTTCGTCGATATTTGTTAATTTTTGAGTAATAAGAGAAAAAAGTTATTGGATCTGAAATACATGTTGCTTAATTTAGATTTACAACTAATGCTTAAAGACCGTCCAAGAATTGCTAATCAACTCAAATAGATACGAAAAGATTCATTCCAAATTTGTTTTCAACAACATTTTGTGTTTGGTGTGTAATGTATCATAATGAACGCTCGATGAATATGCTGGCTCACATTTTTCATACAAATAATAATACGCAATAATAACTCACCCATCTTACTCTCAATATATTGTCATCTAATTCGCAAGTACGACATCCTTCGATTCGGTCCAGGGGTAGCACCAACCTAACCTTAACATACATACTGCTCCAAACAAATATGCAGCATAATATCATTTGAGAACGCCAGCAGGACGTAAATATAGACGGTTGAATGGTGAATGGGTTGAATTGATTCGATTTCCATTACACGTCAAACAAAGCGTCGCCTGAGCGGACAATTCGCATTTCCATGTTATTGAATTCCACCGCTGCTGCTTCGGTAGAGCGACCCTTAGGCACCTTTTTTTCATAACCGGGTATAATTGTCCGTGAATTCAGACCACGTGTATCTGACGTAGCGGCGAAAGGGAACACCTCAACGAAGCGGAAACGAAAAATGTAAATGAGAAGGAAACGTTGAAAGGACAGCAATGTACGGGCGATACGAAAATTAAATGGTACTAAATTTGTAAGATCGTTCGTATATAGAAGTGCGGAAAGGTGTGTGTTAAAATTGATGGCAACAGGGAAGAATAAAGTATAGGTACCTCTTTTTTATATAGAAATAGATATAAATGTGTCGCATTTCGCGAAGCTAATCAAAATAAATAAAAAAGCTCCTCCCCCATATTATATTCATATGTTATTAATAGCTCTCAAGTTTACTTTATATTGCAGCGTTTTGTAATCGCACATACATAATAATCTGGAATTCATTCTAATTTTGTAATACATTTTTGATGTTTTCTCACGTCCATTACATGTCTGGTGTTGATATTACCGGAGTTTGAACAAAGCGTGTTGGTGTCGTAGTCACGGGTGATGGCATTTTGGTCTTCACGGAGTTAGATAAGTATTAGTCAGACAAGTACTAGGTATTGTTTTCTTCGAAAAAGTAAGTATTTTTCAAACTGTCAGATTTAACTTCTCGAATAGTAAATGGTACAGTGTGGAAAACCTTGTGATTATTTGATATATTTTCACTGTAGGACTAAAAATAGTGTGCAATCGCATTATGTGAATCGAATTATCGGAGACTACACCAAAAATTACTGTTATCTATAAAAGACGAGTAAGTAAAATGAGGAATTCATTTCTCCGAACCAACGCTTTCAGAATTGTTATTCGTGTTAGAACAGGTACGTTGCATCGCTCATAAAAAATTCTTGTATGAGAGATAAATGTCTGACTGGTTTACGATAACATTTTCAACTTATTGGATTAAATTCAGTGTTGACTTTTTTAATGCCGATAAGATAAATCAACGAATTATTCAGTTCTTTCTTGTCTATAGAGTGTTAAATCGAAGCTAAGCTTATTTCAATTAGACTACAATCATATAACATAATCGGGAAAGAACAATATTACTATCTATGTGAATGGCTTTTGATGCTAAGGGCCACACTACGGTCTTAATTATATTTATTGTAATTTGGCAACACCAATCTGCTGCATTTATAAAGTTGTAATAACCATAAAGATGTTTCTGCGAGTTTTCAGAAGTTCGGCTTTGTCCAATATCATTATTTCAGTAGCGGTAGATTTATATAGAATCATGCATAAATTCTTAAGGAGAAGTAGACAACACTGAAGCATTCTCAGGTAGACAGACGAGCCTGTTTCTGAAAATAAAATTAAGATAAAATATTCTTTTGGATTTAGGTAGCAGAACTGAACGAAGAATTTTAACAGCAGAACAAATAAAACCTAATAAACTTAAACGACGTGAATGACAAAGATGTACTCGTTACTTATAATGCTTCGTATAAAATAGTCCCTCATGCAATTTGTGAAGAATTCATTCTGCCAGCTGCGACTGAGTTTGTAGTAACAATGTTTGGAGCCAATTTTGTCGAACTATTACAGTTCATACCTCCATAAAATGGTATTGGTACAAGTCGAATTGGTGATATATCTAAAGATGTAGAGTTGTTTATCGGGTAGTTGCGTGATTAATTGTTTTCCATTCAATTTCATCGGATAACAAATAAAAATCCTTATTTAATAGTCTATATTCGATTTTGGGAAGGCACTTTAGACGTAGTTAAACTGCTTCTCTGCAAATTAGCAGAACTCAGAGTAACTCCCATTATTTAATATCTTAAACAATCTTGTAAACGAGATGAATATATAGTGTGGAAAAATTGCGTCAGAATATACGCCGATAGTACTAGTACAGACCTGATCTTGATTTAAACTTTTGGAAAACAAAGATCTACAGAATATTTCTGGACATGCTATATGATTCAGGAAGAAGTTTTGGCTTCCAATGAAATAACATCTGCTCTGGATACTGTACTTATGACGATTGTAAATGTGACTCATTAAATAACAAATCTTTGCTTTTCAACGTTAATAGTTTATATCGAAGCAAGGTGGTTACCACGAGAGGAAGTTTTGCAACATTTTTTTAGAAAACGGAAACTGACTGAAAGCCGAGAAATTTCGAGGAGATTTATTGGTAAGAAAATTGCACTTCTTGGTCGATATATTGCAGAAATTAAATAGATTGACTTTTCAATTCTCTCGAGTAAACGCACATATCTTTTGAATACGATAAAGTTTATGATGTTTGTATAAAGCTGGAATTGTGGAAAAGAAATAGTGATAATCATTAAACTTGTTTCTAATTTAGTTTTGATAAGTTAGTTATCTACTATCTTATTGTTTTTCTGACAGCTATTTCCATAATATTGAAACCAAAGAAAACAGGTTAATAAATTAGAATAACCTACACCTTCACAACAAAATAAAATTTCCTATCATATCTATTACGATCTTCTTTAGTTTAGTTTTAGTAAGTGTAGCTCTATCATTTAGATCTAGAGCCTCCGTCGTTCACTCATTTTCGAATAGCATTTACATTACTGACTTTTACTCCTTAAAATAATCAGATATAGTTATAGTAGTCCTTATGTTTTATATTGTGTTTGCTTTAGCCACCAATATTATTTATTCTGTAACACGTAACCTGTTATTTTCTTGTCGAGCTGACGGATATTTATGGTTCCTAAAAGAATGTGACATGCAAATGCTTGTTAATAATTTAGGATACAAAATTGTGTCATATCATTCATTACAACTTTATATTTATACGATACTATATTGTGTTCTAATATACTACATAATAATGGCATTTTTTACTCCTACTTTCATTATTTTTTCTTCGAATATGTAGTTTCGTTTTGGCAATTTTATTGTTTGATTCTACATTTCGGTTGTATCCGTGCCATTCACCCTGCAAAGTTACTTTAGAAGATATCTGACAGTTAGTAAACATTTGTACAAAATCTGAATTAACTGGTGAAGAAAGGGACAAGTGGAGTTTAGAAATATTATTAAAATTATTCAATTGAAGAGAAATAATAGAAAAAAATGGCAGTTTTTAATGGACGACAAATCTCTTCTTTCCACAGATACTGAACCATTCACGGTATGTACAATCAAAATCCAGGTGCAAAGCTAAAAATTATTATTCTTTTATTAGTCATTAATATTTCGTACTTACAATAGAATATATCAATATTAGAAGAAGCATTTTCGTGCTGTAGCGGAAAAGGTGAGTGAGAATATTGGAATTTAGAAGCATCAGATTTTAATAATTTCCATTTAGATACGCTGTTCTACTAAATTATACAAGGTGAATATTACTTCAATAGTAAATAGTAAGTTATTTTACGAAATAGGAGTTTAATCTTGACAATTCTTTCGCTTTATTGATTTCTATATTTCACTGTGTACTTCTTAGTTGTAATTTTATTAAGCACATAATAATATCATTAGAGCAGTTCATGCTGCAGTGAAATAACAATGGAGAATATAACGCGATATTTTATGAAGCCTTATAGTATGCAGAATGCCCCTATCCTTGTATCCAATTTCACAGAGAGCAGAAAAGCGGTCGATACAAACTGCACATTCATAACAAATTTAGCGCACCTGTTCAAATACATCCACCTCCTCGCCTTGCACTTACCGTGTTTGCTTATCCCAGCCGTTGGCTCTTCAGCGTACTAGTCCATTAAAGAAGCCTTTATCTGCACCTTGGTCGGTTTTATATTCAATATATTGGGTAGTGTGCCAATTATACCGTAGGTAATATTTAATTAAATTGTATTAACGTCAAAGTAATTGATTGGCAAATACAAATGATTAATAAAATTTTAGCCCTCAGGGAGCTGAAGGAAGGAAATAAAAGAGAAGTAAAAGAGGAAGTAGAGATTTTAATACAACTGTGTTATAATTATTTTTATAGCTCTGTGTGATATGCAGACTCTAGACATAATCTTCTTTTTGCAAATTTTCTTCTGCTGCAACAATCAAATTTGCAAACTTTTACTAGGCGCATTATACCTCCATTATAGGCTTTGACATAGATAGGAAGCCAGCTTCTGTTGTGCTAAGATCCCAGCAGATCACTTCAAGCGCCTATCCTAAGACTATTGCAAAAGCTGGATATGTGGGCAAACTGGTTTAGGTTTGTGGGCATTCTAGTATAGATTGGAATTAGAAAGCCAGTAAACTAACAAGAAATACTTTAAATATAGTTCATATGGTCAGAGCCAGCCTGTGTGATAAATCCGGAGATACCGGAGATTAGGAAATAATTACAATGTCAACGATCCACTTATTTATAATAGAAAAATCCTGATGCAACTTACGGTAATGTTAAGGTAATAATCGAGCAGTGTCACTTAGAAAAGCACTTTTGTAACTGGAGCTTTGTATCTTATTTTACTTGGCGAAGTTGTCACTACAATGATGAGGCCTTACTTCACGTTCTGTGATATTGCTACACATTTAAAGGGAAATATATCTAGCGGTAATGCCGTTACAACGTAGAACCAACCCTTCTGATAATAATAATAAATAGTAATCTATTTTATAGTCTTGAACTTGAGCCACATAATATCTTGTCCAGCTCAGGACCTGACACATATTACGTTAATTGACGTTCTTCATCATTAGAAACTATCAAGATCGATGCCGTGTTATGTGTAGAGATAGAGTACTAACATTATTAGGAATATCAACAACAATTTAACATAAAAGAAGCGGTTAAATACACTGATAGGATGTAGTAGCAAATTAAGATACATGGAAGTTTATAGGATAAAAGCTTACGTTTTCTGTCCAGTAGATGACTTATGAATCACATCATCATTAGCAAAACACTTGCTATTATTCATATCTAATTATGTAGGGATTATTAATATCTAAGACTAACAAAGAACTTTGTGTAATCTATCTAATAACGTGAGTGGCATTTCCAGACTCTTCGGTAGGTTTTCGTTTGACTTTTATTCCTTGGTATAACTTAAATAAATACGACAGAATTCTTGGGAAAAATAGGATATTTTATATAACTAGATGTGAAATAGATATTATTGCAAAAGCTATTGAATATTTATTTAAAACATAAAAATAAATATAACAGCTAGAAACTAATATACATTCAATCAACGCTGTGAATAGGAGAAAACCAAAATATTTTAGTATGTTTCATTTTGTAAATCTTACGGTTCCGAGAAGTTTTCGTTGAAACACCCTAAGCGGATATATTATTGTCACTAACTAATAAACAACTTGTTGTTTGCTTTTACTTCTTTAATATGTTGCTTTACCTTTACCGCCGAACAAAGGAAAATTTTCGCTTTTTTTAATAATATTTACACCACCGCCTTGATTAATGTATTCTGTTCGTCGAAAAAAAGGTGTATTAAGCTCAGAGAAAATGAAAAATAATACACTGTAAACAGAAAAATTATATTTTTCTTAATGAGAAATTTCTACATGTTAAATTTCGTTATTGTAAATATTGAAATTGATAATGGGATGTGATGTAAATTAATGCTTTATTTCTACAGATACGAAATACACGAATCAGCATTCTGTTAGAAACAAGCTTATTTCATTAAAAACAAATACATGTCAGGGTTTCCGTTTAGTTTAAATAAATACCTTTTCATTCTTGCATGTATATGAATCATTGGAAGGTATGTTACGGTTTCTGCGATAGTAAATATTGTACTATTATTGGCGGAAAATTAGCTAAAAATTCTCTCTACCTAAATTTGAATTGTATATGATTTTCGTACTAATAACTTCTAGAATTATCTGTTTTTCGAAGCTACACGTTCCGCAGCTACTCTATGCTGTAAGTAACCATCGGTTCTTACGTACTAACCAGGCACCAGACTGCTGCTTCTGGGTAGTGTGTGCTGTATAGACTATAGCACTATTTTTTGAACGTAACCCAGCTTATCGGTAGAATTATAAAGTTGGCATTAGTGCTAGCGTTTGTAGTCGGGAACAATATTGTGGGAACAAGGATACTAAGCTTTCCTATATATTTAATCCGAATAAAACACCGAACAAAACTTTCAGCAAAACAAATTTATAAAAGACTTTATCAAAACAAAAATTAACCTTCCGTTAGAAAACTAATCAAGTCAATAAACTTGTATACAAAATAAGAAAACAAAAATACAAAAATACTTAAATCAAATCAGTCAAAATTATGGGTACATTTAATTAATTAAGGTTAATTAATGATACTCATTATCCCAATATTCGGTGTGGCCTCCTTTAGCTTCAATAACAGCCAATAGTCGTCGTGGTATGCTCTTTATTAAAGTTGAAATTGTTTCTGCAGGGGTTTCACTCCAGACAGGCAATGAATATTATTGAAATAGGAATTAGCGTTGGTTACTCCTTCACGAGAATTTTTTTTTATCTAAGGACCCATAAATGTTCTATGTTTAGGTCAGGGCTCTGGGGTCCTTAGCAACTCCTGAGGTATGCAGGATCCTGCAGGAAAGTAAACCCGTCCGCTAAATTCTCTTCGATCGAAGGACTCAGATTTTCTTTCAATAGAAAGTCTTGTCATCTCTCTCTTTGTTTGGAAGGCGTCACCTGGTCATCTCCACACTCTACCTCGCCGTTTCGATCCAGAGAGTTCAAACTTACTCTCGTCAGACCCCATTATCCCAAAAGGCCACTGGTTTGTTGACATACATATTGGCGCAGGCTAACCGTTTCTTCGTTTTGTGGTCACTAATGAACGGTTTTTTTTTTCTTTTTGTGTACTTAGCTTTGAAGTCCAACTTCTCTAATTCGTCGTTTGATATTTTTTGTGGAAACGTTAACACTACTATTCGGTTTCACTTGCACTTGGATTGTTTTTTTACTTCACGCAAAATTCGGTTATCTTCTCTTATTGTCGCTTTGCTTTTTTGTCATCGACCCGGAATATTTTCAACACTATTTGTCTGTGCAAAGTTTTTACACAAACGCGCAACAGCGTTTCTTGAAACTTTATATTTCTTCGCTATTTTACCGTAACTATCACCTAATCTACGATCTTCATTAATAAGTTTTCAAATTTCGAGTTAATTTCCATTCTAGAAACCATAATTTATTTGCAGACACACTGTCAAACAATATAATGACTTAAAACAAATGCACTAAGAATATTTCTCCACCAGAAAGCTAATAACGTAAAACCAGCTACACAATTATGTATTCGTAACATCTCCTAGTAAATACATTGTACCATTATCGGATTAAACAATAACAAAATAAAATCTTGGTAATTCATGTACAACTATTAAGAGATTTGTTGAAATTTATTACTCTAGCAGGTATGAAAGGATAAGTCGTTCCAGAAATTTATCGACTCTTCCAGTACTCTATCCACAAAATTGTCCTCAATCAAAAACTTAAAAAAATTAAAACACAAACGATTCTAGCAATTAAAATGACAAAGCACCTCTAGGAAACATCTTCAATTTAAAAAAGCTTGTAGTGATACATTTTTTTCGAGATAAAGCAAAAAATTATACTTAACGCAAAGCGTTTAGACAGTTTCAACAATTCGTGTGTGACGTGTTTGTAGTAATTTATCTTTCCTTTTAAATTGCACAAATTCAGACTCCTTACTTATGTTACTTCTTATATTGAATTATTATTACTTGGCTTGTGGTATCATATGATAGCTGAGGTTTTTAATCTAGTTAGTTCTTCGCGACAGAACCTTGCTTCAATAATAATAAATAATCGAAAGAGTGTGAGCGTTAGTATACTTGCCTCAAGGTTTCAATTTAGATATTCCAGATTTTAGTTTACCAAATATATCAATTCAATAATATTATATAATTTTACATTTTTTGCGATATGTAAGATTCTCTATACTATCCAGGCATTAACTTCTTATTCTTTTATTATTTTTTTGCTCCGCGTTAGTGACCTATCGTCGATGATGTAGAATCTTGATTATCTTCTTGTGTGAATATGCGGAAGTTGCTGCGGTACTACTCACAAAAGAAAACTGGAAAACGTAAAACAATAACAATGGAAATCAAAAGACAAAGTTACAATAATAAAACCTCACCAGAATATGCAATTGTTTAACAACCTTCTGCTAGGATCGGATCTCGAACATATAGAACAAGAAGCGAAGGGCTCTCGTTTCTCTTTCAAGTGAAATTAGTGGTTGTAGAAAATAAATGTCCAATATCTTCAATTGCTTTACAGTCCCACCAAGTTTGATCAAAATCGGGGCACAACTTATGATAAAGTTCGTTTGTTAGTAGGTATGCTAATATTGTCAGCTCGTGGAGAAGCGAAAGTTACAGACAACAAAAAATCAAATATGTATATTTTGGAGGAGTTATCGAACTTCATTAGAACATTCACTTCATGAATGTGTTCTACCTCTAATTTTATGTGATGTAGTAATCAACATTCTGCATTACTTTTTGATTATATTGCAACAATACATATGTTCTAAAGAGTTACCCTTTATTTTTTCCTTCCCGTGTTTTCGGATATCACTTAACACAAGCATACACTAGAAAATTTATATTTTAAATCTTTATTTGCATTACATGTTTAATGATGTTTGTTTCTTTTATACTTCATAAACTTTATCAGTCTCGTATTTCAATAGCGACGGTAAATGGACACGAATTTTCTGGAGGTATATTTCGTATTTTAGGAGATATCTATCAACAAAACCAGTTGCACTATACAGTATGACAAGGCTTACTACGACAATATAGAGTAGTGCCACTTGCTTAATCTAGCAACACTTTATTGTAAGTTATACTTATTACATAAGATTTCATGCCATGAAAATTTTGTTATATATTGGCCTATTAAAGGGAAAATGTCATAGATTAGCCCAATTTTCGTTGTATGTTTCCTCTTTAGTTTGGGAACGTAGAATTAACGGGGCAAGATATTAAAAAATGTGTAGGACTTTTTTGATAGAACTTGAAATTTTGTACAACAAAGCCCGTGACAATATTATTCGAATTTTTTCAGTTAAGTATTCATAATTGAAACCAGTCCATGTTACTGGCTATTTTCCTAGTATATCTTGTTATACACTGTATTCTTAAAAACACCTAGTCTTTTGGCTTCTCTTTCACAGCTTTCGATCGTATTTTAACAAGAGTTCCGCCTACCCTATGCATCAGAGCTTTCATGATCTTAACCCTCAGGCAACCTAATGATAATAAATTTATAAGAATATCTTTTCGTATACCTATAAAAGGGGATAAGTCATATTTTTGTAAACAAACCACGGGTCTTTGTTTAACATCGGGAAAGACATTAAAGAATTTTATCGGTAATCTGAAAGATAAACCGGACACGGAACGATGCCGGTGGTTAGAAATTTATAAGATTGCGTGCGGTCACCGTAGGAGAGTCTATAGTGGACAGACAAAAAGATCAATCCAGTGGAGATTTAAGAAACGTACGCATGAAACAATGCATGTATGATAGCACCTAAAGGCAAGACACATAGATAAGGAGTTAATGTTTGTGTTACCAGTTATTTGCATATCTGTGTAGTAGTTAAAATATTGCTTACACTGATTATTAGGTTTGTATTACCTACCAAATATTTTCCACGTGTATTAAGACCATTTATCAATTCTAAACTATTCTAAATACATTGCGGAATACGTAAACCTTAAAATACTGTGAACGTGTCATGCTTGTTGCGTGCCGTTACGAATAAACTGCACCCGACTCTACATTTTTAAACGTCTGGGAGTTCGCTTTTCTCCGGAGCTTTAAAACAAAAGAAATTGACAGAACAAGGTTTGTGTTGCATGAACTTTTATGGAACCACACCATAGGTTGGTGCTTTTTTGGCCAGCTCGTTTTCTGGATCTCAATCTGACATACGCCTAGCATAGTGTCAGTTTTAGAATTATATTTCATCTGGTTCTTCAGTTTAATGTTGAAATGTATGAAATGTTGAAAGTTACTATGAATGTTAGAAGTTCAAAATAAAAAATTGAATTGATATAATTGATAGTGCGGCACTCTACGTACGGATACCTTTCTCTTGCTTAAATATTCATTCAATATGTGACAAACACGTTCTTTGGACATGATCATGACCGTTGCTATCTCTGTCACTTTAATTCGGCAATCGTCTAGTACTATTTGGTAAATTTTAGCGATGTTGTCGTCAGTGGTTACAGTTTTTGAACGTCCCGAACATTCATAATAAAAATAATAATAATAATCCTTGCCTTAGCATCTCCCAACAGCTTGCGCCAATTACAGGAGGCATCGGAATTGCCGTGGAATTTGGAAAACTACAGAAAACCAAACTCAGAAAGGAAGCACTGGGGTTCGAACACGGTACGGCCGGACTGCGAGGCAAGTGTGCAAGTCACTAAGCCACTAGCCCGACTCATCGCCTTAAAAGCTTGTATGGCCACGTTTAAATTCTGCTGCTCAAAATTTCTCTGTGATAAATAAGGGTGCGGAGTCCCCGTATACAACATTCAACTCATGTCTAATTTATGTTGTCGTATTGCCTTTCAACGAGAAATATTTAATGAACTTCATACTAGATTTTGTCAATTTTCGCAAAAGCACTCACATTAAGTGATTCAAACGATTGTCAACCAGCAACTGCTTATCCAAAATGGCGCAACGGCATTACCCAGCTTTTATTGACGAGTGCTACCATCTTCATATTGTTAATTACGTTTTATGCTGCTACAAGCTTTTGTTTGTTACAAAGCTTTCTTTCACAATTTACTATTTTGTTTAATATATAATTAATAAAGGATCACGAGTGTTTATAGATAGGCCAAGCTTTTCAGGGCATTCAGATACTTAATAAAATAAAAAGGAGCATTAGATTCCAATCAAATTTTTTAAATCTCTGAAATCGTCTCGAATTTACATACTTACCTATCTAGAAAAGCTTCCCCTGCCTATCTAATCTAATGGCCCGTAGCGTGGAATACTCATTAAATGGTTAGCAGTGTTATTATGCACTTTCCCGGGGTGGAATATATTAACTAAGGTTAAAAGGAAAATGTATATAGTCAGAATTTTTGGAGCAGGAGATTCGTATTATTTACATCAGCATCTAAACTACACAATATGCTAAAAAATATTACAGATTTTCATTTTATCATTTGTATCTCATTCGCTTGAACATAACTAATTTACAGGTGGTCTACAAAGGTGTCACAAATCTCTTCATAATTCAGGGAAAAAAGTACTATCAGGAGATTTTTATATCCCGTTCGGAAAAAAAAATGTAACCGCTTTCATGTTCGGTTTGCTTTAAAATTAGAATCATAAAATATACACTTTACGTCTGGAAAAGTTGCACGGTCAGAACGGCTGTAAAGGCGTATTCCGAAACCCCTGTTTCGTAATATATTATTCAAAAACTCATAATAACACTTTTACGAAAACTTTACGGCAATCTAATTTCGTTGTGACGTCCGTCGTGTGACTTTTCTCCATGTATGTATGTCGCCGTGTTTCCCCTCGAGCTAACCAGTCATGGTCCCTTACTTTGCTCCGTGTTCATTATACCCTCATATCCATATAAAAAACATACATACAATACGTAGAACCTCGGTAGGTCGCGCCGTTTACATTTGCATTTAATAAATACACTTGTCACCCGACGTTTATCTTATTTAAGTTAGCACGCGAAATATGAATCACATTTTAGTACGTGCGTTAACAACCCTAGTCGATCGTTTCGGTTTTTAAAACGATTCTAACTAGTTATTTTTATTATAGTAATTAGTTGCTCGTATGCGTTGCCTAGAACAGGTGGTTTAGAAGTTATATATTTACTTTGTTAAGCAGCGTGTAGGTCAGCAATAAAATGTTTGTTATAGCTGTATGCCATGCCATATAGACCCACTGTTATAAATAATGTATAGCAATCACAAAAAATGTAGAAAAAATATTAAACTTTTGCATAATATACTATGTGCTAAACCCCAACAGTTTCAAGATATTTAGCCTTGATGTTTAGAATTCGAAATCGAAAGAAAACACTAAATGACTAAAACTATGTAGTTTATTTCAAATTGGACACCTTGCATATTTTTTTTGCTACCTATTGCATACTTATTATCCCCTTGAATTACATATAGCATTCTCTATCCATTTGAGTTTCAAGTAATTTTGGTTTCGGTTTTTGAAAGCTTAGTGGTTGTGTGCTCAAAGATGTGCCAGGTAAAGATTCGTTGGACGACTTTTGAACTTTCAATTTTAGTTGACTGTTTAGCAAAATCATTTGGTGTAGTTGCCTTCGCTGGTTCTTCTTTGGTTGTATATTCATTCGGTTGTTGTTGGTTGATGTATTGTTTAATATAATTTCGATTTTGTCTGTAGTTGCTACCATTAGCATTTACTATAAATAAGAGTCATCAATATATCTTTTCATAATTTCACTTTGGAATTACATATTGTTTTATGGTTTGAGAATGTGTGTAGTTGTACACTGATTGATTGAAGTGTAGATGTGTTGAAGTGTACACACAAGTGTAATTCTCAATATTATCTAGCCTCCTTGTCATAGTATTCTTTGCTCTTTTTCCTTTGCGTTACTATTGGACTGTATTCATGGTAACAAGTTTCTCTCAAAAGTTAGAATTCCGCGAGTAAAACGTGAGTATTGCCGTTACAAGGAGTATTGTTCGTTTTCTAGGAAGGATTGTGAAAATGCAATGAAGATGAATCAGCCGTTTCGAAATCATGAATGTACCCATTATTTCTGAGGTAGTTACTGTTACTCCGAAAAGAGTTACGGTTATATTTAAAAGTGTTAGTATAATCTCGAAAAGGAGAAATACTTAACTTCTGAGGTAGTGGCTGTTATCCAGAAAAGAGTTAGGGTTATCCTGAGAAGTGTTAGTATTATATTGAAAAGAAGAACTGTTACCCCGAAAGGAATTACAGTTATTCTTAGAAGTGTTAGTTTTATCTCGAAAAGGATAAATTCTTTACTTCTGAGGTGGTAACTCTTACCCCGAGAAGAGTTAGAGTTCGTTCGCTGATGCCAGGTACTATAGCACTATCTATAAAAACCGTCACAAATGCAGAATATCCTAAAAAGGGAGGGATATATGTTGGTAAAAAATATTGATCTGTATTTATTGCAGATGTTATCCAGGTATAGCCTGTGACGTGAATGTGTCTGCTTTACCAATAATAATTATACTAGGTACTTAACTTTATCGTCTATGACCTCTTTGTCAGTAAGTCACTATTTATTTTCACCTACTTCTTATGATTAATATATTTGATGCGTAAATAAAGTCGTTAGTCGTGTTAGAATAGGAACGCTACTCTGTCTCTAACAAAATGCTTATGCGGGAATTAAGCAAGTCAACTGTAACTAAATCTATCTCTTTTAGGATAAGATTTTCATTTTTTCGGATTAACTTCCATGTTGAGTTTCTCCAAAGCAGATAAAATCTTTTACATTTGGATGTATTATATCTTCTGATCTATGAATTATGCAGTAATGGATAACTTGTTGTCTTTATGGTTTTAAATCGGTGTTTAACTTATCTTTATTAGAAAACAATTCTATCACTTTTTTAACTCCGGGTTTTAGATGTAATTTAAAAGAAAACAAATACATTCAATTTGATTAGAACTATCACATTTTTGGGTAATTACTTATCTATATTTTAACACCAACTGAAAGGATAAGAATTTATCCCAGAAATTTTTGTGTGTAATGATGAAAAAAGGAGGTTGTGACATGCTCAAATTCCCATTTTTTTGCAAGTTAATTGGAGTCCTTATGAACCAACTACAAAGTTGATGCCATTGGCCGTACCAATACTTTTCAGTATTCATTATCTGAATAACTTAATTAGGAATTATAACCTTTACTAAATCTAGTTCAAGGTAGTTTGGGTATGATCAACAATCTTTAAATAGGGTTCTTGCCTCCGCTCAATTACAAAAAGAATACATTCATGGACACAATTTGGAAATGATGCTGAAGTATTTCATGCGTTAGCACAACAGGTTTTAGCCTCAGTTTTAGCTGTTGGAAAGTTAGTACTTAGCAAATATTGCATAACTCTCTTCCTTATATCTTCTGTCATAGCAAGTCGAAAAATATTATATCTAGCAAGTTTCAAGTATACCTAATTCCACTATGACTACGACGAATTTCATTGATAATCAGATGTGACAGATTAAATGACTATTCTATCATTAATTTGCAAGAACTAGAAGACTTCACTTGTCAGTTAATCTTTGAAATTCTAATATTTCTTCACGCCACTGGGATACCACTGAGACCATCCTTCTCGTATAATAACCCCGTAATATTATTGAGTCGTTCATCTCATATTTTATAATTTGTTAATAACATTTATATATTGGTAGTCTGTTAATTATTTAGTGATACTAGATATGCATTCCCTGTAATCGCTCAGTTACGTTCAGTAAAGGTTTAATTCTAATATTAGTTAAAGGTTTATGATCTGTTTTAACGATTGTTCTTGGGTTGGCTACAAATGCCAAAAGTTTTTTTTGTATTTTTTTTTAATTTAAGGATAATTTTTTCTAGTTTTCGTTAACCTTCTCAAATCCAACAACTCCATTTTCTTAATAGACACCAACACCAAGTCCATATTGACTAGCATCACACTCCATAATAAGCGAATTATTTATGTCATAATACCTTAGCGTTCCAGCTTTTGCTTCTAATTTTTAATTTTCCAACTGGTATGTTGCTGTTGTTTGATTGTGACACCTTAAGATCCTTTCTCAGTAAACTACTGTAATGGTAAAACAGCTGAAAGATTTTAATACTGCAGAAAATGTCAAGGAAGTGTTAAAACCTAATAAGAACAAAATTAAGGAATGTAGTTTTTACGATAATTTATTTAGTTTTAAAAAGAATTATTGTTCTGCCTTTGGCCAACAATGTAAGGTGTCCGAAGAAAAGAAAATATTTCGTAAAAATTTGTAAAGAAAAGGAATTAAGAAGAATGGATGATACGAAAAAAATAGTATGCTTCTGCATATTTACAGGCCTGTGGCACATCATCATTCGAGTTCAATAAATTATACTTTACTTCTTCTATGTCCACAGGATGCATTCCAAATAGCGTTTGAACCACAATAATAACAACGAACTAACAATTCACCGATCTATAATGTCACACCCTATATTAGAAAGAGATTAGTTTGAATTTGTTAGATAAATTTGTATTTTCTCTTTAATCGTCAATATAGTTGAAGAGTACGTATTCGTTACGACTACTAACGATTTATTTATTAGTTTATGTGTAAAATTCTTTATTATAGCTTTCATTAGATGGTGCTGCTAACTTTACGATGTTAATGTAAAAGGCTCATTTACTTCTTCTATTAAAAATTTTCACTACGTTTGGACAGCAGTTTACGACGTTCTGTACTATATCAAGTATTTTAACGTTTGTTATATTGCTTATCTACCATCTCTTTAATGTACTGTACACTTTCCTGGAAACGTAATGTGCTCATATTTATTAATTACCACAGAAATCGAGACTTATTATTAAGTAAATGTACGTTGATGAAATTTGGTGAGTTATCATAATTCGTCTTGTATTACTTGTTTAACTTTTCTAATCATATTGGGGATAAGAATTGGGGGATCCTTGATGGTACAGACTATAATTGCAGGAAGAGTATATATAATCTCGAACTTTTTACATCAGGATAATTTCGAACGCGACTATTTTAAATCTCTTACACAATTCTTACAAAGATGGCATAATTTACGACTTAGTTTTATATAAAGTGCAATTTATATTAAGCAATAATCGTAAATTATTGGCAGTTATAAAATCTAAAATTTCTGGTGTTTGTTTATCCAGAACTTTTAGTACAGGATGGAAGATATTAATAACTTTACCTGCTTGAGCAATCGATGTATAAGAATTACTTCGTAATGTGTTCCAAAATTTTTTAGAATATGCTACTGGACGTCTTGATAAAATTAATCTATGCATACAGTAAGATATTAAAACTGGTCACATTATCACGTAAATTTTAGATTTAATTGTGTATTCTATATTCGTGCCTATTTATACCTGTTGCAATGTTATATCGCCTTTCATTCGTTTCGCCTTTTATTCAATAACTAGTTGACCCCACCCAAACTCTTCGAGTTTGGTCTAAGCTGACCCATCCCAAGTATTCGAATTTAGACTGAACTCTTCCGGCCCACCGACCAGCATTTCCGCTAATCTTAACCCGACAGAATATGTCGAGGTGTCCCAGCTAATGAACTACTAAAATGAAAAAAAAAAAAATGTTATACGAATTGAGCAGTATGAAAGCAATGTGCATACTTATTTTATTTTTAATCGATTTTTTTCACGGACTATTTTAATAAATCAATGGCATTCTATGTAGAAACGCTCGTTATTTTACATAACTGTAAAGTATGGTCGCTTCATTAGCAGTTACCCTGTATACTTGCTGAATTATGAATTTAAGTCATCATTATTATCAATATTTTTAATATCGTTGGGAAGAAATTAAATTTTCCCGGTAGTAATATGAAAAGAACTAATAAACCCTATAACCTTCTAAGTGTAAAAATCCGTCTTGACAGTTCAAATTTTGATCGCAGACGCGCTAACGTCAACGATTTATTATGAGGGCCGCCTAATGATTATTGCTCTAGTTATTAAAGATGGTATTTTGTACGTAGACGTATTTTAATGTATTTAATTTTGAAATATATTTTTTTGGTAATAAGTAAATGACGTCACGTAGTATTTTTTCCATTATATTACGTAATGAGGTTTTGACGATTACAATTTGACTTTTCGCGTTTCGCGTTTGATGTATTTTTTCAACTATTTTTATTAATAATAACGGAATATATTATTTATAGGTAAAATGTGTATCTATTAGTATATTGACAAATGTTTTTAACATGACGTATATACTTATATTTTTGAAGAGATAACATGTGTTCAGAAATACCATAATATTCAAATTGAGCGCTTGATAGATTGCACTAAACATGTATACCTCAGATATGCTGCCATCTATTAAGATACAATGAAGTTATTTGGTAAAGTGCAGTTATATCTACGATTATTTAATTAATCTCAATACTATATGTATATATTATCTTAATGACAATCACAAAATGTTTTACCGAAAAATCAACAACTCATGATCTCGATGTAAACGCAGAACAAAAAGTCCGTCTTGACAGTTCAAATTTTGTAGTATTTCTTTACTTATTTTACGTAATGAAGTTATGAACGCTTAAAATTCAATATTTCTTTCAAGTTTTTTATTTAATAATAACGGAATATATTATTTATAGGTGAAATGTGTATCTAATAGAATATTGACAAATGTGTTTATCATGACATATATATCTGTAAATTTAGAGAGGCAGCATGTTTTAAGTTATTCCATAATATTCAAATTGCGCGCTTTCTCGCAGTGTAAATAGTTTAAAAGAAAAAATTTCTAACGGCCTTGATTAGGTATATTAAAAAGCTGTCGGATTACGTATTACAGTAACAAATACGTCCTTACGGGTAACTGTATAGGTGTTAAGGTACAAATATTAAATAAATCTCGTAATTTTTAGAAGAGAGGAAACTTGTTAGGTATTTCAATGTTTACCTGTCAAAGTCGTTGAGTGGACTTCTTTTTTTTTTTTTTTTTTTTGCTGACGTAGCGGCATCGCATACTACTCGTCATGGTAAAAAGAAACTTCATATGAACATATGACCTAAAGGTCTTAACTTTTGAGATACAGGGTGATAAAGTTTTCGAAAATAAATAGTTTTACATTAATTCCTGTAAAACTATGTATGTATCAAGAGGCATTATTGAGTGTTCCACATTTTTGTTTTAATTCCACCAGTGGCGTTCGTACGGAATTTCAGCTACCTACTTTGACAGACGTTTAGGTCACACGTTCATATGAAGTTTTGTTTTTAAAATAGACTAAAAAATCGTTCCCTAAAATATTGACATTCAATTTCCCCTGTACATTGGAGAGCGGAGAAAAAAATTGACCCCTTAAAGACGCGCTGGAGAGATATAAAAAAAATGTATGCAAAAAAGACTTTTTGACTCTTTCGAAAATATGTAGATATATATATAGTATAATCTCGATAATACACTGAACTATATACGATTTTAGTATAAGTAACGATGAGAATTATCAAAAAATAATAAGCGGTTTAGAAAGGCGTTGGAACATTGAAATTTTGGAAATCGTCGTAATAATTTATTATTTCATTCCTTGTTTGTACATTATTGTTTTCGTAAATATATATTTGTGGAAATAAAAAGATGGTATCAAAGAAGCCTCCCTTACCTCTGTGAGCATGTGTAGGTTAAAGTAAAAACAAATAATGAAATATTATTTAATTATACATTTAATTAAAAATAGAATATTTTCGCAGTAACTCCTAATTCTTTTATTTTTTGTTCCTTGTCGTAAATGAAAAATAAATTTTAACTATATTCCTCTATAAACAAAATTAAAAAAAAAACAGATACGTCGTAGAAGGGGGTTTGAACCTAGTACCATCCGATTCGAAGCCGAACACCTAAGCGTCACGCCACCGTCGCTCGTATGAAAGGGTATCTTATATACGCGTATATAAATAATATATTTTCTAAAATCGAGTTTGGCAGAGGAAAATCAAAAAAATAAGCCGTTTAGAAGGGCGTTGGAATTTTGAAATTTTGACGATCGATATTGTTCACATGGGCAATTCGCTGGAGACGACCTGCAAGGCGACGCTAAATCGGACGCCGCCGCCGCGACGCAAAAAGATTTTAGTTTTAATCGGAAAAAAAAATTTCCCGAAAATATCCAAGTACTCGCCGAGAAGAATATATTCGGACATAGATAGTTTTGGCGTAGCGTCAACCGTTCGGGAGATAAACGCGAATTTCCGACTAATCTGAAAACATCCGGAAAATTTAGCATCTAATCGCAAGGAAACCTAGCCTAAGGCACAGAAAATCCTTCAGGCGTCTTTTGACACCCCCTTTTCGAGTTTAGTCCTTCCGTAAGGTCCCAGGAGGGAGCCCCGTTTACCTCTACAATCACCAATTATTATAAGTAAACTATAATGACCGTTGCGTGATGAAACGTATTTTCTCCCATGGTTTGTTGAGCCATAAAATGTTAATTTATTAAAATTTTTTGATACCGACCTACGATATTTAAAACAACCGTGCATGTATACATCCTTTGAAAAATACTTGTCGTTTATTTGAAGTGTCGGCTATTTAAATTGCTAATAATTTAGAAAGACATAAACCATAAAGTGCCACTTGCATACATAGTTTATTTTATACGCACTTGAGGTACACTAATACCCCCGGATTTAATAAATTATATGAAACAATAGCAGAGTCGTTCGAATAATCTTCAAGGCGAATCTGAAACGAACATGGCATGCGGTTGAGTTCCTACGAAATGAGTCTATTTTCAGGATTAAAAGATTGATAAGTTGATAAATTTAAAAATTTTTATTGAAAAGTTTTATATTGTAGAATTTTAAGTGACCGAAGGAGCCACAAGAATACCGTTCGAGACATTAGTTGCCCTACATTTATTATATCGATTAATTTAATCCACCTGATAAAGATTTTATTGAGATCAACTCTGAAATAGTGTGCTTGTATTACAGACTTGCATTGCTTCATTCAAGGATAAAAGTATGAATCCATGGAATCGCAAAATTGTTCTAAAATCAGTGTATTAGGACAGCGATTCATTACCTTACCATTGTTCAGCCTGTAACCCGAACTAACTGGATTTTTTCGAAGGTCACTTTCAGTTAGAAACTACACTTTTTTATTTGTCTTAATGAAAAGAGGTTAGCCACTTTTGAGTATGATTAAGTATTGTTTATGTGTCAACAATGCTACTAGTGTTGTCAACAAAAAATCATGAACGGATAATGAACTTGAAATGATTTGGTTATTACTGATAAAGATTATAACCATCTGGTTAAAAGAAATAATGGCAATCGAAATGAAATTGAGGGTGGGGCGATAATTAAACTGAATTCAGGAGTAATGACGAACACTATACAAATGATATTGAACAAAAGGTAGGAGTAATGGTTTGAGGCAGTGCTCAATCTAGTGACAACGATGGAATAACTTTAGTTGCTAAAAAAGGAAGAAATCACATATGAAAGATACCACATCCCACGGACTGAACGGATCAAAATATACTTTACAAAAAGCTGATATGTCTGCAAACGAACAGACAACTATTATACTTGTAACAATTGGAAAATTTCTCACGCAAGGAACACTGCATAGAATTGTATGACACGCGAATAATAAAGCTCGACGTGTTCCAATCCAAGAAGCTAACAAGAAAAGTGCTAGTTTTGATTGGCATTTTGATACAGATAGAACTTTGTCGTAATTGAGCATATACTATTTTTATTTTGAAGTACACCTCCTTTTAATGCATTTATTAAGTTTGGACAATATGAACTCCTTATTAGAATATTGGCAGATTGTTCTGAAGCTGTGCATAGATTTTGACTTTACACGTTTTGCAACTTTGCAAAGAAAACGTTAAGATCTGCTGGAGTAAGCGAATACATGTACAACATACAGCGGGCAAAAACATACGGAAAGAGCAGTAATTCATAAGATAAAAGGGAAGCTAGTATAAGTCTGTTCTAGAATGAGACACGGTTCCATAGGCTGAATAGCAACAAACAAAGAAACAGATTACTTTTACAGAAGTGCGGGTTTGATATGACTAGATTGAAAGATAATTGTTGAGTATATGTAATACAATCGTTTTCAGTACTATTAGAAAAGCAGTAAATCAAGAGTAGCATTTTAAGTCTTAGAGATTTTATTCACATATTTACACAAATTTAAACAGAAGCCTTCCAATTATTGCTTTCTGGCCAAATCTTTTCCGTGTAATTTTAGTTGCAGGAAACTATAATAGTAGTTTATGTATGTAGTTTACAATAAATAAGTATATACCTACCGTCTTTCGATTAAAGAATAGCGATTTTTTTAGTGATGAAAAAGTAGGTTTATGTATAGTGGAAAACTGAAAACAATAGAAATGTGCTTAGAATATTGATGTGATTTGCTTTGTTTTTCTATCAAAAAAGTAGCCTGGCAAAGTTCGGATATTTTTTATTTGCCAACTCTGAGACTAGCATGAATAAATTAATAACAAACTGTCGCATAATTATTTTGCCATAAATGCAATCCTATTTCCGCTGTTGGACATGCGAAATTGTGACTGAATTATTGATATAAATGTCCTTCTGCTGAATTCAGAGACAAAATGTAACGCGGTCAAACCGGATCTCCGATCTCCGAGGCTAATCGGTGGCACCTCTCTGACAGATAACTCGAATAAGGAGCATTGTTTGAAACAAAATTGGTCTTTCGAAGCATATTAATTAACTATATAATCTACAGTCCGACGCTACAACTTTTCAAGAACAAATGCAATAAAGACTCACGGTTTTATAATATGTTGTTCAAGTCTTATAGCTTTAGTCTTCTTCATATGCAATAATGGCAATATAAATAGATATGCATCTTTATTAAGAGTCAATCGAACAATATCATTCACGTCACATATTTCGAAAATTCCTTCAACTATGTATGTATGTATAAACAACGAAAAAACCAACGATATCGAGAAACTGTATCAGGAGATAGAGATATGGAGGGATAAATATAAAGAAGCAATGGAAAATTTATCGAAACGAAATACCAAAGTCGAAGAACTACAAAACCGGCTGATAAAAGCAAACAATCGGATACTGGAACAGTCTGTGATTGAAGGGGTAGACTTTATAAGAAGCGAAGATATTCAGGATGATTTAACGGAAGACGACAAAGATCTAAATGTATCAACTGATGGAATGGATTACAAGAACAAAATAAGTTTTTGGAGGGCTATATCGCGAATGTGGAACAGAATTTTGCGAAACAAATAGAGGAAATACAAACAAAACTTAGTACTTACATAGGAACAGATAAGCAGAGGGCAACAGAATCTTCTAATACTCCCAATCGTATAATTAGCGGGGAAAAAAGCAATGAGGAACTTCACAAAACACAACAAACACAACAAGTGAAACAGATCATAACATTGCATGCAGCGACATCTGCAGCTGCGGAGAATTGTAGCCAAAAAGAAGCTATATCGCTCGTGAATAGGCAACCAAACAAACATGCAGGTATTCAGAATCCAATAGATAACGCGGTCTCGGAAAACAAAAGAAAACCATTTAAAAATACGATAGAAGGCACAAAAGATGGTGGAAACATCGTGTATACTAGGTCTAAAATGCATTGGATATTTGTAAGCAGATTTAGGAATGATTTTGATAACGATAACATGGAACAAATGTTGTGGAATGAATTTGGTAATGAGGTAAAATGTAGCATTGAAAAGATAACAAAGGAAAGCTATCTAACTAAAGAAAAGTATAACTGTTATAAGATAGGGGTACCAGATGAATTGAAAGAAGAAGTATATATACCATCCCACTGGCCTAAGGGCATAACAGTCAAAACGTACAACTTTTTTCGTAACAGAGCAAACAGACACAATGAAAGATACAACAGAAGGAGGAACGGTGCTACAAATATTGAACATTAATATACAGTCATTGAACAATAAAATTGACTTGACAACAGTTTATTTAAACGAGATGAAATTAGACGTAGTTTGTTTAACAGAGCACTGGTTACATGAAAGCCAAATAGAAAATATTAATATAGATGGCTTCAGAATTAGTTCTATATGCTGTAGACGTGCGAATGCGCATGGCGGTGTACCTACTTGTTCTGACTAGAAATGGAATTGATGCGACTGACTGGGCTGATATTAGGGACTACAATCAAGAATTTGACTTTGAGGCTACTGGTATCGTCTGTAAAAGCGAGAAGTATATAGTGATAGGTGTGTATCGCTCACCCGCGGGAAATATTAAAGTATTTATTGACAAACTAGAACTAGTATTAACAAAAACAAGTACAGATTACACAAATTACAAAGTATATCTAGTGGGCGACTACAATATAGACATTTTAAGAGATACGCACGAAAAAGCATTGCTTTTAAATTGTGTAGCGGCCTTCGGATTGCATCCAGTTTTTGATGAACCGTCTAGAATATCAGGCACTGCAGAGACTTGTATCGATAATATATACACTAGCGCGGATAGATCGAAGATGTCATGGAAAGTAATTAACCTACACCTGTCAGATCACTTGGCCCAACTTCTGCACGTCCAGCGAGATGATCATAGACCTAGGAAGGAGAGAATAAAAAGAAGGAACAAAAATCATGTGAATATACTCACGGTCAAAGATAAATTAAAGAGAGTGGACTGGAATGTAATAACTCAGGGCTATGTACCAGCACTACAAGCTTACTCGGTATTTCACAATATTTTCTTCCAAATATACGATGAGGTGATACCTGAAACCGAAATGCATAAGGTTAATAAATATCAAAAAAATAATTATGTAAACACCGTAGATATAGTGGAAAAACGCGAACTGTTGGATAAATTGTACACAGTCATGCGGTGCACTAAGGATCCTGAACACAAAAGGCTTTATAACAAATTAAAAAAGGAATTCAGGGAGGAAGTATTGAGAAGTAGGAAGGAACAGATATCTAGAAGTATTGAGATGGCTGATAATAAGGTAAAAACGATATGGCATATTATAAGGGCAGAAACTGGACCAAGTGAAGACAATAAAATGGAAGCTATGGATCCGAATGAGATAAATAACTTCTTTCTGAATGCTGCAAAAAAGTTAACGACAAACATACCAGGGCCAAATGAAGACCCACATCGAATGCTAGAGCGCCATGGAACCGCTGTAAAGAACTCCATTTTTATGGAACAAATAGAAGGAAGGGAGATCCGAACAATAATATCTACCTTGAAAAGGAAAACTTCTGAGGATATATATGGGCTATCTGCGGATATACTAAAACAAGTAAGCGAAATCATCGCCGAACCTTTGGCAGTGGTCTTGAACAGGTGCATGAACGAGGGAATATTTCCCAGCCAATTAAAATGCGCCAGAGTTGTTCCTGTTCCTAAGAGTAGGGGAAGTGTTGACATAAGCAACGACAGGCCGGTAGCTGTAATACCGATACTAGCAAAAGTCTTTGAGGTAGCAATAAAATCAAGGTTAGTAAATTTCCTGAACAAATATGATCTGCTTGTAAATAACCAGCATGGGTACAGAACATCAAGGTCCACAATCACGGCCATGGTAGAGATGCTGGAGGAAGTTATGGAGGCGATAACAAATAAAGAAGAAGCAATGTTGGTTTGTTGTGATCTGAGTAGGGCATTCGACTGTGTGGACCACAAATTGCTACTTAACAAGCTGTGGCATTATGGAATAAGAGGACCTGCCCATGCGCTGCTTACTTCATACCTAGAAAACCGGACACAGGTAGTTTTATGGAACGGAAATAAATCTAGGAAACAGGGAATAGAATCAGGCGTTCCCCAAGGCTCGGTATTGGGACCTTTGCTATTCCTAGTATACATAAATGATCTGCCTAATTCCGTCTCCAGCGGTAAAATTTGCTTGTTTGCGGATGACACCTCCATTTTGTGTCGTAGTGCAAACAGAGAAACGGCGCGGGAAAGTGCTGATACAGCACTCCGTGAGGCAGAGCAGTGGTTTGGAAGCAACAGGCTGTGCATGAACAGCAAGAAAACGCAGAAAATGCTCCTTACAACAAAATCGCTCCCTCAGCAGACATGTATCTCCTTTTTGGGATTAACGCTAGCTAGCAACCTAAAATACCATGAGCACATAAAACAACTGATTGGAAGGTTGTCTGGATCGATTTACGCAATCAGGCGTGTGGTAGAAGTAGCAACACCGGAGGCTGCAAAAATTGCGTACTTCTCCTTGTTCCATTCAAGAGCAGTATATGGAATATTGCTGTGGGGACATACTCCCGAGGCATATTGGGTGTTCCTAAAACAAAAGGCAGCAATAAGAACACTCTGCAAAGCACCACGAATATCTTCGTGCAAACAGTATTTTATACGGCAAAGAATACTCACCCTCCCAGCTGTGTACGTATTGCACTGCGCCGAGCATATCCACACCAACATAAATAAATATAAGAAGCACAGTGATGGGCATAATTATGAAACAAGAGCGGCAGGGAAGTGCGTGGTACCGGAACATCGAGTGGCGGCAACACGCATGTCGACGAACTACTTCGCGGTACGAATTTACAACCACATACCGGACGAAATTAAAAGGTTGACCAATTACAAATTTAAAGCGGCGATGAAAAGAATATTAATCGAGAATGCGTTGTACGAGTGGGAAGAATTTCTAAAAATTAAATTTTAACTAAAAGAAACTATATATTTTATCTGTTTCTCTGTTGTTTGTAGCATAGGCATTTCTCTGTGTTTGTTATATACATACTGCTTGTACTATATTTTATATATTTAATTGACAATGTCATACCATGCGGTGAAGACAATAAACCATATTATTATTATTATTATTATTATTATATATTTATGTATACTTATATGGAATATTATTAGATTTGTAGGAATACCTTGCGCAGTTAACAAAGTTAAAACTAATAAAAACATCAAACAAAGAATGCTCGGTGAGTAAATATAGAAATCTATTTACTTTAGTGAAAAATCTGCATCGAAATCCTAGGAAGTTCGTTGTGTAACCGCTTTCGTCCAGAAAGTAATAAATATGAAATGCCTCTGAAAATTTTATAGGAGTTTTGAGCGATGTTCTATTGATTTAACCGCATAACTTTCGCGAATTGTTTGGAATTCGTGAAAGTGGTTTACGTAAAGGTATTATTTATTTTGGAACGTCACCGAAACTATAACATTCACTTCCAAACATATTGGTTGATATGTCGTTCTTTCGCACGTCTACGATTCTGATGGAACATTTGACTAGTTAGTGTATGAAATTTCAGATGTATTCCTATAAACATGGTATGATTGTTACGGTTTTCTGTCTTTGTATATAAACTATTGTAAATACACACCCATGTTGTTTAAAAATTGATTTTATATAGGCATTTCATGTCAAATTGGTTGACTCAACAGACATTAACATAACCCAGATATCTCAATTTTTGTATTTCTTTGAATAGAACACAACATTTTGTAGTATGTGGTTTATTGTAACGTCTAAGTGATTACTGTATTATATAAAAAGCAGTGGCAGCCAATCATGGTAACTAATATTATTATTAAAATTATAGATGTTTACGATATTAAATTTCTACATGAAAAACAAGACAAACAATTAGAAACATTTATATTATATCCTATAAATACATCCGCACAAGTTGCCGTTGCTAAGTGAATATTAGAGGGATCAGAGAAATAAATCATTCAAGATCTTCCTGACAAGAAAGTCGTTGTCTTACTGCTGCTTATGTATTGTTTCGTAAAGATACGACCGAGTCCAGATAGATACACTAGCGAACCATAATCCTTGGGTAGTCGTATGCAACTAGATCTGAGGAAGCTGTTTTCTGCCCGCTCCTAGTTCTTCGATCAATTATTATGTTGCAGAAGAGAATTTAATTTGAAAATTACTATTAATATAACTCTTCAGATTCGGTAATTATTGTCAGCCTCTAATATTTTTATTTATGACAGTAGTTATAAAGTTGAAGCGATTTTAAATGAGCCGCACTGAAAGAAACGTAGACTTGTTGCACACATAATCCATACTTTATAACAGCGATGACCACAATATCCATGCACCATTCATGGAACTGAAAACATGGTTTTTGCGTGTGATAAATTATCTCATCATTTATTTATCAGTTCACGAATTTTACTAATCTAAGTTGGCGTTGAAACACTTTGATGATTCTTATTGCCTACGAAAGACAATTTTACAAATATTTTTATTGCTAGTAATATCACGTAAAAAGGTCAGGTCTGACCTCTATTGGAAGGAGTGGACATTGTTGGCCTCCAGAAAATAATCTGTCCTAGGTAACGTTTGAGAAGATTTATACAGTATAAGTAGAGAAAGTAGACGCTGATGGTTGGTTTAATTTAATGTCAGATACTTTTATAGACATGGTTATATTACATGATTACATACAGAAAATAATCTGTCCAGGTAACGTTTGAGAAGAACTTTATACAGTATAAGGCTAGAGAAAGTAGACGCTGATGGTTGTTGTTTATTCGATTTAAACTGTCAGATACTCCCTCCAGAGAATTGAACCCCGGCACCTAGACAACAATAGTCAGCCGCCTAACCACTGATCGATTTAATATGATAATAATATGATGCCCGTTACAATAAAAATCTTGTAATTTATTTCATATGTGTAACCTATAATTTCTGATTCCAATTTGTTAATTGAATGTTATTGAAACTTAGCACTAGCATTTTATTTCATGGATAATTAACTCTCCGATGTATGACACCATTTTGACGAAGTACACAGTTTAGTTGATTCACGCAATAAGTAGTTCGAACTAGAATTGTTGTCTACCATCGCAGAAACCAATAGTTAAAGGCATCTCTAAATCTAATTAATTATCTATCAGCTGCAGATTACCGAATCTAAAGAAAGTAATGTTACAACACGATCGTAATGCTGTAATCGTGCATGGCATTTCCTGTATTATCAAATATAATATGCAACATATTGTTATATATGTATGAGCATGTAGTATCTTTGTGGCCACATTTACGGTATTAAATATTTTAACATATAAAGAGTATCCGTTATTCATTCTATACGCTCGTTTATATATTTTTTAACATAAAATAGCTTTCCAATTTGACAAACATGCAGGTTGTTAACTTTTTTTTTTAACAAGAGTTTTGAGTTTTGTAATGTGTTGAAATGCGGTTGTATACTACATTTTCAGTTCTAGTTGTTCTGCAAGCGAACTTCATCGCATAGATATTATTATAACTAAATTATATTCATTTTTAGGAAAGTTTGACATTTAGCTCGCTCTGTATATTTTGCGATTACTCCATATCTGTCACAGAAGAATTTATTCACCTCATATTCCTCAGACATAAATGAAATAGTAAAACTCGTAATATGCTCTAACTAAATGTTCGCCAATTCATTTTCTGGAACTGAGGTATTATTATTGCAGTTATAAATGTGCGATCCTTTAATAGCATTGATGTACGAGTATAATTACCGCCCGGAGGGGTTCAATTGATCTCAATTATAGGTTTCACGGGGTGTCAATTAATTAAAGGACCTTCTTTGAAATGCTGCCCGCGTACATCGGAACCACAATTACTCAACGATTCGGAATGACTGGAGACCGACACGCTTGATTAAAATATCATAATAACTCACTTGTATTTTCATAGCTCAGCAGTTCCAGAACCACCTATATCCAATTTATGACGCCAACACAGCTATTGTTATTAATCAAGTTAACAACGTCAGAATGGGTTATTGATTTCTGAGGAATCGAAATCTCATTTAGTCATTATATATAGATGTAGTAAGTCGGTTGCATTTTTCCGTTTTCTTGGTATAATGTGTCGGGGAACGACCATATTATTGACTGAAGCTTGATCATACTCCTATTAATGTTAAAAGGAAAGCTTGAACGAAAACCAAATACGTATTATATTCCAATAATGAAATTGTCGATGTAGTATTTTTGCTTGATTTCCAATAAAAATGCTTTTATCGGAATTGGTATAAAATAGTGACGTATTAAAAAAAATGTTATTGTACTTTTAACAAATGACGTTTGACAACCGTAAAGAAAGTCAAAGGCAAATGTTTACTTAAAGCTAAATCCATTCTTTATGAAGCAAAGTTATTAGTTTTATAGGTGTCGTATACAGTAGTCTCACGCTGGATAAATACAAAAGATATCAGGCTTTTTGATGCATTTTATTCTGGTTTATTTCTCCGTGCATGTTTCATTAATAAAATTTATATTGCAACGTACGCAACAAGCATCATTTTTGTTTTTATTTGCATTTAGATCGTGATTCTTGATTAAAAATATATTTAAGGAAGTATCAATTTTATCAATAGTAAACAATGGCAAATGGCAAAACGCTATTCTTCTAACACTCATGTGGTGCAGATTGTCTTCTAACATTTCATGATTAACTGTGTGGAAAGCCTTTGATAAATCCAGCGCAATGCAGGCTATGTGCTTATTTCGATTTAATTTGACGAGAATTTCGTTTAAAATTTGAACTAGTGCTGCAGTGGTTGATCGATTTGCTAAGTACGCATGCTGATTTGAAGAAATCAGTAATTGCGTTTTTATTTGTTGTTCTACTGCCTTAGATAACACAGGGAGGATTGGTATCGGATGATAGTTATTGAATTGCGATGCTTTTTTTCTATTACGAATTAGCACGATTTCTGCTATTTTAAATATGTTTGGAAATATACCGCATTCTAAGAAACTGTTATAATGTTTGCTATTGGGAGACTAATACATTCTCCTATCTGCTTTATAATTGTTAAAGAGATTTCGTTAGGACCAATTGCCTTAGTGTTGTGTAACCTTCTTATAATTTTAATAATTTCATCTGAGATGATTGGAGGTACAAACATGGAACGATTGGGGGTTATTAACGTTTGGGTGCCATTATTGAGGTAGCTATTGTTTGCAAACTGTGTATTCAAGATTAGAGATAATGAATTGAAGTTATACGTATCAGGCTACATTTATTTTTTGTTCAATAGTACCTAACACTTGTTCTTTGAATTGTAAATGCTTATACACCAGAAAAAATTATGGTGAGCTGGCGCAAAGCGTTATAAACGCAATGTGTCTATGAACAATACATTACAGATGGTGAAATTGTCTTAAAACTCTGCTCTATAAACTGCATATAATGTTATTGATGTACAAGAGTGCTTCAATCTTTGAAGGCAAGAAAAGGGTCTACGGTGATAACCAATGTCGCATCGCTCCTGGACTCAATTTTGAAAATAATGTTTGTGGGGATGTCAAAGAAACGCAATGTATGTAGAGGCCATTATATTATCGATTGTTTTTTCTCGGAAACTATTATAGCTGAAGAAATAAGATAGTATAAGACAATGCTACAAGTGCTCACTATAACTGTAGCGACTTCATTGTTGGTTGTTACTTGTTGTATACTTTATAGTTATCTTTAAACTAACTTTTCTGAATTTGAACCTTTATATTTTAGTCTTTATAACTTACCTCTTAGTTTAATCAATGTGCTTTCTCTTGTCTTAAAAGGCAAGGGTCCCTTCAGAAATTGCAAACCAGTTACAAGTTTCCGTGTGAATGTAGCTCAGCGTAAACAGGCCGAATTATTATCTAGAACATGGAAAACAAAAAGCTGTTTCCTTTGATTTAAATATTTGATTTTTTGAATGAATACGTGTGTGTAGCAGCTGTGAGTGTTTCTTTCTTCGCTTATAAATAAGGGATTGTTGAAATATCGCCGAAGCTCTAATTTGAAAGAATTGCTTAGCAGATAAATGTCTCTACTGGTTTTACTTCACCGCTTGGAATGTAGTAACTTATGTGATATTTAGTATGCAGTGATTTCATATTTTCTTCCTTTTATTTCTCTTACACGTTCCAATTAATTTTCTGGTGTAAAAGCCAAACTCATTATAACAGTAAATCGAATAATAAGAATTATAATTTAATTCGTACTACGATCGTAATCCGAAATGCTTTTTAAGATCGAAACTCCTTAGAACTAATATTAACTACATCCCGAACGTAATGAACTTCATTCGTTATTAAATTAAATTCGATCTACACTGTAACGTGTGTTTTAAAATTTAACGATTTTGTAGACGGGAAATTTCTTTCACAGTATAATTGTTT
Organism: Holotrichia oblita; assembly: GCA_023690525.1. Lineage (NCBI taxonomy): Eukaryota > Metazoa > Arthropoda > Insecta > Coleoptera > Scarabaeidae > Holotrichia > Holotrichia oblita. The sequence goes on along the minus strand of CM043015.1, from coordinate 178,789,940 downwards.
AGACGTACTCTGTCGATTGGAAGGGCAACTCCTGTTGCGTAACGCTGTTATTTTTGGTCTAAAACCGATGGATACGTGACACGCAATCTTGCGTAGTTATGATTAATTTTCGTATATCTCATTGCATTTAAGATATAAAAAACCTTGCCCTGTTTTGTCTTGCGATCGGGTTAATATGTTTGAACTTGAAATTCAAGTTCGCGACATCCAGAATGGTGAAGAACCGCAATTTGAGAAAAATTTCGGCTTCTTTCGCCTTCAAATTGAAAATCAGTTAATAGAACGTAAAATTGATGTTGACATATATTTCTCAATTAATGTTTATTTTAGATTTTTGGCAACTTATTGCTTATTAAATGTTAAAGTTTATCACAGAATAGGTAATATCTTTTATCTGTGCATGTTTTCATTGAAGCCAAATCTATTCCCGAACCAAACTATGTTAAAGAACTTCTATATCTGAAAGATCAACTTGAAAACTGTGGACAATCAATCAGTACAATAAAATTAATACACAACAAATAAATTTGTAGCAAAAGGAAACGCATACAAACAGGATACCATTAGCTAAATGAAAAGCCCAATAATGTAGAATATTGTACAACTAACTTTCAAAAAGTAGATATCTTGACAGAGATTTGAATGTTAATTTGTTTTGTAAGCAAAAAGGTTGGGCTGCTATATAATTAAATTACATTTTATATATTTCAAGATTAACTCAGAATTAAGAGAGCATGAAGCATTGCGATTCCCGCTTTACATGTTATTATAAGTAATTTTAACTGTAAATTGTGCTTTGCATCTAATTTGACATATTGAAAAGTGTATAAGCTGTCAGTTTGTAAATACTGTTTGTTTATGTACATACGTTGTTTTATTGTTAAGAATATACCTTCACAGTAGAGTAAACTCAAAAAGGGTACTAACAAGGAAATACAGGCAAGTGCTGGTGACCGATTTAAATGAAATTTGGTGGGTTTGTAGACTGATACAGTGTAAGAACAACGATAACTTCCATAGATGCTAAATCGCCCGTTTTCGGAAGGTGGGGCGCCCTAAAGCCAACGCTACCCTTCGGTATTTGATTTAATATCTCCAAAACTATAAGACATATCAAATAAAAGTTAAGACAAATATATAACTGTTTTATGAGTACTAAAACATAGCAAGAACAGTTTGATGTTGTCATAGCTCTTGTTTTCGGGAAGCAAGCACCACCCCTAAATTTTTATAAAACTACCCCCCGAAAACGGGCGATTTAGCATCTATGGAAGTTACCGTTGTTCTTACACTGCATCAGTCTACAAACCCACCAAATTTCATTTAAATCGGTCACCACCACTTGCCTGGGTTTCCTTGTAAGCGTAAAAAGGTTTAACAAACATCTGTTTTTTTTTTACTACATATACTACTATATATTTATAGATCTACTGTCCCCGAACTAAATGGAGTGGCGGAAAAAAATATAAATCACAATTAGCACAATTTAGTGGATTCATTATTGTCCTCTATAAAAAAGACTAATAGAATGTTAAACACAGGATAAATAAATCACCACTACATTAAATTATAAAACAGCTGGTAGAAGACTAAAAAAAACAATGTATTTAATATTATTATTGGCAAAAACGGTAGAATTAATAGAACAATTAACCATCTGAAGTTATGTCTCTCAGACGGTCCTGGGTGCGCTCGAGGCTATAGATGCAGGAGGCTTTAGTGGGTAAACAGTACTGGAGGTACTGGAGTTCCACACACCGTCCATAAAGGATTTCCTCCTGGATAAAAAAAATGAAAATGTAAAAATTATGATAATTTTTTGGAAAATAATCCTATAAATCGGAGATTTAATTATGACATAGCATCAGTAATAAAAAGAGTGTGTATCAGAGTATTTTTATCTATAACAAAGCGTCACATCCTAACTCCATGTGAAATAAGTGTCTTTCCCTGAATAAGATATGAGCGTAAAAAGCTGTAGCACCTCTAGATTTCCTTCCCCTTCCTAGTGCAACCATGAAGGATATATCAAGCATACATAATTTGCTTTCATCAGCGCTTCGTACAACAACGGTTCTTTACTGTACGGAATGTGGTTTGCGAATCTGCGGATAGAAGTAGGTTTTTGGAGTTGCCGTTAGAAATTCCCATCGATAGATGACCGCATTTATCTCTGTGTACGTCGATAATTTGGCCATCCTTACGTTTAATGGACCATAGGTTAAACAGAGGGTGGAAATTGCAGTTGAATTTTTCATGGCGATCTTGAATTTTTCAGGGTCCGCTGAAAAATTGTTCGTAATTATTAATGGAGGTTTTTGCTATTTTTATCCGAATCAATAAGCACGTACAGAGGGCGTGTGAGATTGATTCGCATCGACTCTGTGCTAGTTCTATACGAAGCTCGTTCTGTACATAGTTCAACCTGATCACAAAATACGATGAAATATCGCTTTAAAGTTCGTGTTTATTACTGTCTGAAAAATAAACCTTACCACAGCAGTATATGTTACCATTATTACCATTTTTCACCTGACCATCTTGTAAATCTAATAACTCAGACTATGGTGAATATGCTGGATGACAGAGGTAGTAATGCCGTATTGTAGATTTTAATGGTATTATCGATGCAAATATGAACACTAAAAAAAATGGACGAGTTCATAAAAAATGCATATAAATAGGGGCTGAGAGAAAAACTACACAATTTTTTGGGTATAGAAATAATATATCTGATGTGAAGCCATACCCAGAACTTCCAATTTCCCTTCTTCGATTTGGCAGAAATTCAGACGGTATTTCTGCTTTATTTCTTCTCATAGTACCAACATAAGTCAATCTTTTTGCTTCAAGACTGATACCAGTGGTATGGAATTGTCACCAGTAATATTTCTATTCGTACCATGAATTGGTTCAGATAAACGTAACATAGCTTGCGTTGGTTTCCTAGCATTTTGTTTCGTTTAGTCAGAGTTCTGCCATCACAATCCTTGTTATGATAAATATAACCATTGAGAAAGTAATTATTTCCAGTATCAGTTAATGCCAAAATCTGTAACCCGTACTTGCACGGCTTACTGTGTATATACATTTTAAATTTACATCTGCCCCTGAAACCCACAAGCATTTCATCAACAGATACTAAAGTATCGATGATATGGGCTGACTGATAGTTCCCAATAAATGACTGAAAAAGTTCGGAGATTGCTGCAGTAGGATCGTCAATTTTGCACCGTTATCTTGTAGGTGGGTTGTCAAATCTGAGACATTCAAGCAAAACAGCAAATCTCTTCATATTCATTACACTTCGAAAAATGTTTCTTCCTGTACCATCTGTTGCGAATATAGACCTAATATTTTCATGGTTTGACTTAAAAACAGCAGTGTAGAAAAGTAAACCTATGAAGCTACGAAGTTCAATTAGATCTAATTCGCACAGATCAGATTTGGTCGGATCTTTATACTTTTGTTTAACTTCAGCTAGTTTCAAGTATATTCCATAACCATTTGTAACATATCATCACTAAATAGTTTGCTCCATGCTTCTTTTTCAGCAAAAGATATGTCTTGCATATCTTTTCGTAGACCAGGAAGTTATATAACAATATTATGTTGAGGTGTGCGTGATTGTTTACCAATTAAGGGTACGCGATGCCATTTGAAACCGTTCTTCCCATAATACTATTGTATTCTATTTCTATATCTTCTATATCTTCAAGCTCTTCTTCTGCATCGTTGTAGTCGCTATCATCTAAAGAAAAAGTTTCGTTAAACCACTTAGTTACAGTTTCCTCAAACTTAGGATCACCTATTCGTATTCTTTTAGAAGTAGATCCTGGTTGATGGTCCATAATAATATAGCATTCTTTTCATATTCTATATAAATATAATGGAAAGCATGATTAGATTTCCACATCCATAATATATGCAAGTTTGCAAATAATTGTACCTAATTTTGAATTAAAGCAGGTAGATGGCACTTTCATAATACAGTATGTAACATATTTATGTAAGTGCACAACATTGAATTAAATGTGAGGTTATTTCCGAAAACTAGTATAGTACATAAAATACTAATAAGAGAGATACTTACTTATTCTGCCACTTAAGCACAGATAGTCAATATGACTCCATAACTAGCACTACAAAGTTTAGAATTAAATAAAATTACAATATAAAGAGGAATTGTTTAGGGATTTCGTACAAACATCAACGGAACTATAACACGAAGGTAGTCAGCCGCCTAACCACTGTGGCTATCGATTCGAATACATGATATTAACAACATACAAAATCTTAATACATAATAATGAACGCTTTACTCGTTACTCAAACACCTTCTGTATTTGCATTAAGACATTTTGAGAAATGAAAACATAACATATATTTATGCTCCGTTTTCAGTTGTTTTTCAGGCATGATATTTCGAAATTGAAGCGCAGTTTCATTTATCATCAGTAGTAAATTGTGATGTTACTTAACGCATTAGTTACACCAAAGTAACTAGTATACACATAAAAATCATTACAGGCGATACCTGCTTTACACGTAATGGCATTTTAAGTTTTATAACTTACATGGTAACTTGAAAATCAACATGGGCATTGTACAGTACCTGGCCAAAACATTGGGAACACTAGCAATTTTAAACATTATAAAATTCCAAAAACATAGATGTATTACACAGATAGTAACAAACAAGCATTATTTATTTGTACAAACATTTTATTGAACCCTTAGTTCCCCCTTCCACAACCCTTAGTTTTATGTGTGCGGCTCATTTATTATTCAGGTAGTGAAACGTAACAATTAATTATTGCTTTTAGTACATTTTATTTATAAACATTATTTATAAACAATCCCCAACATGGGTCGTAAAAAGGACATCATAGTAGAAAACATAGTAAATATTTCTACATTATTACCTACAGGACAGTATTCGCAAAGACAAATATCGCGATTGGTAGGTGTTTCCACGCAAAGCATCGGTACTGAGAGGTCCTTTGGTGGAAGGAAGAGTATAACCACACCTCGGGAGGACCGCAAAATCATAAAAGCAACCCTTGCTAATCGTAGACTATCAAGTAAAGACATACAAACAAAAATTGGCAGAAGAAGCACTGCAAATATCCAAAAGGACGGTGCGGCGGCGACTCCACGCAGCGGCCCTGAAATGCAGGCACCATTTGACGCCAAAAATGAAAGAAGCACGCTACATATGGGCAAAAGAGTACAAGGACTATTCCATTGAAGATTGGGAAAAAGGAGGCTCACAGAAAACTGTTATAGTAGGTAAGGGGTCACTTGAGACAACCTCACCACTTTTACCTTCGCTTGACGGTGACCTATACCAAAGCCTTTTCTTGTATATGGCACGGGGTGTGAGAATTTAAAATTACCAGCGCGGGGTGGGGCAGGGGTGTATTACTCCACATGACCCGTATGACTGTACCTAATGACACCTCTTACTTCCTACAAAAGCTTTGAAGTCTTTAGTGACGCAACATTGATGCAGATAGCAACTGAGAGAGCTAGGATTGTCTCTTAGGAACAGTAAAACATCCATAATCGATTATGATTTGATCATGCATAACCATCGCAAGCCCTGGATCTCTGTATTTTGTGCAAGGTTCCATAAACCAAGAACAGTACAAAACAGTACTTGACGGAGGTCTGTTGGCATATGTAAATGGATTGGATAGAAGAGGAGGTCCATATGTGTATATGCACGATGGTGCACCCTGCCATCGTGCAAAATCGATAAAAAATTATTTGAGTTCGGTGAATTTACGGGTTTTGTCATGGCCCGGAAAATTATCGAACTTAAATTCAATAGAACATGTGTGGAGTAAACTTAGGAGCATTTTCTATGCAAAGAACAATCCTAATAACGCAGAACTGATCAAGAACGTTGGCTAAATAATGAATCAATTCGAGAAACCATTTGGGTTAGCATAATGAGCAAGAAGAATATATAACGTAATTAAAGTAAAAGGTGGAATCACGAAATACTAGAGATATCATTTTGTAATGCTCAAATATTAGTATTGTATGTTTTGAATTAAATTTCTACGTAAAATCATGGAGTGTTTTCATGATTTTATTATATTTGGCAGTGTTCCTAATATTTTGGCCAGGTATTGTAGATAATTGCTTGTCAGGAAAATCTTGTTTGCCTAGTCTACTTTATTTACGCTAGTGAAACGGGAAATTGTAAACGCCTGTTAACAATTAAAAATCTAAACGTTTAAAATCAAGTGCTCGAGCTTCTCAGAAGATGACTGCAACTTTGTGTACAAAAACAGGGGCACCAGCTCGGGCACCGCTTCTGGATTCTGTACGTATGTACACATACAAAGTTGTTTTATTGAATCATACCTCGAACACAATTGAGTATCGGACGTAGCTGTAGAAGAACTTTTCTTGTTGTCGTAATATCTAACACTCAGAAAATATTTTGCTGTATTGGCCTTGAATGTTGTGAAATAGTAACTATTTTATCTAACTCAAATGAATGTGATCGTAAATATTATGCTATGCACATTCAAGTTAACCATATCCAAGATTTGTCAAATCTCCTATTATGTCACTACATTTGCTGTTCGTCTGACCGGAAGAAGTTATTGTATGGAAATGTATTTCAATAGTAAGTTACTTTTAAAGTTTTAGCACTTTCTCACTCTCTCAATTGGATTAGTTCATTACAATTGGCAATTAAACGAAAATTAATATTTTCCTGCTTAACATATTTGCATAAAACCAGAATGTGGTTCTACATACACCCTGTATACAATATGTATCTATATACAATAAACGCGTGATCAGAACCACGGGAGAATTATCGAAGTTAGATGACCTTTTTTCTGTTATTGGTAAACATTGTCATCTATAAAAGGTAACTGTGTTAAGTTCACGTCATATACGCAACTCGATGCTCAAATAAAAGAATAAAAAGTTTCTAGTAACAGAAGTTTTCGTAAACATTCACCAGTACAAATAAATTGAACTTAGTTATTGGAAAACAGTTCAAAAAGGTTTTCAAGTGTATTTTCCGTGTATTGCGTTACACTTTAGATACTTTACAATATTGGCCGATAGATAGAGAAGTCAAGTATGAAAAATTCAAGAGTGGAGTTTTTGTTACAAAGTTGTTGGTATAAGCGATAAATCGACCTTCTAGTGGATTTTGTTGTTGTTTTCGGTAGAAGCATTCCCTTGTTTATGTACATCCTTGTTTATGTACATCCAGACGATATCAATTTGTAATGAAGATCGATTTAATAAAAGTCGCCGGAGTTAGGAGAGGGTGCGGGATCCTTTACCTTTTACGGCTTCTTTTCATAGCATCGGTCGTGGTGCGTGACTACCAACACTACTTTATCACGCCCTCTTCCGTGTCGAATATGAAATCACCACACCCCAATATTTCAGCAGGCTCTACGAATAGGTATCATTTGAAGTTCATAATGGAAACGAATTTTAATAAACCACCAAATTCTAGTAGGTACATAGAATACTGAATATTATCATAAATGAAAAATATTATTATCATATTTAATCTGCATAGCTGAGAACTCGGAAGCTTAACATTTGCGTATTTTAATTATTTGGAACGGCAAATCCAATTATGTAGAAATAACAACAACTTCTATTAGTACCAACTGCTCTATATTCTATACCATATACAGACTAAGTCTAAAGTATGGAACGCCTCAATGATTTCGAAAACGGCTAGCATGATTTTTATAAATTTTGGTTTGTGGACGTTTTGTAACATGGCGGATCTTATGGTGGGATTTACAATGTTGTCAGATCTTCGGTTTTTCTTGAAGTATAGTGAACTTTGTTATTTGAAATGGATCACCCTATATGTTTTTTGATTTTTAAAGTCCTTAAAAAATAATCAATATTTTTCATGTTATATTCCCTATACCTAAATGCAACTATTTCCGAGTTATAAGGTAAATTTACATTTATGTCCACCGAATTTAAAATAATTCATCAGGGTGGCTATGATCGCAACAATAGTTATGTCAACTTCGACTTTTCATGCATTAATTATTGTTGGTGTTTATCAAAAGCAAAAAATGGATTGTTTATTTGAAACAGAACGAATTCAGATTTTAATGATCGTAGGATATGGTGAAATGCTAGGGAGTAAACAAGAAACTTGTAATATCTTTAATGGTTTATATCCTAACCGAAATCCTATAACAAGGTCTACTGTGAGTAAATTGCTAAGAAAGTTTAACGTAACTGGTGCAGTAAAAGATTTACCTAAATCAGGGCGCACAAAAACCACAACAACTGAAGGTTGTGTTACAAAACGTCCACAAACCAAAATTTATAAAAATCATGCTAGCCGATTTCGAAATAATTGAGGCGTTCCATACTTTAGACTCAGTCTATATAAATAATATAAGCGAGAAGACGTAAATGAATGAAAAAAAAACTTTTATTTATATATATTCAACTTACTTACCTATTTATTTAATTAGTTATTTATTCATCCAACGTTTAATAGACTTAAAGTGACCACTACAAATTTCTTTTAGAATTATTCCTGTATACCATCTAACAATATCTTTGATTATTCAATTATATCGGCGTTGAACTCCCTTCCATTTCCATACTAATTCACTCGCTAGACGGCGGAGTACATTCCCTCCTATATATCGAAAAAAGCGGAACACTTCTCTCATTGTTTCGTTGACGTACTATTGATTATGAATACATAATCGTGGTTCGATTCGGTTTCGGTTTGTATAGCGTTTTCTCTCTTGTCCTTTCAACCACTTTTGGAGAAAACTAATTGATGGGAACAATAGGTACGAAGAAAACAATCCCGTATTTGGAGCGCTTTAGAGTGTGTGTCCACTTGGATATTAGTCGGTAAAGCTATTGCTAAGAGCTTTTTTTACAATTCTATATGGTTTTAAAGGTCGAATAAATCGGATAAAGTAGAAGAATTTCTTCGCTTATTAATAGGTTTTATGTGCGCGCGATTACTACATGAGAATAAACGAGTTCTTTTAGGGAATAATACGTTTAGGCATAACAGACACACGCACCGCTGACTGCTAAACAAATGAATTTCTAACCAGGATTTAATTCTCGACCGTCGTAAAACTCGTACTTGGTTTAAATACGATCAACGCGAAATCAATAAGGGATTATTGGTTTCGCTATACAACTTATGTGCAACGATTCAAGAGACTGGGATTAAAATAAACATTGGGCAATTGAGAGAGCTTATTCCAGTTATCTGTTAGAGGAAATACGAATTGCAAATTTGGATATATTTAGTTGTGATGGTGAGTAATTTTGTAAGTGAATTCGGTTATTAGGACCGAGTGCAGATATTACTTTGAGAAAAACTGTGGTCCCATCAGCGAGATAAATGACTTAAGTAATATTATGCCATTACTGAAGCTCTGCAAGTTGATTGGTTAACAGGGCGATATGTCCTGCGAAATATACATCGAGCGTACAAAGGACGTGTGAAGGAATGACTGAAACATTTTTTTTTTATTTTAGCAGCACGAATTGTTACAATTGGAATCACAATTATGACAAATTCCATGATAATTTAATGGGTTCTGTACGAAAAATTAACATACTAATTAGCTTTAAATTGCTAACAGTGATCAAAAAATTAACTTCCCTGATATGATCCTTATCAGAGCAAACAGACAAGTAAAAATAAAATGGGACACCAACCACACGTTCTCGCAAAAGCACATGATCGTTCAATCACACTAAAAGAATTATCAATCAAGTGTATTAATGGGTGTACGACACACTTTATTAGCCCATAATTCAAATCAAAGATAATTAATAAAATAAATCAAATTTTGGAAAGGAATACATAGCCAGATAATTTAGTTCAAAGAATAAGTAGTCAAAAACTAAAATTTCAAATTTTACAAAAAACAGAAATCCCAAGCAAGAAAAAGGAAAAATACAACAAAAGAAGATAAATTTATTGCCGTACCATCTGTACATGGTCTATCATGGAAATTAAATAACGCACTCAAACCTGTAAATATTAAAATAGCACAATAAAACGCAAACTAAACGTTACTAAAATATAAGTAAACACACCTAGAGAATATAATAAATCGCTTGCAAAAACTGCAAAAGTGTACTCGTATATATCGGCCCAACAAAACAATACCTCGAAGAATAAAAGCTCATAAATACAATAAAAATCTAACAGCATTAAACAAACGTGCCATGAAATATAATCATTATAAAGTAAAAGCTAGACATACTGAAATCAAAAATAACAAAAACGCATGCAATGGCAGGTCTGAAATAGCAGGGCTGTCGAAAGTATGCAACTTAGTTAATTAATTCGTCCTCAAGTTAGCTTCCATACTACTTAACTTGTTTCAAAATTGATACGTTGTTAGTGCGGTCACAAAATATAGTAATATGCGTAGGTTTATTACCCACACGATATATATTTTACAATGTGACACTATAACATAAACTGTTATCTCTTCGTAAAATAGAATAAAACCTTAAGAAATATTTACACCATAACAGTGTTTCATGTACTAGATTCATGTGCAACACAATTACATTAATATATAACGAACATGTACAGTGAAGTGCAAAGATATCCGGACACGTCTAGATAGAGAAATACCCTGCGCTCAATACTTTATTCCAAAGAGCCGCAGGGCACATTACTACCTGCTGAGGTTAACCGTAGTTTTTCCCGCTTACAATAACATTACAATATACAAATGCGTGTAATACGTATAGACACATATGTATGTATATGGATATAGCATAAATGAAAATATGGGAATTTAAGCTTCTGTAGCGTCAAGTAGATGATTTTATTATTCCTTATAGTAGCATTACATAAAGCATTACATCTTATAAATAAATATCGCGACTATTATTTGACTTGTTAGTTTTAACGAAAATTTGTCAATATCTAAAATATACATATTACTCCTTTAGTTAATAATAAATCACTCAGCTTACTGTAATATAAGTTATACTGAAAAATAAATTTTTAAGGCTTCATAAAGGTAGTAATATAGAGATAATTCAATTCTGATTAATAATAACTAATGTATTTATATTTATTTATCTTTTTACCTTGTAGTTAGTGTTCTTATTTACGGTTCTCTGATTCAGTTGTATGAGTTTTAGGTTAGTCGCAAGGCAAAATAGAAAACAACTTACTAAAAGTGTTTTGACAGACTAATATCTTTTAACTCAATTACATATTGAGAATAAAAATATTTGATTTGTCTTATAATTAGTATAAATAGTAGATAAATATTATTTAAAATGATAAAAGCGATCTGCAACTTTCGCCGATCGCTTACTGAAAATATAAAAACCCTCATATCAGCACAAAATTCGAAACAAAATTTCTCAAAAACTAGCCAGTTCCACGTAATAAGGATGTTGCAGTAATTAAAATTACATCTTAAACATATACAAACGCGTATTGGCGAATTACGTGTAAATCCAAATGTGCCCGTATAGCAATATAATTTTAGTAATACCGTACCTAGTTTTAAAAACATTTTTCATCTGAAGATGATTCACTTAATACAAGCGCAGGTAACAACAGGTAACTTATTTAATTAGAAATTTCATTAAAATACTTCTTAGTATTACTAAAACCGAAATACATATACATATTATATGAAGAAAACCGTCAGAAGAGATTAAAGATGTATGTATGTTAATGAGTATTTGTCACTTTTATAGGTGCTTATGATTGGATAATCCACAAACACAACTCTATTAATCTATATATCTTATTTTGGAATTAAAGTGTAGTATTCTGTTGAGCATTAATTATTTATTTTATACATAAACATTCTTATTGTTGCTTTTAATGTATTTTACTATAAAAATTAATATACATTTTATATGAAGTTTTACTTATCTTTTATTCCCTATCATTAATTACAACTTAAATTTATTCTAGTTCACATCTTCGATTACAACTTTATCGTCATCTTCTTTTTGGAAGGTAAATGACAAATAATATCAAAATTTAATTGCCTGTTAAAAATATTTATAACCCAATTAATCATTGATACATTGAGTCATGAATGAATATTAAGTTAATGTTAAGAAATTGTTAATATAAATAAAGTGATTTTCACTAAACAGAATTAAACAATTTACTTTCTATTATGACCTCTATTGTATTATAACTTGACAAAATATTTTATGAGTTTGTAACATAAATAATCAGGTATTCTTTTGCGAACGCTTCATTATTGCATCTTATAAAAAAATGCATCTGATAGCTTTTCACCTGGTGAAGATATATAATGGGAACATACATATATTACTATTTTGTATCGGAGGACAACAATCTTTTTTTCGGTATGTATTTGCAAAAATGCTATTCCTCTTAATAGTAGGTTGAATGATTACAATTCAATAAAGGAGTCATATATTTATTAATTTTTAGTAAAACGGACAACTCGGAAAATATCCGTGATATAGAACAACCGTCCTAACATTTTAATTTATATCATATGCCTACATATATGCGTTTACATAATACAACGTTATTGTACGAGTAACAAACTACGGTCCCACCCAGCAGGTACTAAGCTGCCTTGCGGCTCTTTGGAATAAAGTATTGAGCGCAGGGTATTTCTCTATCTAGACGTGTCCGGATACCTTTGCACCTCACTGTACATTTGATGTTTTACAGTTGCTTCGTTATAATTGAAACATATAGCATAAATTATCGAAACTTTTTATTTATTTCTTACTTTTTATCGATATTATGTAACTAAAACATATTAAAGGAGCCTCATTACTGAGAAGCTACATTTTATTTGCTTAATTAACTAACAAAAGGTTACAAAAACATCTACAATGATATAATTTGTAAAAATATTATGACTACTTATTGCTTCGGAAACGATCACAATATCAAATATGTGTCGACAGCCGAAACCACAAATACTTCCGACGAAGTAGTAAAAACTCTATTCCGAATTAGTAACTGATTTGATGTTTCTGATCATCGTTTGTAATGTTCCTTTTATAACAATCATTTTCGAATAACCGGAGCAGTAGTCGAAAGCAATCTACCATGTGGACATCATACAATGGCAGACTTTTATATCATCATCATTAGCCATGAAAGAAATTATGTGACAATAGAAAGCTTTGACTATCTAATATCGTTTCCTGTAGCTGCATTCATAAGGTAAATCTACTTGGGCTCCCATTTCTTTTACGAGATGTTAATGTACATGGGTGATCAATTGAAAACGATTAAGAAAAACTGGAAACTTATCGAGGCATCAACTCTGGTAACCATCAAGAGATCCAGAGAACAAGTCAGTGATGACGATTGATGTGAAGATATAAGACATTCAAAATTTTTCGCAATGATTTACGAAAGACCGAAGAATTTGCAAGATGGATGGATTGCTAGAATGATTATACTCCAACAAAAATTGTGGCTGTAAAAAGTTTATGAGATAAACTTGAGTGTTTCAGCTAATCCTAACAGCTAATTGTAACAGGTAATGAAATATGGGTTGATCACCGAGACCCACCGACAAATACTATGGTTTGCCGCCATTAGAAAAGACACTGACGGAAAATTAATGCACAGTGTGTTGGTTGTGGCCAATCAGTGCCATTTGCTAACTTTAATAGTAACTGAAGAACGGAATTAACCTCATTAGTGCTGAATTGGTTATATTAGCTAGGCATTCTCTTAGGAAGTTCTTTTCCTTTTCGATAAAATTGATTAAACTAATCCAGATATGCTGTATTAAAAAGTTTGATCTATCTATAGTTGGCGTATTATATTTGAGAAAGGACAGTATAGTAGGACAGTAGTAGGGTATAACTATTTGATAGACTTGTTATTGGCAACGTTACTGAAACTCGTCCAATCCCATCCATGATAAATTTTCCAACATGGTTACACAATGGAACAATATTTGGTAATAGTAGGACCTTAGAATCACTACGTTTTGTCCTCCATTACTAAAATTTATTATTAAAGGTATAATGAAAACATATATGTAGGTTGTATACGATGACTTATTTAGACTTCTCAAAAGTAAGACAGATTTCTGTGCCAACTTTTGCCTATTATGAGATGTTTGGGCCGTGAGTGAGTCAGGACAAAGTCTTTTATATGTGTAGGCTGTCTAGCTACCGCAAAAATCATTCCTATTTCTGGAACTCCGCTAGAAAATAATACTATTCATATATGTATCCTGTATATTAATAAATTGTGGTCATCATATCCAAACATCCTCAGTATAGACATGTAAACAACGTAAAAAAATTGATGGGAAGTATAATTCCGTTGTTGCGGATTTAAATATTTGACAACGTGATTACAATTTATTGAAAGCACCGACGAAAGGTACTATTTTATTGCACCCGTAGTTTATAATAACCTGAAAAAATAAACTATTCAGCGAATTTCTGGATACTTAATGAAGGGATAAATCTCTCTTGTTTATGTTGCAGTTTAGTATATCTATATATTTTACGACTTCAAGGTTTCACATTATTTACTCATTTATTTCGCATTGTTTATACTTCGTTTATTTATACCATTGACAATTTAAGTTACGATATAACGGTTCGCCTAGTGTAGGTCCTTCGGAAGTCCTACAACGATTAAACTGAATCTGCCATTTGCAGTAGGTAACTACCGAAAATCGATCGCGCTAAATTGTGTTGAAACTCACTTACCGTGAAAGATTAAGCGAAATGGTTTCGCGTCTTTTGTAGTGGTCCATTTTCTCGGCTATGAACAGAAAAATTAGTATCGGAAACTAAAACGACTGCACTATATCGCACTTAAATGCTTTTCTTGTGTTGCGGTAATCTTAATTTTTCCACTTTCCTCTATTTAAAGGGATATAATTTCACGAAATGGAAGTAGCATTAATCGTAAAGCACTTAACAAAGACAAATGTTTTATGACGCTCGTTTCAGATCGCGAAGTGGAGTAATCGGGAAAATATCTCACGCTGAAGTGGTAACAATTTGGCAGCCAGTTATTGTGTTGTTTTCTGGTCTAAGTGTTAAGAGATTATTGACTCGTTTTTCTTTACTTAGATTTAATTTGGGATTCTTCACAATATATTAGAACAATTACATCTTCTTCTTTTGATATTAAATTGTATTAAGAACAAAAACTGTTCTACATTAATTAGGAAAAATTGAAATAAGTCACTTTAGAAAAATTGTTTTCATTTAAAAAGTGTTCACTTATAGCAAGAGGACTCAGTGCTGCTGATTTTAAGGTGAACTAAATTATATGTTTTTCTACCAAAAATAGCTATATCACCGTTCTTTAACAATTACTCTATTAAAACTTCAAACATGTCTCTGTTGTATACTGTCTTTATTTGTTGGTAAGAGGAAGCATCCTCAAGAAAGTAGCACGTCAAATAAAGAAAGATGCAATATATATCAGTGCATACTGAAAATATAATGAAGCATTGTAGTGACAAATCTGGGATTTTATGATTTCTGTTATATTATTATTTATTAATAAAGTCGACTAAACACTCACTCCTACCCAAGTCCTGTAATCCGAAAGCATATAATGCGGGGTACAGTTAAGTTAAAAATTTATTTCACAGCAATATAGTAGACCCAAACATACAACCAGTATTGATCAAAATCAGTTATTGAGGTTGGAAGAAGATAGTGAGTCATTTACTTTTATTTTGGTCATATAACGAGCTAAGTATAGTTGAGCAAGTCTAGGATACAACTACCATAAAATATAGTAACTTTTGAAATGTGACTATATCATAGAGTATTAAGAATTTTATAGATGGAACATGTATCTAATGAAGAAGTCTGTCCAAGAATGGAAAGCGACATCGAATTAATAAATACGATGAAAGCTCGCAAACTTGAATATGTCGGTCATATAATGAGGAATGAAAGATGAGCCGATTTACTACAAACGGGAGATTCCTAAGAACCGAGAATTTTATGGTCCACAAATCTCGGGATGTGGTTTTCAATAATAATAATAGGAGTATTCTATGCTCTTCTATTCTCATATAATGAGGAATTAAAGATGAGCCGATTTACTACAAATGGGAGATTCCTAAGAACCGAGAATTTTATGGTCCACAAATCTCGGGATGTGGTTTTCAGTAATAATAATAGGAGTATTCTATGCGGCAATGAACAAAGTCGTAATAGCCAGAATGACCGTCAACATCAGTACCGGATAGACACTATAAGAAGAAGGATGTTTTAGATCAAGAAATTGAATGATGTCTAACATTTGTTATAGAGCAATCGAATAGCTTATGAAATGCCAAAACTAATAATGCTAATTATAGCAAAACAAGCTTTAGAATTTCCCAATACTTTGTCCCAGTTCCAGGAGGCACCCGCGTCAGATCTTTCCACACTTGCCGAGGAATTTGAAAAACCAAAAAATCCAGCTCAACCAACGCTATTCCAAATAGGGAGCAAATGCAGTAATTATTATACGCTATTAATCATCAGAACATTCTACTAGACAGAACGTCAAATTTTGAAACCCATATTAATACTAAAAACGCAGTAAAGCTAATCAGTTATTCTAAAAATTAACCTACACAAAGCAGAATCCGATCCATTCACCTCAAAATTACCGTTTATGCATTTTCCTGCTTCCATTTTGAGAATAATTTATCAAGGAAGGATATCACATTAAGTTAGTCCTATAATGTTAGATTGTCTGACACTATCCCCTAAAGGCAGCCTGTGTGAGTTGTAAGGATATACCTCATAAACTATAAAGAGTAATAAATCCCGCACAATATAAGCGTGTTGCTTAGAAAAAAAAATAGATATGAGGAAAAGAACATGTATATTTAGCACGTTAGAATAAATTGATGCGATTGTTTGTTGCCCGGCAAAATAAAATTCGCACTACCTAAAGTGTTTAAGTACTGATTGAACATGTTATACTAAACCATAGGAAGCTGACTCTACAATTCTAAGTATTACGAGAAAATATGTAGGAAATTCGTCCGTAGTCTACATTTTTAATTTATCATTGGCATAAATATATTGTGAACTAACTAAATATCTAAAGCTCAAATACTCTAAATGAAATTTAGATGCATGCCCACCCTCCTAATGTTGCTAATTACAGGTGGCGTATTACAGAACGGAAAAAATGCTGTGTATTAATTTGTAACTAACCAAATCAGAAACTAATAATATTCCAGAACAAATGAAACAGAATATACAACTACTTTTATTGGTAGGTTCAGAGAATTTTAATGAATAATTGTTTTAATTGAAACAAAAAATTAATTTCACTTCGCTGAGCGAAAAATTAAATTCAATGCATCCTGTATCTACATATGTATGTTCCGGGGAAACAAAATATTCAACTTAACTCACTTGAAAATACAAATTTACAATTACACTCTGATATAATTTCAAGCGAAAATATACAAAAAAATTGAAATACGGTCTAAAACGTTAATATCAATTGATCGTTCGAGAATAATGCGATGAATTTTTTTGTTTCACAGTTATTGTGAATTTTACAAATAATAAATTTCGCTTCTCTGATTTACACAATTCATTAGCAGCAGTAATTGACATTCGGTATTATTTTATAGGGAACGAAGTTAATTTGCCGATACTACAGTTCTATTTTTATTAATATCCTTGCGAACTTATTTACTACACCGTTGGACATAATTTACAGACAACAGATATATAACCTGAAAGCGTGAACATAGTGAAATTTAGTACAAAAATATTACTAAATCAGTACAGCTTAGTCTCACTAGAAGGGCGATGCAGCACGGTTGTGTACGAGTGCATTATTGTACGTTATTGAGTTGCGTTATTATCTGTTCTTCATCAAGTCTTCATTGAACCAAACTTCTCTCATCATCAAGGGCCAAGATAAGATAAATCGTTATTCGTCAAAAGAAAAGAAGATTCCTGTCCATTCAACATCACCGTTGCAGAAAAAAAGGTCCTTTCCTATTCACAGACCATTCCATAAGACTTGTTGAAACAACAAATCTATTAAACTCGAACTCGCTCAAGTAGTGTTGTTAACTCTCCATTACACATGTGAGATGTATACCTTGTGCCTTCAGAAAATACACTAATATCTGCCGATTCTAACAACGCTTTGCTCCCACCACTTAGAATGTACCGATCACCTTTCGAAGTCTATATGTATATTCATTACTAAGAATATTTGTTGAGAGGAATAATGATGAAAGTCTATTAACTAGAAATTAAAGTCAAATACGAAAGCCTTCTTTTTTTGAAAATTTCTAATTAAACAATACTAAATACATTAGGGATATTTAAGTTATTCACTTGTTCTTTTACCTTTATAAATTGATTTTTTTTTATTAACAAAAATAAGCTTAGGAATCAAACGAAATATTTTAGATTAGGACGTAATACATTTTCTTGGATAAATCATGGATTATATTTTATTATACACCTGAATTTCAAAGCTAGATTTCGAAGCTGACCTAATCAAAACAAATGTACGCACTCTTCAGAAGAACTTGAAATACATTATAAATCATTATTTCTGAATCACTTTCCTAGCAAAATATCTTTTCAGAAAGTAACTATTTAACCTGTCATTATCCACTTATTAGAATATCCTACCAGTATCTTTTGCGGTCGACTTAATTATTTTTCTAAAGAGAGACTGCCAGAAGGTAGTCAAAACATAATTTTACGATCTTACGCGATTTAAATAATGACGGCTTTAAAATTTTACATTTTATCGTAGTACCTCTTCTAAATAAACTGGGTTAACGGGAAACCAGTGTATAGTGAGTCATTCTATATTAATAGCCTGAACTTACACAAATAGAACACAAAAGAAAAACCACTTCTTTCCTAACTCTTCCGAGAACCGAAATACTACAGGTGCTATAGGAACATACCCTTTTTAATCTCCCTCTTCTTTACGTCGTGATTTCACTTTACTCTTGTAGAAATATCTCGATTTGCCGCACAGGGCGAAATTGCTACAGTATTAAACGGAATCTGTGGAGAGCTTTTGTTTCAGCTGTACTCTAGAAAATTCTGCATTACGGTAAAATTTGTTTCATTGTATTAAATCGGAGCCTCATTTAATATTTTCCTCTTCGTGAACGAAGTATGAAATCTTTAAATATTTGCTTATTTATGTCGGAAGAATAAAGATGAAGAAATAAGCTGACAGAGCTTGTTACCTGATTTGTTTTTTTTTTGGCAAGAGATTTAAGAAATAATTAAGTTAACGCTACTTATTAAAGAAAGCTTCTTGTATTTTCCTCACCTCGAAGCAGTTGCCAAATATATTTTGTATAAATGGCGCATTTTATCCATTAGGCAATTATATTTGTACGGCAGATATACCCTTCCTAACAGGGAACTGCTGAACATGCATTTTTGCTCCAGCAGTTGTTGAATATCTGTTAGTAGTGCACTGTGCAGATACATATGAGCTTTCAGACATTAATAATTAATTACATAGAACGTATATAGAATTAAGAAAAAACCACTTGTTGATCACGTAAACACGTTCATTCGAGACTTCATAATAGAATGGTATAAAATATAACATGAACAGTTTGCGATAAAATGTTGTTGCGCTGTAGAACACGCAAAAGCTACGCGAATGGTTATAGAATGGTTTTTCTTTATTCCGTGTGGTATATACAGCTACAGCAGCAGCTTCCTAGGATGTTCGATAGCGTTACATAAGTTTATTATTGTTCGTGTACGTGATCATTAAATAAGGCTAGATATTGATGATTTTTTTGTTCATAGATATTTTTGTTGATAAGCATAGTTATATGCTAATATTGCTTGACATATGTTAAGTGTCAATTTGTTCTACCGATTAAGTAATTTTCTGAAAATTAATTAACTTTTAGAGTAAATTGATTTTTAGCGAATTCTTGTTTTATTCATTTACTGCCTGTACCACAAGAGTGTAAGCACCATAACTACCTCGTAAGCTGCTTTTCCAAAAAAACCAGGCAAATATGTGAAAGAGACTATTGTGTATTTCGCGTTGAAATTTCAGATTAGTTGTATGCGTAGTTTCGTAAATAGAATGCTATCTACCGGCGAAATGTAAGGGTACAACCACTATTAGGAGAAAATCATAGTAAGAAGCGGTTGACGTGGGCACGCAATTGGGACAAGGTGATTTTCACTGATGAGACGTCATTTTGGGCATTTGTTTCGTCCAAGAAAACATGATCAATCCATGGCAGACCCACTGTCGAAAGAAGTGTTAAGCACCCTCTGAAAGTGTGGGGATGTTTTAATGCGCACGGTTTTGTGTGTTTTTAGATGATGAAAATTTATCAGAAATATCTATTACCGTCTCCCAACAATGCTTTGGCAACTATAGATCTGTTTGGATTCTTCAAGAAGATAACGATCCCAAACATCGTAGTCGACGTTGTATTTTGTCAAAAACAGATAATGCTATCGAAGTATTGGAGTGGCCTTCACAATCCCCGGATGCAAATCCGATTGAAAAAGTGTGAGCCTTGTTAAAGCAGAAGCTGTGAGGACTACGTGCTTTGACAAAGAAATCGTTAGTTCGAAGAATTCGGAAGTTATGGCTTCCCTAACCATTGATTATGCTCAAAAGTTGATCGAATACAAGACAATAACGGTGACTGGACTCTTTACTAGGTATTAGCGTAATAGTGTTTTCAAAGATCCTTTAGGTAGTTGAGCTGATATTTTAGGTAGTACATGATATGTTTTATTTTTTCTAAATATTATTTCGAGGCTAGCATGATGCGTACGCTTTTGTGTTACGGACTGTACAAGCGGAAATGTATCACCAACAAACTTTGCTGAAACAACTATAGAAACATACATGTTGCACATGTTTAACGATACAACATTGGCTGATAATACTGCTTACGATGGTACCTAAGTGTTTGATAGTGTGAGCCGACCATCTCCAAAATCTTTCATCCTAAAACAGAGAGAACTTACGCAAACATACGTTTAAAAGTCCGAAATTATTGCACAAAGGACCACAAGCCGTAGCGTGAATTAAGATTGTAATAATTTGCCCTAAATTGCAAAGTAAGTGTAGGTTAAAACGTTATCGGGAATTGAATTGTCGTTGAATACTATTAATATAACTTCGCTAAGATGGATAAAGCAGTGGGTGGTGTATGTGCCTTAACGAATTATAACGGTTTTAGACTGATATGAAGCACGTCCCCCGTGCCAATTTAACGTGCGTCAAGAGCAGGCGTGTCCACTGTGTTGCACGTGCTGTGCGCCATTTCTTCAAATGTAGGGCATGTTTTCTGGCGGGCTTTGCTAATGACGTAGCTATTATAACAACTAGAAATTTTGTAGGCATCGTTTCAGGAAGGGTGTACGGTAACTTAAAATTTGTTAGCATACATGGTTAATGAATTATAACTATTCGGGGAGAAACTAATGCTGGTGTCTAATGTGAAATATATCGGAATCACGTTCGATTATGCTCATATCCTGACCATGTCTGACAAACACATAGGCGAACATATGGGTCAAGTTGACGACTTAGATAATTGCCTTTTAAATATATAATCTATTGGTTATACACATTATTACTTGTATGCCTTTTGTATACTTGCCGTATAGACAAACAAAGAGATCCTGAAAATTGCTCACTAGGAGTGCAAAGGCAACCCCTTCTTATGCACTGACGCATATACAGTTCCAATCTGGAGGTACTGCTTAGATATGCCTCGTCTACATCTCTTAGTGGAGGTAGAGGCATTAAAAGTAGGACTCAGTTTAATGGGAAAGCAAAGATAGGACCAATCTGAAAAGAACCGTCCCTCCTGCCCAATTCTAGAACTTATCTCTAGTCATTCACAGTCCTACAGTATATACAGACGGATATAAATTTGCAAACAAATTTAGTCACAAGAATAAACTGTCTCTACTTATCTCTCGATGAAGGAACTTTTTAATATGCATGCTAAAACTTTTAACGACTCATCCATCATCTGGAAACCACGTGCTCTCTCTAGTTTCAATTGATACGTTTTCCAATTTTGGTGGAGTACTTTTAAGAAATCCTATTGTCGTCTATGTCGCCGATGTTTACTAGCGGATCAAACTAAACATGCTAGTACGTTGATGAGTATTTTCGTTTGGACAAAATTTGGCGAGCATTAGTCTGAGGGTATCCAGTTAAAAGAATTACATTCCACAACAGGAGAAGGCAACAATCAATATAAAAGAAAGAAACAATTCTATTCATGCAAAACTTTGATGTCAGCAATTTTATCCTGTGTACAGTTACATGAAGATAAGAAACCCTTTATGTCTATGTTAATACTAGGTTATATAACATAGATGTACCAGTCTAAAGAGATTTGGTTTATGAAGTACTCTGTATTATATTACGAAAATATGCTACAAGATATTTAGAAAATATTGTCTTCTTTCTCTTTGAATAAAGCTAATATCCAGAACGTAGAATCACACGTTTGATTCATCATCTTTAAGTGGACTTAACTTGTTACCAATAGTACCATTGCCTTATCTACTACACTTATCTACATACACTCTATCACCTATTTGTTATACTGGTTTTTGAAAATATATTATTATTAAGATTATTTAATAAATGATTTATAAGTATTTGCTATATGCTTGCATCTTGTGATTTTTTTTTGTAAATTAAATTATAGGTAACCAGCAGAAAGAGAAAAAAAATATCTGTAGTTGTTTGTTTTGAGTCGATTATATTTAACGTTAATGTATGTATCTAATAATTTTAAGGATAATGTAAAACGTAGAGTTTACGTTTTACATTAAAACGTTTAGAGGCACTTCACTTCCACTCCTATCGCTGTGTGTTTGCTCTATTTTCTCCACTAACTTTAAGAAGAATTATTTCCTGTCGAATAAAAAATTAACGACAATTTAACACAGCGTGTAAACTTTATGAGTAGCAGTGTCTCTGCAAATGACAAGAACTTCAAAAAACTATGATGCTTTTTAGTGTCCCAGTTTTACATCTATAGCTTCAGTGTATGTCGTAAATTTAATATTGACATTTCGCACGAAAATAGCGTCGCTTTGGGATACTGTAAAATGGAAAAACGAGCAACGCGATCCGTAGTAGTTTTCTGAAAGTACCTTAAAAGCGTTAGTAGTAAAATTGCTTATTCCAATAACTAAACAGCGGCAATTCATCAAGTTTAACGTTACAGGCGTACGAATCTCCCACGGGACAGCTTCTCTAGCGCGTTACGCTTCTGACCATATGTCCTGCAGGATTTCCCGTTCTGTCTAGTTCCACTTCGTAGTATATACGTAAACATCTACCGGTAAATGTACTATGTATATCTGATAGCCGGTAATATCCCTTCGGATACGACCATACGGTATATAATTCTGCAACATAATTCTCGTAATATCGGAATTTGTTCCTGAACGTATTATCTGAATCGTAACGGTTTTATTAACTAAAAACTTTATGGTGACGCGTATGACGGTACTAGTGTTACTTCACGGGAAATGTAGAGCAATTATTTTTAAATTAATAGGTTTGACAAAATATGAACGGTACTGTCTGAAACTAATTTTACGTGAATTTTTACGATGTGTATAGTTGCGACTTTTGAAGTTGTCGGTACACAACAGATTCTCTTTGATATCAAAATCCTTTGAATTGTAATATGAAATCAGCATACGATTTGCAGAGAAAAACATGTTTACCAAAGTTTGAAGCTTACGCACATATTTTGTAAATACTATATGGTGAATCAGTAGTAGAGTTAACACTATAGCAGAGCATAAATGGATTATAGAGTATAGTCATTTATAAGAGGTTATTAAGATAGGTTACGACATGATTTTGTGTCAGAAATTCGGCACAAGCTTAAAAAGTTACTAAAATAATAAAACATTTTTTAAATATTATGCTATATTATTATTATGCTATAATAAATCGTAATTGTAATATAATGTTCACATTCTAAGTTGTGGTAACACATTTTTTCTTAGTTTAATAAAGTAATGAATTCGGGAAGCTATGTAATTATTTCCTGTGAGCGGTGCTGTAATAAGCAGACGAATACGTTTTAAAAGCTACTTAAAGTGTGAACTTGACAACAACTCGTCACTTTCAAATATATATTGCGTAAAAAATCGCCCCAAAAGTTCATTTAATATAGGAAGTAGACTTTCTACAAACACTATATAAGACCAACGATAGAATCAATGATATAATCTATTGCAGGTTACAGTCAATGATAGAATTTCTCAAGTTTGTTATTTACTTAATAGCTTTATCAAATGCAAACTTAAACTTACGTATTAGCGACGAAGCCAGCAATAATGATTATCAATAGAGTTTATTAATAATTTCTTGTTAAATTGACAGAGGTTAAGCTATATATAAATTTGGGTAAACCGTTGTTAGTATTACAATATAATTGAATACTAACTAGACCAAAGCAACAATTAGAATGGCTGCTATCACAGCTGAGTTCAAATCACCAAAGATAGTATTGTCGCTGACGAGTCTGGTAGTATTGGTATTAAATAATAAACTATAAATCTAACTCAGGTTTTCTACTGATTTGATTTGTAGTTCATGGTGTTTTTTGTTTCTTATATTAATTAACCGTAACCAAAGCTAAGAAGTCGAAATCGTGATCAGTATGGGAGTATTACTGATAGGATCATGCTGTTCTATTAATGATGTTATTAACTAGTATACCTGTCAAGGACTTCTGCTTTTATATTACATATATTTAGAAGCAAATAGAGTTAAATATTTCGCAAATTAATTGACTGATTTAATTTTATTAACATATTTCAAACTAGAGTTGATGTCGAAGGTCTAGAGCACTTTAAATAGCTTGTAAGTAGGTGATCCAATAAAAGAGATAATAAATTTCAATGGGCAGGACTATTTCATATTATCTCTTGTCCTCCATTCTCGCTTATCTAAAATTGTAACACCCGTTATTTTTGCTCAATTGTGTTATTAATAAGCACTTATACAGAATACGATAATGTAGAGACCACAATGATAACTTCTATTTTTGAAAATGCAAATGCAAGCTTCTACTACGAATAATTAAGTTAGTGAACACCACAGTAACCTGATGACAACTGACATATATATCTGAGGATATTATAGAAAATCTTACGGGAGAGCTAAATATCTCATTAAACCAGGATGCAAGTAGAAGATATACTTTTTATATTGTGTGACCGTAACAATGACGCTATTTTACTCACTCCAGGGAGGTGAAGTGTCCATTGAGTAATCATGAAGCAACTATGCATGCTCAGGTAGAGACAACTACGGAAGTTCGAATTGCAAAAATTTCCCAAATTTGTGCTCGGAGTGTTTAAATAATATGCTCAACTTTCTACTCTTCGGCCAATATATAGTACTGGAGACTGCGGAACACGATTCTATAATCATTATTCCACAGTCTCCAGTGGCGTAATTGGTTAACGTTACTGCCTGAAGAGTAGGAGATGTGTTCGGTCTCTACACGAGGATGCAAATTTGTTTAATATGCAAATATTGGAGCGAAGTAGGCATGCGCCTATATTAATGTTAGATTTTTCCCAAGAATACACAATTCTATATACAGTGTGGCCGCCGTTCATAGCGCGATGCATGTATTAGTAACTACTGGTCGATTATAAATGAGCGTGGCAACTTACCCATATGCGAAAGCGACGGCTAATGTGACTGCGCGACTACACTACTAGCTCTGTTATAATACAGTAGAACATTGCGTTTACTTGTTTACCGTTCTAATACACGGACATTTCTGTGTGTTTCGCTTACACTGCAGGTATCGCTATAGTGTAGACGTACGCGTTCCCATTGTATATGCGAGTAATACAGACTTCGAGATACATGAGTACGAAATGTACAGAGTATCCCACGGCGTTTTGATAGCCTAATATCTCGACAGCTGCAAGAATTACTATGATGAAATCTAGCAGACACGTACTATCAATAGCGACGTTTATATTAAGCGTAAAATGTCTTCCCGTCGTCTCTAGGGGTGTCTGATAATGTCAAGAATAAGAGCAATTTCTAGAAAGCTTTGAACATTGCATCAACAAGTAGGGTGATCAATTTGAAAATTTAAGGGTTTCACTATATGTATGTGTATGTATACGTATGTACCTGCTCCAGAGTCTGTAGTTCTTGTTGACCCAACTGTATACCAGATTTGGTTTCGAATAGCAGGTTTTTGTTTTACTTTCCACTCATCCCAACCTAGGACGACCTTGAAGGGTTTGTCGAGGGAATGTTCGGGAATTATGGTGCCACAGCCCATTTCAAAGATAGGGTCTGTGATTTCGGTCTCAATTCCAGCAAACCCCAAAGAATTCAGGGTTTTCAGTTTCCACCACACCACTCTATATACCCCCAATTCTCGACTCATCCTTTGTGTTCTATTACATCTGTGTACTATGTATATGTTGGGAGCAAAGCTCGAAAACGGCCAATGGTCGATATTTTTGCTGAATCTTAGGATTGGGCGTTTTAAAGCGACCAAAGTCCGAAGTTTAACTCAATTTTGTGCTTTGGCCATCTCCAAAGCCAAACCTAGAATTGTGCAATTGCGAAACGACCAAAGCTATACAGCCACACTATACAATTTTAAAAAACATTTAAATGGTTAAGCTATGTATTTGTATGATGTCATTGTGTGGAATTAAATGAGGCATTTAATAGAAAAAAAGATATATTGATAATTATTTATTTCTGCAACTTGACGATGAGTGGCATTTTGAGTTGCATTTCACTTCTTTTTTTTAACAATTGCAGCTCTTGTTTACACAGTTCTTTCTACAACCACATCTCACAAAACCTGACTGAGATTCTGCAGCAGCGGCGGCTCTTAGTGTTATTGCTTTTTCTGGAACATCCTCCAATTCCATAAACTTATGATCAGCTACTTGGAATTCGTTCCCCGCGTACAATTTTTCAAGCACTCCTGAAGCTGTCCCAAGCTAATAGACGTCACTTTCTTCTTTCCGTTCCATAATAACGGTCATTACCTTTCCAGGTGCGGCACGCCCTCTATCTACATCTGGAATTTTTGACAAAACGGTTACACCACTACTAACAGAAGGAAATGTTTCAGCATTTTATCGGCCGTTTCTGGAATTTGCATGATGCTTCACGTGCTTCTGTGATCTTTTCTTGACGACTCCCACATGCTTTTTGAGGTGTACAGTTGCACTGTAAAAAAAACCCGTGTAAGTGAATACTTTATTTTTGGTGTTTTTTTTTGGCGGCAAATATTAATGCAGTATAAAATTTTGAAATTGGTTAAATTATCACCTACTTTTTGTTGTTTAATTTGAGTGCTTGAGCTTTCATGTAAAACCACACAATTTTCTTCTTCTATATACGAGTCGCTGGAGGCATCTACATTAGTATTATCATTCAATATATTTTCCAACTCTTCCTCTGTGCTAATAATTTGAAGAACCTCGCGAGGAATATCTGAATCCAATAGGCCATTTCGTACTCCAAACATCGCTTCATATGGACTTCTGTTTATCCCTCTATGGAAAGATCTATTTTTTTCAACTGAACGAATCGAAGCGCGTCAGCCCAATTTGTACTTTTATTATCTGCCATTCAAGAAACCAAAATTTCCGTAACATCCTGATTTGCCTTTTCTATAGTTCCCTGGCTTTGAGAATGCCTTGCTTTGCCATGAGCTATTTTATCCTCGAACATATCAGCAAGTTCATCCGCTCGCGCGATTCATTCAAACGCGTTAATGTGCCTTCCTGGTAGTTTGTCCTCTCGTTTAAATTAACAAGATGAACCAACTTGCCCAGAGCGAAGCAGATTCATCAAACGGTTTTCGAGAAAATATCGATGAAAATTTAACCTTATAAGGCATTAATGTGCCCTGCCGGCCTTTGGCCACTCGTTTAGATTAACAAGGTGAACCTATTTGCCGAGGAGGAAGCAGATCCATCAAACGGTTATCGGGCTAGGTAATATTTATATGATGAACATGTCGTCCAGAAAATTTATGAAAGTGTAACGGTCACAGCGCTCAAAGGCGTTAATGTGCCTTCCTGGTAGTTTGTCCTCTCGTTTAGGTTAACAAGATGAACCAACATGCCCAACACTCAGGGCGATGAGTACAATC
This sequence comes from Holotrichia oblita, assembly GCA_023690525.1. Classification (NCBI taxonomy): domain Eukaryota; kingdom Metazoa; phylum Arthropoda; class Insecta; order Coleoptera; family Scarabaeidae; genus Holotrichia; species Holotrichia oblita. Next base: position 178,761,756 of record CM043015.1, on the reverse strand, counting down.
TTTTCCACCCCTCGGAGATCGAAAATTCGACAAATGCCCGGCTAGATTTTTTTCGTTTTTTTGATATATCTCGGCTATTAAGAGAGATAGGACCGAAATCTCTTCGGCACAACACTCAGGGCGATAAGTACAATTTTTTTCACTCCTCGGAGATCGAAAATTCGACAAATGCCCGGCTAGATTTTTTTCGTTTTTTTGAAATATCTCGGCTATTAAGAGAGATAGGACCGAAATCTCTTCGGTACAACACTCAGGGCGATGAGTACAATCTTTTCTACCCCTAGGAGATCGAAAATTTGACAAACGCCCGGCTAGAAATGTTTCGGTTTTTTTAATATCTCGGCCATTAAGCGAGATTAGACCGAAATCAAAGGCGTCAATGTGCCTTGCTGGGAGTTTGGCTTCTCGTTTAGATTAACAAGGTGAACCTACTTGCCGAGGGGGAAGCAGATTCATCAATTCGTTAGCGAGCTAGGTAATATTAGGTAATGTATATGATGAAAAAATTGTCCAGAAAATTTATCAATTTGGAGCGGTCACAGCGGTCGAACGCGTTAATGTGCCTTCCTGGTAGTTTGTCCTCTCGTTTAGATTAACAAGATGAACCAACTTGCCCAGCGCGAAGCAGATTCATCAAACGGTTCTCGAGAAAATTTATCTCTATAACGCGTTAATGTGCCTTGCTGGGAGTTCGGTCTCTTGTTTAGATTAACAAGGTGAACCTACTTGCCGAGGAGGAAGCAGATCCATCAAACGGTTATCGAGCTATGTAATATTTATATGATGAAAAAGTTGTCCAGAAAATTTATGAAAGTTTGAACGGTCACAGCGCTCAAATGCGTTAATGTGCCTTCCTGGGGGATTGTCCTCATGCTTAGATTAATAAGATGAACCATATGGCCGAGAGCGAAGTAGATTCATCAAACGGTTCTCGAGAAAATATCCATGAAATTTTAGCCCTATAAGGCGTTAATGTGCCCTGCTGGAAGTTTGGCCTCTCGTTTAGATTAACAAGATGAACCAACTTGCCCAGAGCGAAGCAGATTAATCAAACGGTTCTCGAGAAAATTTATCTCTATAACGCGCTAATGTGCCTTGCTGGGAGTTCGGCCTCTCGTTTAGATTAACAAGGTTAACCTACTTGCCGAGGAGGAAGCAGATCCATCAAACGGTTATCGAGCTAGGTAATATTTATATGATGAAAAAGTTGTCCAGAAAATTTATGAAAGTTTGAACGGTCACAGCGCTCAAATGCGTTAATGTGCCTTCCTGGGGATTTGTCCTCTCGATTAGAACGCGTAAATGTGCCTTGCTGCTGGAAAGTCTCTTCCACTGTCACTCTGGAGAATGTTGGGAGCGCCAGCGTACAGAAAATATCTAACAGATTATAAGCCACCTCTGCAGCTCATTTGGATTTCAAAGGCTTCAAAGAAACAAATTTTGTTAAGTGGTCCTGATAATTTAAAATAAATTTATAATCTTTGTCCGGTTCTGTTTGCATGTCAATCAGATCCACCTGTCCTCTTGCGTTCATGTTGTTGCCCAAGCTAATCCCTTCCCTTGATTCTTTTTTTTTAGCTGACATTGTCCACATAACTGTAAATAAATATCAATCACGTCACGCGTGATATTGCAGTACTTTTTTTTAAGTTCTTTGTCCACGCACCGTGTTCTCTTGTGTCCAGTATCTATGTGGCCTTTGTGAATAATTTCATACAGCTCATCTATATGGCAAAAATATTTTATTTCATCGTCCTTTGTAGATCGCTTTTTATAAGTTTTTCTACATCACCAATGGATAGAATATCATACCTCTTAATGCGTCGATAATCCAATGATGTGAGCGGCTTGCTCTCTCTTCTTTTAGATAGCGTAGCTTTTACATGGGTTATTAATTCCTTATATTTATATTGAGTAAACAGGAATATATTATTTGATTCACTTCTCTGGATATAAGCATCCAACTTCAACCTAAATTCATGTTCACTAACAGCAGACATTCTTAACGAGACAGACAATACGTGTAAACTTCCTCAATGCAAGGCTTAGGGTAATTGCACAATTCCAGGTTTGGCTGTTTGAAGAAGGCCAAAGCCCGAAATTGAATAAAACTTCAGACTTTTGTCGCTGTAAAGCGGCCAATCCTAAGATTGAGGATAAATACCGAACATTGGCCGTTTTCGAGCTTTGCTCCCAACATATACATATATCTATTTCCGGTAAATATTGTTCGACTTACGGAAATTTCTGGTAACGGTAGATTAACCAGTGCAACTTCAACTCTAGTTTCACTTCTATGGTATTTCAAAATGTATTTGTATTATATAACGCCATAAGCGTCAAAAACAGAATTTCATACATATCGTTCGAAACATGTACAAATTTTGTTTGCATTTAATCTTTCAATTCCTGAAATATTTCCACTTGTAGGTCAATAAAACAACAATTAGTTAAATACCAATTTATTCCAGAACATATTAATTTAAAAAAATCAGACATTCACATAACTTTCATACCTACCAACAATAGACACTTATTCACAAATTTAAAAACTCCCATTAAACAAGATAATCAGTCGTTTATAAATTAGATTGCAAAGATTGTAGCAAATGTTACATCGGACAAACCAAACAATATTTAAAGGAACGAATTTATAATCACCAACACACTGTTACACATAACGTCACCGCTGAAACTGCTTTATCTAACCATTGTAAAGATAGACGACATAATTTTGATTTTCAAAACACTAAAACTTTAAAAAAGGAAAATAATTAAAAAAGATAAATTTATGAAATGATATACATTAAAAAAGAAAAAAACGCGGTAAATTTTGGAACTGATATCGATAACTTAAGTGTTATTTATAATAATTTAATTCACGCCTGGATTTTATTAATTTTAAGCTCTTGACTAGGTTTTTTTCCATGTTTTCCCTAGTCCTTGAATATAATCGTTAGAGCTTGACAAAACATAGACTGACGTACATACGTATAATGTATGTATTTGAGAATGTAATTAAAATTCGATATATCAATGATTTCTTTGTTTTTTAGATATTTTTGTTGATAGGCAAAATAGTGGACAACACACAAGTGGAAATATTTCAGGAATTGAAAGATAAGTACATAAAGGTCACAAAATATGTAGTTATATTATTTGCATTTAATAGTACATTCTTCTATACATTTTTTAAGGTTCTGTATGAACAATTATGACTGTATGAACAACTATATACTTTGTTGTAAATTTTAACCACTATTGACGTAAAATTCTATCATCTTCTTACATTGATATACATTTATTATAAACATAAATAGTCGTTCACAATTTTATACTAAAATCCCGTCATCTATTTATTCAACTGATGTAAGCATCTAATGTACAAAACTAGCTGAAGTTATGCTCGAATAAACTATGTATAATACCTTCAGAACGCATTTTCACCGAAACTCATTAAGTACATAAACGATGACAGCATAAACATAGAAGCCATCTGTTGCAGACCTGTTGAACTTATACTTCCTGATATGTAGCGAAAGTTTGATGGATGTTTACATTATATGTGTAGAGAATATATACAATTCCGTATGTAGGAAGCATGATGCCATTAAAAGCTAAGTAAAGTAAGTGCTTTTTCTCTAATATTGCAGTACTTATTTGGTAGGTTTTATTTGATAAAAGTAAAAACACGCAACCTAAAAAGCAATTACTGTAAAATAATCATTTTTTAGTTATTTAGTCTTTCACACATTTATAAATAAACAATAAACAAATCTATTTTTTCCTTTTTTTATCTGCTAAAAATTCTTTGCTCAATTTAATGTAGAATTACTTCGCTTTTACACAATGTTTTCTTTCAACGTTTGCACCTATACTGATGTGAGTAAGTTCTGAACAATGTTGTTAACGAAGAAATGAAAATACTGTCTATTCTGAAGAAATTCTTGTTAGCCTTTAGTTATAATTTTAACTAGTTCGTAGTCTAGCCTTTCCGTGGACATATTTAATTAATTCCTCTTTCAATATTAATTCATCTGTGCACTGCTTTCTACAAGTTATCCTTCTATCTTCCCTCTACATATAGTCAGTGTGTGCTCTACTTGTTCGAAAAACGCAATTGAGCACTTTATTCTTAACTTTTTTTTCAAAATATTTCATTTAGTGCCAGGTCCAGCTCAGGTAGTACAATGGAGTAGTACTTGTATAAGGTGCAGATTAGCGTAGTTTTTTTGTTTCAATTAGCATCCATGTAAAATCAGAACAAAATAGAAAAGTGAGCGAGATTAATATTTGGCCGCCGAGTAATATATGAACATAATATTAACAGTAATAATACCTGTTGGTTTCATTTTAAGTATCACAATTCAAATTTTTATTACATGTATTACTATATCTTTATCTACAGATTTAATGAAAATTCTTTTAGCACGTAATAAAAAATGTGAGAGGTAGGACTTAATGCGATGTCATTCCGGAATTGTCTAAAGAATACTAATAAAATCGTCTCATTTCTAGGAACATTATTTATAGAAAGACAATTTATGATTATATATGTCTCCTATATATCAGAACATACGAGAAAAATCTAAGTATATTAATACAGGGGATACAACATAACACATAACTATGTCACCGACTGTACATTATTCGCTAGATGTGGGCTCCCGAAATACTGAAACACATCATCAGATAGATGTAAACATACACATAAATCATGCAGCTTCTTTTTTCCTTTTTGTATTTGACATTTTTAAGCGAAGCAGAATATGCTAGTGTATGTACGATGATACATATGTATCAATCCGGCACGATCCCCTTTCCTCAGATTCGTGGGGTTCTGTTATCAGCTTAACTTATCACGGAGTTGTGTAGGCTGCCTGCTGCTGGCACCGAAAGCCATAAGCCGACTTCCAGAAAATTCACGCTCTCGGATCCCCAGCGTTGATGCGACGCCGTTTCCATTCCTCTTCAGCGCACATGCATAAAAAATTTGAGATAGTTTCAATAAATCGCGTGCGGTGTCTACGTAAATTTTTAAATGTACTTACACATGTTACTTTCCGGGAATAAATCTGTACTTGGTAGTTTTTTCTCTATATTGAATACATGTTGTAGATGCTGAATGAAATAAATACAGTATGGGTGGACGCGTGGAAAAGAGACAGAATCGCGAAATATGAACTTTCTATAAAACGAAACAGTTGCGAGATAAATAATGCTTTAGTGTTCCCTAATACATGCTAGAAACATTCTAGAAAATAAAATCTCAATGCTAATAAAAATCTCTTCAATGCTTTTTCGTGAGTATATGTCGTATGGATTTTGTTGATGTTGGTGAATATTTTACTTAGTTTTAATACCCTAATTATAAACTGTCATTTCCAATCAGATTCAGTTCAATACAACTTTAAAACTTCTATTTAAAACTTTAGACTTACGAGAAAATCCGATATTAATCAAGGCAGTGGAGAATTAGCTGAAGAATAAAACAAAATTAAGCTCTACAAACTGCTGTTGGTGGAATAGCTTACGAGGAACGGAAGCGTAATCATTTGTTAAAAATACATAGTTAGTACGAGAGTGGAACTTGTGAACCGTCCAAGAAAAATAAAACGAAAAATATAAAAAAAAAATAAAATAGAGTATATACTTTCTTTAAGTATTAACCTTGAAATTAAAATTTTAAAATGTTTCTAATGTTTGAATTGAAATTATAAAAGGATTAATTTGAGGATATCATCATTAAGGATATAAACAGCAAACTCATTTGGGAGGCTCAAAAACAAAAAACATTGAAAACGTTATTTATGAGTGGAGAGCTTTACACGGTCACCGGACCTAACTCCGCATTTCATTTATACAACAAAGACTATTGACAAATGAATGATTGTGTGGAATATATTATTGCTTGTTGAGTTTTATCATTAGATAGTCTATCCATGTCACCATGTTGA